>OY288273.1:52455902-53198778 GCA_958450335.1 Hibiscus tridactylites | reverse complement strand
ATTTCGATTATTTAAAAACCCTAAAAGAGTCTAAGTGTTTTATTCCTAATAAAAAATTTAAGAATTTAAGTTTGCTTGAGTGTATTTTATTTTTGTGAATAAGATTTTTCAACAAAGCATGTCTCTATCTAAGCTTTAGAACCTAATTCTAAGTTTTAACCTATTTCTAAAAAAACAAGCAAACAACTTATTATTTTTTTGTGCTTTTTTCTTTTTTATTATTACTTAAAAAAACCTTTATTTCGTTTTTACTTCCTAAAACCAAGACCGTTATTTTCCTTTTTACATTTTTTTCTTTTTTTTTCTCTTTTATATTTTTATAACCGATTTTATTTAAAGGTTTTATTAAATATAAAAAAAAAATTCCACCATTTTTCTAATTTCTCAAACCATTTATCGTTTTCTAGTTTTTTCTTTCAAAAACCTTTATTTTCAAAATCAAAATTTTTATATTTTTCAAAACATTTTTTCAAACTTTTTATTGTTCTATCATGTACTTAAAAATCTTTTCTTTTCAAAACTTTCAAGACATTTTTGTTTATTTTCTTTTATTTCAAAACTTTTATTTTTTAAAAGAAAAAGCCCACCCTTATTTTAAAATGAAATTATCAAGAACCCCCAACTCTAAACTTTTTAAATTTCTTAAGAAATTTTTTTTATTTTTTATTTTTTCCTTTTAAAAAAGGCACTCTTTTTATTCCTAAAAACATTCTTATTATTAAAACTTTATTATTTTAAACCTATTTTTTAAATCTAGCCACTAATCTTAAATTCGTAACAACAAACATTTTTTAATTTTTACATACCTACTCAAATGGATCAAACAACCAACATTTCATTTTTAAGTTCACAAATTTTCAACAAACAACATTTTATTTAAGAATCTAAAGGATTAAAACAAAATACAGAATGAAAATTTTTACCAAAAACTAACTTCGATCCTGTAATCCGAATTGCAACCTAAGAACATGAACAAACAAAAATTCAACCAAGAAAATAAAATTAAAAACAAAGAAAAGGAAAAAGAAATTACCGAAAGTGTAGAAACCTCGAACTTTCTCCACTCGAACCGATTCCAATCGCCACCGAAGAAAAAGCTTGCTTCCAACCCAAAAATTCTAACCGAAGCTATTCCAAACTTCAACGATTTTCAGCAATTTTCGAAGGATTTTTAGAGGTGATTTTCGAATGATTTGGTGTGTCTTGAACATGTGAAAATGGGAGTTTTATAGGTGCAAGAATGCTTGGTTTCAAAGCACAAATCCTTGATTTCTTCCCCCAAAATCCGTTTTCAAACCCATAATCTCAAGCTAACACATGAATTCAGCCTATTTATGATTTTATAGATAAAAATAGCTCGAATTTGGGGATGAACTTCTCCCTAAATTTGAGCTAGGGTTTTACCCATTTTCCCCTTGTTTTGCAGGTGATCGGCGGCAGCCTGGAGCAGTGATGGCGTTGGTGGAACGACGAGACTGAGGAGAGTCGACCGGCACCTCAAATGGCCATGGCCAGTGACAAGTGGTGCAGCGGCAGCCCTCTCCTATTTTCTGGGCAGCTTCGAAACTGGGGGAAGGGACCAGCCCCGCGCGCGTGTGGCACACGCACCAGGCACGTGTTTGTGAGTGGTCCTTCCCTTTTTTTTGATCCATCCTAGCCCTTTTGATCTTCCTTCCCCTAATCCAATGGCCTCTATTAATTCTGCATAAAAATAAAGGTAAATGGGTTATTTATTGTGTTTTGTTTAAATGGGCTCATAATCAAACTAATTGGACCTTTTATTTCATTTAAAGTGGGCTTTTATTATTATTTTTTTAAAACATGGACACTTATTATATAATGCCCCATACTATTTATTAATTGAAACAATTTTAAAATCAGCTCTTTTATTATATTTTACATATTGTTTTATTATTATTATTTGGGGTTTATTAATAAATATTAATAATACTAATATACATAATAATAATTAAATACAAAAAAGAGGTGAAAATTGAGTGACAACAGCTGCCCCTCTTTGCTTATCTCTGTGCAACAAAAATAAAGCAAAGACCAAAAGACACTAATTTTCATCGATTTTCCAAATCGGCTCCATTCTCCAAATGCCCCAACGGATAGGCTTGTTCTATTCTCCAGACACCCGAATAAATGAGCAGATTCCATTCTCCAAACGCCCAAACGGATAGGTTGATTCTATTCTCCCTATGTTCGAATAGTTGAGTTGAGTTCTATTCTCCTTATGCTCGAATAGCTGAGCTGAGTTCCATTCTCCATATGCCCGAACGGATAGGCTGCTCTATTCTCCTAATTCTCAAATAGCTAAGCTGGGTTCTATTCTCCCAAATGCCTAAACAACTGAACTGGGTTCCACGCTCAAACAGATAGGCTGATTCTATTCTCCTTATGCTCGAATAGCTAAGCTGGGTTCTATTCTCCCAAATGCCTGAATTGTTGAGTTGGGTTATATTCTCCCAGATACTCAAACATGGAAATTCTTCTAAAAACTCCATCCTCCCTATGCTTGGATGAATAAGCAAATAGACTTCCAACAATTTCATCCACCTTATGCTTGGATGAATAAGAAAAACCTCAAAATATTTCATCGTTCTTATACTCGGATGAATAAGTAAACAGACTTCAAAAGATTCCATCCTCCTTATGCTTGGATGAATAAGAAAACTCCAAAAGATTTCATCCTCCTCATGCTTGGATGAATAAGCAAACATTCTCTTTCCTCCTGACCGAATAGGTGAACATTTTGAAAAAATCTCATCCTACATATGCTTGGATGAATAAGCGGACTCCACTCTCCTTACACCTGAACGGATAAGCGAATCTTCTAAAAAAATTCATCCTCCTTATGCTTGGATGAATAAGCGAACTCCATTCTCCCTACGCCAGAATAGAAAAGCGGATCTTCTGAAGAATTTTCATCCTCCTCATGCTTGGATGAATAAGCAAAGCTCTAAAAAATTTCATCCTCCTTATGCTTGGATGAATAAGCAGGCTCTAAAAAGGGGTTCCATCCTCCTCATGCTCGGATAAATAAGCAGGTTCCAAAATGTGTTTCATCCACCTTACGCTTGGATGAATAAGCGGGTTCCATTTTCCAAATGCCCGAACGAATAGGCGGGTTCTTTTGCTAAAAGGTCTTTCGTGTATATGAAAAATGCAATACATAATGCAATTATGATGTGCATGCCCCTAGGGATGCCTAAAACATGAATGCATGTCTCATTTCTTTAGTTTTTTGAATTCTTTTTCTCAAAATTCTTTTTCCACGTGTTTACTCGCTTAAATCCAGATAAGCATTTGTACTTTTTCTCTGTATTTTTTCCGACTCATGGGAAAACATCCGATCTTTGCTCACTTAATTCAGTGATCATGTAATCTTGATTGGAAGGACGGACTCCTTCAATTGTCATTGCTTCGTCATTCTCATTCATCGTATCTCTTTTCTTCATCGGAAACATTCGATCCTCGTACTAAAATGTCTAAAGATCTTCTACCAACGTGGTTGATATATCAATGTTGAGTGAAAAGCTTCCTTTTGTGGTTTTGAAAGCTTCAAGTCTTCATATGCCCCTTATCTAGCATCCTCAATGCTTTCTATGAATTCTCAAATTCTTGCCCCTGTGAGACATCTTGAATTGCATGTATGTGAAAGCTTATTTCCACCTTGAATACCTTTGAATGATATTGGTGCCTTAATCTCTTCTTCTCACGCCTATTACTGAGGGCCAGTAGACTGCCCCAATCTGATGGCATCGTTTGCTTATCAAGTGCAATTCTATCTCTTTTCATGCTCATGAGCTTCTTCATATTGTTTGTGGATCTTTCCTAACAACGCGGTCCACTTTAAACTTTTCAACACATGTGCTTTTTCTATTTACCTTTCTCATGCAAGGCGATACCCCCATTCAAGCTGAGCTTCAATTTTTCTGATGTTATGAAACCATTCATTGGTGGTCTCCTACAGTCGAGATCAATAACAAGAAATCTTTTACATTACATGAATCTATGTCAACCTACTTGTAAGATGCAAGAAAAGGCTAGAAGTGATAATTCAAAAGAAAAAGTCATAGCAAACCCAAGAAAAGGCTAAAAAGGGATCTTAAGAAAATAGTCATGGCAAATCACAAGAATAGGGCTAAATCAGATTCCCCAAAATTTAAAGCATGAATGATTCAAGAATCCAACAACCGGATAGTGCCCCACTTTTTGGTGGCTCTCTTTTACTCACACACTCCCAAAATTTA
This sequence comes from Hibiscus tridactylites, assembly GCA_958450335.1. Taxonomy (NCBI): domain Eukaryota; kingdom Viridiplantae; phylum Streptophyta; class Magnoliopsida; order Malvales; family Malvaceae; genus Hibiscus; species Hibiscus tridactylites. The sequence goes on along the minus strand of OY288273.1, from coordinate 53,194,519 downwards.
AATTTTACCACGTTTTTAATCTCAATCAGACATTAGAAGCTCGCGATCCCTGAAGAAAGTCTAACTCAATTAGGCGAAATGTGTTCTGAAGACAAACCATTTTTTCAAATATTCATGGGCCTGCGAACCTCGTCAGTACGGGCAAAAGATTATGAGATCTTGACTTTAGGTGATGCCACTTCCTTTTGTACGAAATCTATCCCCAGGAATGTGTTGGTGCCTTCTCTCACTTATGGGTCTTTGAACCCAAACATGGCTGGGATTTGGCTGACTGTTTTCTGGTGTGATATCTCAATCTCTTTCTTTAGATTATTTACCATTTTCTCAAGCTTGTCACAAATGCTCTGCTGATTTGCTTCCAGTGTTGTCAATCTTTCCTCAGTTCTCATGACTCGAGTCGTGTTTGTGCGGGCTCTTTACTACTTAAATGGAAATTTCCAAAATTAATCTTTTTTATTATTCATAAATGAATGCAATGATTGAAACATTATCTAATGCAAACAAAAAACAAATTCATGGAAGCAAATATGTGTGCACAAACGAAGCAATCAAAATAGTGCAAACGTATGCATGCAGTCGAAGGGCCATAAACTCCATTGAAAATCTGCTCATGAAAGGAAACTATTTATTAAATTCGAAAGCTTTTATTACATCTTTTTTCTTGTATTACAAATATTTTTCTGCTTGAATGCCTAACTCCTTGATTTCTAGCCACATGAGTCTTGATCCAACTTCTCCAACGGGCTAGACGTACTGACGAAGGGTTGCAGCTTCATTTGCCAATGTTGTCACGTGCTTGGTTCTCCTCCTTTTAAAAGCTTTCCATTCATAATTGAACAATTTTCCAGAATCAACCCTTCTAAATATGAAATGATGCATGCAATAAAAAAATATAATATTCACACACAAAAGGGTTAGTAATAAACATGCTACAAAAACAACACAAAAAGGTTAGTAACAAATAAATATGCTACAAAACAAAACTCTCACACACAAAAAGGTTAATAATCTTTATGTCACAAAAACACAACACACAATAAAGGTTAGTGAACTTTAATATATAAAAAAACAGAAACAAGACCCAAAAGATCCAAAATAATTTAATTGCATGATAATTTTTTGCAGCCATTCCAACAGTCCAGGACATGTCTCCACGGATTATTCCTGCGACTCAACACCTTAGGCTTTCTGCATGGCTCTATTAGGGGTATGCTCTAAATTCTCAAACTTGGTTTGGTTCTAAAAAGGTACTCGAGCTGTCCTTGTTGTCCTCTACTAAGAGTAGCAAGGCCCTCGATTCATACCCATTATAGGCTACAAACGAATCGAGTTAAACTCAGGAGGACTCACCACCGAAGCCTTCTCGAAGAATCAATATTCTTACGAAGGCAAAGGGATTGAGTCCCGAAGTTACGTTGCGATGGTCATACGAAGAATCAATATTCTTACATGAGCAAAGCGTGTTCCCCCATTTAAATGAACGAGACAAAGCTCGGGAATAGATCTTGGAATTAAGTCTTAAATGCGTAAAATAGAATTATATTCATTTAAACGGACAAACAAATAGAACCCATGATGAACTTGCAAATTCCATATTTAAAAAACACATTTTTTTAAATCATGTAAAACCAATTTTTGGCCTAACCCTCTTTATTTTTATTTTTTTTAAAACACGTCCCCAGCGGAGTCGCCAAGCTGTCGCAACCGCTTTTTAGGGAGGCTTCGACGTTTTTGGAACACACTTTTAAAAATCAACGGAGTCGCCACCTATCCTTTTTGAAAGAAAAAATTTGATTTGATCTCTTTTAAAAAATAGGGTTATTTTAATAAAATATTTTTTTAGTTTTAATAAAAATCAATATCCTTTTTTTGAATTTCTCAAACCATTTATCCTTTTCTAGTTTTTTCTTTCAAAACCTTTATTTTCAAAATCAAAACTTTTTAGATTTTTTCAAAACATTTTTTCAAACTTTTTATTGTTCTATCATGTACTTATAAATCTTTTCTTTTCAAAATTTTCAAGACATTTTTGTTTATTTTCTTTTATTTTCAAAACCCTTATTTTTTAAAAGAAAAAGCCCACCTTTATTTTAAAATGAAATTATCAAGAACCTCAAATTCTAAACTTTTTAAATTTTTTAAGAAAACCTTTTTATTTTTTCCTTTTAAAAAGGACTCATTTTATTCCTAAAAAACCCTCTTATTATTAAAACTTTATTATTTTAAACCTAATTTTTATTTTTTTTCAATCTAGCTACTAGTCTTAAATTCGTAACAACAAACAATTTTTTTAAATTTTCACCTACCTACTCAAATGGATCAAACAACCAACATTTCATTTTTTAAGTTCACAATTTTTCAAGAAACAACATTTTATTTAAGAATCCAAAGGATTAAAACAAAATAAAGAACGTACATTTTTACCAAAAACCAACTCCGATCCTCTAATCCGAATTACAACCTAAGAACATGAACAAACAAAAATTTGTAACACCCCAGTTTTAGGCCCCTGGAGTTATCGGTGTTGATCTATGATTAGTTTCAAGTTAAATTTAAAATAAAGACCCGATTTTTTTTAAAAGTTCTCATTATTTACGATTGTGCCATTAATGAAATTTTAAGAGGGTTTTGAAAATCAAAACCACTCATCTTCTTCCAAAAACCCTATTCTCTCATTTCATTCCCTTTCCTCTATTGAAGACCTTTGAAGGTAAATCCTCTTCTTCTTTTCCTTGTTTTACTTAAATTTAACTTAAATTAAAGTTTTATTTGCAAAACCCATTGATTTTCAACCTTGAAATTTCAAGATTTATGAAAAGTGAGGATTTTGGGTGAAATTCCGTATGGGTCTTTTAGGGCAGTATTTTGGGGTGTTTTTAAAGTTTATTTTGAAGTCATAACATGTTAAAAATGTTGCTTAATTATAGTATACCCGAAACTAGTCTTAGGGGTGGATTTTAGAAGTGAAATAAGTGAGTTTTTGGCTTGATTTTGTGGTGAATAGAAGGCTGGAAGTATATGGACATTGGATAGGTGTTTTTAGATGTTATTTGATGATTTTTGAGTGGTGATAGTGCTGGTTTGATTTGATTCCCGAAACTACTAATGTAGGTGACTTTTAGGAGTGGAAAATAAGAGTTAGGTGTTTATGTGGGGGAAATGAAGGGCTGATGGTTGTACAGCCTTAGGGTGATGTTTTGGACATGTTTTGGAGTGTTTGAAGTGTTTAAATTGAGGGGTAAAGTGATGTTTTGGACATGTTTTGGATTGTTGAGAAAATATTGTGGAATTGTGAGATGATGTATAAAAATAAATTTGTGGTTGATTAAGAGGTTAGTACATTGTTTTTGATTGGTTAGAAACAATATATTTGGCCTTGAGTGGTTCGGACGCGGTCCGGGGAAGTTCGGAAGCTTGAAATGACTTTGTGGATTGCATTGGTGTGCGAATGGTGAGTGAAAATGTTTTGAACTTGATTTGATTTCGAAAAGGGTTCTTGGGGGTTTGGGTGGAGCCTTGAGGGCTAACCTAAACCCAAGTGTAAGTTCACTAATTTTACCTTGTTTGTTAAATGTTGGTGTATGAACAATTGTTGTGTTATTGTGTGAATTGTGGATTGCTTTTACTCCATATTTAATGTTGTTGTGTAGTTGTTGTTGGTGTCGAACCTCACGTGATGGTTGTTGTTGCTACGGTGATGTGTGGTCCCACCGATAGTAACTAGTCGAAGACTACGATGATGTGTGGTCCCACCGGTAGTGACTAGTAGATGAGTACGGTGATGAGTGGTCCCCTCGGAAAACTACTAGTCGTATGGTGATGTGTGGTCCCACCGTGTTTTTGGTTATGCATGTGCACACCATGTAATTGTGATGATTTTGTCTCTTTTTGTACCTTAAAATGGTTTTCTTTTCAACTAAGGTTTATGTTTTGAAAACCGCAATGTTGATGTGATTTTAGAGCTCCGTTCACTACGCTTTATGCTTATGCTCTCCTTTTTCGACAATGCAGATCATTAGCGGGGAGTTAGCAAGGTGCAAGGAAAGGGCGTCCAAGCGTGTGGTAGTTGCTCAAGTATGGTTTGGTAAATAATATAGTAGTTTAGCAACAGGAAATGCTACGTGTTTTAGGAGTGTGTATCTAGACTCCTTTGTGTTGGCTTTATGTTGATGGATTTGTAAACCATGTTCTTTGAGATGCATATGATTTTGTGTTGATGTTTGTAAGCTAAGTGTTTATGTTGATGCCTAAGCGTTTTGTATTTGAAGGTTTCTAACCATGTCTTATGAATGCTTATGTTTTTGTTGAAGGCATGTAAACCTTGATGGTGCATTGCTTAGGTGAACATATGTTTCTTTTGACTAAATGGTTTTGTTAAGCATGCTTTATTGCCTTATATATATCATGTTTGATGGTTTGATGTTTTGGCATGTGTTGAAAGGATATAAATGTATATCTTTGCTTGCCTTGAATGTTTAAGTGTTTTGTTTCAAGGGCATGTGACCCTTGTTATGCAATGTTTAAGTAGGTGTTTGTTTTCTATGAATAAAGTGGTTTAGTATGCATGCTTGTATGAAAGTTCCTATCTAAATTCTTATCTTGTATTGGTTGCCTTGATTGTTGGTTAGGTAGCATTGTATGCTTAGCTTTGGTTAGCTTTGGGTGTATGTTCTTTCGAATGGTTGGGTCGTGGATGTATGATAAGTGTTGATCATGCTTGAAGTAGGGTGAAATGCCTCTAGAATTCGTGTATGCATATTGTATCTTGTTTCTTGTTGTTTGAGGCATGTTGGGAACTTTTGGAGATGCAGAAACTGATTTTAGGAACACACAGACTGTAGACGTTTTGGAACGAGTGAAGTGGTTTTGGAACGGGTGTGGTTCTAGGGATGCCCGTATCGGAACGCGTTTCGGTTTTGCTACTGTGAGCCCCTGTTCCGATACGCGTACCGAAACAGTTTTGCTACTGTGAAGGCTTGTTTCGAAATGTGTTTCGGAACGCTTAGGCGAAATGGACCCATGTACCAAAACGAGGTGGACTGTATCGGTACGGCTGGTTTGGCTTTTAAAAACTGGGGCCCGTGTATTGAAACGGGCAAGCCTGTTTCGAAAGACAGCCATGTAATTTGGGCTTTTGGCATCTTTAAAGGTTCTCGACTTGTTGGGCTTGGGTTCTATTTGTTGTAAGCTTTCTTGTGAATCTCGTATGCATTGTTTTTGTGTAGTTTGGGTCGTTAAGCATGAAAATGGACTAACATGTCACTTGGTAAATTTAAATTACCTTATGTTCCGTCTACATCGGCTTGTCCTCTTTTTCCGCTGTCGTTTTCATACTTTGGACCTAACGATACATTTAGATAAGATAATACTGAAAATTTTCTAGGGCTGTTAATCGAAGTGGAGCCTTAACGGGGTGTGCTCTGGTTTCCCCGTGTAACCTACTCGGACCGGTCAGTCGTCCAGACCGAGATGAGGGGGTTACAAAATTCATCCAAGAAAATAAAATTAAAAAACAAAGAGAAGGAAAAAGAAATTACCGAAAGTGTGGAAACCTCAAACTTTCTCCACTCGAACCGATTCCAATCACCACCGAAGAAAAAGCTTGCTTCCAACCCAAAAATTCTAACCAAAGCTATTTCAAACTTGAACAATTTCCAGAGGATTTTTGGAGGTGATTTTCGGATGATTTGGTGTGTCTTGAACAAGTGAAAAGGGTTTTTTTTTATAGGTGCAAGAATGCTTGGTTTCAAAGCACAAATCCTTTATTTCATCCCCCAAAATTCGTTTTCAAACCCTGAATCTCAAGCTAACACATGAATTCAGCCCATTTATGATTTTATAGATAAAAAATGGCTCGAATTTGGGGATTTGGGGATGAACTTCTCCCTAAATTCGAGCTAGGGTTTAACCCATTTCCTCCCTTGATTTACAGGTGATTGGCAGCAGCCTAGAGCGATGACGGCGTTCGTGGAACGGCGAGACTGAGGAGAGTCGGCCGACACCTCAAAGGGCCATGACCGATGGCTAGTGGTGCAGCGGCATCCCTCTTCCATATTTTGGGCAGCTTCGAAACTGGGGGAAGGGACCGGCCCTGCACGCGTGTGGCACACGCGCCAGGCGCGTGCTTGCGAGTTGTCGTTCGCCCTTTTTTATCCATCATAGTCCCTTTGATATTCCTTCCCTTAATCCAATGGCCTCTATTAATTATGCACAAAAACAAAGGTAAATGGGTTATTTATTGTGTTTTATTTAAATAGGCTCCTAATCAAACTAAATGGACCCTTTATTTCATTTAAAGTGGGCTTTTATTATTTTTTTTAAAACATGGACTCTTATTATATAATGCTCCTTATTATTTATTAAGTGGACCAATTTTGAAATGGGCTCTTTTATTATATTTTATATATTTTTTTATTATTTTTTGGGTTTATTAATAAATATTATTAATACTAATATACATAATAATAATTAAATACAAAAAATGAGGTGAAAATTTAGTGACAACAGTTTCAACTAGGTAAACCATAGAGAGGTCTGAGCGTTATTGTTGCGAGTTAGGAATCGACATCGTGGAATCATGATTGAATATCTATCTCCTCCAAATTCGGAATTCCAGATTTTAGACAGGTAATTATTCACCCTTATTCACCCCGATTCATTCCTCGTACATGGATCTCTGGTGGTAATCGCAAGATAATTTTTTCGTTGCGCCATGGGGTGTAACAACGTGACCCAACAGTGGTATCAAAGCCACTTGTACGATATGGATTCGGGTTTTAATTACTTGGGTGATGTAATTGCATGAGATACATGTATGGCATACATGTCCTTTTCCTATTTAAGCAATGTGTCGATAAAGTGATTCACCATTGTGTGCTAGAGGATTAGCAGCATGCTATTTTGCAATCATGCCATGCTGCGCCATATGGTGGACACTTTTCTGGACTAAAAACTGCTGCCAAGGTGCTGCAGTCAGGTTTTTACTAGCCTACATTGTATAAGGATGCTCACTACTACACCAAGGCATGTGATCCATACCAACGGATAGACTTTATGGGTCTTTGAGACTTATTCGATGTTTGGGGGATAGACTTTATGGGTCCAATTCCCTTATATATATATATATATATATATATATCCTTGCGGCAGTCAATTATGTTTCCAAGTGGGTAGAGGCTATTGCCCTGCCAACAAATAATGCCAAGGCCAAGTTTTTGCACAAGCATATCTTTACCCGTTTTGGTGCTCCTCAAGTGATCATTCATGATAAGGGCACCCATTTTAAATGCAGTCTAATTTCTAACGCTTTGTGTAGGTATGTGATACAACAAAGGATAGCCACAGCCTACCATCCCTAGACAAATGGGTAAAGCCGAGATTTCCAACAAGCAGATCAAGAATATCCTAGAAAATATTGTGAATCCTTTGAGAAAGGATTGGTCTTTGAGACTAGATGAGGCTTTGTGTGCCTGTAGAACTGCCTTTAAAACTCCAGTGGGCACTTAACCTTTTAAGCTTGTATATGGTAAACCATGACATCCGTCGGTAGAGCTTGAACATAAAGCCTTTTGGGCAATTAAAAAACTTGACATGGTATGGGCCGCAGCGAGAAAAAAAGGATGCTAGACCTCAATGAGTTTGAAGAATTCTAAGCACTCGCCTATGAGAATGCCAAGCTATATAAGGAAAGAACCAAATGTTGGCATGATAAGAAAATTTTGCCAAGACATTTCAAGGTAGGTCAACTTGTTCTTATTTTTAACTCACAGCTCAAATTGTTTCTAGGGAAGCTTAAGTCGAGATGGTCAGACCCTTTTGAAGTAGTACAACCTTATGCCCATAGTGTCGTGGACATCAAGGATTTGAAAACCGGAGAAATTTTTAAGGTAAATGGCTGGCCAACGATTAAAGCACTATTTTGAGGAACAACAGAGAAATGCCAAGGAGACTGTTCTCTTGGCAGAAATACCATGACACCATTGACAAGTTTGAATCTTAGTAAATATTAGGTTAATTGTTTTTCTTTGTTTTTAGGATTTAAGGTTTTTCATTAGTTTTTTTCTTTTTCTTTTAGTCTTTATTTTTAGATTTTCTTTTGCTAGGTTGAAAGGTTTCATTTGAGTGGATGCATATTTGGTGCTAGAGAGATATATTAATTTTCAACAAGTGGTAGGATTGAATGATGCCACGCCCAGAAGTGGTGCCAGCAGCTGAGCTTGGCATGCGGCAAGAGTAACTTGGGGAAAAGGAATTTACCCTAGTTTTATTTAATTTACACCATGAGTGAAAAAAATATATCCAACCATAGTCGCCCAAAAATTAAGGTGATTTAAATTAAATTTAATTACCTTATCACTACATATCATATCACTTTAAATCATATCCTTATCATTTATCCTTTCTATAAACTATCACATCATCCCTTTTTTCCTCTCCCCAAAACACTCCACCTTTCATCATTACCCACTTTAAAGCGGTCATAATTACTTTACCCTAACACTCAACCTTCCAAATTTCAACCCCTTCATTTTTCTTTCCTTTTCTTTTTCACTTCATCTTCTTTACCTAGTCGGTTAATTCTCTCTCTCCTTCCACCCAATAAACTCAAGCTTTTATTTCTTTTCTTTTCAAACCCGTCCATGGCTTTTTCATCTAAACCCTTCAAGACCTTTTTCAATGATGAGATCCAAAAGAAGTATGAAGATCACTTTGCTTCGAAGACTTTTTTCTTCGAGAGAAACTTTAGCTTTGAGCCCGAGAAAAATCAGGTTTTTTCCTCTGAGTTTATGGGTATTGTCACCAAACACAAGTGGAAGACGTTTTGCCAACAAAAGGGTGAGATCTTTCCAAATCTTTTTCGTGAAGTTTATGCACATTTAAATACTAAATCAAACATGTTTTGATGATTAGAGGAGAATGTGTGCGATTTGATGAAGGGTATATCAATATACTGCCCAAGTTGGATGGGGAGGATGAGTATGCCACGTTTGCTGGAAACATTACCGCTGTCAAACGTAAAATGCTTTTGGAAGATTTTTGTGAATCAGGCATTGAATGGATCATATCCTCCGAAGGACACTGAACGGTTAAAAGAGTGGCCCTTAAACCAAAAGCAAAGGGCTGGAAACATTTTCTCAAGGCAAGTTTGATGCCGAAGACCCACAATGAGACAGTTTTGGAGGATTGGCTAATTTTGTTGCATTCTATTCTGACGAGCTAGAAAATTAATGTTGTCTAGATTATAATCGATGAGATATACAAGTGTTCCCTCAAGCCAATTGGAGGTTTTATTCCTCCCTCTTCTAAGTTGTAATATTTGTTTGGGATATAATGTGCCCACGATATATGAAGACATTGCCCTCGAGGTGAAGGGCTACACAATTTTGCCAGCCGGCTGGAAGAACCTCACAAGAATTACTGTGTAGGAAACAGACAAGGGTAAGGGCAAGGCTGCCACACCAACACTAAAGGCCAAGAAACCAAAGGCAAAGCCAACAACCTCAATGCCAGTGGAGACGACGACATTGCTTGCCCAGATATATCATGAGTAGGAGAAAATTCTTCAAAAATTAGAGGAGGATGAGGAGTAGAGGAGGAAGCTCTTGCGATGTGAGTGCGAAGAAACCGTCTACTGCCACAGAACCTATTTCCCCTGCCAAGGATGATACAGCCAAGTCTGCTATGCCACAAGAATCTGATGATGAAAGTGAGAAGAAACCTACTTCCCCTGTCGAGTTTGCTGCTACACCAACTTCATCTGAGCCGTTGAAAGACACCCCTGCCTCTACTACAGCCCAAGAGGGGAGCAGAAAGAAGAGGATGGCTTCTGACCGTGGACGCTTATCCCAAAGAAACAACTAAGCCAAGTTAGTAGCTGAAGCCCGTGCCGCCCAAGGAGGTGTCTCTTTTGAATGAGAGTCTTCTTCTTCCGAACTCCTTACATTTCATTGGCATTAACATGTTCATACATTTTTTTTCTTCTGTTTTTGTTGTATATATGTGTTGTTTCATGCATTGAGGACAATGCACATCTTGGGTTTGGGGGTGTGCATTTTCTCGCATTATTTCATAGATTCCATGTTTAAATTTTTGTTTCCATGCCATGCAATTCATATAGTTTAGTTGCATACTGAACCAAAAAATAAAAGTAAAATAGAAAATTTTGTCTCGGTCGATTTTTGATGCATGTTAATATTTGTTAAGCAAGTTTAATTTGACCTAGGTGTTTGTCCGATGAGAAAATTTAAAATATTTAGACGCCTATGCCAACAATATAATATGCCAAGATTGCTTGGTAATTGATAGCTAGTTTAGGGAATTGAATTTACACTTAACACGTGATATGTATCTAGTTCCCTAGCAAACTTAGATTGTTTGAAACTATGCACAAATTCTAAAAAAATAGAACACCAAGGTAAAAAAGGATAGTGCACCAATGTGTGCCAAATGCTGAAGAACTTTAGAACACTCCTCTGCCTAGGAAAGATTATTAACTTGGGGCTTTGTGGTTTGCTCCCTCTTAGTTCTCAAGCCAACATGAATTAAGGTATGAGAGTAATAGGTTAGTAAGTGATGTAATATGGACTAACGTGGGTATTTGTGGTATGCTCTCTCTTATATCTCACGCTAAATAGTGCATGACGCTACCCTAATCTAATGACAACAATATAATAATAATAATAATAATAATAATAATAATAATAATAATAATAATAATAATAATAATAATAATAATAATAATAATAATAATAATAATAATAATAATAATCTGAGTTTAGGAAGTAAAATTGGCTAAGGGAGTGAAAGGATATTTGATGCATATTGCCCGCACATCATGCACTCTTCATGACCTATGAATTGGTTGACATAATGCCAGAAAATGCACACCCAACTTTTACTTGACTAGATTTTGCCAACTTTTACTTGCCAGCATTGGTTGACATGCCAACCAAAACTTTGCCGAGGTATCATTTTCATCATTTTAATTTTATTTTTCATTACTTGAGGACAAGAAATGAGCTAGGTGTGGCAGAGTGTTGACGCTCCAAAAGTACTAATTTTTATGCTTATTTCACATGATCTTCCTTGCCTTTTAAGTACATTTACTTGCATTTAGGTCGCAAAATCATGCATTGCATAAATAGTAAGGATTCGATGTTATGCTAGTGTGAAGGGTTGTTTTTGGCACCTCTTTGCAGGTTGGCATAGCCGATGGCACACAACTGGTAGAGCAGGAGCATATTATCCCAGGAAGGAGACAACGCCAAGGAGGATGTTGTGTAGTCGTTGTCACATAAGGACCTTTAATGCCAAGAGCCGGTTGGTAGAGAATAGCATTTGATGCTAGGCCAAGAAGATGTTGACCCCGGAAAAATTGGACCAGAGCAGGCTGCAGGAAAGTAGGGATTGGATCAATCCCCGAAAAATTAGCGGACAAGCAGTGCCAAGCGCGGTTGGTAGTACCATGCCGAGCTGTGATGCCAGAAGAGCAATGGCACGATGACATCATCCCTAATCTGATTAGCCATAGGATTCAAATGCTAGATAAGATGATCACCTCCCTTATCCCTGTATGTACAAATTCAAATCCAAGCTATTCCTAGGATATCCATGGAGTCATATTTAAACCCGATCAAAGCAAAATTGAAGCGTACAGACAAGGAAGGAGAGTGATCGAAGATAAGGTTTAACATTCGACCAAGAGCCTGGTTGTGAAGAGCTGCATCGAGAGACCCTCTTCTAGCCCATCCTCTTTGTTGTTATTTTATTTTTACTTAGTTTTAATGATGATGGATGTTAAAAATTATAATTGTGTTTTGGTTGATACCCTTAGCATGAACTAATTTCATAGTTGGTGAGGGGTGGTTGCATTTGAACGCTATGCTTTTGTTTAGTTTTAATAAATCGACACTGCATCGACACTATTTTTCCTATCTGGCATGTTTACTATTTTTAAGTGTGCTGCCAAGCGACAGCTGAAACTCCCTTTTTAAAATACTATGCCAAGCGACGACTGGCAGAGTTAGCCTATAGCAACTCAATAACATAACTAACTTGAGTGGCGATGATCAGATGCTAGATACTGAGGTGAAATGCTTCGAGAGAAGATGTTCAAGTAGATGAACTTACTTCGGGAGTGAAATCTATCCCTCAAGAGTAAAGATTGATACTTAATTGAATTGATTTATGAAAAAAACATTCACTATAGACATATAAGGGTTTTTCCATGATTAATTTAGGGAAATGTTGTCGACAAAGGCATTGCTACCTTTGAATCTGCTCGGCAAACAATGCCAAGACATGATTTATTAAAGGCTGGCACGACATGAATAGCGTGAAAATTAGGCACTCCTTACCAACGCTCGTCATTTGCTAAGACACCTTCCTTGCCAACGTTTTAATTTACTTTTCATACTTTCATTATCTTTTCATTTTCTTTCAAAACCACTTGACATCAAAAACATCTTTTTCACAAGACAAGTAATTAGCAAAGAGATTAAATTCCAAACGCAATCTCTTTGGTATCGACACTCAGCTTAACCGGTGTATTACTTATAGACCGTGTATACTTGCATGAAATAGACTTTCTTGGCACTGTTTCTACATTTTCTACACATTTTAATCCCTATTGCTAGCAAGTATTCATCCACGTCGAAAGTCTACAGGAACCTAAGGTGATCCATGCATACTAACATACTTTAAACTTATAAAAATAAACATGTGGATCATAGGATATAGATGGATATCCTATAATATGCAAATCATATGATATAATGAATGAAAACATATGATATGATAATTGAAGCATATTCTAAGATGTAAATGCATGCTTATAACAATATATAATGCATACATAAGATACTATAAGATGAAGGAAGAACTCCCTCAAGATCGACCATGTCACTCCTCAATGGTGTAAGCAAGTCATGGAGTTTTATGTGATTGATTATGATAACATCATCCCCCTTCTTTAAAGCAATTTGTCCCCAAATCGATGCTTGCTAAAAATGGGAACAATTTTAACTTTCTTTGGGTAGGGAATTTTCTCTCTTGCTTATGCATCCAGACCCAATCTCCTGGATCAAAGTCATCTTGCTAGCGAACCTTGTTTCCATGTCTCTCAGTTGAATAAGAAATGACCGTCTTGTGATACTTGTTGGTGTTGTGCTCATATTGTTCAAATATTTTTAGAATCTAAAATTCATGGTGCACACCATCTTCTTTTGTCTTTGTACTCCTCCGAATGATTACCCTTGAGTGCATGGACAATCCTCGTTTCACATCCTTGATTTGAACAACCATTAATGGGTTATGCACGGTAGGAAAAAACCTCGGATGATCTTCTTCCCATAAAGTTTTAGAAACATGGCTATGTCATATGGATTGATCAACGTCGAGACTTCATGTGATCGAACATTCTCTTTGTTTCCTTGCATCTTTCGGTGTAGTTTCGTTTCAAAATTATGTCTGATTTAATTTCCTACAACCACAACTAGATTAGTAGAAAAGAAAATAAGATTTAAATGAGTAGAGAAAACAAACCCATCAATGGTTATGGATGGTGGTTGATGGTTGATGTTCTTCATGGAAAACTTCCTTGGTTCATGAAAACATGGATGATTCTTGATGCTTGATGTTCTTCATGGAAAACTTCATTGGTTCATCAAAACATGGATGATGCTTGATTTTCTTCATGATTGACAGTGCATTTGGAATGTTCCTTAAAGCCTTTTCATCATCTTGTAATAATGACGAATCAAGAATAGGGGAAATGGTTAGTGCAAGATAAAATATTTTTCTATTTTTTCTTTTCTTCTCCACATCCTTTCTTTCACTCTCAACTTTTGTTTGAACTTATTCTTCTCCTTCATCTTTTTCAACCACAATATCACTCTCAATCTTTTTATTTTCTGCTCCATTTGCCTTCCCCTCCTCAAAATGTTCTTCTTCCATTGCATTCTCTTTGATTTTTCTCGTTTCCCTTCATGGCCTCAAAACTATTATTTAAGAGTATTTGATCATCATTCACTTGGCTTGGTGTTAGGAGTGCCAAAGTGATCTTCTTTCCTTCATATGAGAAAGAGTATCGGTTGGTGTATCCTTCATGTGTTGCTTTCTTAAGAAAACTGCCATGGTCGTCCTAGAAGTAGATGGCTTGCATTCGTAGGCACTACATAACATATGACTTCATCCTTGTAATTTCCAATTGAGAAAGGAAAGGGTACATACATGGTGGCCTTCAACTCTCCTCTGTCATTCAACCATTGCAACTTGTATGGATTGGGGTATGTGGTTGTCTTTAAGCCTAATTTCTCTACCATTAGAGTGCTTACAACATTGGTGCAACTTCCTCCATCAATGATCACGAAGAAAACCTTCCCATTCACATGGCATCTTGTAAGGAAGATGTTCTCTCTTAGTTGCTCATTTTCTATGGATTGCATGTTCAAATTCCTTTTAACAACAAGGACCCTCCTTGAAGTAGATGGAAGAAATTCTTGTGAAATTGTTAGTCACTCCAAAGAAATATTATATGTCACTTGTTGGGCGTGTAGGTGTTCCCTTTTTTTGAGAGCGCAAGTGCACACTCCTGCCAAGTTATAGTATAAAAGATGTCGGATCCCACGAGGATTGGTCAACTTTGTTCAATTTATAGTTCATGCACAAAGTAAAGTAAAAACACAAGTAAGGTTGATAAAGGAGGTGATTCGGGTTGATAAAGCGGGCAAGGTTATGCTGCCACTTACTGTGAAACTGCATTGTAAAGTCTAAGTTGTTTTGTGTTGCAATGATATGCTACATCGGAGGGTAGTGGACGACAGCTATGACCATGTCACGTGGCCGCAACAGGTCTATGCCCCAACAACTTTCGTTGTCTCGCCAGGTGGAATAGAAATAAGTCATGGCGGCAAGTCTGGCAGATACTCGATGTTCGGCAGAGCAATTCTTAAGTGATCCTTCCTATGTCTAGGAACGGATTCTGTCACCACGTGATGTAGAAAATACCTAGGAATCGCAACGTAAACCTAACACATGCAGTCAACGTTTGGTTGCTCCTTTTAGCCACGTAAACTCGAACTTATGTCTAAGCCAAATTAGTCAACACCTCGTCATGATGAGATCATACTTAATTGTTTCGTGAGCCTTACACTTTCGTGCCCGACAAATGGATTTCTTCAACTGGACTTTTGGACCTAATTGAAGAAGAGAAGATCGTGAATTAAGTAAACCTGGAATATTTTACTGACAAACCTTAAAACCTAATATAACCGTTTCACAGCTAACTTACAACATAACCCTTAACCCAAGAGAAGTTTAGAACATGGCGCCAGCAAAGAACACTCTTGCTATGTCTACATAAAACCTAAGATGATTTTAACTAGGAGTACAATGAGTATTTATAGACAAATAAGTAGGCTATGTCCTTTTTAGAGAAGAAGTCCTCAAAAGTAGCTTTCCACATTTAACATGACTTTAAACTCTGACTTCTTTGCGTTGAATGTGGAGTTTATCACGTTTGCCTTAGCCCACAAGTAACCTTGAGATATCACTTCGGCAACTCTGCCCGCTGCTACAGACGTCAGCAAATCGAGTGAATGGTGGCGGTAGACTCAAGATTTTTAGCTCTACAAATCACACTCCGGTTCTCCATCTCCATAGTTTGATGCAGTGGGCAGCAAAGTCAACGACAACCTTACTCGACAGAAACTGTCTTCAGTTGGAACTGCATTAGTACAGTCCCTTGGTTTGCTGCCTCAGCATTGCATCCTCAGCTCTTCTTTTCCTCTTTCAGCCTTTATTATCTAAAAACAAAAATACACTAAAACAATATCTCTTCTTTACTAAATGAAGGATAATCTATAAAAACAAGGTAAAGTGAAGGAATATTGTAAAATGCAATGCATGAACCTAATTATGCCTAAAATGAGCTCAAAAACAATAATAATAAGAGGTGGGATGTGCATGAATATAGGACTTGTGGACATTTTACACACCCCCAAAATCGAACTATTGCTTGTCCTCAAGCAATGCAACCTAACATACTTGCTCTAATAATAATCAGAAAGATAAATCTGTATTCAACTTGATTTTATGCCTCAAGGCCGTGGCACCTATATTAAATCAGTGAAGGGAAATAAAGCAAGAAAATAACTCAGAATTTAGTTTCTCTTGTAAGTGCGGTGTGTGCATGTCTTTGTACAGGCTGAATATGTAGAATAAATAATTAAACAAAGATGATGTTACGATTTAAAGGTAGCTGCCGAGGCAGCACAATTAAGCACATTAATTTAATTATGGCACTGAGGGCTTCAGCTTATCACAACTACTCTTCTAGGTCTGAAGTTAAGATAGGAGCATACTACAAAACCCCGAGCCCTTGGAGTAGAGTCATCCCATGAAGACTTTCATTCAGTCATGCTAATTTGTCCGTCACCTCAAGGCTTTCAATTTCATGGACTTTGATAGCAGCGAAGTGTCCTCGCACATGATTCTTCCTAGAGGCTGTTGCGGGCACCTTTAGGGTAAAACATAATTATTCTTTATTTTTGATTATGTTGTCGTGGCAGTGCTGCATTTTTCTGTTTCTTTTTCCTACCTTGGTGGCTACCTGCAATCATTGTTAGAACTTTGCAAAGAATTCTAAAATTAAACAGACAATGTTCATCAAATATTCTAACACATTCAACAAGTAACAGAGGTGTTTGACATTTTTAGGCAAAAAGAAAAAAAATCTAAGTCATATTTTATTCTTTTCCCAAGATTAAGTTCAATTTCCATTAGGTGCGAAAATAAATTAGTCGGCTATCCTATCATAGGCACAAGTTATAACAAATTTTTCTTTTTCGATTATTACTAAGGCAAGTACAATGCAATCTAAATGAAACTAAGTATGCCTAGACAAAAGATGCGAGAGCTATACCCCCAAACTCGAGATGGGCATTGCCCTCAATGCACAAAAAGAAAATAAATACAAGAGAAATTAAGGAAAGAAAAAGGGAAGAAGACTTAGGTTGTTTTCATTAGCGGGTTATGGCAGCGGGCTTGTTATTGTTGCCTTGTGCTTTGCGGTCTTTGATATTTTTGGGTTTGGACATGCATAACTAATTGTGAGAAGGGAATGAAGAAAAATTAAAACAAATAAAACCTAGTCCTAAAAACTACTCCTACTAAAGCGATAAAGAGATAAAAAGATAAGGTTATGTCCTAGCGGGGTGGGCATCCCCCAATATGAATACTTCATGTTCTTTTGGGGCAGAGTCCCTTGTATAGTGCTTTAGTCGCTGCCTATTGACTTTGAACTCTGTCTCTCCATTCATTGGTTTTATAGTCACGACACCATGTGGGAAGGCTTGGACTATTTCGAACGGTCCTGACCATCTGGATTTTAGCATTCCAGGTAACAGTCTGAGGCGGGAATTAAATAGCAGCACTTGATGCCTGGGTAGGAACTGCCACTGTTGAATCTTGCGGTCGTGCCATTTTGTGACTTTTTCCTTGTATAGCTTTGCGTTCTCGTATGCCTCCCGCCGGAATTCTTCCATTTCTGTCAGATTTAGTAGTCTATTTTCCCCAGCTTGTTTCCAGTCCATGTTAACTACCTTGACTGCCTAATACGCCTTGTGTTCTATTTCGACATGGAGGTGGCAGGCTTTTCCGTATACTAGACGATATGGGGACATTCTTAATAAAGTTTTATATGTTGTCCGGTCTGCCCAAAGAGCGTCGTTTAGTTTCAATGACCAGTCCTTTCTATTAGGGTTTTCAACTTTCCCCAAGATGGCCTTAACTTCCCTGTTCGAAATTTCTGTCTGCCCATTTGTTTGTGGATGATAGGCCGCAGCAATCTTGTGCTTGACCCCCACTTTTTGGAGTACCTTGGCAATTAGTCTTTTGTCGAACTGAGTGCCCTCGTCACTAATGATTGCTCTTGGAACTCTAAACCTTGTGAATGTGTTCTTTCGTAAGAATCTATGGACGCTCTTTACATCATTGTGAGGGATGGCAATGGCTTCTACCAACTTGGAAACATAGTCAACTGCTAGAAGGATATACATATTTCCACATGAAGATGGAAACGGTCCCATAAAATATATCCCCCAAACATCGAATAGCTCGACCTCCAGGATTGTTTGTAGGGGCATTTTGTTCCTTCTTGATATGTTTCATGATCTTTGGCAGTTGTCACACTGTTTGTAGAATGCTTGACCGTCTTTATGCAGTGTTGGCCAAAAGAACCTTGATTGTAGCACTGTAGCGCGTCTAGGTGTTCTCTATTTATGAGCGCAAGTGCACACTCTTGTCAAGTTATAGTATAAAAGACATCGTCTCCCACATGGATTGGAGCAGCTCCTATGAATGGCTTCCTGCACAAAGATTTAATAAATGCGCAATTAAATCTCTTGATGTGGAAATATAAAAACACAAGTAAAAATAAAGATAGAGACGAGAGAGATGATATGGAGATATTTTGGCGATAGGCTGGGTAAGACAAGTGCAACTTAGTAGTATGTGGACTACATTTGTATAGTTTGAGAATGTTTTGCGCTGTCATGAATTACTGCCTCGGTGGGTATGGCGGGCGACAAACTACAACCCTGTCACGCTGCCACAGCAGGAGTGTACTATCTCGACAGGTGGAACAGAAAGAAGTCCTGGCGACAAGTCTGGCAGACATTCTAAGTTCGGCAGATTAGTCGACAGTGATCCCTTCTATTTCTAGGCTAGGATGCTCGAGAGCAAACTAGTGGACTAGTGTGGAACCAAGTTAGTCAACTCAGTTGGTAATCCCTTTTAGCCGCTGAAACTTAAGAACTAGTGTGGAACCAAGTTAGTCACACCTTTTCATGTTGTGACCGTGCTTAAGCCTTTTGTGAGCCTTGCACTTTCGTGCTCGACAAATGGATTTTCTCCTCAACTGACTAGTGTAGACTAATTGACCGAACAAACAACATAGATTAAGCAAACTTTGGAATTTTATTGAAAACAACTCAAAACTAATATAAATGTTTCCCTCAAACTATCTTACATACACGCGTCTAAACCCTGGGAGAGTTGGGCCGCGACCCCCAACAACTCCAACCTATCTAACTACCTCTCATTGTGCAGCTACTCAGGCTCGCATCCCCTCACCCTCGTCTTGCCCCTATACCCTTACATGCATTGGGTATATATAGTACTCATGACCTAAATTTGAGTCCTTCTTGAAGTAGGAGTTCTAAAAGTAGATTACATTAAATACAGACTCCTTTATTACTTAAATATAGACTCTTTGGACGTTGCCTTCTTTTGCAAGTAAAGATAAGTGCTCCTACTTATCGATCTTGAATCAGCTCTACCGGCTGCTACAAGCTTCAGAAAATCTCAAGACCAGGCTTATTGGGCATAGGAAATTGCCCTCTTTAAATCACAACCCATCTTGGCTAAGTCGGTGTAACTCCTGCTCGGGCGGCACTTGGCAGCAATGATGCCTCGACAACGTCCATAGCGGTATCTAGAACTGCTTCAGTATAGCTTTTTTTGTTCCAACTTTCATGTCCTCTCTTCTCTTCTCCTAGCTATGGCACCTGAAAATATAAACTAGACTAAAACAATAACTTTTCTCCACCAAACATAAAATATTCAATAAAAAAACATGGTAAAAGAGAAGATATTGTTATAATGCATGCAATGCACCTAAATATGCCTAAATGTACTTAATAATAGAAATAATAAGGGCAAGAATGTATACAAAATATAGAACTCATGGACACTCTATACACCCCCAAACTCAAACTATTGCTTGTCCTCAAGCAATGCAACCTAATTAGTAAAACTGCCCTTAGCACAAAATTAATAGAAACATTAGCCTTCAACTTGATTTCTTACCTCAAGGCCGTGGCACATGTTTTTATGTTAGTGATGGGGAATGTCATGAAATAACATAGGTTTTCTTAATGCTAGTGCAGTGTGTGCAGGTCTGTGCTCATGCTAACTATGCTGAAATAATTGAGTTAACAAAGAATGCCTAAAATAATTAAATTACTAGAAAGGATACGAGATGCTGCCTTGGCTGCACAGTTGGGCACTTTTGTTTTCTTTTTTTTATCATGGCTTTAAGGGCTTCATCTCATCAAAACTATTCTTTGGGTCTGAAGCTAAGATAGGAGAACTTCTACGAAACACCGAACCCTTTGAATAGAGTCATCCCGTGAAGACTTTCATTCACTCTTGCTAATTTCTCTGTCACTTGGTTTAGATTCATGGACTTTTGATAGCAGCGGAGTGTCCTTGCTCATGATCCTTCCTAGAGCCTATTTCGGGCACCTCTAGGGTATTTGCACTTCATGCCTAAAGCCTGTTTCGGGCACCTCTAGGTTTTCCATCATTTTTATTGGGCTGCCTTGTGATGCCATGGTGGCAAACCTGTATTCAATCAAGGAATTTTTATTAAGTAAGGCATGCAATCTTAAACTCATAATCTCAAGCGAAAATTCAGCATTTAACAGACAGGTGTAAAGATAATTGGAAAAAAAGAATAATTTTCTAAGTGTTTTTGATGCTTCTTCCCATAGTTATATTTAATTTTTTTATAAAGGTGCGAATATAAGTGGCCGGCTAAGTTGTCATAGGCACAAGTTTTAAAGCTGAAGGTTCCTATTTCATTAAGTGCTAGGGGGCATGATTTACATATGCATCTAAATGCTACTAAATGAACCTAAAACAACAAGGACTAATTTCCCCAAAACTCAAGGATTGCATTGTCCTCAATGCCTCTACAAAATAAAAACTAAAACAAAACATAACAATTAAAAAGAAAAGAAAGGAATGATGCTATTCGCTGAGGGAGTTCCCCTCTGTTGCTGCCGCGTCAGAAGAGGATTCTGAGGAGGCAGGAAATACTAGGCGGTGCGTAGCGGATGGTCTTTCTGCTTGGCTCTTCTTCAAGCTACGCGGCGGGTGGATGCAGCTAGGGTGGGCTTCTTGAATTGTCTTTCATCTTCTCCACCCTAGGGTTCTAATGCTCCTTGTTTTTTCTTTCTGGCTACCTCTGTCGGTTCGTCGTCAAAGGAGTATGAAATCTCCATGTCTGAGTAGCTGGTGTACTTAGGAGCGGCCGCTTTGGCTACTGGGAGGCAGCAGTGGTTTCCTCCTTCTCCAATTTTGATGAGGAAGAGAGGTCGTATAGTTGGATATGGGTTGGAGAGGTTCTTTTCTTGGGGCGGCGGTGCGGCCCCTCGCTGTCATCGGCAGCAGGAGCAACATCTGGTCTTAAAGTGTTCTAGATTGGCTTGGAAGCTGCTAACTCTATTGGAAAGGCGGGTAACTTTGGGCTAGCGTCCTGAAACTTGTCCAACATGTAGGCCACAAAGGCCTCCTACATGTCCGCTACATATTTGGTGACTATCACCTGTTTGTGCTCAACCCTCTGGAAGCTTTCCACTAGGCTGCGTAGTAAAGAGATCACCTCGGATGTGAGGCCAGCTTCAGTTCTGCCTGTTGCTGTTGGGGTGGCGGCAGCATGGGATGGCGGCTGGGCAGTGAAAGGTGTGTTTGGCCCCGCGCTATGCATTAGCTGTTGGCGTACCCTTCTTGTCCATCCTTCCTTGGCAGGAAGAATTTTGTCTTTTGGGTGCAGCAGCACGCTAAAATTGGCACACAGGCCAGTGATGAGTGTAGGGAAGAAAAAGAGACCTTTGGCAATTGGCTTTTCTGCGTGGGCATATATCTCATGTATTATCACTTCGCTAACGTTGATCTGTCGCCCCTTCATGAAGTTGCAGATAAAGGCAAGCCGCGGCTTGTTTATTGTCGATCCGTGCGAGGTAGGCATCAGGCGACGCTGGACAAATTAACTCCAAAGGGCTGCCTCTGGCAGCAAGTCTCTGCGATTGACTGATCCATTGTTCTTGCCTGTCAGCTATTTGTTGTTTGGCTTACAGAGCTCCTTCTTGATCTTGTTGTAGTCAGCCCCTGTCAGGTATGATTCACATTCTCCGTGCGGGTTGCCGCTGACCTCTATGCTGTAAAATTTGTTGATCATGTCAGTAGTGAACTTGACACCTTCTCCACAGACATAGACGATGGCTCTTTGGGTTTGGCAGGTGGGCGTAAAACTCTCGCACATGGTTGTTGTTGATTCCTTCTAATTGCCGTGTGAACCAGACCCAATGCATATTGTGGATCCTTTCGAATAGGAAGGGTTCTAACCCAAAATCACCATCAGATTGGGTGTATTGGAAGCCCATCTCCTCCCATAGTTTCCGTTCTATGTAGAACATGTTGTAGGTCTCCTCGATAGCAAGTTCTAAGAACCTTTTGTATGAAGTTTTGGAGTTGGCGATGGGGTGTTGTGACGAGGCCATAGTTTGTGGGATGGTTGTGTTTCCTAAACGAAGAAAAGAAATAACGTGAAAGAAAGCAAAGAAAATCTTAGGTTTGGTTTATTGAAACAAATCCGACTTAAAGAATTTGTTATGTCAAACATTGGGTTTGGAATTGAGTAATCTATTTACTAAGGGAAATTTAGATCGAATCGTTTTTATAGAAATAACTTTTCGAGTTGGTTACGAGCTTAAAGAATTTGTTTTCTCAAACATTGGGTTGGTTTAGACGAATTATCAAAACTAAAGCTAAACATTGGGTTTGGAAATTCAGTTTACAAAGAAAACTCAAGGATTGACCTTGTAGTAATTTCGCCAACAAGTTTTCCGAAATCAAAAATCTCTATTAATGAACCGAGTAAAACAAGTAAAAGCTTAGCTAAGGTTGAATATCTCTATTATTAGTTTTAACATCTTTAAACCATTCTTCTTGCTCTCTTAAATTATTACATTTCATTGCAATTTCCCCCCAAAATCGCACAAACTCAATTCCATCATCTCTTGGTTCAAAACCGTCAAAGGCGCAACTAGGAAAGTCCAAGTCCTTGTTTGTTCGACTCCTTTATTTATTTATTTGGAAGAATGAAATTATTCTTGACACGTTACGACGCGTGTCAAAATTGGCGTTGTTACCGGGGACTTCGGCAACTTTTAATGTTTGTTTTTTATTGTTTATGACCAGGAGGAATTCGGGAGAACATATTGAATTCATTCCGGAAATTGAAGCATTTGCGAGACAACAAAACGCACAACGAAACTGAGAGAAGCAATATGACAATTCCAACAAGATATCGAATTGTCCCAACCTGAAACACACTTTGAAGAACGAAACAAAATGGGAGCCAATGAACAGACGATCCAGCAGCTGATCAGGGCATCAGATGACAATTAGCTTTTGTGCATAACCTTCTCGAATGGTGAAACGTCGTTCCAACTAAAAATGGGCTTGATTCATCTCCTACCAACCTTCCACGGTTTCCTCAGCGAAAACCCACACAAACACCTCAAGGAGTTCCACATGGTTTGCTCAACTACGAAACCATAGGGAGTATTTTAGAATCAAATTAAACTTCTCGACTTTCCTGTTTCTTTATCTGACATTGCTAAGGATTGTCTTTATGATTTACCTTCTAACTCAGTTACTACCTGGACTAAAATGGCTCGCTTGTTTCTTGACATATTCTTTTAAGCCGCTAAAGCAAGCGAAATGAGGTGAAATATTATAAGTATCCGACAAAAGGATACCGAAACATTGTATGAATATTGGGAGCGCTTCAAGAAACTATGCACAAATTGCCCACAACACGGTTTGTCAGATCAAACAATTATTCAATATTTTTATGGACTTACCCCTACAGATATGAAAGTAGTTGATGCAGCTAGCAGAGGAGCCCTAGTCAATATGATTCCAGCGGCAGCAAGGACATTGATTTCGATCATGGCAGGCAACTCACAACGCTTCTACCAATCGAGTGAACTATCTCGAAGAGTTAATGAGGTAGGTAACGTTTCATTAGAAAGAAAGATTGATAAATTAGCTGACATTGTGCAAACTTTGGTTGCAAATAGGAAAATTGTTTCTAGACTTTGTGGGATATGCACAAGTCCTGAACATCCAACGGATTGTTGCCCTATGATCCAAGAAGAAGATACTGAACAAGTGAAAGCGATGGGGAACTTTTCGGGACCCTATCCAAAGCACTACTATCCTAATGCCAATCAAGGGTGGAGAGACCAAGGCTTTGCGCAAAACCAAAGACAACAATACCAGCCAAGGCAGCCTAACCAACAATTCCAACAAAAATCAAACCTATAGTGCATTATAGAACGATTGGCCATATCCTAGGAAAAATTCCAAAACCGTACAGAAGCCGATTTTCAAGAATTAGATAAGCAAATGAGTCAAATGACCCAAAGACTATGAAGAATAGAGTCACAAGGGAAGCTACCTTCTAAGACGGAGTCAAACCCTAGAGAAAATGTAAGTGCCATCACACTCTGTAGTGGAACCGTTATAGCTCCAAAAGAACCATAAAAAAATAGGAGTCCCGCTCCTGCCGTAGAAGAACGTAACGAAAACCAAGATAACCCTTTACCACCATCATTTCTTTCTTCTCCACCTCTTGTAGTCGCACCTCCTTTCCCATCACGCTTAGTAAAACGTGTCAAAAAGGCCGAAGAGAGGGAAATTATTGATGTGTTTAAAAATGTCCAAGTGAACATTCCCCTCTTGGAAGTCATTCGACAAGTGCCAAGGTACGCTCGTTTCCTCAAAGAGCTTTGTGCAACCAAGCGAAAACTCACCGGGCACGAAAAGGTAAACTTGGGAGAGCACGTTTCTACAGTTTTTCAATGTAAGTTACCACCCAAAATGAAGGACCAAGGTATGTTTTCTATACCCTGTCAAATTAGTAATATATCTATTGAACGTGCAATGTGCGATCTTGGAGCTTCAATAAATGTAATGCAGCTTTCTGTTTATAAAATGATAACTAATGATCCTTTAGAGGGAACCAAAATTGCGATACAGTTGGCGGATCGATCAGTCATCTATCCAGAAGAAGTGTTGGAAAATGTTCTGGTAAAGGTAGATGTCTTGTTTTTCCCTGCGGACTTGTACATGATCGATATGTCTCACGATAGAACAAACACTTGCTCCGAAATGTTATTGGGTCGTTCATTCCTTAGCACAGCAAACACGAAAATAGAAGTAAGGATCGGCCTATTATCCATGAAATTTGACGGTGAGGTAGTAGAATTCGATGTTTATAAGGAAATGAGGTATCCTAATCAGGTTGAATCTGTTAACTCAGCAACGCTTGAATGATCCCATGATGAAGGTAGTACAAGCCGAAATTCAAAAACTTCTACACGCCGATATTATATATCCAATCTCGGATAGCGAGTGGGTAAGTTCTATTTATGTTGTTCCTAAAATAACTGGTGTCATAGTAATCAGAAATGAAGAAGGTGAGTTAGTTCCAACTCGAGTTCAGAATGGATGGAGAGTTCGCATAGATTACATGAAGTTGAATTCTCTAACCCGAAAAAATCACTTTCCTTTACCATACATTGATCAAATGATTGGAAGATTAGTTGGTAAATCTCACTATTGCTGCCTGGATGGTTTTTCAGGTTTCTTTCAAATTCCCGTAGCCCCTTAGGACCAAGATAAGACCATGTTTACATGCCCATTCGGAACCTTCGCCTATCGACGAATGCCGTTTGGACTATGTAACACTCCGGCTACATTCCTACGATGTATGGTAAGCATATTTTCAGATTGTGTTGAGAAGGGGATTGAAGTGTTTATGGATGACTTCACTATATATGGAAATTCTTTTGGTGAGTGCTTGCTTAATTTAACTAATGTATTGAAACGCTACATTGAGTTTAACCTTGTACTCAATTACGAAAAATGTCACTTCATGGTTAATAAAGGCTTAGTGTTAGGACATATAGTATCTTCTGAAGGAATTTCTGTTGATAAGGCTAAGAGAGACATTATACCCTACAACTGTGAGGGATATCCGCTCTTTTCTTGGACATGCACGTTTCTACAGATGATTTATAAAAGACTTCTCAAAGATAGCACAACCACTATGTCGGTTACTGCAGAAAGATGTAGAGTTTGACATTGCATCTTAATGCAAGAAATCATTTGATGCAATTAAGGGGAAACTTGTATCTGCATCGATAGTACAACCGCCCGATTGGAACTTGTCGTTCGAAATTATGTGCGACGCCTCAAATGTTAGTGTTGGAGCGGTACTTGGTCAAAGGAAAGAACGAGAGCCTCATGTCATCTCCTATGCATCAAAAACGCTTGATTCAGCGCAATGCAACTATTCAACTACTGAAAAAGAATTGTTTGTTGTAGTTTTTGGTTTAGATAAATTCCATTCTTATTTACTTGGGACTAAAATTATTGTTTTTTTTCTGACCAAGCAGCCTTGCGGTATCTAATGAGCAAGAAGGAAAAAAACCAAGGCTGATCCGGTAGATTTTACTCCTTCAGGAGTTTAATCTCAAGATAAAAGACAAGAAGGGGAGCAAAAATTTAGTGGCCGAACACCTAACCTGAATCCCACTAACCAATTCAGATTCGCTTATTAATGCCAATTTCCCTGATGAAAATTTGATGATGGCGCAAGCTTCAACACCTTTGTTTGCAGAGATCGTGAATTATTTTGCTACATGTGAATTGCCCCTTGACTTGCCACAGTCAGAAATTAACCGAATCAAGAGGGAATCCAGGTTCTATATTTGGGATGATCCCTACCTTTGGAGACATTGTTCCGATCAGGTAATACGACGATGTGTAACCGAAGACGAGGTAAAATCTATCCTTAATTTCTGTCATTCATATGCATGCAGTGGACACTATGAACCTAAAAGGACAACTCATAAAATTCTTAAATGTGGATTCTATTGGCCGAATATTTTTCGTGACACGTATTTATTTTGCAAATCATGTGATAAGTGTCAAAGAGTTGGTAACTTAAGTTGACGTAATGAAATGCCCCTAAATTCTATTCATGTTTGTGAAATATTTGATTTGTAGGGGATAGATTACATGGGGCCATTTGTATCATCATTCGGTAATTTTTATATTATTTTAGCTGTTGATTATGTTTCGCGATGGGTTGAGGCGAAAGGTACAAAAAATAATGATGATAAAACCACTGTCAAATTTCTGAAAGATTATATTTTTTCCAGGTTTGGCACACCGAGAGCGCTGATATGTGATAGAGGGAAACATTTTATCAATCGAGTCATCGATGCGCTAATGAAAAAATTTGGTGTCACCCAACACATCGCGACGTCGTACCATCCGCAAACTAATGGTCAGACGAAGGTATCAAACCGCGAAATCAAGACCATTCTTGAAAAGATCATGAAACCCGATCGGAAGGATTGAAGCGTTAAGCTGAATGACGCACTATGGGCATATCAGACAGCGTATAAGGGTCCTATCGAGATGTCTCCTTATCGCCTTGTTTTGGTAAGTTGTGCCATTTACCGGTTGAATTGGAGCACCACGCGCGTTGGACAGTCCAAAAATGCAACATGGAAATAGATCTAGTTGGTGAAATGCGTAAAATCGATATCCAGGAGTTGGAAGAAATTCGAAAAAATGCCTACGACAGGAAAATACGATCAAAGTGGCTTGGACCGTACACAGTGACTGATATTTTTCCACATGGTGCAGTGGATATTAAAAGTAATTTCAGAGAACCATTTAAAGTTATCGGTCAACGGCTTAAATTGTACTCTGACAATACTCCGGTTGGTCTAGTCGAGGAAATTCGTTTAATCGAACTTGTCACTTGAATGAGGTCGTCAAGCTAGCGACGATAAACAAGCGTTGGATGGGAGGCATCCCATTTAGTTTAATTTTAATTTAATTTTATTTCTTAATTTTAATTTTTCAGTTTCGAATTTATTCTTATTTCTATTATTTTAATTTTATTTTATTTTATCTTATCTTTAATTTATTTTTTGCATATAATGCAGGTTGATCGAATAACAGGCATGGGAAGATATCATTATCAGCTAGATTTTGTGGGCCCATTTTAAAATTTTAGAACTAAAAAATTTTATCACATTATCCCTGATTCGAATCTATTTGGGAACTATGAAACAAATTAAAAAATCATTTTATCCCTTTATCACCCGTAGACCCCACCCTTGTCTCCCCCACCCGTCCAATCCCCTCATTTTCGGTCAAAATTCAATTTTCAAACAAACCAACCTCACCTTATCTAGAGATTTTGTCGACCCTACTTAATTTTAAACACCCCAACTCACGTGAAACTTCCTCTTCACCCATCCCTTTCCATTAAACCCTTTTTCTTATTATTTTATTCTTTTTATTAAAATACACAAATATCACCAGCCGCACTTCACCTTCAACCTTCACAAACGCCAAAAACTCCACCCTAGCTAACATGCCTCGCACCCGAGACCATGCCCGCCGGCTCCCAGAGCAGCCACCGCTCATCATCGGTGGTCGGCACCGCTTTGCGCCTCCGCAGTTCATGTCCATCAGCAGCAATTCCGAGGCACAACAGCCGCCACCCAGCCCTACACCTCCTCATGAGCGTCGAACCGGCAGTGGCACCAACCAGCCTTTCGACCGAAAAACTCTGCCACCCCTGTCCCGCCATTCACCACGACTCGCAACCACACCGTAACCATCATTCCATTCACTCGAGACGCCAGAACAGTCCAACTATTCGCACCACCACCCGCAACGCCAGCCCGCTTCACCACAACCCCACCCGGCCGTGAGGCGCGACACTCCTCCGCACCTTTCAAGACCCCCGTCCACTGGTCGTACTACTCATACCGTGAATAGTGGTGAAGCCAGTGCTTCGTCTAGACGCTAGCCGACACACCCACCATCACCGCCATCACCTTCGTTCCACTCCTTGGCCTCCAATGCAATGCCCGGTTCTTCGCAGAACATTCTCAGCTTGTTCCAAGCCCAATCCATTTTCCATCCTTCACCATGCACACGAACACATCGATTCACTCCGACCATAATTTCACGGCTAATATGGCTGATGAGGTAAATTCAGATTTTTTTGTTCAACCTTTATTAATCTTTCACCCTGTTTATGGATTTTCAGAGCAAATGCATGACGATTTCATCTCACATAATCACACTCGGCGGGAGAATGCTCAACCGAACTCACCACCTCACGAGCATCACAATGCTAAAAATGACATGCCATCAGACCAAGAGGAACCTCCACGAAGAGGCCAACGATTTACAGCACCAAACGATGAGAGTTTGAACGGATTCTTGCACTTTACCGGAAACAAACTTGAGACCTTTAATCGTATCCGCCATCGTGCACTTCCGGAATGTAAGTATATTCCAACTCAAACTCTAGAGCGATTACATTTGTGTGAGTCGTTAATGTCTATATTCGATAACATTGGTTGTCGTATGTTTCCTACCATTACTTGTGTTACTTACTGCAAATTGGTACTTGAATTTTATTCTACTTTTATATTTTATTGCAGTCGTGCCATGTCTCTCGATACCCCTAATGTTATATCTTTTTGACTTTTGGGTCAGTACTTTCGATTGTCTATTACTGAATTTAATGTCTATATGGGTTTTGTCACTAACGTTTTAGACCCTAATTATTAGACTACTCTTTTAGACTTACCACAAGATTCCGATAATGACCTTTCCTTGGAGACATTGACAGGCTTCGTAGGTTCTCAGTACAACCCAAAAACAACCAAGGATTACGACATTCATAGCCCCGCCTTACGCTGCATCCATAGGTTCCTTGCCTATAATCTATCCGGCCGAAATGACACTCCCTCGACCTCGTGTAAGACTGAGTTATTCTTTCTCTGGTGTATGCAGGTAAATATCAAGGTAAATCGTGGCTTTTGGATGGCCTACATGTTTCATCGTGTACCGTGAACTACTAGGCCACAACCACTAATTTTGGGACCTTACATTACTCATTTAGCATTACGCATTTTTCCTGCTACTTTCGACCCATCTCAGTTTACTTATGCTTTCTCTATGAGTGACTTAGATGAGAAATGCCTAAATGCCATGAGATTACATGCAGGAAATCCATATGCTCATTTTATTGTTCCCCAAGCACTTTCCCAACTCGTAGAGAACGAGTGTTTCAAAGGCGAGCCAGACACAACCAACACATGATGAACAACCCCGAGAAGATATGGATGAGAAACTCCACTCCATAGAGACTAACTTGGCCGAGATTCTATCCTATCTTCACCCTGGCTCTTCCCGTGGACGACGAGGCTGCGGTCGTGGCCGCAATTGATCAAGGGAGTATCTTCTTTCCTCTCTATTACTATAATTATCATTTTGGGACAAAATACATCAAGTGAGGGGGAGAGAGATATGCTTGTCAAATTTTCTTTTTGCTTATATGTTTGGTTGCTCTCTTGTTCTCTTGATTTTATTTTATTGAAGTTACTTGTTTAATCCTTAGTTTGGCCTTGTCTCATTGTTTCCGTATGATTTTGTATCTATCTTGTTAGAAATTTTAGGTTGCATGGTAGATTTTGGCATGATAGTTTTTCTATAAAATCCTTTTTATGACATTCCTTACTCTATTAATTGACATGATTCTTACCTAGGTACACAAGACAATTTTTGTGAGTTTTTGAGCCTAATGAGCATGCATTATTTTTGCTCTTTGTTTCTTTGAGTGTGCCTAGCTAATTAGTTGCATTCTAGAACTTGTGGTTTAAATTCTTTTCGAGATTACATTATTTGAGTATGATGCTTAAATGTGATTGAGGCACTAGGTTTTAACCCTTTCTCTTCCCAAACAAATTGCCTACCCTTTGATTATTTTCCCTTAGTGAAACAATTTTAAGCCTTGTCCTTTTTCTTGAGATTCACCATATTTTAGCCTAATCCGTTTTCCATTATTTTTGTCTTTTTTTTCAAGACAAAATTGTCTTAAAAAACATTGTGCCGTTAAAAAAACAGATTCGAATTATGCAGTCCAGTAGAGCAGAAAATACATTGTGCAGAAAAAAAGACTGTGCAGAAACTCTTTCGAATATGCAGTGTAGAAAAAAAACTGTGTAGAAAATTCTTCGATATATATATATATATATATTGCAGAACGGTTTTGGTTCGAATAAAAAAAGAAAAACAAAAAAATAGTTTTGAATAAATTTTTGGGATTATTTTTGTCTTGAATTTTAACCCCTTTTTCAGCCTTTATCCTACCCGAACCTTAGCCCCGTTACAACCCTTTTAAGACCTTTTGATTTTTGCATCACATTCATACTTAGTAGTGGAGATTAGAATTAACCACAAGCCTATGTTAATGCTCTAATTAGTTTTGGTTCGAGTGATTTTCTCTACCCTCAAACACTTTGAGTGACATGAGTGTCCTTGTGAGGGGACTTGGTTTGCATCATTGTAGTTGGCAGGGTATGGGAATGTCGTTTTTGCTTAAATTATTTCTAAATCTTGTCATTTATCTATTTGCTCCTTATTTTCTTTCATGTTTAGATACTTAATCATACCGGAAACTTTGAGACTTCGTTAAATTAAGGATGACAACTTGAGCTTAGATTTGTTTAATTTTGAGATACTTGAGGACAAGCATCGAATAAGTGAGGGGGAATTTGATGAGTATTTATTTTGGTTGTGCTTTTGGTCCTTATTTCAATTATATACAAGTTTGAGGGACTTAATTGGGTTGTTTTATGTTGTTTTCATGCAAGGGACGTCATGCTGAAAATAAGCTGGAATGCTGCAGGAAATGCTGGATTCATGGGCATGAATGTTGACTGGGCGCCACATCAGCGTCTTTTAGAAGCTGACGTCAGCATTAGTGATAGCTTATCAAGCTGCTTATCAGATAGCCTATCTCCGGATTTTTGAATTTTAAATTTTAAACTTTGGATAATTATTTTGTTTAATTTTTAATTATCATTTTAGGTTTACCTAGGTTATTTGAAACACTACAAATACCCCCTTTTGGGGTAAGACTTGTTCATCAATCAATCATCATTCAATTGAATTCATCACTTGAATCATTTCTCTTCCAAAGTTTCTTTCTTCTTTTTCCTTTTAGTTTTCCTTTTCATTTTGACATTATTTCTAAAATGTCGAGCATCATTAATTTAATAACCATGCTCGGCTAAATCTTCTTAAGCAAAAGGCTTATGCAATGACGCGTTCTCATGGCGAGGCTTGAAATTATGCTTCAACCACTTTAGAAACTTTTATCGATTTCTTTGTACTTTATCTTCAAAATGAAAATGATTTTGAAACCCAAAGATTGACTTTGGAGAAAAAAATTGGTTTGATCTATCAAGTGGGAGGGAGGATCGGTTATTGAAACAAATTCGACTTCCAAGGAGCACACTTAGTAAATATATTACTAAGGGAAAGTGAGATCGAATCATTTTTATAGAAATAACTTTTTGAGTTGGTTACGAGCTTAAAGAATTTGTTTTCTCAAACATTGAGTTAGTTTAGATGAATTATCAAAACTGAAGCTAAACATTGGGTTTGGAAATTCAGTTTACAAAGAAAACTCAAGGATTAACCTTGTAGTAACTTCGCCAACAAGTTTACTGAAATCAAAAATCTCTATCAATGAACCGAGTAGAACAAGTCAAAGCTTATCCAAGGCTAAATATCTCTATTATTAGTTTTAACATCTTTAAACCATTCTTCTTGCTCTCTTAAATTATTACATTCCGTTGCAATCCCCCCCCTCAAATCGCACAAACTCAATTCCATCATCTCTTGGTTCAGAAACGTCCAAGGCGCAACAAGGAAAGTCCAAGTCCTTGTGGGTTAGACTCCTACTTCCCTATCTATACTTAATTTAATTCCTTTATTTATTTATTTATTTCGAAGAAGGAAATTACTCTTGACACGTTTCGATGCGTGTCACTAACTTGTGGACTAGTGTGGAACCAAGTCAGTCAACTCGGTTGGTAATCCCTTTTAGTCGCTGAAACTTGTGGACTATTGTGGAACCAAGTTAGTCACGCCTTTGCATGTTGTGACCGTGCTTAACCCTTTCATAAGCCTTGCACTTTCGTGCTCGACAAATGGATTTTCTCTTCAACTGACTAGTGTATACTAATTGAACGAACAAAGAGCATAGATTAAGCAAACTTTGGAAATTTATTGAAAACAACTCAAAACTAATACAATTGTTTCCCTCAAACTATGTAACGCCCTGTTTTGGGCCTAGATGTTTTAAAGGTTGAATTGGGTCGGTCGAGAACGGTTTGAATCTTTAAGGGTGATTTAGGGAACACCTAGTTTGGGATGCTTTAAAAATATGGAAAAATATCTAAAAATCCTCATTTATTATATAAATGGTTATGGTGAAAACGATTTTACAAAATGTGATGTGGAAATACTACATTTCGGTGTAATGACCAAATTGTAGTTATTGTAAAAGTTGACTAGTGACTGTTTTGTAAAGGATTGAAACTTTGAATCTTTAAGGAGCTAATTTTACCAAATTGTTTTTCATCAGATTACTCTTTAATTTGGGAGTTTTTAATAATTTTTTATTAAAGGAATAAAGGAGAATCAAAAAAGAAAATCTAAGTTGACTTTTTCATAACTACCTTACGTTAGTTTTCTCTCATTTCATTTTCTCTCAACTTCCACTCAACCAAACACATTTCTGTCACTAAATAACCTTTGATTTTCAGCTCTTTTGTTGAGATTTCATTATCCTAAGGATTCCTAATCTTTACCTCATCAAAACCTTTTGTTTTTATTTTGGATTTTCAAGAAATCTTGCCCAAATTGAGGAGAAATCAGCCATTAGAGGTAAGCTTTGTCCTTCTCCTCTAATGATCAGCTCTTTACTGAAATTCCCAAGTTATCAATCCTTTGTTAATGATTTTTGAGTTGCTTTAATGTTAGAAACATGAAATTGTGGTAAAACTGAAGATTCTTGGTGAGATCTTGATGATTTTCCTAACTCTTGGTTAGGCTCTGTTTTAAGGTTGATTTCTAATGTATTTTGGATGATAATTGATGTTATAAATGAGGTTTTATCAAACAAATTCCGAATATGTTTGGATTCCTATGTTTTAGATGCTAGATTTGTGGTTTTTGGAGTGTTCTTTGTGTTATGTTGTTGCTGGAGATATAAGGACGTGTTTATGGTGATTTTTGGTGTTGATTGAGGTTTAGAAATGATTAGAATTGATAGATCTTGGCTGGGCTTTGTTTTAGAAAAGTTTGGAGATGATTTCAGTTATTTTGGGTGGTCGAAATGGTGTTTTTGAGTAGTGTAGCGAGTTTGTTTGAGTGGCTGGTGATTTCAATACATGATGATGCATTAATCCTCTGCTCTTATGTGTAATGAACATGGAAGACATCTTTGGACGCTTTTGGTGTTGATCCAGAAGTGCCAGAACCTTAGATATCATTTCAGCAAGCAAGCGAAACGTAATCGATGAGTGCGGATGTTTTAGAAGTCCTTGAGGGACAAAGAAACAAGGTTTGGGGATTTAGGATTGGTTTGAAGCACCATCCTATGTCCGGAAGTAAGTATGGCTAGATTTGCTCTCAAATATGTGGTTGATGCCCCTAAATGCTTTAACATGCTCTTGTTTTGAGATAGACAAATTCCTAATATTTTATGCATGATTTGTAGCATGAGATGATGCTATGTATTGATTTCATGAGATAGCATGTTGTAGAAAATGATTTTTGAGAAAGAGTTTTAAAGATACAATATGAAATGCCAATATATGAAATTGTATTTGATTCACATGTACCAAATGTTGAGATGTTTTATGCTTGAGAAAATGCATATGAGATTATGGTTTATGGAATGCTTGTTTTGATAAGCATGAGTATGACTTTGCCATGAGATTTGCATTGGTTTAATGCATGAGATAGAATAAAGGTACATGTGTTTTCAAATGGAGAATTTCTTTGAAGTGGTTTCAAGCATCGGATAGGAAGAACATGTTGTAGAAAATGGTTTTTGAGAAAGAGTTTTAAAGATGCATTGTTGTGTTGGTTTTCCTTAGAGCTTGCCCCACTAAGAAAATGTCTTACGCTCTCTTTTACCAACAATGCAGATAATTGAGGCGTTTTTGGGTAGCAAGGAGGCTAAGGACATCCAAGGAAGTTTAAAGCTCATGTATGGTGATGTTTTCGTATGCTTTAGTATTGATATTTGGCAATGGGGACCTATGGTTGGTTTTGGGAGATGCGTTTTGAACTCCCCGTGGTTGTTGCAAGTTTTATATGGTATTTGTGGATTGTAAGTGTCTTTTATGGTTTGGTTTGAGGCTTGAGGCTTTTATATGGTTTTCATGACTAGGGAGCATGCCTATATACTCAATGATAACATGCTAGATGCCATGCTTTAGCTTAAGCTTCATAATAATGTTCTTTGATGTTTAATCATGTTGTTAGTGTGATATTGTATGATTTGGGATGTGTTTGAATGTGTAAAGATGTGAAAAACCAGAAAAATATATAGTTGCAGGGCAGGGTGTATCGAAACACCCTTATCTGTCTCGGAACAGGGGCCTGAAATGGCGATAGTGTTTTGGAACGGGTAAGAGTGTTTCAAAACACTTTAGCTACTGGATAGCCATGTTCCGATACGGGTTTCAGAAGGAGCCCGAGTACCGAAACGGTCAGTCCCGTTTCGATACAGCTGTTTTGATACAAGGGTCAGCGTTTCGAAACGCCCGACCGTTGGACTGCATTTTGAATTATTCCAAGTTCTTGTTTCTTACATTTTAGTCCTCGATGATTGTGGATGCAATTGGTTGAGTTTGGAATGTCTAATTAAGTTGATTTTTGGAAGAGATGCATGACATATGACTACTTGAATATTGGTAAACTTAAAATCTGCAAGGTTCTCGTATTTTGCAAAATTTATGTTTTGGTCCCACCAAAGTCTAATTCTTACAATTAAAACCCTAAATGAATTATGATCGCTGTGCCTTTCCTTCTTATGATCTTAAGTGATCACATAGGTTTAATAAATCATTTAGAAAAGATAAAAAGGAAAAAAATGTCGTTAATTAAGGTTGACTTTCGGGTTGACTTTGGTTATCCCCGTGTAATCTTCGTAGTTCGGGTCAAGCGTCTAGGCCGGACCAAGGGGGTTACAAACTATCTTACATACACACATCTAAACCCTAGGAGAGTTGGGCCACAACCCCCAACAACTCCAACCTATCTAACTACATCTCGTTGTGCGGCTACTCAGGCTCACATCCTCTCACCCTCGCCATGCCCTTATACCCTTACATACATTGGGTATATATAGGGCTCATGGCCTAAATTTGAGTACTTCTTGAAGTAGGAGTTCTAAAAGTAGATTAAATTAAATGCAGACTCCTTTATTACTTAAATATGGACTCTTTGGATGTTTCCTTCTTTTGCAAGTAAAGATAAGTGCTCCTACTCATCGATATTTGATCAGCTCTACCGGCCGCTACAGGCTTCAGAAAATCGCAAGACTGGGCTTATTGGGCTTAGGAAATTGCCCTCCATAAATTGCGAGCCATCTTGGCTAAGTCGGTGTAACTCTTGCCCGGGCGGCACTTGGCGGTAATGATGCTTCGGCAACGTCCTTGGCGGCAACTGGAACTGCTTCAGTACAACTCTTTTTGTTCCAGCTTTCTTGTCCTCTTTTCTCTTCTCCTAGAAATGGCACCTGAAAATATAAACTAAACTAAAATAGTTACTTTTCTCAACCAAATATAAAATATTCAATAAAAACAACGTAAAAGAGAAGATATTGTTATAATGCATGCAATGCACATAAATATGCCTAATTGTACTTAAGAACAAAAATAATAAGGGCATGAATGTGTACAAAATATAGAACTCATAGACACTCTAAAAGCACTTTTGTTGCTTTGTGCTGCCCTCCAAAATGGCCTCCGTTTGGTGCTGCATGGCATTGTGATAGTTTGGCCTGCTGTTCATCCTCCGAGACACACCGTCTGATATCATGTTGTACACAATTTTTAAACAAGAAAGGCTCGTCACAAAAATAATGCTTAGCATCGTGTTGGAATTGTTTCTTTCCTTGAAAGTTAAGTTCATAGGGCAAAACACCAGATACTAAATAATTTACAATATCTACATACCAGGGTGTGTCTATTGATGTTGCTATTGTGACGTCTGCGTGGGTGGCAAGTGAGATGCCTTCAGCTTCCAGGGCGGCTACCAGAGAAGAGGCTAGTAGCAGCTGTTCATCAGGGAATACATCATCAATTTCGCTGTGGAAGGTGTTCTCTTGTCTTTGCTCAAGCTGAGAGATATGATCTGCCACTTGATTTTCTTTGCCCTTCTTGTCTAGAATTTCTACGTCAAATTCTTGTAGCAGCAGGATCCATCGCATGAGGCGAGGCTTTGCGTCCTTCTTGGAAAACAAATACCTTAAGGCAGAATGGTTCGTGTGAACTATCATCTTTGTCCCAATTAGATAGGGTCAGAACTTATCGAAGGCGAATACTACTGCCAGGAGTTCTTTCTTTGTAGTGGTATAGTTGGTCTGGGCATGATTTAATGTTTTGCTAGCATAGTATATTACGTGAAAGATCTTATCTCTGCGCTATACTAGGGCAGCGCCGACGGTAGTGTCACTAGCATCACACATGAGCTCGAAGGTTGACTCCAGTCAGGGGGGCTACCAAAGGCGACGTGACTACCTTTTCCTTTAAGGTTTTGAATGCCTCCTGGCATGCTTCATCGAAGATGAACGGTTTGTCATGTTCCAGCAAAGTACACATTGGTTTAGATATTTTAGAAAAAAATTCAATGAATCTGCGATAAAAACATGCGTGTCCCAAAAAACTCCGAATTCCCTTGATAGCGGCCGGCAGCGGAAAGTTGGTTATTACTTTAATCTTTGCTTCGTCTACTTCTATTCCCTATGCGGAAATTTTATGCCCCAAAAATATGCCTTCGCCGACCATAAAGTGCCATTTTTCCCAGTTAAGCACCATGTCTATTTCCTCACATCTGGTCAGGACTTTTTCCAGGTTGGCGGGGCAGCTTCGAAACTGCTGCCGAAGACTGAGAAATCATCCTTGAAGATGTCCATGAAATCTTCTATCATGTTGGAGAAGATAGCCATCATGCATCGCTGGAATGTGGTCGGTGCGTTGTACATACCAAATGGCATTCTTCGAAAGGCATAGATGCCATATGGGCAGGTGAAGGTTGTTTTGACCTGGTCCTCTGGTGCGATGGCGATTTGGTTATAACCTGAATATCCATCCAAAAAGCAATAGTAGGATTTTCCAACAAGGCGGTCAAGCATTTGATCAATAAAAGGTAATGGAAAATGATCTTTTTTAGTTGCTTTTTTGAACTTGCAGTAATCCATGCATATTCGCCAACCAGTTACTATTCTAGTTGGTATTAACTCATTATTGTCATTGCTTACCATAGTTATGCCACCTTTCTTTGGTACACATTGTACTGGGCTTACCCATTCGCTATCCGAGATTGGATATATGATGCCCGCATTTAACCACTTGATGATCTCCTTTTTGACAACTTCTCTCATGGCCTCATTTAATCTTCTCTGGGCATCTACAGTTGGTTTTTTGTCCTTTTCAAGCTAGATTTTATGCATGCAAATGGCAGGGCTTATTCTTTTTATATATGCAATGGTCCAGCCTATTGCCTTCTTATGTTGCTGCATCTGCGCTGTCAATTGTTGTTCCTGATTGGTCTACAACTTGGAAGAAATTATTACTAGCAGCGTATCATTAGGTCCTAAGAAAACATATTTAAGTTATGGAGGTAAGGCTTTTAATTCAAGAATGGGAGGTTGTTCGGTGGATGGTTTGAACATCATCCCCCTTTTTCTGTGTAATTGAATGGTTCAAAATTCTTACATGGCTTGTTTGCGATCCAGTATGCCTCTTCCTACTCTGTCCACTCATCGCATTGTTCATCTTCTGGGCAAGTTTCTAAATGGCTGCCAAGGATGCTGCCTGAGCAGTCTTGTTGTAGGCATGGCTTGTTGACTTCAAGGTTGAACTCTGAGATGGCGTCCATTAGCTAGCATTCTTCTGGATCATCAGTCTGTCTCATGGATTGAAAGACATTTAGTTTCACTTGTTGATCGTCTACCCTCATCGTAAGTTAACCTTTTTCCACATCGATTAGTGTTCTGCCTGTAGCAAGGAATGGTCGCCCCAGGATTATTGGTGCCTTTTCATTTGCATCACAGTCTAGTACCAAAAAAATTGGTAGGAAAAATAAATGTGTCCACCTTTACCATGACGTCCTCAATTTTTCCTTCCGGTTGTACATATGTTCTGTCAGCCAGCTGGAGAATCATTGTTGTTGGGCGGGCGTCTCCTATCCCTAGTTTCTGGAAAACAGATTTCGACATTAAGTTTATGCTCGCCCCTAGGTCACATATTGCTCGTACGAAGTGATTGCTGCCTATTTTGTAGGGGATTATGAAGTTGCCCTGATCTTTCTGCTTGGGCGACGCCTTATTGTGCAGCATAGCCATGCATCCTTCTGTTACTACCACTGTTTCAAATTCCCCGATCCTTGTTCTCTTGGACACCATATCTTTTAAGAACTTGGCATAGCTGGGCATTTGTTCAATCAATTCTATCAATGGAAGATTGATTTTGACATGTTTTAGAACATCCAGGAACTTTCTATATTGCATATCCTATTTCTGTTTCTTCAATCTTTGTGGAAATGGTGGTGGAGGTACAAGGTTGACAATTTTTGCTTTGTTAGGCATTCTTTCTTGGGAAGAGGTGATTGGTTCAGGATCTGACCGTTTATTTATGATGTTATCTGCTAGTTCATGTTCTGGTTCCTTGTTGCTTTCATCAGGTCCTGCCGCGACATAATGTTCGGCGGCTTGAGATGGTTCGACATGTGTTGTTTCTCTTACAGCAGGCATGGAAGAGTCATGTAGTGTTATCCCGCTTCTGGTTGTTACAGCTATGCACTGCTCATGGGATTTCCCTTTTGCTATTTTAGTGTATCTCGGTAGTCCACCCATTTGCCTAGTACTAATAATCTGAGCAAATTTCTCGAACTGGGTATCTAAATTTTTATAGTTGCCTCTTGACTGTTCATCCTACTTTTCGTCCTGTACATAAAAGATTCAATTTTATCAATGAATTTATTTGTATTAAAAATAAAATCATTCGTGCGGGACATGAAAGTATGCGGGGTAGATTCTAAAAAAGAAGTGCTTGTTTCCTGTTGTTGTGGTGGCAGCGGTCATGACAGGTTCTGTTGATAAGATCCTCGTTGCTTTGGTGGGTTAGCAGCAGCCCTTGGGTTGCTCTAAGAGAAGTTAGGATGATTCTTCCACCCAAGGTTGTAGGTATTTTGAGTAAGTCTGTTATTCCTCTCGTATCCTCCCATGAAGTTGGTCGATGTTGTGCAGTTAAAGGAATCATGGTTGCTCCTGCACTCGCCATAGAACGGTTCCACAACCTTTACCTCGTGGACCTTCCCCAGTGAGTTTCACGATGCTCATGACTATTTCGTCAGCGTGTCAATGCGGGCATTAACAGAGTCTAAGGCTTCTACCTTGTTTACAGTGGTTGGACGCCTTATGCCGCCTCGACAGGCTGTCGGATACTTGTAGTCATTTTTGGCGGCTTGATTCAGCAGCCGCAGTGCTTCTTCTGGAGGTCTGTCGAGAATGATCCCATTGGCCAAGGCATCTATCATCGTCTGGGTTGGGTAGTTCAA
Source organism: Hibiscus tridactylites (assembly GCA_958450335.1). Taxonomy (NCBI): domain Eukaryota; kingdom Viridiplantae; phylum Streptophyta; class Magnoliopsida; order Malvales; family Malvaceae; genus Hibiscus; species Hibiscus tridactylites. Next base: position 53,153,914 of record OY288273.1, on the reverse strand, counting down.
CCCATTGTAGAATATGGATACTTGCGTCCAAGCCGGAAGACCATGTAGCAGGCAGTTATTCAGCATCTGTTGGTACAACTCCCATGCTTCATACATCGGCTGGTCATCTCCTTGTTTAAAGGTTATGATCTCATTTCGCAAACTATTGGTGACATTGGACAGGCTGAATCGATCTAGGAAGTCTTTACATAGTTTTGTCCATGTGTTGAAGGATCCTGCCGGCTAATTATTCAACCACTGTTTAGCCCTATCCCTCAGTGAATAGGGAAATAAACTCAGCCTCAGTATATCCTGGTGGACCCCGTGTATTTTAAATGCTCTGCAGATGTCCAAGAATCCGCTCAAATGCTATCGAGCATCTTCTGTGGCATCCCCTCCAAAAAGCCCTAATGTGTTTATCATGTTGAACATGACGGCCTTCAGCTCGAAGTGGTCTGCCTATATGTCAGGTTCCGTTACTGTGGGATCAACCCTCGAGAGTCATGTTCGAGATAGTCTCTAGTGGTTTGAATTTGGGGAGGTCTGGCTGGAAGTGGGGGATCCTGCCTAGGTTGATCTTGCGGACCTTTTGGCGGCAAGTCATGCTGCCCGCCCCTGCCATGTGCGGCTCTGTTTGGTGGGTCCTCTTTTACCATGTTTACCTTCGCTTTTCCCTTGTCTTCTTTGTTTTTCGCAAGGACTTCCCTGAGCTCCTTCTTAAGTTCTCTTGCTTGACGTTCGATATCATCGTAAAAGAGGATTCACCTTTTGGGTTTGCCCTGGTTATACACTAGCAAAGGACACGATAATTTTTGTTGGTTTTTTTCGATTAAAAAAAATAAAATAAAAATAATTAGAAACTGTAGAAATTAAAACGAAATTCACTGTTACCGATTCCCGACAACAGAACCAAAAATTTGTAGGGCATGTAGGTGTTCCCTTTTTGTGAGAGCGCAAGTGCACACTCCTGCCAAGTTATAGTATAAAAGATGCTGAATCCCACAAGGATTGGTCAGCTTGGATCGAGTTGTAGTTCTTGCACAAGGTAAAGTAAAAGCACAAGTAAGGTGATTGTTGGGATGAAGAGTAAAATAAAATAAAACACAAATGATAAAAAGAGGTGATTCAGGTTGATAAAACGGACATGATTATGCTGCCACTTAGTGTGCAACTGCGTTGTAAAGGCTAAGTTATTTTGTGCTGCCACGATATGTTGCCTTGGTGGGTAATGGACGACAGCTACGACCTTGTCACGCGGCAACAACGGGTTTTTGCCTCTGCAACTTTTGTTGTCTCGTCAGGTGGAATGGAAATAAGTCATGGAGGCAAGTCTGACAGATATTCCAAGTTCGGCAAAGCAATTCTTAAGTGATCCTTCCTATGTCTAGGCAAGGATTCTGTCAACACGTGATGTAGGCACTACCTAGCAATCTCAACGTAAACCTAACACAGACAGTCGACGTTTGGTTGCTCCTTTAAGCCACTTAAACTGGAACTTATGTCTAAGCCGAATTAGTCAACACCTCATCGTGAGCCTTACACTTTCGTGGCCGACAAATAGATTTCTTCAACAGGACTTTTGGAACTAATTGAAGAAGTGAAGATCATGAATTAAGTAAACTTGGAATATTTTACTGAAACAACATAAAAACCTAATACAACCGTCTCACAACTAACTTACAACATAACCCTTAACACAAGAGAAGTTTAGAACCTGGCGGCGGCAAAGAACACTCTCGCTATGTCTATATAAAACCTAAGATGATTTGAACTAGGAGTAGAATGAGTATTTATAGACAAATAACTAGGTTAAGTCCTTCTTAGAGTAGAAGTCCTCAAAAGTAGCTTTCCACATTTATTGTGACTTTAAACTCTGACTTATTTGCGTTGAGTGTGGACTTTATCACGTTTGCCTTATCCCACAGGTAACCATTTGATCTCACTTTGGCGGCACTACCCGCTGCTACAGAAGTCGGAAAATTGTGTGAATGGTGGCAATAGACTCAGAATTTTTAGCTCTACAAATTGCACTTTGGTTCTCCATCTCCATAGTTTTCTGCCGTGGGCAGCAAAGTCGGCGGCAACATTACTTGGCAGTTACTCGGCAGCAATTGTCTTCAACAGGAACTGTATCAGTATAGTCCCTTGGTTCGCTGCCTCGGCATTGCATCCTCTTTCCCTCTTTCATCCTTTATTACGTAAAAACATAATTACACTAAAACAATATCTCTTCTTTACCAAATGAAGGATAATCTATAAAAATAAGGTAAAGCGAAGGAATACTGTAAAATGCAATGCATGAACCTAATTATGCCTAAAATGAGCTCAAAAACAATAATAATAATAAGAGGTGGGATGTGCATGAAATATAGGACTTGTGGACACTTTACATTACTCCACTACGCTCGTGTTTACTCTCGGGAATATGGCTTTTACTTCCTTTTCTAATCTCACTCACTCTTGCCTTTTTCCACTTCTCTCTTGTATAGTTCTTTAAGGAATTAACTCGAGACTTTGTCAAGTAATGTTCTTTGGGCGTTGGCTAAATGAAATGTTACGTAGGGGAAAACAAAATATATATTGTAAAAGTGGGTATAAAATAGGAGGAATAGAAAGAAAGGGTTACGTACTAACAACATCACTTACAACCTTCCTTGACAACAATAAAAATCTTGAATTGCTTCATGCTTGGTTGTTGATTTCTTGTGCTTTTCTTTTCACCCTTTACTTGTGCTTTGATATTTTCTTTCCTGTTTTTTGTAATTTTGAATTCCTTTGAAGAAGATTAAAATGAACTTACAAAGGTAGGCACTTACATGTTCCCACCAAAGCTCTGATACCATATGATGTATTAGTTTAGGCACGCCAAAGATGTTGATGAAGATGGATGCCATTTGATTGTTGTAGAGCGTAGAGGTGTTATCTAAATATGAGCGCAAGTGCACACTCTTGTCAAGTTATAGTATAAAAGATATCGTCTCCCACAAGGATTAGACAGCTTATTCGAGTTGTAATTCCTACACTGAAAATAAATGCCCAAGTAATTTTAGTTTATAAAAGAATAAAAAACACAAGTAATTGATAGAAGAGATCAGGGTGATACAATGGGTTAGGTTATGCTACTTAGTAGTGTGAAACTGCGTTGAATATGTTAAGCCGCCAGACTTTGCTGCCTCAGCGGAGGATGGCAGATTGGCTGCTTCGACTCTTTCGCTGCGTCGACATTGGAACGGACGATTGGCTTGGCAGAAAACTCGGCAGACCTTCAAGGCTCGGCAGAACGCTTCAATATTGATCCCACTTATGTCTAAGTCAGAATATTGTTGTTGCCCACTGTAGATGATACTCATCACGGCGTGAATCTTGCAAAGACAACAACCTTGGTTTGTCTTCTTTTAGAAACCTTAAACTTGCACTTATGTATAGGCTGAATTGATCAACACCTAATTAGGATGAGGATCATACTTATTCCTTTCGTGAGTTCGAATCTATCGATAACGAACAAATAGATAGTTAACAACTAATCTTTCGAACTTAATTAAAAACTATTAAGATCATGGAATAAGCAAACCTTGAAGTTTTATTGCAAAAACAAACTTAATTCTTAAATAACCGTTCTCACACTAGTTTACAACATAACCCAAACCCAAGAGAAAATTTAGAACATAATGGCGGCAATAAAATCTAAACTATGCCCAAAGGAAACCCTAAGATGTCTTCAATTGTAAAATATGTCACATATATATAGGCATTAGCTAGGTTAAGTCCTCCTTGGAGTAGAAGTCTTCAAAGTAGCTTTTGCATTAAATGTAACCTTTAATTCTAACTTCTTTGAGTTGAACGTGGACTCCTTCTTGTTGCCTTGCACCGTAAGTTATCTTGATCTCCTCCTTTGGTGGCTTTATTCGCTGCTCCAGGCGTCAGAAAATTGAGTGGATGGCATCGTTGGAATCAAGATTTTTTGATCTACAGATTGCACTCCAATTCTCCAATTCCCCAGCTTCTGCCCTGGGTGGTAGGTTCTCAGTAGTGACTTTCTCTGCTTGGAACTGCATTCGTACAGCTCCTTGGTCTGCTGTCTCTGCATCGTCTCCTCTGGTTTGTCCTCCTCCTAACAACTTCTAGCCGTAAAATGCAAACTAAACTAAAACAACATATTTTCTTCACCAAATAAAAGATAATCAACATAAACAGAGTAAAGTAATGAATACTGTAAATATGCAATGCGTGAACCTAAATATGCCTAAAATGTACTTAAGAACAACAATAATATGAGATGGAATGCACGTAAAATATAAGACTACTGAGCACTTTACACACCCACAAACTCGAACTATTGCTTCTTCTCAAGTAATACAAACCTAAACATACTTGCCCTTTGAACTTAATCAGAAAGAAAAAATTGTTTTAAACTTGATTTAGCACCTCAAGGTCATGGAACCTACATTATATTAGTGAAAGGAGAAGAGCATAAATTACCTCATAATTAAACTACAATGCTAGTGCAGTGTGTGCAGAAACTGTGTATAGGTTGAATCTAAAGAATATTCTAAGTAAACAAGGATGTTGTCATGGTATATAAGGTTGCTGCCGAGGCAACATATTTAAGCAAAGTTATTTAATCATGACAGTAAGGGCTTCAGCTCATCACAACTGCTCTCTAGGTCTGAAATTAAGATAGGAGCAAACTACAAAACCCCGAACCCATTGAGTAGAGTCATCCCGTGAAGACTTTCATTCACTCATGCTAATTTGTCCGCCACTTCAAGGATTTTTAGATCCATGGACTTTGATAGCAGCGGAGTGTCCTTGCACATGATTCTTTCTAGAGCCGGTTTCGGGCTCCTCTAGGGAAAGACAACAAAAAATTTTCTTTCATGTCATGTTAGTGCTTTTCTTTTTCTGTTTGTTGCATGCCGCGGCAGCTTCCTGCAACCATGTTAGATTTTTAGAAATAATTCAAGCATGCAATGTTTACCAGAAATTCTAACAAATTCAGCAAGTAATAGTAGTGTTTTTAATTTTTTGCAATAATAGAAAAATTATAAGTTTACTTCATGCTTTCCCCCAAATTAAGGTCTTTTTAATCTGTGCGAAAAATTAGAGTCGGCTATCCTATCATAGGCACAAGTTCTAACAAAATTTTTATTTTGATTAATTTTTTAAGGCAAGTACAATGCAATCTATATGCTACTAGAATATGCCTAAACAAAAAATATGAGAGCTACCCCCCGACACTCGAGATGGGCATTTCTCTCAATGCACAAAATAAATTAGAACTGAAACTGAAAAATAAACATGAGAAAGGGAAAGAAAACTTAGACTTAGTTTCTGTCAAATGGTCGAGATGATTCGGAGGAGTTATCTGCTATGTCGTCAATTGCGGGGTTGGGCAGCTGGCTGGCCAGTGTTGCCCTTTGTTTTGCACAGCGGTATGATTCTTCAAGGTCTGAATCTGGATAAATAGTTGTGAGACGGGAATAAATAGTAATAACGTATTAAAAAAGTAAAATCTAGTCCTAAAAATCTACTCCTAAATAGATAGAACAATAAAAATGTGGAAACATAAAAATTATGTCACAGTGGGTGGGCATCCCCCAAAGTGAATACTTCTTGTTCTCTCGGGACAACATCTCATGTATAATGCTTCAGTCGCTGCCTATTAATTTTGAATTTTGCCCCTCCATTCATTGGCTTTACTATCACGGCACCATGTGGGAAGGCCTGGACCACTTCAAACGGTCTTGGCCATCTGGATTTTAATTTCTCGAGAAACGACTTCAGGCGGGAGTTGAATAGCAACACTTGCTGCCCGAGCAGAAACTACCATTGCTGGATCTTGCTATCGTGCCATCTTTTGACTTTTTCCTTGTACAACTTGGCATTCTCGTATGCCTCCCGGCGGAAATCCTCCATTTTGGTCAGATCTAGTAGTCTCTCTTCGCCAGCCTGCTTCCAGTCCATATTTACCGCCTTGACTACCCAATATGCCTTGTGTTCTATTTCAACTGGGAGGTGGCAGGCCTTGTCGTATACTAATCGATAAGGGGACATTATGAGTGGCGTTTTGTACGCTGTTCGATATGCCCAAAGGGCATCATCTAGTTTTAGCGGCAAATATTTCCTACTTGGGTTGACAACCTTTTCCAAGATGGTTTTCACTTCTCTATTTGAAATCTCTGCCTGCCCATTTTTTGCGGGTGATATGCCGCGACAATCTTATGTGTGACACCCACTTTTTGAAGTGCCTTGTCAATTAGTTTGTTGTCAAAATGGGCGCCCTCGTCACTAATGATATCTCTTGGGATTCCGAACCTTGTGAATATGATCTTGTGTTGGAATCTATAGACGATTTTTGTATCATTGTGAGGAGTGGAAATGGCTTCTACCCACTTGAGACAAAGTCAACCGCTAAGAGGATGTACATGTTGCCACAAGAAGATGGGAATGGTCCCATAAAATAAATCCCCCAAAAATCGAATAATTCAACCTCCAGGATGGTTTGTAGAGGCATTTCATTCCTTCTTGATATGTTTCCTGTTCTTTGGCATCCGCCACACTGTTTGTAGAAGGCATGGGCATCTTTATACAATGTTGGCCAGAAAAAAACCTGATTGGAGTACTTTTGCTACCGTGCGCTGCCCTCTGAAATGACCTCCATATGGTGCTGCGTGGCACTGAGATAGTATGGGTTGTTGTTCATCCTTAGGGACACACCGTCTTATAACCTGATCTGCACAGTTTTTAAACAAGCAAGGCTCGTCTTGAAAATAATGCTTAGCATCATATTTGAATCGTTTCTTTCCTTGGTAGTTAAGGTCATAAGGTAAAACACCAGTTACCAAGTAATTAACGATATCTACGTACCAGGGTGTGGTTGTTGATGTTGCTGGCGCGGCCTCTTCATGGGCGGCGAGTGAGATGCCTTTAGCTTTCAAAGCAGCTACCAGGGCGGAGGCCAGTAACATATGTTCAACAGGGAATGCAGCTTTGATTTCGTTGTTGGGTGTCTTTCCTTATTCATTCACAGTTCTATGCCTTCATCGTCCATGAAGTGGCATTTTTTTCCAATTGAGTACTAGGTTTGTGTCCTCGCATCTAGTAAGTAATTTTTCGAGGTTGTCGAGGCAGCTTTCGAAGCTGCGGCCGAAGACAGAGAAGTCGTCCATAAATATCTCCATGAAGTCCTCTATCATGTCGGAGAAAATAGGCATCATAGAGCGCTGGAATGTTGCAGGGGCGTTGCATTGTCCGAACGACATTCTTCGAAAGGCGTAGATGCCATATGGGCATGTGAATGTTGTCTTGGCCTGGTCTTCCGGTGTAATGGCAATCTGGTTATAACATGAATATTCATCTAAGAAGCAATAGAAAGGTTTGCCAACAAGGCGGTCAAGCATTTGATCAATAAAAGGTAGAGGGAAGTGATTGTTTTTAGTTGCTTTACTTAACTTGTGGTAATCTATGCATATTCTCCAACAGGTTACTATCGTAGTTGGAATTAACTCATTATTATCATTGCTTACCACATTTATACCACCTTTCTTTGGTATACATTGTATCGGGCTTACCCATTCGCTGTCAGAGATAGGATATATGATTCCAGCATCTAATCATTTGATTATCTCCTTTTTTTGACAACTTCTCTCATTGCATCGTTTAATCTCCTCTGGGCATCTATAGCTAGCTTTTGATCCTCTTCAAGTTGGATTTTGTGCATGCAGATTGCTGGGCTGATCCTTTTTATATCTGCAATGGTCCAACCTATTGCCTTCTTGTGCTGCCGCAACAGCGCTATCTGTTTCTGTTCCTGTGTAGGCTGCAACTTTGAGGAAATGATGACAAGCAACGTATTATCGGGTCCCAAATAAGCATACTTAAGTTGTGTCGTTAAGGCATTTAATTAAAGGGTAGGGGTTGTTCAACAGATGGTTTGAACATTTTCCACCCTTTTTTGTATAATTTAACGGTTTGAAATACTTACCTGGCATGTTTGCTATCCAGTACGCCTTATAATGCCCCTCCAGTTCATGTTCTGACCATTCGCTACATTGTTCAACTTCCGAGCAATTATCTAAATGGCTATTGAGATAGCTGTCGAGATTACTTCCCTGACAATCATTTTACATGTAGGGTTTGTTGCCTTCGAAATTGAACTCTGAGGTGGCCTCCATTAGCTGGCATAAACCCAAACCTTATAAGCTCAGTGCTCGGATGGTGTAAAGGACTTGGACACACTAGATAGAGAACTAGGAACCACAAGAATCAAGATGGAAAATAAGAGAGATGACGCCACAAGCACAAAGACTTGATAAGTCGATATAGTTCAATGAAGAACTTTGAAGAGAGAAATTCCCACAAAAGAAATTATATTGATGTGAAATGAGATCTAATGAGATGAGTTCAAAATGCCAAATGATTGTCTATTTATAGCTAACAAAGAAGTATGGCCGAATGGGCATTTATCTATTCGGATAGGGTAGAAAACCCTTTAGAAAAGAAATGTTGTTTGATGAAAATGCTTGACTATTCTCTTCAATGCCGAATGGTTAAGTGTTATGGTCGAATGGTTAAGTGTTGGTTCATTTAGACACCAAAATGAATGGGCACATGGTTTTCCCTCCAAGGCTGAATAGGTAGTGTCCTTCCACGACATCTAGCTTCACTTAGTGTCCATTTAGTTCATTGAGCTCACTCCTTAGCTCACTTGTAGTCATCTTCACTCCATAGCTGAGCTCCTTAGCCTTGTAGTTGGTTTTAGCTCCCATCCTTAGCCCTGAGCTCCTTAGTAGCTTGTAAAATCCCTAAGACTAGTTTGGTAGTTAATGGAGTATCCGACAATCAGAATTTACTCTTCGATAATTAATTTACATTCTCAAACAATCTAGTTTGATAGTATTTGAATCTGGTATGAAAAAATATTTCATTCAATAATTAAAATGTTGTTTCGAGCATTAAAGTAAGTATCTGAAGAATCATAGTCAATGTGATCAAATAATAATTCGAGTAGGAATCATATTGAAAATTTTAGAAGTAATTGATAGTTTAAGGATTTAGTTGGAATTTTGTCTAATTACCAGAAAAGGTCTTAATTGTAAGCTTTGTAAAGTTTGATGATAAGGACCAAAATGATTCTAAGCCAAAAGAATGACGTTGCAAGGTTATTTACCCAGTTTAAAAATAATGGAAATTCAAGAAATTTTATGTGTGCAAGGTGTCACGATACTAAGGCATTTGGTAACTAAAATGGATGAATAATCCTTACTAATGGAAAAAAATTAAAATAATTGTTGTCTTCTCCAAACCGATTACCACCATTGAAGGAGCTTGAAGGATCTAGAAATTAAATTCCTTACATTTTGGTCTCTATTTCTTCAACTTAATTACAAATTTGGTAAGCCCTTACTCTTAGCTCTTATTTGACGTCATTTTGTTAGGTTTTGAGTTTACCGTTCTTGAACATCAATGTCTATGGCTAAGGATTTTGAGTAATTGAAGATTTATTTATAAAATACGAATGATTCTAAGCTTTATAATAATTTTTCCATAATTTTTTGAGCTAGGGGAACACTAAAACCTAATCCCTTAAAGATTAAGAATTCCATGTTATTTGGTGAAGGTTTCATGTATTATGGGTATGTGAATTTATGAATTAGGGCGTAAGTAGTATGAAGATATTCTTGGAATTTAGTTGATAAACATTAATCATGCTTAGATTCTTATTAAAGTGAATAGTGAAGCTAAAATCTCATCTTAGTGAATTATGTCCAAAAATTTGTATATTAGCAGTAAGTTTGAAAATTTGTAGAAAATTCTATAAGTTAAATTATGGAGGAAGCTTTATATGAGAATAATAATGTGTATGTCTAGTTTCATTTAATGCAAACTGTGATTTGTTTCCATTCCTGTATCAAAAGATATGAATTTTTATTCAAAAGTTTTTCGAAAAAACTGAAAGCAGTTTTCTGCTCTGGACAGTTTATGTTTCGAGACTTCTATGAATTTTCATAATTTTTGAAGATTTTATTAATTTATTTGGATTATACCATTAGAACCTTAGTCGAATCTAGTTTTTAGTGATGTAAATAAAGTTAAATTCCACTGTGTATTCTGCCCTGTAGAGACAATTATTTGAAGGTAGCGCAAGCTGCCAAATGCTGGAAATTAGAAAATTGGTGTCATGTTAAATTTACAATGCAAGAATTAGAGATCTGGATCATGTAATATATTTCATTTTGAATGCAGGATATCAATAAGAAAATTTATTTTTTGAACTCGTTAGATGTAGGAAAGGTTTATTTGGTATGTATGAACATTTGGATTGGTTAATTAAGTTTTAAGAACTTAAAACAGATTCTTTTTAAAGGGGTTGTCAAATGAATTGAAATGCATGTTGTCTCTATGATTTAATATGTGTAGTTTTGAATTTAAATGAATGTCGTTTGGATTAATAAAGAAAACATATTTAAAGGTAAATGAACTGCATTTGATTTATATGAATATGCAAAACAATTGGTGGTCATTGAAGATCAGTTTGATAACTATTACCATAGAAATCATTTTGGTAAATTATAAGACTTGTAAGCATGGATATGTGAAATGAATAGGAATGTGTATGGTTATTTGCATTACTAATGCTTCAAATGCTTTGTTATTTGTTATGAGGTACATTCATTGATAGGAAAGGAATTTAGTTGAGAGGCAAGATGTGATTGTGGTTCAGGTATTTCGTAACTTCGGATTATTAGGTGGGTGTAGTTTTTACATTCGGGGTGATACAGTGTCATCCTAATCTATGCTTATTTGATATGTCAAGTTTGATATGCATTCATTTATGCATAATGCTTAAATAGAGCACATGGGATTGGGCTACATTCATGTCATTGAAAGTTGTAAGTTCATGGATAAGAAATGCATTGCATGTGCATGGTGAATGCATTCCAAGCCATGTTTTGATGTTTTGTGCTAATTGAATTGAAGTATATAAACCTTGCTTTGAATTTATATTGATCCTCAAACTTCTAGAAACATAAAACACAATGAAATACGAATCCTAGATGTTATAAGCCTTTCAACTCTTAATCCCTAAGGAGTTAAAAGCTCACTTGTGACATAAGATATTGCATTTAATAATAAAAGCATAGAATATGTAAGTGTTGCCTTTGAAATGGAAGTCTTTGGATCCTTTGACATGATAATGATATTTTGGGACTACGTTCTGCAGGCTACGAATTAGGGGTGATGACCCCATATATGTGATATATTGGCGACAATAGGAGGTAACGGGGGGAAATAGTAAGGAGATTAGCGACAATTGGCTGGATAGAGAAGAGAAGCTAGGTTTGATATGCTATAACACTAGACATTGATTTGTGCTTTGTGCTAAGTGAAACTCATACTAATGTTATCTATGTCTAAATGTGATCCATGGAAAATGTTCTAAAAGATATAAATTTAGATAAAAATTATAACACCCCTTTCTTGGCCTGGTAGTGAACCGGGTCGGCTGGCGTTATCGTTGAACAAAATGGTGTTTAGTGCTACAAAAGTTAATCATTAAGTGACATCTCATTAATAATATGGTCATCAAGCGTTACCAAAAATTTAGGTCTTAGTCCAATTTAATCAATACGAATAAAGACTAGCCAGTAAGGATCAAATTGTAAGCGCCATAAGTTTTAGGGAATAAAATGTAATATCAATGTTTTATAGACCCTTATCTAAAATTAACCTTTCTATAACGAAATTTGACGTATAAATATCGAGCCTATAAATTTTCATGCCATTCTAGGGGTCAATTACCCATTCAATTAGGCTATACAATATTTAGTGACAAGTTCGTAAACAATGCAAAACTATAATCATGTCTTTTTACCAACTTAACTAACCTTGTATCAGAACGCATTGATCCATTTCGAAATGGGTGCACAAAAATTAGTCTTAATATCGATTCTACCTAATATTGTATCGAAACATGTAAGCCATGTTCCGATACGAGTTGACCTTTGTTGACTTTGACTATTGACTCGTTTCGATACGGGTTAGGCTCGTATTGAACCAAGTCTTGACAGTATCAAATTGTATCGAAACGACTCTAAATTGTATCAATATGCCCTGCTTTACCCTATTTTCTAGTAACCTTATTTAAAAGGGTTGTATCGAAACACCATCACCTATTTCGATATGTTTGTCATGTAATGCCAGATTTTAATTGTTTTTTAGTTAAATTAACCTATCAGTAGGTGTCCAAATGCAATGGAATTTTACGCGCAACATTTCAATACCATAATCTACCAGTATGCTCAAGGTTCGTGACCATTCGAATACGTTTACTAAGTTTTTACTATCTTAGGCCATTTATGCATATATGGTCGTTTTTAAGAAAACTTCAACATGTCATTTAGGGCCCTTCGCACCTACCCAAACTACATGTATTACACACATATCAAAGGGTCCATATGTTACTAGTTTGACTACTTTGCCACCATACTAGGAGTTTATAAGGGAGAAATACATTACTTTAGCTTAATAGTAACTTGCCAAAATTCCTCGACTATTGTGATCTCATGTTAATGTTCCGTTTAACCTAAAATGCATGAGATAAGATAAATTACGCGTACTTTTCCTAGTGAGGTATTCATAGTTAACAAAAAATACGATGGTATGCAACTCATAACATACTAGGGCGATGACATTACTCTAATAATACCAAAGCCATGTTAATTTCAATGTTATAACGAAATCAATACTATGACAATATTTAAGAAAATATTCTTTACGTATTTTAATAGTGTTCCCTTGGATCATTTAATAGTGGATACGTTGCGCAAACATATTGTGCGTTTTTTCTCTAAACACTTCGCTGCGGATGAGAGGTCTTGTACTTGGCATTTCGAGGGATCATTTAATAGGGTGAATGAAGCTGAGAATTTGCCTTTGGTTGCGCCTTTTTCTATTGACGAGGCATGAGTTATTGTGCGAGGAAGTGAGGGATCGAAGTCTTCGGGTCCAGATGGATACAATATGGAATTTTTCAAGAGATGCTGGGAGGTTGTGAGTGCCTATGGGAGTAAATAATACATTTCTAGTACTGCTACCTAAGGTGGACTCACCGGTTACATTGCATGAGTATCGTTCGATTAGCCTGCTTAATTCTATCTATAAGATTTTAGCTAAAATTATGGCTAGAAGATTACAAGTGGTGTTGGGCGATTTGATCAGTGATCATCAGTCAGCATTTGTTCGTGGTCGTCAGATTGTAGATGCGATTTAATTGGCTAATGAAACTATTCACTCTATGCGGCAGAGTCGGTTGGGTGGTTGTGTTTTGAAGCTAGATTTTGCGAAGGCCTATGATTGCGTCCGATGGGAATTTTTGGATCACATTATGTGCTCGATGGGTTTTAGCGAGACTTGGCGAGGATGGGTTATGGAGTGTATTAGTACAGTTCGATTCTCTGTTCTTCTGAATGGTAGCGCTACGAAAGAGTTTGGCATGGGGCGTGGGTTGCGTCAGGGCTGCCCATTGTCGCCTTTAATATTTGTTATTGTGGTTGAAGCTTTGCATCGGTTGTTCGTACAAGCAGAGGGTTTGGGGCTGATTCGTGGGGTAGTAGTGGCTCCGGGGGTGACTTTATCACATCTTCAGTTTACCGACGACACCATTTTATTCTTTGAAGCTTCAGTAGAAACAGCTTTGAATATCCGCAGGCTTTTGTGTTGTTTCCAAGTGTGCTCCAGATTGAAAATTAATTTCACAAAGTCCTCTCTTTATTCGATTGGTGTGGATGGGGATTTGTTCGCATCCATGGCGGATGTTTTATGTTGTCGATGGGGGGAATTGTCGTTCGTCTACTTGGGGTTACCACTGGGGGTAAATCCGCGAAGTATTGCAGTATGGGAGCCTGTGATCGCATCGGTCCGTAGGAGGCTCGTTGGTTGGAAGAGGACGTCGCTCTCGTTTGCGGCTCACGTCACTCTGGTAAACTCTTTTTTATCTTCCCTCCCAGTGTATTATATGGGTTTGTTTCATGTGCCGAAAGGTATGATAGCTGCTATTGATAAGTTGAGGCGAGCGTTCCTTTGGGGTGGGGTTAGTTTACAGCGAAAGATGTGTAGAGTAAGTTGGACTTTGGTGTGTCGACCTTGCCATCTTGGCGGTTTGGGGTGGCTGATTTAGAGGTTCGAAACAAGGCGTTATCGGCGAAATGGTCGTGGAGGTATGCTAGGGATGAATCCTCTTTATGGCGTGCTATTATTGTGTCGAAGTATGGTGAGGCGGCTCAGTGGTGGCGATTTAATTCTTCTTTCAGGGGGTCGATGTCAGTAATTTGGAAGCAGATAGTTCAGAAAGTTAGTTCGGCGAGTGTCCAAAAGTATATGGGCGAGCCTCAGTCTATTTGGATGGTCGGATCGGGTACGCGGGTGCTGTTTTGGTTTGATGCATGGTGTGTTGAGCAGCCGCTGAAGGATATTTATCCTCGCCTATTCTCAATTGCGGTTAATCGCTTAGCCTTGGTTGTTGACAATGCCGTTGAGGGGAGTTTCCAGCACGATCGTTGGGGGGATTTTTTCCATCGTAGCTTGCGATCTTTTGAGGCTCGGCAACTGCAGGAACTTTGTTCGTTGGTGTGTCAGGTAAGCTTGCGGCAAGGGGTAATGGATATGCTTGTTTGGACACCTGATAAGCATGGGATCTTTTCAGTCAAAGCTTTATCTCGTTTGCTTATGATTGATAAGGTGGGTGAGAGCGAGTTCGGTAATTGTTTTGCGTGGAAAGTCCTGGTCCCTCCTAAGGTCCAGGCGTTTTTGTGGTTTACTTGGTTACGCCGCTTGCCTACTTTTGAGTTTTTGCGGATGCGTGGAATTGACTTGGGTGAGCATCAAGGTTTATGTAGGTGGTGTCGAGAGAGGGAGGAGGATATTGATCAATTATTTTATCGTTGCCCATTTGCCCAAGGTTTGTGGGATTGGTTTCGAGGATGGTGGGCGATATCACTGCCGTTGCCAAAGGCTTTTTCAGATTTACTCATTCCGGATATGCACTGTTCTTTTAAAGGAACGTTGAGGAAGCTATGGGTGTCGAGCATTGCTGCACTATTATGGTCAATGTGGCTTGCGCGCAACGAATTTGTTTTTAATGGTAAGTATATACCGGCGTCGGAGATTGGTTTCTTGTTGATATTGCGGTCTTTTTATTGGGTGAAGACTCTTAAAGAGGGGCTGTCCGTGAGCGAGTCTCTATGGTGAGACTGTCCGAGTTTTTTTAGAGAAGGGGTCGGCAAACAGGTTAGCCGGTTGGGAGCCTCCTCTCGGGGTAACTTTGAAGTTCTCGGTAGATGGTTCTGCTCGAGGGAAGCCGGGGCCTGCGGGCTTCGGGGGGTGTTGTGTGATGCCCAGAGTCGTATCCTTGCGCTTTTCTCGGGGCCGCTTGGTTCTCTTGCTTCTAATGTTGCAGAGATACGGGTGATAGCTTTTGCATTGGAATTTTTTGTTGCGTCTAAATGGGCTGATCGTCCACTTGTTATTGAGTCGGATTCCAAAGTGGCCATTGGGTGGGTGTTGCAGGTGGAACGTCGACCTTGGCATTTATGGGAGTTTTTTAGTGTGATCGACCGTGCATGCTTGACGCTAGGTTCTGTTTGCTTTTCTCACATTTTTTGGGAGGCGAATGGGCTAGCTGATGTGCTAGCGAAGGAAGGGGTTTCTCGAGTCTCTTTATTTCAGGCCTCGATTGATGGTCTTGTAAGGGGTGGTGTCTTTGATCCTGTTTCTTTAAAGTCGACATGTCGTACTCTTTTCCTCCGTTAGGCTTAGGGAGGTTTTTGATGAGGCGCATGTTTGACTTGCGTTGTATATTTCTTATAATAATATACTTTGCTTTGCTGATAAAAAAAATAGTGGATACGCGAACTCCTACGCCTCTCCAAATCAATAAATGTTTAGTCCCTCCGCCTCACCAATTGACCAATATCACAAACATCTCTCCGCCTCACCACAATATAGGCCATAGCCAAGAACCGTAGTCCACCCGTACCAATGAGCTCAAGAATTTTATGGCATGCCAATTGTATCTAGTATCTCCGAGTCCAAGGTTTAATAGCAATTCCATATTCGTGTTTCAATAGCAATGACTATAATCAATATATTCAATATCAATATCAATGAACAATGCTCCATTACTAATGTTTCGATAAAAAATAATAATTCTAATATTCAATGACAATATCTATAGCAATGATCATGGCAGTAGCAATGTCTGTGTTTCATTAGCACTAATAATGGTCAATGTCTCTGTATTACATGTTATTGATTAATGTTCCATTATTAATATTAATTACTATAATTTTGGTATCAGATGGTCGATGGAAAAAATAATGATGCCTACTCCAATGTATAACATTTACAGTGACGTTACTATCACTACCCAATGATCGATGATTCTAGGTTCCAATATTTCAATACAAACAATAACAATATCAATAATTCCATGTTTGATGTTCCAATACTATAACTTACCGGTGCTTACCAATAAGTCTTCCAATGGGGTTCGACACAATAACCATATGTCAATATATTAGCTATACAAAATCGATATTAACATTACCGAAAAAAGCATCTAGCCTATTTTCTTTACTCTAACTACACTCACCTCGATAACGCGACGTTTCTAGGATAACAACGTATTTATCCTCGGCCTTCAAAAATAACAGATGTCCTTTATCAGCCTTTTGAACTAAGTTAATTAACGGGGATTGGTTAGAGTCGATAAAACAATATCGAATTAAAACAAAAATATAATCGAATTTGATACCAAATCTTAGAGTAACTAAGGATCTGAGCTTACCCCAACGATAACAAAAATTCGATATCGCTAAATCGCAAAAATTTTGAGCTTACCAACCCTAAAATTGAATCGGTGTTTGCTTCTGACTTTTCCTAATTTTTTTTGCGCAACTCTCCCTCATTTTCATTAATTTTCCTATTTTCTCCTTATTTGTTGTATTACTATTTTTTTCGCAAGATCCGTCCCAAATTTATACTTGAATGTGTCGGCCCCTATTTTTTTATTCATGCTCCACCTAAGTTGGAGCCGTGGCAACATTAAAGGGCATGGCCCTTGTGCCTAGGCCACGTAGTGGCCACCTTGCTGAGTCATTCCCCAAACGTGTGGAATTCATGAGAAATTCCTTCAATTTGAAGGAATTTTCGTGGGTCCCACAAATAGTTAGTTTTTTAATATTAATAATAATATACCCTTTATTGTTTCAAATTGGGTACAATACCGAACAATTACATCGTTCGAACACAACGGTAAAATATATGTGGTCACCGGAATTTAATTCCGAGTAGATTGGTTTTTGGGGTGTGATAACTCTCTCTCACTTAAGAAAAATTCGTCCTGAAATTTTTACCTAAATGGGCGAGATGAGGGTATTGCTTCTTCCTCAGGTTCCAAGGTAGCTTCTTCGACAGTGTAGCTTCTCCAGAGTACTTTAGCTAACGATATAAATTTATTACGAAGCCTCTTGACTTATCTTGCAAGAATCTTTACCGGCTCTTCCTCATAAGACGGGTTTGATTGAATCTCTATATGTTTGAGTTTAATGATATGGGAAGAATCGAAGTGATATTTTCGAAGTATTGATATGGGGAAAACATCATGGGTTTTTCTCAATTCTGAGGGCAACAATAACCGATATGTCATAGGGCCAACTCTTTCGAGGACCTCAAGAGGTCCAATGAACCGGGGACACAAATTTTCCCTTTTACCAAACCTCATAACTTTCTTACACAATGAAACTTTAAGGAAAACTTTTTCACCAATTTCATACTCTATATCCCTTCTCTTAAGATCGGCATAAGCTTTCTTTAGGTCAAATGAAAACTTTCAAGCTATTATGGATGATGGTAACCCGCTCTTCAGTTTCCCGAAATAAGTTAGGGCCTAACATTTTACCTTCATCGAGTTCAAACCAACACAATGGAGTTTGGCATCGCCTACCATACAATCCCTTATATGGAGCCATTTGGATTTGAAGCTTGATAGCTATTGTTGTATGCAAACTCGATGACGGGTAGGGATTTCTCCTAAAATCCATCAAAATCAATGATGCATGCTCGAAGAATGTCTTCCAAAATCTGAATTACTCTTTTTGACTGACCGTCAGGCTGAGGGTAAAAAGTTGTGCTAAGATTAACTCTGGTCCCCAGAGCTTCTTGCAATGTTCTCCAAAAAACTAGATGCAAAACGAGGATCTGAATCGGAGATGATGGACTTAGGTACTCTGTGGAGTAAAATTACTTCCTTAATGTGCAAGCCATCTAATTTTGGAAGACCGTAGTCCATTCTAACCAGTATGAAATGAGCTGACTTGGTGAAACGATCTACAATGACCCATATAGCATCATGCTTAGAAGGAGTTAAAGATATACCACTAACAAAGTCCATAGTGATCTTCTCCCAAATTATTGCGGTAAATTGATAGGTTGTAATAATCTAGTAGGGACACGATGCTCTACTTTAACACGTTGACACGAGAGACACTTAGATATGAAATCAACTATAGGATGCTTCATGCCTGGCCACCAATAGTGTTCACGAAGGTCCTTATACATCTTCACAGACCCGTGGTGAACAGAAAATGAACTTGAATGAGCTTCTGTAAGGATATCGGTATGAAGAGATTCATTATCGGGCATACAGACCCGATTACGAAAACACAAGAGTCCTTCATAGTTAATTCTGAAGTCGAGATTATCTGACAACTTGGAAACAATGGATTGGAGTTCATAATCTTGATCTTACAAAGCCTCGATTCTTTAAACAATCGTAGATTGAACTTAAATTTTAGCTACAAGGCAATCATGCTTCTGATGTCATAAGTGAGCATTAATTACTCGAGGAGCAGGCAAAGGTTTGCGGCTGAGCACATTAGCTACAACGTTGGCCTTGCTCGGATAATAATCAATGACAAGATTGTAGTCTTTTAGGAGTTCTATCCACTTCTGTTGCTGAAGATTTGACTCCCTTTTCGGTCAAAAGGTACTTGAGGCTTTTGTTGTCGGTAAAGAGATGACATTTCTCCCTGCAGAGATAATGTCTCAAAAATTTCAATGCAAAGACAACAACAACCAACTCTAGGTCATGAGTAAGGTAATTCATTTCGTGTAGCTTTAGTGGTCTCGAAGCATAGGAAATTACCTTGCATTCTTGCATCAATACACATCCTAAACCGAGATGTGATGCATCACTATAAGTTGTAGTCATTTTCGGATTCGGGTAGAGTTAGGACTGGTGCATGGATCAAGACTTGTTTTAATCGGTCGAAACTTCGTTGTTCCTCGTTCCAACAAATAGAGCTTCATTTCTCCATAGCTTAGTTAATGGAGTTGCTATCATGAAAAATCCTTTTTACGATTCTTCTATAATAGCCAGCAAGACCAAGGAAGCTTCTATCTTCTCCAATATTCTTCGGTAGATGCTAATTTATGGTGGCTTGACTTTTTTTTCTTTTTTCTGGATCCACATGGATATCGGAAGCCGACACGATATGCCTTAGGAAGGCAATTTCGATTAGCCAAAACTCGCACTTAGAGGGTTTAGCACACAACTGCTCCTCCCGAAGAGTCTGAAGCACAATGCGAGGAGGGTCTCGATGTTCTGCAACATTCTTAGAATAGATCAATATATCATCTATGAACACTACTACGAATTTATCGAGATATGGTATAAAGACCCGATTCATTAAGTCCATGAAGGCTTCCGGTGCATTGATTAGCCCAAAGGGCATTCATTACCAAGAATTTGTAGTGTCTGTATCTTGTACGGAAAGAAGCCTTAGGGATGTTAGATTCTCATAAACTCATTTGATTATAGCCCGACCTTAAATCGATCTTGAAAATCAGAGAGGCATCCCTTAGTTGGTCGAATAGGTCATCTACACCGAGCAATGGATACTTTTTCTTGATAATTACCTTGTTTAATTGTTGGTAGTCAATACATAGTCTCATCGAACCATCTTTCTTCTTACAAAGATACTCCAAGCTCCCCAAGGCAAAAAGCTCGGTTGAATGAAGCCTTTGTCAAGTTGTTCTTGAATATGAGGTTTCGGCCCTTTCAGTAACAGTTGCCATTTGATAGGGTGCAATGGAAACCGGGGTAGTTCCAGGTTGCATTTCGATGCTAAATTTCACTTCTTGGGTTGGTGGTAAACCCGAAAGTGCGTTGGGGAAGACATCCAAGAATTCACACTCAATGTCAATATTCTATAATAGGGGTTCATCCTTTGCTTCCAGCGTCAAAGCACGCAACGGAGGGTTCCTGGCATTCATCAAAACAATGCTTTCCTTGTCAAGACCACAACGGTACATTTCCTCTTACTACAATCTACCCAAGCTGGGTGTTCACTAAACCAATCTAAGCTTAGTATGACATCAAACTCAATAACCGGTATCACCAATAAATTGGCCAAAAGCGAAATCCCTTGAATCATTAAGAGACAATTCGTACACATGACTTCTGATGACACAATAATTCCAATATCAATGCTCAATATTGTTTTACAAGGATTCATTAGTAGCAATACAATGATTTACTAACCAATACTTAATAAGTTCAAGGTTATCATTTACCTTATTGGGGAGGATATAAGTCCACTATTAGGCAGACTAAGCAATAAGGGTTCAAGCTACTGGATTTACCGCCATTGGAAGGTGGTACAACCTTTTCAGGCTTCAACGAGGAGAAGGATTGTTAATATATTTTAGCGATGTGTTCCACTATTTCTTTAAGCTCAAAAATCTACCTTGATAATTCAAGGCTCAATAATTCTTATTAGATCTTATAGATTGTAACCCCCTTAGCCCAACCTAGATGCCTGAAGCGAACTAAGAAGATTACACGAGGAAAACCGAAGTCAACTCGTGAAAGTCAACCTCTATTGACAACCCTTTTTTATTTTCATATTCTCTAGATGCACAATATTAACCTATGTGCTCAGCAAGACCATTAGAAAGAAACAGAATAGCGAACGGAATTCAAAAAGGGGTTCAAATGCATACTTAAGACTTTTAGAGACCATTTTGCAAATTTTAGAAATTACAGGGACTTTCATATTTTAAAGTTGCTGATTCTTAATTAGTCATGTAACATGTCCTCAAGTCAAATTTCAACTCAAACCGATCATCCAAACTCATACAATTGATCAAATAACATTCAAGGACCAAAACGTAACATTTCAAGACTTAAGAAGATACTTTTAATCGAATTTTAACTACCTGTATTGATACACCTGAGCATGTATCGATACGCGGGAAGACAGTAGAAAAAGATGGGAAGAGCATATCGATATGCTTCCCCACGTATCGGTACGACCTTCAAAGTTAGCTTTGGCGTATCGATACGCGGGCAATCTGTATCGATACACCTGTACCGAAAAGCCTAGAATTGGCCTTAGTGTATCGATACACTTCCCCGTGTATCGATACGCACACTAGAAAAGCACATTCCAAAAGCATTTAAACATACTTAACCATATCCAAACAAGCTTAAATCATGCATACAAGTTATAATCAACCTACTAGACACATAAACATTATCAAACAGTAAATCATACTCATCGAACACATCAAACCATAATGAAACATTAGCTATTCAAGCATGCTTACGAAAACAAGCTAAAGCATAGTGTCACGTCGGTAGACTCTCACTAACTCGAACGTGCGGCCTTAGCTCGCTTTCTGAAACTCTCGCGATTAAGTAAGCCTGAAACGATCAAGCACAAAGGCTTAGATCCTTGCGGAAATAGAAATAAACAACGGAAAGGGAAATGACAACAAAAAGAAGCAAGTGTTGGGAATGCTAGTTGTATTCCACAATGATGAAGTGAAGTCAATACAATTGAGCTGGGGAGGCTCTATTTATAGTTGAACTCCCCTTGATCCAACGGTACAATTTAAATTACATCGACGGTTGAGATCTACTCTATCTCTAATTCAAATATCTAATTATCACAAACATTATCTCTTAGATAATTACAAATAATATAAGTGATAATCACAATGGTTTATCGCATTTTACCATCCAAGTTACCCGGTAAATCCTCCATGGAATTTACTAAGTCTGGTGGGCTTGCAAGCTTGCTAGCTTTTTCCAAGTGCCAGGCCAAGTCTAATGATCTTGGCGAGCCCGATGCTCCACGCACAACCTCATTGCTCGATGTTTGCGCACAACCATCGTAGGAACTCTTTCCCACAAAATCTTATTTACCTCGACTCAGATCCTCTTGATCTAGCGGCAAAGACTTGGAAGTCACAACATTGAACACCTGTCGAGCTCCCAGAACTCCGAAAGGTCCCTTCCAATCTTTGGTTCTCTCACACCAATGTCTAGGTCTTACTCGACCTATGCTCATCAAAGACGGTAAATCAAAATAAAAAACACTAAGAATGTGTTTGTGATGTACCTTCAACTCAATCGCATTTACTCTAAAATGGGCCAACCCTTCTTTTCTCCTCGAAGTCTGGCCCCATTCGCATCGAACCTTCCTTCTTGGAGTTCTTTGCATGCATCGACCCTTCTTCCACGAAGTCTGTTGCCCCTGATTGCATATGCCCTCTTAAACAAGAGTATGGTGTCTGCTTCTTCTTGCATCGGCCCTTCTTCTTTGAAGATCGGGGCTTCCTCTTGCGCCAGAGGTTCTTACTTGAAGTCCTTCGCTCATTTCCAACCTTACCCATAGGTTGTGTCTCAACGGTTCTAATGTCCCTCAACGGCTTGGCCTTACTTGGCCCCTTTCTAACTTTTGTCCCTAAAGAAGTATTCTTTACACGAACATCCTCGGCTTGTTCTTCCTTCGGCCTTTTTCTAGTCGGTGCCTCTAAAGTAATGCTCTTTTCCCCAAGGACACCCTTGGAAACTTTACCCTTCGACCTTCTTCTCATGATGGTCTTTGAAGCCATGTTCTTCCCACGAACATGCTCGGCGGACTCATTCGCAGCCTTCTCGGACATGTCTAACTTATTCCGCCCTCGACAAAGATACAAATTGGCAGAACTCAACAAGCAATCTCACACCTTGTGAGTCCACTTACATCGGTAGCACTCTAATTGCTTCTCCTCCCTCGGCTTAACAGATTCCTCATTTGCTGTCGCACCAGGTCTCGATCTTGGCTTGACTACTTTGGCACTCGTAGTTGAACCATGACTCTCATTCGGCTTGGCGGCATTGACATACCTGATCGCCCCAAGTCTCACTACTTCTCCCCTTGACTCGTTTGTTGTCCTCACCATAGCAGCACGTCGGTTCTTCTCGGGACATCCCCTTATCAAATGGGAACCATCACAGAAGTAACATTTCAACTTCTTGCTTCTCTTCTTCCTCGGCACAGGCTTAGACTCACCATTCCCTTTGTCTTTCGAATAGGGCTTGGTTGATTCAACAAGAGCTTTATTGCTTCTTGCATGCTCGGTCGGAGGTTTGGCAACGCTGACTGTCTCTACAAGCCTCTTGGCATTACCTTGCTCTAAAGCGAGCTTCGCCCCTGGTCTAAGCTCCTCTAAGAAGGTCTTGAGCACACTCCATTCACTCAATGTGGTCTTGCAACTGAGCAGCTCACTCTTGAGCTCATTCATCTCCTTTCGCAAACCCTCCATCTTTACTCTACGAACATAACTTTTTTGAACTATCATCAACTCATTGAGGATATGTCGCGTCGTGTCCTTGAACCCGCGCTCAATAGATCTCCATTCTTCAAAATGTGACTTCACATCACTTAGGAACTTATTTGCCTCCCTTTTGGATTCCACAAGTCTATCGACCCTATCATCCAACGACGAAAAGTCTCTCCACTGTTTATCCTTTACCGAGACTATCTCAGTCTCAAGGGAGTTGTCACGACGATCAAGCTTGTCGTACAACTCAGTAAAGAGGTTCTCAATCTCGTCTCTGATTTCCCCCTTAGATTCCTCGATAGCTTCATCTAACTGGCTCGTCGTTTCCAACGCATTCTTTCGTGTCATCTCGTTCTCTTCTTTGCCATGAACTAGCCTAATTCCTGATCACTTCGACTAACTCGAACGCAAATCACCACCACGCTTGTTTGCAACTGCAAGCTGGCCTGAACGCAAGTCCCCTCGACTCGCTCTGATACCAATTGTTACGTCGGTAGACTCTCGCTAACTCGAACGTACGGCCTTAGCTCGCTTTCTGAAAATTTCGCGACTAAGTAAGCCTGAAACGATCAAGCACAGAGGCTTAGATCCTTGCGGAAATAGAAATGAACAACGGAAAGGGAAATGACAACACAAAGAAACAAGTGTTAGGAATTCTAGTTGTATTCCACAATGATGAAGTGAAATCAATACAACTGAGTTGGGGAGGCTCTATTTATAGTTGAACTCCTATTGATCCAACGATACAATTTAAATTACATCGACGGTCGAGATCTACTCTATCTCTAATTCAAATCTCTAATTACCACAAACTTTATCTCTTCGATAATTACAAATAATATAAGTGATAATCACAATGGCTTATCGCATTCCATTTCATTCATTCTCTGAGTAATACAAAGAGGCATTTACTCTAACTCTTTGAGCGTTCTTCATTGTTCTTAGTGTTCTTCGTTTGATCTTGTTGCCATCACTTTCAGTTGTTCTTATATTAGCTTCCGCGTTGAACGATCTTTCGTTCGAGGGCTTTAGAAGTGTTTGATCTTCTAGAGCGAAATTCCAGTTTAACTTAGGTGTTTGCCAAGAGAGCTTCGCCTAAGGTCGCTTGGTTTTGTTAGCAGGAGTCTAGCCCCATGACAATTGGATTTAGGCTTACTTAGTCGCACAAGGTTCTGCGAGTCGACTAAGGCCGCACGATCCAGGTAGAGAAAGTCTACGGACGTGAAAATAGGCAAACGCTATAAGCAAACCATGAAACCAATTAAAGGCCGATTACAAGTCCAAAATCAGACACCAAACTTGCTAAGGTAGCAACATCACCAACCAAATCCAGAAAGTAGAAATCCCACCCATTGCCTCTTATTACACTAAGGGTGAACCACATACATTGTTTAATTAAAACTCTTGGAATCCCCTTGCTATTGGGCTGCCTTGAATGCTCAACTCTATGCGTTGATGAAACAAATGAGCGTAAGCATATTGCTTAGTGGGGATCGCTAAAACAACATTCATCAATGCATTTCATTAAACCATTGCATCATCAATTGCAACTCATGCCTTTCTTTAAAACATTCTCTTCTAAGCATCAATGCACTTTTCAAACCACATGCTTTAATCATCATTAAAATAACAGCTAATAATCTTTTGCTCATGCTTAAACCAAGCACCACATGCATTCTAGCATAAACCACAAGCATCTCATGCTTAAATTATTATTCAACAACATTATATTGGTACACAAGTGATCAATTCTCAATCCAAACCAAAACCAACAAAAAAGACACAATCAGTTACGCGGATTACAAGCGTTGTCCCACCCGCTTCATCCACAATACCAGACTACGCAAGGCTCACACACGAGAGCAAGCCTCCATCGTTGTGACACCTGTGGTGGAGTATAACGGTACAATCACAACCCCTCAACACCACTCATCGGTAGTTGTATAATTCCACTAACGAGAGCACGGGACACATAACACAAGATTCACACACGGGATTAACATTCACCGTTGTGATCTTAACCTCAATCGTTAGGGTACTTGGATGGAGTATACGGTACAATCACAACCCCTCGACATCCAAGGCGACTTTATTCACGGTGCACCCAATCCTATATCCGGCTAACTATTACTGATTACAGTAACCAAAAACCATTTTCATCACGTGCAAATATAACCATTTAACATCAACATTCCGTTATTTTACAAGCATCAACACAATATCATGTTCACAAGCATAACCAAGCTTAATCTCAATGACATACATTTTTCAAATCCAAGGATCATCTATCAAATGCATCCTTAACAACATGGCATTAAACACTAGCGTTATCAATGCTCAAAACATGCTTTAAAAGAGTAAATAAAATCACATTTACATCAAGTGCATTTTCCAATAAAAACATAGCATATTCCGAGAGAGACTTTCGAATCACTAACTCTTGAGCTTAGCTAAGTGTTTCAAACTTACACTAAGCTCCCAAGACCAAGCTCAAAGCGTTACAAAGCTGGAAAATTCATTTCCACTCACTGATAAGCGAAGCCTTGCTCGCCGACACAAAAATTACTCTTCCAGAGCCTCCAAAAACATCCAGTTTTCTCCCGGATCAAGATCCCCTATTTCACATCATCAAAACAGAGATCTAAATGCATTAAAATGCATTTCAACACTAGCAACCAATCACAAACTCGTTGCTCACCCAAACTACACCAATTTACCAATCCGAACAACCGAAAACTCAATCCTAAACTGTAACCCCTTAGACCCGCCTATGCGTTTCACGGATCCTAGGAAGTCACATTAGGATCACAAGAGCGACCCACTGAAAATTTCAAATAAACATATGATTAAACCTTTTAAACCATAAAATAAATATCTGATTTAAAATACAATTTCAGAAATCATTCAAAATGATAAAACAATCATAATACCAGTTGCGAAAAATAGTTTCAGACTCATTTGTATAATACAAACACGACACACATGCCCCCTAGTTACACAGATATCATACTCCTTGACGAGCCGAAGAAACTCCCATACCGACGTTGATAGGTGCAACTTGCCTGATCTTTTATCCTGAAATGGTAAAAACAACATGAGCTTGGGAAAGCTCAGTAATACAGAACTACTAAAAGATGCTATACGTTCATGTAGACATAGGGTAAGCATAACATTTTCATGATGATCCAAGAAGTGATAGTTTTCTTTTCCCTTTCCTTTATTTCAGGGTAACATTATACTTTGGAATAACGACACTTGTTCTTTATTCACTCATCGAGTAACAGATGAGAATATTACAATCTGATAGTTTGAGAAGATGAAAACAAGGAGTTTAACGCCTAGTATGTTCTTTAATCAGACCTTAAGAATTAAACGGAAATTATATAGGCTGGTAACATACGAGGTAGGAATCAGAGAGTTTGGCGTCTAGTGTGTTCCAATAAGTACAGATCAACATACATAAGTACAGATCAACATGCATAAGTACAGGTCAACATACATAAGTATAGATCAACATACATAAGTACCTAACATTATATCACATGAGCACATAACAGATTAAATGCAAATGTCCAATGTTCATACTGAAGTTTACAAGAAATACCCTCCAACCTTACACCAATATGTAGTCCCCCAGAACTGCATCCATAAGGACTTACCCTAGGCCCGATGGGCGTAGGTGCCACCTAAAGGGGTGCCTTAGGTCCATAAGGACTTACCCTAAGCCCGATGGGCATAGGTGCCACTCAAGGGGAGACCTTGAGTCCATAAGGACTTACCCTAGGCCCGATGGGCGTAGGTGCCACCTAAGGGGGTGCCTTAGGTCCATAAGGACTTACCCTAGGCCCGATGGGCGTAGGTGCCACTCAAGGGGAGACCTTGAGTCCATAAGGATTTACCAGCTTGATCAGGGCTGTACCGACAGAGATTTCATATCATAACCCAACAGTATACCCCAGACAGAATTTAGTGTTCAGATTCCAGACATGGTTAACAGAATATATATAACAGATATTTTATTTATAACATCATAAACGGAAGAATTCATACTTTTGACAGATAAATGGGCATATTATTGAGCAGAGCAGACATTTCAGTATACATTATGCAAACAGATTGTTCCATAATATATCAAGCTAACATATCATACTATCAAGTAGGCAGAGAATGTCATGCAGTTCATTCAACAGAATATAGTACACACATGGAACACACTAGATGAGATAGATTACTTCTCAGAGATGCTTGGCATATACAGAATGAGACATATTGAACTTGTGACGATTTGAACGGATTTCTGAAACGTGGCCCCTATTAGAAAGGGTTCATACTAACTACTTAACCCAGATATTTAGGAAGTGATACATCAAGACCTTTGAGAGTTTTGGCATATCCTGAGTGATTCAGCCATTTAAGCTTACAAGGGCATTATAGTCATTTTATCATACACAGACATTTTGATAATTTATACCAACAAGGCATAAACAGTGGCTCGGGAATTCTGTTTGCTCATCAAATTTCCAACCAGGCATTCAGAGATTTCTATGTCAAGATCCTTCACGGTATCAGATACATTCAAGGCTATTTTGATTACTTGGGCCAACGAGGGCATCTTGGTCATTTAACTATCATGGGTGATTTTCGTAATTTAGCCCATTAATGATGATATGACGATTCACAATATTTAATGTTTCTAGAAGTTTATCGAGCCTCCAAAACCATTCGAACTAACTTACCTCAATCTTGCATTTCTAACCAACCCTTCTAATGTATCTGTCTGTATAGTATATCTGAACGGTTGCTTTCGTATTTCACCACCAGATCTACCGCGGAGTAGTCGAACTTATATTCTGTGCGGAAAAACTTTCAACCTTATTATAATATCAGGAGTGATTATCATACATGAGTGTGCTTCCTAACACTTAGGGCGCTTTAGCCCTTAAAGTCTTATCAGAAATCTCAGAATTTCATCAAATGCATAACTGCATATTTGACTCAAGAGGGCTTTTCAGTCATTTTGAAAATTGGGATAAATCCACCATTTCTTTCTGAATTACCATTTAGTACCTCCATCATTCACGTACTCAAACGGTATTAAGTCGTCTTAACTCTCCGCCCCTTTATAGACGATTCATTCATTACAGAACTTGAGGGTATAACGTCGTTCAAATTAATCAGACATTTAGGTGCTCGAGGGCGTTAGCGTCTTTTTGGTCATTACGATCATTCTCATTTAATTCACGCATTACTGTCATAAGGATTGACTTATAATTTCAACAATATTTCCAGAGAATTCTCATTCAAGTGTTATACAGAGTTTGAGCGATTATCCGAGTTTGTATCACACGAATTGCATTTTAATGTCGAAGTCTTTTCATTAAAACATACATCTTGGGTAGTGTAAATTACATAATCAGGTCGAATGCGGATTTTAAGTCATTCCTTTATCAGAGGGGGTAGTTTAGTCATACTTATGCTCCAAGGGCATTTTCGTAATTTCATAATCAATCTCTCTCACTCCATATCCTGGGCCTCGATTCTTGCGCACTGATGATTGAGTTGCGGGTTAACTGAATTTAATTATTAGAGCATTTGATACCGTTAGCCCATTAGTAATCTTATTTAGATAATTTGGTCTTATTAATATCCATACTTATTGCTCGAATCTGATTCAATTTAAGCATAATCTACAGTATACGTCATCATGAGCATGCATGCGTTAACCGAATATCAACATGTACATAAAGCATACAAGGGGTAGTAATGTATTACCTTAACTCCGAGCTACATCAGTCGATTCGTGATACGACATTCGAATACCCTCGAACCCGAATTCGACATTCCTCAACATTGCATCCAAGGAACCGAGAATACCTTCAATTACACAAATTCCAATATCAGACCTTACTCACAAGCTCTTAACCAATAATTAAGTACATAAACAAGTTCGGGCTCAAGGTCAGATTCGAAGGTTTTCGGATCGAAATTTTGTGAAACCGGCTTCAAAAACGGACTCAGGACGTCGAAAAACATAAAATATGAGTTTTCAGAAAAAGTTGACTTTTGGTCAACGGTCAAAGTCAACGCTGACGTCAACATGTCAATGCTGACGTCAGCAGGTCAACGGTCAACGAAGTCAGAGTCAACTGGTCAAAGTCAATGCTGACATCATCATGACGTCAGCAATCAACAGGGGTCAACTGAGTTGACTCGGGCTGACTCAGACGAGTTGACTCGACTGACTCGGACGAGTTGACTCGGCTGACTCGGGTTGACGGGTCGGGTCGGGTCGGACGGATCGGGTCGGACGAGTCGGACCGGTTCAGACCGGGTTGAACCCGGTTCACTTACCAAGAAATTAAGCTTGCCGGCCGATCGCCGGAAAAGTCGCTGGTAGCCCTCAAAGTCGTCGTTTCTGTCGAAAAAACATAGAGCTCATAAGCTCGAAAACTTTACCCAAACATCCACAATACAAGATATGCTGGAAAACTCACCGATTTTAACCAAAACAGAACGGGAAACGGTCGGAAGACCAAAATCCGATGAGGCTCGCCCCGGCGTCAGACGGATGATCGGATGGTAGGGTTTTGCTTGCCGCGGTGTGAGGAGCCCAGATCTGGTGGTTGTACGACCATGGGACTCCGGAGGCGGCCGGAAAACGCATAAAACAGATGGCGTTTGGCTTCTCCGACGAAGCTGCTACCGGTGTCGAACGGACGATCCATCGGTTGGGTTTTGGTCTCCACATCACGCCGAGCACGCTGGCGAGATCGGCGCGACGGTCGGACTCCAGGAACGGCCGGAATCAAAGATGGAACCCTAAGGTTCCGACGAAACTTTGAATGGCGATTCACGGTGATCGGGGAGGGTAGCCGGCGCGTGGTTAAGGGGCTTTTGGTCGGGGTTCGACGAGGAAGCCATCGGTAATGGCGGTGAACGCCACGGAGCGGCGGTGACGGAGCTGAGACGGTGGCTGGTCGGGGTAGGTAGGAGCGTTGGGTGTGGTGTTTTGAATTTGGAAGAGAATGGTATATTATTTTTTTTTTCTTGGTAGCTGAAACGTTCGAATCAAATATAATCTGTTGCTAGATTACTCCTTAATTATCAAACAAATATTACCCTTGGTAATACTTGATAGAAGAGAGCATTTAGCTCAAATGGTTAGTTTGTAGGGTGGTGAGGGCTGAGGTCTCAGGTTCGAACCTCCACACCCTCACCCTTTTTCTTATTTTTTTTATGCAAATATTTTAGGGGTGTTACAATTCTCCCCCTCTTAAAAGAAATTTCGTCCTCGAAATTTACCAGATTCGATGAAATGCAAAAATTGCTTTTTCATCATTCATGTACTTAAACTATTCCATGAGGGTATCCTTATTTCTCGGGACTCCCAGACAGTTACAGATCAATCTAGCAATGTTCTCAGCCACTCGGGTAGTCCCTTGGACCCACAGTCATCTCATTACACATCTCTGACAATTAATCAGAACAAAATAATTAGATTTTTATCGAACTTTATATGGTGCTAAGCGAACACTTGTCTTTTAACTTTTATTAAAAACGGTCTCAGACAAGGATAAGAGACATTTCGATCTACCACATAAGTTAATCATACCACCCAAAGGTATATCTTTCAGAATCTGAATTACTATTCTAGGTTGGCCATCAATTTTCAGATGAAAGACTACAACTACAATTCAGACAAGCACTCTAGGAGTC
The DNA here is from genome assembly GCA_958450335.1 of Hibiscus tridactylites. Lineage (NCBI taxonomy): Eukaryota > Viridiplantae > Streptophyta > Magnoliopsida > Malvales > Malvaceae > Hibiscus > Hibiscus tridactylites. The sequence goes on along the minus strand of OY288273.1, from coordinate 53,122,546 downwards.
CAACAGCTACTCCCATAATCAGGATGTAAACATCAAATTTCAATCAAGGATGATATTTAACGATATATCAAGCCACACCTTGGAGGAGATGCCTTTTTTTTCATACTGATCGAACATAACTAAGGTCTTTAATGGGTATCACTTACTTTCAACGTAATATTCAGATAGCTATTTCTTTCGTGTTTAACAGAGGCACCACAGAATATACACTTTCGGCACAATCGCAAACACTTCTCTCTAAAGTTCATAGAGTTTTTTTTTTCCACATTTCCGTTAGGGTATTTCCAAACACGATCGTTATCACCGAATTGTCTTTCATGAAATCTTACATCGGTTATCCCGCATGATCAAACATTTATTCTTAATCTGATTCACAAGCATAAACCATCTCAAGTCCCTTATCCAGATTCAAATTCAACCTTTTAATTCAAGACACAGACGAACGTTATAGACACTTTCTGTAAGCAGATATTGAGCTATGAAAGGAAGAATACTCATATTAGGTTATTTTAGGAGGAAGAATTCGACATCAGAGTTTCAGCTCGGAAGAGTACGGTTATGATCTAGGGGCATGCACATACCAGACACTCTATGACAGACGATCGGCCGATCTACCCGGAATGACGCAACTCTAAGCTCTGATACCACTAAATGTAACCCCTTAGACCCGCCTATGCGTTTCACGGATCCTAGGAAGTCACATTAGGATCACAAGAGCGACCCACTGAAAATTTCAAATAAACATATGGTTAAACCTTTAAAACCATAAAATAAATATCTGATTTAAAATACAATTTCAGAAATCGTTCAAAATGATAAAACAATCATAATACCAGTTGCGAAAAATAGTTTCAGACTCATTTGTATAATACAAACACGACACACATGCCCCCTAGTTACACAGATACCATACTCCTTGACGAGCCGAAGAAACTCCCATACCGACGTTGATAGGTGCAACTTGCCTGATCTTTTATCCTGAAATGGTAAAAACAACATGAGCTTGGGAAAGCTCAGTAATACAGAACTACTAAAAGATGCTATATGTTCATGTAGACATAGGGTAAGCATAACATTTTCATGATGATCCAAGAAGTGATAGTTTTCTTTTCCCTTTCCTTTATTTCAGGGTAACATTATACTTTGGAATAACGACACTTGTTCTTTATTCACTCATCGAGTAACAGATGAGAATATTACAATCTGATAGTTTGAGAAGATGAAAACAAGGAGTTTAACGCCTAGTATGTTCTTTAATCAGACCTTAAGAATTAAACGGAAATTATATAGGCTGGTAACATACGAGGTAGGAATCAGAGAGTTTGGCGTCTAGTGTGTTCCAATAAGTACAGATCAACATACATAAGTACAGATCAACATGCATAAGTACAGATCAACATACATAAGTATAGATCAACATACATAAGTACCTAACATTATATCACATGAGCACATAACAGATTAAATGCAAATGTCCAATGTTCATACTGAAGTTTACAAGAAATACCCTCCAACCTTACACCAATATGCAGTCCCCCAGAACTGCATCCATAAGGACTTACCCTAGGCCCGATGGGCGTAGGTGCCACCTAAGGGGTTGCCTTAGGTCCATAAGGACTTACCCTAAGCCCGATGGGCATAGGTGCCACTCAAGGGGAGACCTTGAGTCCATAAGGACTTACCCTACGCCCGATGGGCGTAGGTGCCACCTAAGGGGGTGCCTTAGGTCCATAAGGACTTACCCTAGGCCCGATGGGCGTAGGTGCCACTCAAGGGGAGACCTTGAGTCCATAAGGATTTACCAGCTTGATCAGGGCTGTACCGACAGAGACTTCATATCATAACCCAACAGTATACCCCAGACAGAATTTAGTGTTCAGATTCCAGACATGGTTAACAGAATATATATAACATATATTTTATTTATAACATCATAAACGGAAGAATTCATACTTTTGACAGATAAATGGGCATACTATTGAGCAGAGCAGACATTTCAGTATACATTATGCAAACAGATTGTTCCATCATATATCAAGCTAACATATCATACTATCAAGTAGGCAGAGAATGTCATGCAGTTCATTCAACAGAATATAGTACACACATGGAACACACTAGATGAGATAGATTACTTCTCAGAGATGCTTGGCATATACAGAATGAGACATATTGAACTTGTGACGATTTGAACGGATTTCTGAAACGTGGCCCCTATTAGAAGGGGTTCATACTAACTGCTTAACCCAGATATTTAGGAAGTGATACATCAAGACCTTTGAGAGTTTTGGCATATCCTGAGTGATTCAGCCATTTAAGCTTACAAGGGCATTATAGTCATTTTATCATACACAGACATTTTGATAATTTATACCAACAAGGCATAAACAGTGGCTCGAGAATTCTGTTTGCTCATCAAATTTCCAACCAGGCATTCAGAGATTTCTATGTCAAGATCCTTCACGGTATCGGATACATTCAAGGCTATTTTGATTACTTGGGCCAACGAGGGCATCTTGGTCATTTAACTATCATGGGTGATTTTCGTAATTTAGCCCATTAATGATGATATGACGATTCACAATATTTAATGTTTCTAGAAGTTTATCGAGCCTCCAAAACCATTCGAACTAACTTACCTCAATCTTGCATTTCTAACCAACCCTTCTAATGTATCTGTCTGTATAGTATATCTGAACGGTTGCTTTCGTATTTCACCACCAGATCTACCGCGGAGTAGTCGAACTTATATTCTGTGCGGAAAAACTTTCAACCTTATTATAATATCAGGAGTGATTATCATACATGAGTGTGCTTCCTAACACTTAGGGCGCTTTAGCCCTTAAAGTCTTATCAGAAATCTCAGAATTTCGTCAAATGCATAACTGCATATTTGACTCAAGAGGGCTTTTCAGTCATTTTGAAAATTGGGATAAATCCACCATTTCTTTCTGAATTACCATTTAGTACCTCCATCATTCACGTACTCAAACGGTATTAAGTCGTCTTAACTCTCCGCCCCTTTATAGACGATTCATTCATTACAGAACTTGAGGGTATAACGTCGTTCAAATTAATCAGACATTTAGGTGCTCGAGGGCGTTAGCGTCTTTTTGGTCATTACGATCATTCTCATTTAATTCACGCATTACTGTCATAAGGATTGACTTATAATTTCAACAATATTTCCAGAGAATTCTCATTCAAGTGTTATACAGAGTTTGAGGGATTATCCGAGTTTGTATCACACGAATTGCATTTTAATGTCGAAGTCTTTTCATTAAAACATACATCTTGGGTAGTGTAAATTACATAATCAGGTCGAATGCGGATTTTAAGTCATTCCTTTATCAGAGGGGGTAGTTTAGTCATACTTATGCTCCAAGGGCATTTTCGTAATTTCATAATCAATCTCTCTCACTCCATATCATGGGCCTCGATTCTTGCGCACTGATGATTGAGTTGCGGGTTAACTGAATTTAATTATTAGAGCTTTTGATACCATTAGCCCATTAGTAATCTTATTTAGATAATTTGGTCTTATTAATATCCATACTTATTGCTCGAATCTGATTCAATTTAAGCATAATCTACAGTATACGTCATCATGAGCATGCATGCGTTAACCGAATATCAACATGTACATAAAGCATACAAGGGGTAGTAATGTATTACCTTAACTCCGAGCTACATCAGTCGATTCGTGATACGACATTCGAATACCCTCGAACCCGAATTCGACATTCCTCAACATTGCATCCAAGGAACCGAGAATACCTTCAATTACGCAAATTCCAATATCAGACCTTACTCACAAGCTCTTAACCAATAATTAAGTACATAAACAAGTTCGGGCTCAAGGTCAGATTCGAAGGTTTTCGGATCGAAATTTTGCGAAACCGGCTTCAAAAACGGATTCATGACGTCGAAAAACATAAAATATGAGTTTTCAGAAAAAAGTTGACTTTTGGTCAACGGTCAAAGTCAACGCTGACGTCAACATGTCAATGCTGACGTCAGCAGGTCAACGGTCAACGAAGTCAGAGTCAACTGGTCAAAGTCAATGCTGACATCATCATGACGTCAGCAATCAACAGGGGTCAACTGAGTTGACTCGGGCTGACTCAGACGAGTTGACTCGACTGACTCGGACGAGTTGACTCGGACGAGTTGACTCGGACGAGTTGACTCGGCTGACTCGGGTTGACGGGTCGGGTCGGGTCGGATGGGTCGGGTGGGACGAGTCGGACCGGTTCAGACCGGGTTGAACCCGGTTCACTTACCAAGAAATTAAGCTTGCCGGCCGATCGCCGGAAAAGTCGCCGGTAGCCCTCAAAGTCGTCGTTTCTGTCAAAAAAACATAGAGCTCATAAGCTCGAAAACTTTACCCAAACATCCACAATACAAGATATGCTGGAAAACTCACCGATTTTAACCAAAACAGAACGGGAAACGGTCGGAAGACCAAAATCCGATGAGGCTCGCCCCGGCGTCAGACGAATGATCGGATGGTAGGGTTTTGCTTGCCGTGGTGTGAGGAGCCCAGATCTGGTGGTTGTACGACCATGGGACTCCGGAGGCGGCCGGAAAACGCATAAAACAGATGGCGTTTGGCTTCTCCGACGAAGCTGCTACCGGTGTCGAATGGACGATCCACCGGTTGGGTTTTGGTCTCCACATCACGCCGAGCACGCTGGCGAGATCGGCGCGACGGTCTGACACCAGGAACGGCCGGAATCAAAGCTGGAACCCTAAGGTTCCGACGAAACTTTGAATGGCGATTCACGGTGATCGGGGAGGGTAGCCGGCGCGTGGTTAAGGGGCTTTTGGTCGGGGTTCGACGAGGAAGCCATCGGTAATGGCGGTGAACGCCACGGAGCGGCGGTGACGGAGCTGAGACGGTGGCTGGTCGGGGTAGGTAGGAGCGTTGGGTGTGGTGTTTTGAATTTGGAAGAGAATGGTATATTATTTTTTTTTTCTTGGTAGCTGAAACGTTCGAATCAAATATAATCTGTTGCTAGATTACTCCTTAATTATCAAACAAATATTACCCTTGGTAATACTTGACAGAAGAGAGCATTTAGCTCAAATGGTTAGTTTGTAGGGTGGTGAGGGCTGAGGTCTCAGGTTCGAACCTCCACACCCTCACCCTTTTTCTTATTTTTATTTATGCAAATATTTTAGGGGTGTTACATAAACAAAGCCCAGCCAACATACATCACCTCCAATCAATTATAAACATCAAAAAACTTCTAAAAACAACCTAAACCCTTCCTTATACCTCCAGCAAGCATTACTTCATCATTTCACCTTAAATCCCAATTAGAACTATCCTGAAACTCAAGGATCTCAAGGATTTTGGGATCTATACCAACAAAACCTCTTTTCAACATATTAAACAACAAAAAACTCAATTAAATCAATCCAAAACAGAGCCAAACAAAACAAATCCGAAAATAAGGAGTTTCATCATATTTTTGCAAGATTTCAATCTCAAATCAAAACTATAATGAAAACTCAACCAAAAACATTAATTAGAAGCCAAAGATCTTGGGAATTTCAATAAAAAAAACCTAGATTGAAGGTTGAGAATGAGATTTACCTCCAATCCTTACTTCCCTCAATGAATGGCAAGTTTTTCTTAGCAAAAATCTTGAAGAACTTGAAAGAACTCTTGAAATTTGTTTAGAAAATAATGAGAGAGTGTTTGGGAGAAAAGAATTCTGGAGAAAGTGAGTTAAAATGGTGTTTGGCTGAAAATGAGAAGAGAAAGGTAGTTACGTCAAATGAAATCTCACTTTTCCTTTTTTATTAATTTTAATTAAATAAAAACCCCTTTATTAAATCACTTTAAAATCCCTTTTAAAACACATGTCTTATTAAGGAAATGCTAAATTGTCATAAAGCTCCATAAAGATTCTAAGATTTTGGCTCCTCTTTTAAAAATTGCTTTTTTCTACAGTTTTAAAACTTTATATTTTGGTCACTACCCAAAATGTATTACTTCTGAAACTCTTTTTGTAAAATTTATTTGACCGACCTCTTAAACATGATTTTATAGGATTTTAGTAATTTTTACCATATTTTTATCTTATCTCTATCCTTGATTTCCTTAAATCGCCAAACTTGATTTGAACTGTTCCTGACTGGTCCGATCCGATGTCTAAAACATCTAGTCCCAAAACTAGGGCGTTAAAACTCTCCCCCCACTTAGGAATTTCCGTCCTCGAAATTTTACTTGAAGGAAAAAGGTGCGGAAACTGCCACCTTTCTTTCCCACGTGGCCTCCTCAACTCCCCGATGTCGCCACAACACCTTCACAAGTTCTATCGTCTTGCCACGAAGAACTTTTCTGCTCACATCTAGAATCCTCATTGGTTCCACAACATATGAAAAATCCGGATTCAACTCTATCTCCTCAAAAGGCATCACATGTGAAGGATCCGATCTCTACCTCCACAACATCGAGACATGAAACACATCATGTATCTTTTCCAACTCCGAAGGCAATCTCAACCAATATGCCACAGGACCAATACGCTCCACAACCTCATAAGGTCCAATGAACCTTGGGCTAAGCTTACCCTTATGCCCAAATCTCATCTCCTTCTTCCAAGGTGATACCTTCAAGAACACACGTTCTCCAACCACAAACTCAATCTCTTTGCGCTTCAAGTCCGCGTAAGACTTTTGTCGATCCGATGCTACCTTCAAATACTCACAAATGAGCTTCACTTTCTCGGTGGTTCCCTTTAACATAGCTAGCATTGAAATCAACTTCTGCCCAACAAAGGGGGTTCTACATCTTCTCCCATACAAAGCCTCGTATGGAGCCATTTGAATACTTGCCTGATAACTATTATTGTAAGCAAACTCAACCAACGGAAAGTGCTTCTCCCAAGAACCCTAATAATCTATCACGCAACATCTCAACATGTCCTCAAGCCCCTAGATCACACGTTCCAACTGTCCATCCGTCTGAGGATGATAAGAAGTACTGAAATTCAACCGTGTACTCAAGGCTTGATGCAAGCATTCCCAAAATCGCATTGTAAACCTCAGATCCCTATCAGACACTATGGACTTTGGAAAACCGTGAAACCGCACAATCTCAGCAATGTAAAGCTCAACCAACTTATCCAATGTATACGTAGTATGCACAAGCAGGAAATGTGCACACTTCGTAAGCCGATCAACAATCACCCAAACCGAATTCTTCTTTGGCGGTGACAACGACAACCCGGACACAAAATCCATGGTAATTCTCTCCCACTTCCATTCTCGGATTCTCAGAGGCTGCAACAACCCCAAAGGAACATGATGTTCAGCTTTCACCCGCTGACACACCATGCATTTACTAACGAACTCAGCCACATCCTTTTTCAACCCCACCCGGTAGTACTCATCCTTCAAATCATGATACATCTTTGTACTACTAGGATGCATGGCAAAGGACTACTATGATCTTCAGTCAGAATAGTGCGCCTCAACTCAACATCATCTGGCACCACTATTCGACTTCCGAAGCATAGAACACAGTCATCACTAAAACTGAAATCCGAAAGCTTACCCTCCACAATGTCCTGAACATGTAGAACAAGGGAATTGTCAGCAACTACTTATCTTTGATCAATTGAATCAAAGATGGTTTCACTTGCAATTCAGCGATAAGACCTCCATCACGCGATATGCTCAAGCGAGCAAACATCGCCTCAACTCCACAGCCACTTTCCGGCTCAAACATCAGCCACAACATTAGCCTTGCCCGGGTGATACTCGATCGACAGATCATAATCCTTAAGCAACTCCACCCAACGATGTTGCCTAAGATTCAACTCCTTCTAAGACATAAGATACTTCAAGCTCTTATGATCTGTGTACACTACACACTTCTCACCGTATAGATAATGCCACCACATCTTCAAAGCAAACACAACAATTGCAAGCTCAAGATCGTGAGTAGGGTAGTTACGCTCATGCACCTTCAATTGTCTAGATGCATAGGCTACCACCTTACCCTCCTGCATCAACACACAGCCCAAACCAACAATGGACGCATCACTAAAAACCACAAACTCCTTACCAGACTCAGGTTGAATCTAACAGAAGCTTGCGTCAAAGCTTCCTTCAGCTGCACAAAAGCTTGTTGCCTCGCATCTGTCCACTCAAAGCAAATATTCTTCTGCAACAACTTGGTCAATAGTGTAGCAATCTTCGAGAAACCCTCGACAAACCTTTGATAATACCCGGCTAAACCAAGGAAACTTCGTACCTCTATCACTAACTTAGGCACCTTCCAGCTCATCATGACCTCTACTTTGTGCGGATCAACATGAATACCCTCAGCTGATACAACATGTCCAAGGAAGACCGCCTCCTTAAGCCAAAACTCACACTTACTTAGCTTGGCATACAACTGATTTTCCATCAACGCTTGCAAAACTATCTGAAGATATCTATCATGATCCTCCTCAGTACGAGAGTACACAAGGATATCATCAATGAACACCACCTCAAACTGATCCAAGAAATCATGGAACACACGATTCATCATGTCCATGAAAGCAGCAGGTGCGTTGGTCAAACCAAAGGGCATCACTAAGAACTCGTAATACTCATATTTTATCCGAAAAGTTGTCTTAGGTACATCCACATCTTTCACCTTCAGCTGATAATACCCTAACCTCAAGTCTATCTTAGAAAACATTTAGGCTCCTCGAAACTAAACAAAGAGATTATCAATCCTAGGCAAAGGATACTTGTTCTTGATTGTCAACTTGTTCAGTTGCCGATAATCTATGCACATTCTCGTTGTCCCATCTTTCTTCTTTACAAATAACATCGGTGCACCCCAAGGTGATACACTCGGCCGGATGAACCCTCGATCCAGCAACTCCTGAAGTTGCGTTTTCAACTCTTTTAACTCTTTAGGTGCCATGAGATAAGGAGAAATGGACACCGGAGTCGTACTCTCGTACAACTCGATACCAAACTCAACTTCCCTATTTGGTGGCAACCCAGACAATTCTTCCGGAAAGACACCCGGAAAATCGCAAATTTTTCGAATGTCTTACACAGGTACATCCTTTGTGCTAGGATTCATCACATAGGCAAGGTAAGCCTCACAACCCAACCGCAACATATGGTTTGCTTCCAAAGCTGAAATCACATTCGACAAGAATTTCACATTCTCGCCTACTATCACCACTTCATAATCATCAGCAAGCCTTAAGGTGATCCTCTTGACATCAAAATCAACCACCGCTCTATGCTCAGACAACCAATCCATGTCAAGGATCACATCAAAACCATAGAAGGGTAACTCCATCAAATCCACAAGAAAAACATGACCTTTCACAGACAAAGGGCATCTCCTATACAACTTCCTAGTGAAAACAGTCTCACCAAAAGAACTAGTCACTTGCATTCCTACTTCGAGCAACTCAACAGGTATATCAAACAAATGTGCATGCTCACTCAAGATATAAGAATGCTTAGATCAAGAATCAATCAAAACCATCAATGATAAAGACTGAAGAGCAAAGGTACATGCGATGACATCGGCATCATTGCGCTCTTCGCGCTGAGTATAGACCCTCGCAAGACCGCCTCCCTCAGGTCGAACTGCTACCACATGTGCAATGCCTCGCTGACCCTCGTTTCTCCTCTGAAAGTTCCCTCGGTCGTGCCCACGACCTCTCTAAGGTGCAGCCGTAGCAGGTACACGTCCTTGGCCTCCACCAGCCAACAAGGGACACTCTCGCCTCATGTGATCCAATAAACCACAGTTCCAGCATGAATTCCCTGCTACCACCACATGAACCTGAACCTCTCTAGCTGCTCGAGGACAATCTCGCCTCAGATGACCCCGAGATCTACACGTCCAGAACGTGTTTTGTTCCGCTCTCATTCGTTCTCCTTGAGCCGGTGCACCATGCCCAGCATTACCTCACCTAGCCGGCTGATATCTCTTATCTCGTCCCCTCTTGTTTCGTCCACCTCTGGAACTAGACTCAGTTGCTCTCTTTCCAGAGTTAAAACCAACTCCTCGGGATGCCAAACCCAAGTTTTGTTCAATGTCTTTGGCTCGACACACAAGCACATCGAAATATGTGTAATCCACAGCCAACATGTATGTCTTGACTTCTTGTACCAGTCCGTACCAGAAGCGATCACAACGGTTCCTCTCACTAGGTATTAGCTCAGGAGAAGACTGGCTCAGATGTACGAATTGGACCTCGTACTCAGCCCCAGAAAGGGTTCCCTGAACTAGCAACATGAACTCTCGTTTCTTTTCATACAAGTATCTCACACCTAGATACTTTCTCTTTAAGGCACCCTTGAAATACTCTCAATCTACTTCATTAGGTTCCATCCCTGCAGTGGTAGTTGTCCACCAACTATACACGTCACCCTGGAGAAGAGAAACAACGCATCCCAGCTTGCGCACATCATTACAGCCCATCTGATCCATGGTACAAATCGAGCTCACCAACCAAGCTTCTGACGCCTCAAGAGACATACCAAAAAACTCAACAGCCCCTAGGCTCCTCAACCTCTCCAAAAGTAAACTCGCATGCCCAACTGCATTGCCTAAACATGCTCTCCAGATACTGCAGCCTGAAATTCCCGATGATCGCCTGAACCAATAGCGCTAGAACACCAAAACCCTGACCAGCATGTCCTTGCTGCTCCTGCTCCCCACCTCCTGGTGGTGGCGGAGGAGGTAAATTTCCACCAGGAGGGACATTAGCCCCTTGCTCACCTTGGTCACCCTGCTCAGCCACAGGCACTATCGTGTTTGACCTTAGCTATCTCCTTGGACCCATAGTGCTATTTTTAACAAGGCATAACAGTAAAACAAAACAAATCATTTAGGCCAGCCTCAAGCAAGGATCCAAGTTTACAAAAACATTTAGCTAGTGAAATAAGGCAATGGGTACCCCGATTTCCCTCCAGCATAACATAGCATACAAGAGCATATCAAACTCATCATGCTTTCCATCATCCAAAATCAGCACATATCAACATCACATCATCAACATACAATCATATGCATCTCACATATGATTTACATCAATCATGCATGGCATAAGCTCTAACATTCAATCAAAACATGTTTTTTTGTGGATCAAAAACAAACCAAGTTCACATACCATCATCCTCTATTCTTTCGAAACCTAGCTCTGATACCAACAAATGTAACCCCTTAGCTCGACCTACACGCCCGAACCGAAGTAAGAAGATTACACGGGGAAAACCAAAGTCAACTTGTGAAAGTCAACCTCGATTGACAACCCTTTTTTCTTTTTATCTTCTCTAGATGCACAATATTAACCTATGTTTTTAACAAGACCATTAGAAAGAAACGACACAACGATCGGAGTTCTAAAAGGGGTTCAAATGCATACTTAAGACTTTTAACTGAATTTTAACTACCCGTATCGATACACCTGAACATATATCGATACGCAGGAGGACAATAGCAAAATATGGGAAGAGCGTATCGATACGCTTCCCCGCGTATCGGTAAGGCCTTCAAACTTGGCTTGAGCGTATCGATACACGGGCAATCCGTACCAATATCCTTGTACCGAAAAGCGTGGAATTGGCCTTAGTGTATTGATACACTTCCCCGTGTATTGATACGCATACCAGAAAAACACATTTCAAAGGCATTTAAACATACTTAACCGTATCCAAACAAGCTTAAATCATGCATACAAGTTATAATCAACCTACTAGACATATAAACATCATCAAACAGTAAATCATACTCATCGAACACATCATACCATGATGAAACATTAGCTATTCAAGCATGCTTAAAAAACAAGCTAAAGCATAGGAAACTCTATAAGCATACCATGAAACCGATTAGAGGCCGATTACAAGTCCAAAATCAGAAACCAAACATGCTAAGGTAGCAACATCACCAACCAAATCCAGATAGTAGAAATCCCACCCATTACCTCTTATTACACTAAGGGTGAACAACATACATTGTTTAATTAAAACTCTTGGAATCCCCTTGCTATTGGGCTGCTTTGAATGCTCAACTCTCTGCATTGATGAAACAAATGAGCGTAAGCATTTTGCTTAGTGAGGATCGCTAAAAGAACATTCATCAATGCATTTCATTAAACCATTGCATCATCAATTGCAACTCATGCCTTTCTTTAAAACATGCTTTTCTAAGCAGCAATGTACTTTTCAAACCACAAGCTTTAATCATCATTAAAATAACATCAAGCAATCTTTTGGTCATGCTTAAACCAAGTATCAAATGAATTCTAGCATAAACCACAAGCATCCCATGCTTAAATTATTATTCAACAACATTATATTGGCTCGCAAGTGATCAATTCTCAATCCATACCAAAACCAACACAAAAAACACAATTGGATATGCTGATTACAAATGTTGTCCCACTCGCTTCCTACACACTATCGGACTACACAAGGCTCACACACGAGAGCAACCCTCCATCATTGTGACACCTGTGGTGGAGTATAACGGTACAATCACAACCCCTCAACACCATTCATCGGTAGTTGTATAATTCCACTAACGAGAGCAAGGGACATCCAATCCTATAGGGTACTTGGATGCAGTATACGGTACAATCACAACCCCTCGACATCCAAGGCGACTTTATTCACGGTGCACCCAATCCTATAGCCAACTAACTATATCCGATTAAAGAAACCAAAAACCATTTTCATCACTTGCAAATATAATCATTTAACATCAATATTCCACTGTTTTACAAGCATCAACACAATACCATGTTCACAAGCATAACCATGCTTAACCTCAATTACATACATTTTTCAAATCCAAGGATCATCTATGAAATGCATCCTTAACAACATGGCATTAAACACCAACATTATCAATGCTCAAAACATGCTTTAAAACAGTAAATAAAGTCACATTTAGATCAAGTGCATTTTCCAAAAAAAACATAGCACATTCCGAAAGGGACTTTCGAATCACTTACTCTTGAGCTTAGCTAAGTGTTTCAAACTTGCACTAAGCTCCCGAGACAACGCTAAAAGCATTACAAAGCTGGAAAATCCATTTCTACTCACCGATACGCGAAGCCTTGCTCGCCGACACGAAAATTACTCTTCTGGACCCTCCAAAAATGTCTCGTTTGGTCCTGGATCAAGATCCTCTATTTTCACATCATTAGAAAAACAGAGATCTAAATGCATTAAAATGGATTTCAACACCAGCAACCAATCACAAACTCGTTGCTCACCCAAACTGCACCAATTTACCCATCCAAAACAACCGAAAACTCAATCGATTGCTTCCTAAACCAAGCCCAGCCAACATACATCACCTCCAATCAATTATAAACATCAAAACACATCTAAAAACAGCCTAAACCCACCCTTATACCCCCAACAAGCATTACTTCATCATTTCACCTCAAAAACCCAATTAGAACTATCAAGAAATTCAAGGATCTCAAGGATTTCGGGTCCTATATTAACAAAACCTCTTTTACACATATTAATCAACACAAAACTCAATTAAAATCAATCCAAAATAGAGCCTAACAAAACAAATACGAAATTCAAGAGTTTCATCATATTTTTGTAAGATTTCAATCTCAAATCAAACCTATAATGATAACTCAACCAAAAACATTAATTAGAAGCCAAAGATCTTGGGAATTTCAATAAAGAATATAGATTGAGGGTTGAGGACGGGATTTACCTCCAATCCTTGCTTCCCTCAATGAATGACAAGTTTTCCTTAGCAAAAATCTTGAAGAACTTGAAAGAACTCTTGAAATTTGTTTAGAAAATAATGAGAGAGTGTTTGGGAGAAAAGAATTCTGGAGAAAGTGAGTTAAAATGGTGTTTGGCTGAAAATGAGAAGAGAAAGTTAGTTACATCAAATGAAATCTCACTTTTCCTATTTTATTAAATTTAATTAAATAAAAACCCCTTTATTAAATCACGTTAAAATCCTTTTTAAAACTCATGTCATGTTAAGGAATGATTAAATTGCCCTAAAGCTCCCTAAAGATTCTAAGATTTTGGCTCCTCTTTTAAAAATTGCATTTTTCTACAGTTTTAAAACTTTGAATTTGGTCACTACTCAAAATGTATTACTTTCGAAACTCTTTTTTTAAAATTGATTTGACCGACCTCTTAAACATGAATTTATAGGATTTTAGCAATTTTTACCATATTTTTATCCTTTCCCGATCCTTGATTTCCTTAAATCACAAAACTCAATTCGAACCGTTCCTGACCGGTCCGATCCGATGTCTAAAACATCTAGGCTCAAAACCATGGCGTTACAGAGAATTAAAGGGTTTCCCCTCTATCCTCTCGTTGAGAGTCCTGGAGCCAATGACAAGCTCATCTGAATGAACTACAGTAAAGTGAGACATATTTATAATATAAGGGAAGATATCGGGTTAGTCGACAAGTCACAATACACAATAAATAACTCTGAGGTGGAAAATTAATACAATAAAAATGCAATAATCTTTTGTTTAGTCCTAGAATCGACTAAACTCTAGCTTTGATACCACAAAGGTAACACTCCCTTCTTGGCCTAGGTAGTGAACCGGGTCGGCTGGCGTTACCGGTGAACAAAATGGTATTTAGTGCTACAAAAGTCAATCATTAAGTGATATCTCATTATTAATATGGTCAAAAAGCGTTACCAAAAATTTAGGTCTTAGTACAATTTAATTAATACGAATAAAGACTAGCCAGTAAGGATCAAATTATAAGCGATACAAGTTTTAGGGACTAAAATATAATATCAGTGTTTTATAGACCCTTATCTGAAATTAACCTTACTATAAAAAAATTTGACTTATAAACATTGAGCATATAAATTTCCATGCCATTATGGGGTCAATTACCCATTCAATTTGACCATACAATATTTAGTGATTAGTTTGTAAACAATGCAAAACTATAATCTATATATTTTTACCAACTAAACTAATTCTTTATCAGAACGCCTTGATCCATTTGGAAATAGGTGCACAAAAATTAGTATTAATATCGATTCTACCTAATATTGTATCGAAACAGGTAAGCCATATTCCGATACGAGTTAACCTTTGTTAACTTTGATTATTGACATGTTCCGATACGGGTTTGTCCCGTATCGAAACGAGTCTTTACAGTAGCAAATTGTATCGAAACAACTCTAAAATGTATCAATATGCCATGCTTTATCCTATTTTTTAGTAACCTTATTTAAAAGGGTTGTATCGAAACACCATCACCTATTTCGATATGTTTATCTTCTAATGCCAGATTTTAACTGATTTTTAGTTAATTAACCTACCAGTAAGTTTCCAAATGCAATGAAATTTTACGCATAACATTCCATTACCATAATCTACCAGTATGATCAACGTTCGTAACCATTCAAATACTTTTACTAAGTTTTTACTATCTTAGGCCATTTATGCATATATGGTCATTTTTAAGCAAACTTCAACATATCATTTAGAGTCCTTTGCACCTACCCAAACTACAGGTATTACACACATATCAAAGGGTCCATATGTTACTAGTTTGACTACTTTGTCACCATACTAGGAGTTTATAAGTGAGAAATTCATTACTTTAGCTTAATAGTGACTTGCCAAAATTCCTCGACTGTTTCGATCTCCTGTTAATGTTCCGTTTAACCTAAAATTCATGAGATAAGATAAATAAGGCATACTTTTTCTAGTGAGGTAGTCATAGTTAACAATAAATACGATAATATGCAACTCATAACATGCTAGGGCGATGACATTACTCTAATAATACCAAAGCCATGTTAATGTCAATGCTATAACGAAATCAATACAATGACAATATTTAAGAAAATATTTTTTACATAATTTAATAGTGTTCCATTGGATCGAAATAAAATAGTGGATAGGCGAATTCTTACGCCTCACCAAATCACTAAATGGTCTAATCCCTCCTCCTCGTCAATTGACAAATATCACAAACATCCTTCCGCCTCGTCACAATATAGGCCGTAGTCAAGGACCGTAGTCCACCCGTACCAATTAGCTCATAAATTCTATGGCATACCAATTGTATCTAATATCTCCGAGTTCAAGGTTTAATAGCAATTCCATATTCGTGTTTCAATAGTAATGACTATAATCAATATATTTGATATCAATATCAATGAACAGTGCTCAATTATTAATGTTTCGATAAAAAATATTAATTCCAATATTCAATGACAATATCTATAGCAATGATCATGGCAGTAGCAACGTCGGTGTTTCATTAGCACTAATAATGATCAATGTCTCTGTATCAAATGTTATTGATTAATATTCCGTTATTAATATTAATTACTATCATTTTAGCATCAAAGGTTCAATGAAAAAATAATGATGCCTACTCCAATGTATAACATTTACAGTGACGTTACTATCACTACCCAATGATCTATGATTTTAGGTTCCAATATTTCAATACTAACAATAACAATCTCAATAAAGCCATGTTCGAATTTCCAATACTATAACTTACCGGTGCTTACCAATAAGTCTTCCAATGGGGTTCGACACAATAACCCTATGTCAATATGTTAGCTATACAAAAGGGATATTAACATTACCGAGAAAAGCACCTAGCCTATTCTCGTGACTCTGACTACAATCACCTCGATAACCTGACGTTTCTCGGATAACAATGCCTTTATCCTTGGCCTTCAAAAATGACGGATGTTTTTTATCAGCCTTTTGAACTAAGTCAATTAACGGGGATTAATTAGAGTCGATAAAACAATATCGAATTAATACGAAAATATTAATCAAATTCGATACAAAATCTTAGACTAACCAAGGATCTGAGCTTACTCCAACGTTAATAAAGATTCGATATCGCTATATCTCAAAAATTTCGAGCTTACCAACCCTAAAATTGAATCGGTGTTTTCTTCTGACTTTTCCTAATTTTCCTTGCGCAACTCTCTCGCATTTTCATTTTTTTTCCTATTTTCTCCTTATTAGTTGTATTTTTTTTCGCAAGATCCATCGCAAATTTATACTTGAATGTGTCGGCCCCTATTTTCTTCTTCATGCTCCACCTAAGTTGGAGCCGTGGCAACATTAAAGGGCATGACCCTTGTGCCTATGCCACGTAGTGGCCACCTTGCTGAGTCATTCCCCAAACGTGGGGAATTCATGAGAAATTATTTATGTTTTTGTTAAGAACTCATAGAATGGTGCCATTACTGCTTTTGTATAAGCATATTTGTACCTTAAGTTGTCAATGTTTGTTTTATGACTTTTGGTTTTGTAAAGGACATCTAAGTATTATTTGCTTCGACTATAATTCTTTGATAAGGATCTATTTTGATGTAAAGTCTGGCATGATTCAATGTGATTATATTAAGTGGAGATTATTTGTAATGCTTGAGTTCTATGAATAAGAGTTAAAGAAGGCGTGTTGGTATTTTAATAGAGTAGTAGGTATTCAGAAGATGATATAGTAATTAAAGAAATAAAATCTATGTTGATATGTGCATATTATGATCGATTGGTTTTTTGGAAGAAAAGTACAATAAATTACATATGGAATGAATTGGATCATTAATGGATGACCTGTACTTGGGTTTGTTAACATTTTATTATAGATTTACTGATGGCATTCGGTATGAAAACTTTTAGGTACAAGGAATGTAACCCCTTTGATCTGTCTTAGATGCTAGACCAAATCAAGACGACCACAATGGATTTGCCGAAGCAACCCCAAAAGATCTAACTCGAAAAGTGATCATTTTTTCTTTTATCCTGTCTAGAAGCAATTTAGATCCTATGATTTTCATGCAACCATGGGTTCAAATCTCGTACAAAACGGACAATAATAATTCACTCAATTGAGAACATAACACTTTAGGGATCAAAACGTAATTTTCTGGAAAATTACGGGGACTTAGTTAAATCTAAGGTTACTGATGTTTTAATACCCAAAATTCTAGCCTAGGAGTAAGATACAAATGATCACTAGTTGAATGGTTGGAGAGTTGTCTCTTATTAAATTAGAGTGGAAAAATAAGACCAAATTGAAGAAAATAACAATTGATTAACCAAATCGGTGAAGGGCTAAATTGAAAGAGTGGAAGAATGTAATGGTTGCATGCAAAGAAAAATCTAACTAGTGGAGGATCATTCATATGAAAATTCAATGGGAAAGCCACGACTTTGGAGGATCATTCATTTCCATCATCTTCCTCTTCAAGGCTTGGCCGAATCCAAGAAGCTTAGTGAAAGAATGGAGGTTGCAACGTGAATTCAGCCATGGGGACTTAGTGTTAGAATCAAATCATAAATTAGTATGAAACCTAAAACCCAAGATCTATCATGTCAAATCATCAAGAACAATAAACCGAAATAATCTGAATGCGGAAGCGTACCTGAATTCATTGATAGATTGAAAATCTTAAATCTTGATGCGGAAATCCCAAGAACTTTGGTATTGATCTTCCAAGAAGATAGGTTATCTCTTAAAGTAAAACTCTCTGACGGGGAAGGAGAGAAAAACAAGTTAACCTATTTCTTGGGGACCACTACCTCTTTATATAGTTGATTTAACCAACTATTAAATATTTATAACTCTGCCCCTCATTGAATTATAAATATATCTTATGGTATCTACACTTTTATTTTCATGACATTTTAATACCTATGACACGCCTAACATAATTGGTCACTTAGATTTGTGTCATACTTTATAATAGCAACATACATTTTACATATGTGCCCACAATTGCGGATTTTAATCCAACAATCTCCCACTTGGGCAACATATGTTTCCTGATAAATGTACAACCTTATGAGCTCAAAATTTTGCTATTATATAATATGTATTCTATAACAATCTCGTCCATCAACTATATCCACATAGGATCAAAGCGGTCTTCGCCATATCAATCATGACTGGACCCATCAATGGTCACGTATACAAATATAGTCAAATGACATAGATCAATCATGGATGTGTAGCATGGAAAATTACATGAAATGTGAACCATACATGTCTATTTCCAACTGGTCCTCCTAAACCTTAGTGAGATCAACTTTACTGAATTCAGAGTGTGCATAAATCAAAAGAACTTTATTTCTGCAGAAAATAGTCTTAAATAACTTTAAACTGAAGTAACTGAAATTGTGTCTAAATCGAATGAGCATTTTTTCAAAATTACAAACTCCCACTAAAATCGAATATCCTTAAATAACATTACACCCACATGAGTAGTGTGCTCATGAAAGACCTAGGGTGACAGTTTATATGCGCGCAATTATGGAGTTTGTACCAACATGCTCTATAGACACACAACCACTCTGAATTTTCTTTAACAACTAGGAACTTAATATTTATGTGCTTCAAATTTGAAGTGTTCCTATTGTTTATAGAATAAATGAATGCATATTTATTGTCACAAAATAACTGAAGTGGTCTTTCTATTCAATCTACAATTAGCAGCTCAAGTGACAAAATTCTTTTGCATCAATATTCTATTAGAATTGAAGTCTGTAAACCTGATGATCTCTAACTTACCAGAACTCCGACATGTGAGCAAGTAATTTTTTTTGTTGTTCTCTGAAGATATCTCATAACCCCATTGGCTGCTATCCAATGGTTCATAATATGATTCCTCAAATATCTGTTTAACATTCCAACAATGTACACAATTTCCGAACGCGTACATACTTAAGCATAAATTAAATTCTCTATAGCTTATGCATAGAGAATCTTTTGGATTTTCTAAATTTCAAGGTTACTTTTAGAGCATTGAGTAAGACTAAATTTGTCTTCTTTAGTAATATGAGTATCACTTGGTTTTACTCCCACTGAACTTGTAGTATATACAATTGTCAACCAAATTTATCTCAAAACCGAATGAGATAATCAACATGAAATTTATAATTTCATTAATGAGAGTCCTACTTAAGCTCATAGATGAATTTTTTTTTTAATTTACATATCATTGGTTTTGTATCATTAGACACAAATCTATGATTGTACCATATAATTCATTTCTTCAATGTCGCCATTGAAAAACACAAGCTTAACATTCATCTTATGTAACTTAAGATTAAAATAAACAATGAGCGTCATGAATATCCTGGAAGAGTCTTTCAATGAAACTTGAGAGAAGATCTCTACAAAATTAATGTCTTCTTTTAGATACAAGACGTACTTTATACTTATCTACATTACCATTTCTATCCCTATTGGTTTAAAATATCCATTTACAACCAATTGATTTGCACCTTCAGGTAATAAGACAAGTTCATAAACTTTATTGTCTTGCATAAAAGTATACTCTTCTTGAATGACATCAATCCACTTTTGAGAGTTAGAATTTTTATGGTCTGATAAAAATGATTGAGTCATTTTCTATCATTCCATTGTTACCTTATTTTCTTAAAGAAATACAAATAATAATCTAGAATAATATTTCATCTTCCTCTCGTGGACTTCTTTAATGACACTTGTTCTTTTTAAAGGTTGTTGAGTTTGTTCTTCTGAAACAATTACATTATCTTGAATGAGAGTTGTTCAACATTATTTTGTTGAGGTACTTAACTCACTTCTTGATTAATGATAGGTGTGAAAACCTAAACATCATCAAAAGTGATAGTATGAATTAAATTATAATTCATTTTTTTTCCTCAATAACAATGCATCTAACCTTATTTCTCCCTCCAAATTCAACATCCTAAAAAAAGTTATTAATCTCTCCTTAAAGTAATTTTAATTGTGGGATCATAAAATTTACAGCCCATGGATCACTCAAAATAACCAAAATAATTGCTCTCTTTTGAAGTTTAATTACTCCACATATGTCCTAACTTATACAAAAGAATCAACACTATGTAAGTTATTGTTGTTTCTTTTGACTAGGACCCTTAGTAACTTTATTCTAATATTTTCTTTTATTGCCCTTATTCTTAGAGACACTAACTAAATGAGCACTAATTAAATTAATATTTTTACACTTATAATGCTTCAACTTTTCTTCCTCTAGAACATAATGAGAAATGAGCCTAAATAGAGTCTATTTCTCCCTTTAAAAATTGTAACTTGGATTGGTTAAACTGTATAGGAAGCAATGTCAAAAAAAACATAAGAACAAACAATTATTAGAGAGTTCGATCTTATGTGCCTTAAATTTTGAAGCAATATAAAGAATTTTTATAATCTACTCTCTCACATTTTCTTGACCCTTATACTGCATAGACATCAAAGAATGCATAAGTGATGTCATCTTAACCTTAATGTTTTTGGTAAAATATTTTTTAATTTCGTCAAGAAAATCCTTAGTATGAATAATCTCTTTAGATTTGTGCTCCTAAAGACATCTAGAATGTTGTGTTTTATGATCATTAGACTCATGCGATTCGAACGATCTCACCTTTCAAAATACCTTTTATGGGTGCTTACCGCAGTGAGAGGTGCAAGTTGTTCATTCCTTAGTGCAAAGTCTATGTTCATTAATCAAAATACTATATGTAAGTGTCTTTTCTATTCCTTGAAATTAGTTTCACTAAACACGAGTGTAGAATGTATTTAACATATATTGTGACAACAAAAATAAATTACCTAAATATAGAACAAAAATAAGTAAATAAAATAGAAACAAGCTCACATAATTATTCATAAGTAAACAAATAAATTCAAAATAATGGCTAGTTCCCCTCAAGATACCAAGCACAACATTAATATCAAGTCTTTGGACAGTAATATTAACTGTAAGCGGTACTCTTGTTGTAGCAATCAAACATTGACAATAAACTATGTCAAACAATAGGCTAATCTTTGGACTAACGTATTGCTCACATAAAATACCTTATAGTTGTCACATATTTATCGCCACAGTTGTCGTTGTAATTCTGCCAAATATTAACTTTTCTTTGGGCCAATTAATAAACGCATGAATTACAAAAACCCATAATCATCTTAATATTTTAAATAAACTAATCTACACAAAAGCGGTCACTTTGGTGACTTTATGTTTCAACTAATCTATTAAAATATTAGATGTCCAAAGCCAAAATATGAATTTATTTATTTCAAAAAAAAATTCCTTAATTTTTTTTTATCTTTCAATTAAATTAAAAGATAACCAAAATAATAATAAATTTGAATAAAGGTAAACCTCATATTAAGATATCGAACACTCCATTAATATTTCATCGTTGGACAAAACATTAACTTGCAAGTGATATCTTGTTATAGTAATCAAACATTGATAATAAGAACATGTCAAACAGAAATCTTCCTTTGGGCCGATTTATTGCTCACATATAAAACTTAATAATTATCACATGTTTATTACCATAGTTGCACATGTAATAATGTTAATTATTAACCTTCCTTTGGGCTGATTAATACTAACATAATCCGACTTACATGCACAAAACCTTCTATATTTTAAAATAAAATAATTTTCACAATAGAGGTCACTTTGGTGACTTAATGCTTCAATTAATTTATCTCAAAATATATACAATAAATATACCTATATCCAAATTTAAAATTTTGTAACAGTCAAAACTGAAATTTCTGATAACACTTGAGTTTTCCGAAATAACCTAAAATAAGGTTGTCTGAATGGGGCTATCAGAAATCGAAAAACCTAAATCCTTGACTGTATCTTTAAAAATTCCTTAAGCATGCATTTGCCGAAATTAAAGTAGAATTCCAAACAATCAAACTTTGACTAAAAGTGAAAAACTGAAGTATTATACAAATGAGTAATTCATATAATGATCACACAAGACCTTAAAAATATCCATAATAACATAATGATCAAAATTGAAATTTTAATCAAACTGAAACGAATATACATCAATACTAAACTTTAGGGGTAAGTAACTTGCTATATATTATCCTTATCGAATATAATATTCTATAATCCAATAATAATAATGACATGTGATCATAATTAAATACTAAATAAAGATTCAAACCCAAAAGCTACATACAGTAGTTGTACAATACTTTAAAAGTAGCATGCTGAAACTAATCAATCCTGATTTAATAATCAAAATCACGATTATAATAATCAAAACCTTACTGTAATTTTATGTCATTATACCAACTTAAAACTTTAATATCCATCATTAAAACAACTGGAAAATTTTGATTACGATTATAATAATCGAAGATAAAATGGATTAAAACCTTATACCAGAGCAATTTACATACTAAAAAAAACTTTAATATTAACCCGTAACATTGAAAAATATGAGTATAAACTTTCTTTTCGCCAAATTAAGCATGATATTCACGCTTGAATGATTATAAATATTGAATTAAGATTTTGTGCATTAATAATATATACCCATAAATTTTCTTAACGCAATAATGCATCAAAACCAAACATATAAATTGCATTAACCGCGTTTACCATAAGCGTTTTTTTTTCTTCTTCTACTTTATGTCACCGAATCAAATTGACGCAATGATCCAAAACCCTAAAACCTTATTAACGAATCAAATAAACGCAAAAACCTAAAATCTTATTCACGGGTTAATACAAAATTACATAAATTAGTTCTCAATGATTCAACATGACGAGGCTCCGATGCCACTTGTTAGAATCAAATCATAAATTAATATGAAACCTAAAACCCAATATCTATCATGTCAAATCATCAAGAACAATAAACCGAAATAATCTGAATGCGGAAGCGTACCTGAATTCATTGATAGATTGAAAATCTTAAATCTTGATGCGGAAATCCCAAGAACTTTGGTATTGATCTTCCAAGAAGATAGGTTATCTCTTAAAGTAAAACTCTCTGACGGGGAAGGAGAGAAAAACAAGTTAACCTATTTCTTGGGGACCACTACCTCTTTATATAGTTGATTTAACCAACTATTAAATATTTATAACTCTGCCCCTCATTGAATTATAAATATATCTTATGGTATCTACACTTTTATTTCCATGACATTTTAATACCTATGACACGCCTAACATAATTGGTCACTTAGATTTGTGTCATACTTTATAATAGCAACATACATTTTACATATGTGCCCACAATTGCGGATTTTAATCCAACACTTAGATCTTAATTAAATGTCGAGGGATTCATTCTAATTTTTTTTTTGAAAAAATGGGTAAGGGATTCTTTCATTTCTTTTACAGATCTTTATGTGTTAGAACGAACTAGGGAGTCAAAATTTGAATTTGGGAGATAAAATATAAATGTTTGTAACAAGAACAATGAAGAATCAATCTTCCCTGGCGGTCATGTTATTCATAGAAAATATATTGGAGAAATTACACTGGAAAGTCTTATGGTTTGTGTTTAGAAGACGTGGGGATGTGGTCGATGCTTTCATTGCAAAGAAGTATAGCAGGGAAGGAAAAGGATTTGGGTTTGTGAGATATAAGAAGATGAAAGATGCGGAAAGGACGGTAGAAGGGTTAAATGAATTAACGTTATTTGGGAAGAAAATCCATGTAGCCTTGGCAAGGTATAGTACAAGATCACATTTCAGGAGAAACTGATTAGAAGACGAAGGATGCATCGCGGAGGGTAGGGAGTGAGAAAAATGAGATTGGGGAAAGAAGTAAGGGCAGCCTCAGGAAGTGTATTGAAGATGTGGAAAAGAAAGCTCTATGAAAATACAAAAATTGTGTGGTTGGTAGAATGGACTCTGTTTGCAGTATAAGGAGCATCATGTCAAAGTTGGACAGATGGGGCTTAGGAGGGATACGTGTAAGAAGAATGGGTGGGAAGTTGTTCCTTCTTTCAATTGAAAATGAAGACTTATTCATCATGTTGGAGGGATGTAAATTGGCCTTATTTGAGGGAGATCTTCGACGAAGTTATGCCCTGGTCGGAATCAATCAAATACAGAGAAAGGGTTACATGGCTTGAAGTGGCGGGTTTACCATTGCACTGTTGGGAAAATGACGTGGATTTGAGCAATGGGGCAAATGGAAATTGGGGGACAAAACGAAATCGAAAAAGCTCTGTTAGGGTGGTGAGTCTAGTGGATGGAATTAGCAAATAAAAAGGTTAAAGAAAAGCGATATCCAGGACGGTAGAAAGAAAGAAGAAGGAAGGAGCCAAGAGCAAGGAAAGGAAGAAATCGAGATTGCTGGAAGCTTCAGAACTTTCAGGGAGGTCACTATCGGACTCTGACCTGGTAGCCAGATGGGAGTCTTTCACTAAAGAGACAAGGAAAGCGATCAGTTGTGGAAAGAAGCTGTGGAGTTTGAAGCTCCCACCAAAGGTAAAGTCGTTCCTTTGGTTGTTAAAGCTTGAAAAAGATTCCAACAAAGAATTTCCTAAAGCTGCGTGGGGTTCGTTTGGAGGATCAACAGACTCTATGTTGTTGGTGTGGTGAATTCCAGGAGGATGTTGAACATATTTTTGTTAGTTGCGGTTACATTGAATGCTTCTACAACCTATTTTGTGCTTGGTGGAAATTTCAGAGGAGAAATTAAACTAGTAGCTAAGTTATTCTTGATTTTTGCTTTAACAATGTTTTTCAGGCACTTTGAGAAGCATCTGGCAGGTGACAATAGAGACTGCACAATGGAGTATTTGGCTAGCTAGAAACGAGTTGGTGTTCACGAAAAATGAATCTCCCCTAAAGGGCTACTTTTGTACACAGTTGAGAGCATTGTTCTGGCTCAATGAAACGCAGGATTCATGGAGACTGAATATGGACAGTTGGTGGGATAAGCCAGGGAGTATAGTGGAAAAAGTTGGATCCAGCGATGAGTTGGTTGCTAAATGGAGTCCCCCGAGTGCTGGCAGTGTTAAGTTTAATATCGATGGAGCTTTTAAGGAGGGTACCGCGAGTTCGGGTGGAGTCTTAAGGTCCGAAGATGGGTCTATAAGAATCATGTTTTTTGGTCGGACTGATGGTCTCGGAGCTGATTATGCTGAATTGGTGGCGGTTAGGACTTCTTTGGAAGTGTTTGTAGAAGCTAATTTGGCTGAGAAAGGTATATTAGTTGTGGAATCCGATTCTAAGGAAGTTTTAAAATGGTTGAGCAATCCATTGATCCGCCCCTAGTGCCGGTGGCTGGTTTTTTTGGAAATTGAAGCGTTGGTGAGAAGAATAGGAGATGCGAGTTATGCTTTTGTGTCCATGAGTGCAAATGGAATAGCAGACATTCTTGCAAAGATGGGAAGGGAACGTAAATCACTATTTAAGGCTTGGTGGTAGCCTTGGGTGTTGTCCTTTTTCTGGTTGTGGCAGTTTGTGGTTGTAATTGTGCTATGTTGGTGCTTAGAATACCAATTACATAAGGTAGAAGGTTAGGTGATACTGGTTTTGTGCTGTATCTTTGGACTTTGTAGTGGTTGTTAACTTGATGGTATGTACTAATTTTTTCCATTTTAGGCTTAGGGAGTTTTTTAATGAGGCATACAATCAAGTCCTTTTCGCCTTAATAAATCTCATTTTACGGGGCAAAAAAAAATTGTGAATCTTATAATTTTCCTAATAAGAAGCCTTGGTATTAAATTGTTGAAGAAAGGATTTCAAATTGTAGGTTATTCGAATAATATGCTTGAATTGTTAGGCCTTCTTAGGAAATTGGTTGATAAAGTTGAGACATTGGATTGGTATAGTTTGACCAAATGATTCATAGTTGAGTAACCATTAATTATACAAAGAGTATGAATTGAATGGTTCAAATAAGACCGAATTGGAGCTACCATTAATGTACACTGTTTTAGAAAAAAAAAATTGGAGTGAAATTGGACTATGGCTTAATTGCATAAATCAACTTGAAGCTCGATTCTGGTCATATTGGTTATTAGCAACTATCAAGGTACTATTGTGATTTAAAATAGAGCTGTTAAGGGGCTGTTAGAGTGTTTTATGGACTGTTTTATAAATCAGGATAATGGGGCTGTATTATAAGCATTTGGAAGCTGTCTTTGCAAATTTAGTCTAATTTTTTAGCTCAAAAACAGTGTTGATATGTAAGCTAATTTGGAAACTGCTCATATTATGAAAAGAGAGCTGTTCGAATATATATATATGGGTTAGGATCAACTTACGCTGTGTAAAACTCAATTACTTTTACACAGTTTTTGGATCGTTGGATGATGGTAATTAATGACCCATATTATTTCCTTATCTCATTTTCCCAAGTGATAATCTTCGCATTTTTTTACTGTTAATCTCATCCATATATTTCACTCATCCAATGGTCATAGATTAGCGTAAAATTAAATGAGTTTTACACCATGTAACTTGATCCCATCCCTATATATATATGTGCGCGCGCACATATGAGATAAGACTGTTTAGATGCATTAGTAACTTATAGTGGACTGTTTTGATCGGTTACATGTATATAAGTAAAATTGTGATGAGCATGTACTACTTTTTGTGATTAGATAAAGAATGATTGGTGGAACCAAAGTTCAAGCGTATTAAGCTATGGGAAAGCAATTTGGAAAAGCAAATCGTGGACAACTTAACTCGGCTATACTGTGAGTGTAGTTGAAAGTAACTGATCTCCAATATATTATGTTACACAATCTTGATTAAGTAAATGGGTCATGTTTGAAGAATACATATATAAGAATGATTTGTTATGTTAGTTATTGACTCATACATGTGAATATGTGATGAATAAATAATGTTCGATCAATTATGCAATTATATATAAAAAAATAATTACCATGGTAGTAGGAATGCTAGTGTGAAGAACTCTATACATGTTTATATGCGTGAATAATATAATAAAATGGAAGTATTATCTTCCGACTTTTTGAACATGTACAATCGATCAAGTATGTGTTACAGAAGCGTAATGAGATTTACGTTTTGATGCAATGTTATAAATTACGCTCATTATGAGATTGATAAAAGATGGAACATTCTAAAGCCTTGGTCTCGAGTCAATTTTAAGTATAATTGGCATGCCATAGAGTCCGTGTTAGAATGGACCACGGTCCTAGACTACGGTCCCTTGTTGATAAAGTTCGAATGATATATTGGTACTTGTGTACCCTTGTCTTGGTATTTTGTGTACCCTTATTTTGATACTTTGTGTACCCTTTTTTGTTACTGATGATATAGGATTCGTGTACTTAGGCTGAAGTTCGATTCTCAAGGCTAAATTATTAACCAAACAGAAATGAAAATTTGCTAAAATAAGATGGAATTGTGATATCTTGTTTGACAAGATATGTATATCTTTTTGCATATGACTAAACCTCATCTAAATAGTTATGTTTTAATTGAAAGAATTCTTACTGTTGATCTTGTAAATATCTTGAATATTTTGCAAGTAAAGTTGTATGATTGATAGTACTATTTAAATGGGTTATTATAAAGTTGCTTATTCAAGTAGATGTGTAATTGTGTGCGAATACTTTATCTTGGAAGAACAAATGGAATGCAAATATGAACTTCTGGAATATATATACTTGTAAGAGAATATATCGTGAATATGTTATCAAAATGCCATGATCGAATTCACATGTTTTTGGGTTGTAAGAAACTGTTTTGGATGAAATGATAATATGCATAAGAACTTAGGGCAGTTTTATAGTTTTTGGAACTTTAAAATATTGCCTTATAGGAAAATTTATGAGATTGTTGTGTAAATGGAAAACAGTGGCTGTTTTTCTAAACATAAGAAACTGTTTCCAAGTAAAGTAGGGGGCTGAATTGGTACATGAAAGAGAGTTAAATAACCTAGGGGCTGAGTTGCTTATATGAATTCAAGATCGAGATAGCTTACTGGACATAAAGCCTTAGTATGTGCTAATAATCTTAAAATTTGGTTTAACATGATGAAGCTTTGTAAACATTATTTATAATTAGATCTTAATCCCATTTTTGGTATGCTACATGATATGAACTGGATAAACAAAAGATTATAACACCCCCACCCAATTAGATGGAAATCGTCTACCCCTTAATTATGCCCCCATTGGTGTCTCCACTTTAAAATAGCGGGATTAAGGTTTAAGGTTGAGGCTTAGGGTTAGGGTGTAGAGAATTAGGGGTAGAGTGTATTTTTTAGCGTTTAGAGTTTCGAGTTTAGGATATGAAAGTTAGATTTAGGGCTTAGAATTTAATTTTTAGGTGTTTTTTAGTAGGGGCTATAAGAAGGCATGGTTATGGGGCAAGGGATTTTTGCTCCACCCGATTTAGTAGATAAACCGGTATATGACGTGTTACCAAAACAAATACAAACATTCTTGATGTTCAAGGCAAAAGATTAGATGTGTTATCCACATTTTAGAACAAGTTAAAATTTTGCAAGAAGAAGTCACCACCATCGATTAATCGAGAAACATAAATTTAGAACATCACTAATATTGAACAACACATCTTAACGTTAGTTTATAAGATAACAGTTGAATTAATCCTAACAAAGAAAATTCCTTATCCCTTTAATCAACCCTGTAAATCATCCAACTTAACTAATGTGTTCTAGAGCTTTACAAGATTAACCAGCTAGCATCATAAGATAAGCTAGATTTAAAGTGTCACGGACCGCACCCTAGGGTCCGTTCCAACCGCCCAGCAAGGGGCTAGCAGCAGCACCCACCCGAGGACCAAACAGGCCACGCCCAGCGCAACCGAGCAGACCGGGCCGCTAGCACCCAAGGGGTCCGATTACGCACCCGAACAGGTCGAGCCGGACGCACCCGAGGGGCCCGATCTCGCCGCACAACACAGGCCCAAGCCAGCTGATACCGCCCAGCACCACGGGCTCGAAAGCAGCGCACGCGGAGAGGCCGGACAGGGCCGTCAGAACGCACCCACAGGCCCGCACAAGACCTTGGGCCTGGCCTCCGCGCACACCACACCCTCTTAGGGGTTTAGGGAGTACAAATCCCTTTAGGACAAGGAATCCCTCTCCTTGAAGGAGTAGGATATTAGCAATCCTAGTTAGAATAGGATTAGGGCTTAGAGGGGCTTATTTAAGGAGGCCTAGCCCCACCTCATTATTCACTTTTTTTCCTTAGGAATTCGACTTGTTTGGCTTGTTAAGCAACTTTGTTTTCTTTCCCTTCAAATTAATAAAATTCTCGGGCGTTCCGCTCAACCATCGTCTCGCGCATTCTTCCCATCTCACCGTCAATCCGTTTCCGCACCAATCTAAGCCATCCGGCTTAGATCAAGAAGGCTTACTTAGGCGCCACAAACTTCCCGAAGGGCCCTAAGGCCGCACGTCCCGATCCAAGTTCTCCAAGGACGTGACAAGTGGTATCAGAGCAAGGAATTTGCTCGAGATGGCCAAGAAAGACGAGACCGGCGCACCAACAAAATCCACGGAGGTCCAAGCCCCTGAAAAACCCACCGACAAAGTTCCCGAAAAAGTTGCCGACAAGACTGTCGATAAGAAGAGGGCCGCTTCAAAGGATCGATTAACATCGCTCGAGGACAAGATCGACCGACTCGAGACCGACGCAAAGGAGACAATAGAGTCCCTCGATGTTGTTAACGATCGACTAGAAGCATTAGAAGCCAACATCGTTTCCAAAGAGAAAGTCAATGAAGAGGTTCAAAACCTTCTCGACTCAGCATACGAGAAACTGAACCTACAAGATGTTTCCCTTCAAGCTGCTATGGAAGCAATGAGGGGGGAGTTGTTGGGGGAAATCGGAAAGCTCAATGCGGAGCTATCCCTCTACAAGAATGCCGTGTTAACCGGCATGATGGGCAGGACAGTTGAAGCCAAGCCCAAGATCGATGTGCCGAAACCGAAGGAGTTCAAAGGGGCAAGGGACGCCCAAGAAGTGGACAACTTCGTTTGGGGGTTAGATCAGTACTTCCGACTTTCGGGCATCGAGGATGAGAGCACAAAGGTAAACACTGCCTCTGTTTACTTAGTTGATGCCGCACTTCTATGGTGGCGACATAGGTGTTCTCAGTCAAGAGATGGGTCGTTTCCCATCAAAACATGGAAGGAATTCCAGTTCGAGTTCAAAGAGCACTTTTATCCAAAGAACGCTCAAGAAGAAGCCCGGGAAAAGCTTCACCAGTTAAAGCACGACGGCTCCATCCGAGAGTATGTCAATAAGTTCACGCAACTTAAGCTTCAAATCCATGGGATGAGCGAAGCCGATGCCCTCTTTGCCTTCAAAAATGGATTACAACGCTGGGCCAAGATGGAATTACATCGATCCGGAATTCAAGATCTTTCCAAAGCCTTGGACTTGGCCGACTCCCTCGCAGACTTTGAATACAAGAAGTCGGACACTCCAAGACAAAAACCAAAGCACAAAGGCAACGGCGGGAAAGGCAAAGATGTGCATAACAAGGATGGGGCAAAGAAAGCACCTAGTGGAGACTTCAAACTTCGTAAGCCGTGGGAGAAAAACAACAATTTCAGTTGCTACAACTGTGGGGGCAATCACATGAAAAGGGACTGCCCACAGCTCGAGAAAGCGGCTGCCATCCAAGAAGAGGATAATGAAGAAGTTGAAGAAGAAGTCCCCAAACTTGGTTCCATTATTAGCTCCATGGAAGTTAAGAAAGGTTCAAAGAAAAAGGGTTTGATGTTCGTAGACATCAACATGGCAGGCCAAAAGATGAGCGCATTGGTGGACACCGGGGCCTCAGACTTGTTTCTATCAGAACAAGCTGCCAAGAAACTTGGCCTTCGCATTGAGAAGGCAGACGGATTCATCAAAACCGTAAATTCAAAAGAGACTCCAATTGCCGGGTTAGCAAGAGGAGTGAAACTTAGCATCGGGGACTGGTCCGGCAAAGAAACAATCAAGGTAATTCCCCTTGACGATTTCGATGTAGTAATGGGTCTTAGCTTCCTTGATCGGATCAATGCATTCCCCGTACCATTCGCAAACTGTTTGTGCATACTCGACCCAACACGTCGATGTATGGTCCCCTTGAGCCGACAGCCGGGAGTAAAAGCCAACGTAGTGTCGGCCATTCAATTCAACAAAGGGTTGCATAAGGAGGAACCAGCATTCTTAGCGGCACTAGTAACCGACGAGCCACCCACAACCAAAAGGGTTCCGACCGAGATAAAACGAGTCCTAACCGAATTCCAAGACGTAATGCCGCCGGAATTGCCCAAAACCCTCCCACCAAAGCGTGAAGTCGATCATAAGATCGAACTCGTTCCGAACGCGGTGCCACCAGCCCGAGCCCCTTACCGGATGGCCCCGCCCGAGCTCGAAGAGCTACGTAGACAATTAAAGGAACTCCTCGACGCCGGATATATCCGGCCATCTAAGGCGCCCTATGGAGCACCAGTGCTTTTTCAGAAAAAGCATGACGGAACTCTTCGTATGTGCATCGATTATCGGGCTTTGAATAAGCTCACCATCAAGAACAAGTACCCGATTCCTTTGATAGCCGACTTGTTCGATCAACTTGGAGACGCAAGGTGGTTCACCAAGTTAGATTTGCGGTCTGGATACTACCAAGTAAGAATTGCCGAAGGAGACGAACCAAAGACAGCTTGTGTAACACGCTACGGTTCGTATGAATACCTTGTGATGCCGTTTGGCCTCACGAATGCTCCTGCCACATTTTGTACCCTCATGAACAAGGTACTACAACCCTTCCTTGATCAGTTCGTTGTAGTTTACCTAGATGACATCGTAATCTATAGTAAAACCATCGGGGAGCATGTGGAACACCTCCGAAAAGTGTTCAAAGCCTTGCGGCAAAACCAGCTATACGTCAAAGAGGAAAAGTGCTCCTTCGCACAAGAAGAAGTCCCGTTCATCGGCCACATAATAGGAGGTGGAAAGATCCAAATGGATAAGGCAAAGATCCAAGCAATAACCGAATGGGAGCCACCAACCAAGGTAACAGAATTGAGATCCTTCTTAGGGTTAGCCAACTACTATCGAAGGTTCGTCAAGAACTACTCAAGAATCGCCACACCTCTGACCGAGTTACTAAAGAAGGACAAGGTGTGGGATTGGGACCAATGCTGCCAACAAGCATTCGAAGAATTAAAACATGCCATGGCAAGTGAACCAGTGCTGGCATTACCGAATCATGCCAAACCCTTTGAAGTTTATACAGATGCATCGGACACAGCCATCGGAGGAGTCCTAATGCAAGAGGGACATCCTGTTGCATACGAAAGCCGAAAACTGAATGATACCGAGAGGAGATACTCGGTTCATGAGAAAGAGATGACCGCGGTAGTACATTGTTTGCGGACTTGGCGACACCATATACTAGGGTCCAAATTTGTGGTCTACACGGATAACGTCGGCAACAGCTATTTCCTTACCCAAAAGAAACTATCTCCCAAGCAAGCCCGTTGGCAAGAATTCCTGGCAGAATTCGATTTCGACATGGAGTATAAGCCAGGAAAAGTCAACTTAGTCGCCGACGCCTTAAGCCGAAGGTACAACATAGAATTTGTCAGCTTGCCCAAGGGACAGTTGCTAGAACGCATCAAGGAAGGTCTAGCACACGATCCGACAGCCAAAATGCTCATCGATTCCGCCAAGGAAGGAAAAACCCGAAGATTTTGGCTCGAGGAAGACATACTCTATACCCGTGGCCAACGTCTCTACGTACCTCAGTTCGAGGAGCTACGCAAGGAAATCATGAAGGAATGCCATGATTCTAAATGGGCCGGACATCCAGGTATGAACCGAACTCTAGCTCTGATTACCGAAATCTACTATTGGCCCCGCATGCGCGAAGACATAGAAGCATATGTAAGGACTTGCCTTGTATGCCAACAAGACAAGATCGAGACAAAGAAACCCGCTGGGCTGCTACAACCATTGCCCATTCCCGAACGTCCATAGGAGAGTTTATCCATGGACTTCATTGTCGGCTTACCCAACACTGACGGACTGTCCAGCATTATGGTGGTAGTCGACAGGTTCTCTAAATACGGGACATTCATTCCAGCATCGAAGGTGTGCCCAGCCGAGGAAGCAGCCCGCCTCTTCCTCAAACACGTCGTAAAATATTGGGGATTGCCAAAAACAATCATCAGCGACCGAGACACACGATTCACAGGCAGATTCTGGACCGAATTATTCAAACTCATGGGATCAAGTTTGAATTTTTCAACAAGCGTCCACCCCCAAACCGACGGACAAACTGAACGTGTGAATGGCCTATTGGAAATATATCTGAGGCATTACGTAAGTATCACACAACGTAATTGGCCAAAACTTCTAGATGTGGCTCAATTCTCCTACAACTTACAACGAAGTGAGGCAACCAACCAAAGTCCTTTCGAAATTGCAACGGGACAACAGCCACTTACACCCAACACAGTCGCAACCAAGTACGAGGGGCCCAATCCAGCAGCACATAGGTTCGCAATGGAATGGCAAGAACACCATGACCTAGCCCGAGCTTGTCTACACAAGGCGGGAAAACGAACCAAGAAGTGGGCCGATACAAAACGCAGGGACGTAAGCTTTCAAGTTGGAGACTTGGTACTTGCAAAGCTAACCGGGATATTACGCAACCCAACAGTGCACAAGGGACTTGTGCGGAGATACGAGGGGCCATTCAAAGTTGTGAAACGAGTAGGAACTATGGCCTACCAATTAGAACTTCCCACAACCATCCGAGCTCATCCGGTATTCCATGTAAGTTTACTCAAACCTTTCCATCAAGACAAGTCAGACCCGGAATGAGCCGTGTCACACCGAGCACCTGTCGGAGTAAAAGTCTCTTATGAGAATGAAATTCGGGACATCCAAGCAGAAAGATCCGTTCGACGAGTGGGACATCCACCAAGGCACGAGTATTTCGTCCTTTGGAAAGGACTTCCAGACAGCGAAGGAAGTTGGGAACCAGCCTTGGATCTATGGCAATTCAAGGACCAAATCAGTCGCTATCACCTTAGCCGAGCGACGAGGGCGTCGCCAGAACCAGTGGGGGAGAATGTCACGGACCGCACCCTAGGGTCCGTTCCAACCGCCCAGCAAGGGGCTAGCAGCAGCACCCACCCGAGGACCAAACAGGCCACGCCCAGCGCAACCGAGCAGACCGGGCCGCTAGCACCCAAGGGGTCCGATTACGCACCCGAACAGGTCGAGCCGGACGCACCCGAGGGGCCCAATCTCGCCGCACAACACAGGCCCAAGCCAGCCGATACCGCCCAGCACCACGGGCTCGAAAGCAGCGCACGCGGAGAGGCCGGACAGGGCCGTCAGAACGCACCCACAGGCCCGCACAAGACCTTGGGCCTGGCCTCCGCGCACACCACACCCTCTTAGGGGTTTAGGGAGTACAAATCCCTTTAGGACAAGGAATCCCTCTCCTTGAAGGAGTAGGATATTAGCAATCCTAGTTAGAATAGGATTAGGGCTTAGAGGGGCTTATTTAAGGAGGCCTAGCCCCACCTCATTATTCACTTTCTTTCCTTAGGAATTCGACTTGTTTGGCTTGTTAAGCAACTTTGTTTTCTTTCCCTTCAAATTAATAAAATTCTCGGGCGTTCCGCTCAACCATCGTCTCGCGCATTCTTCCCATCTCACCGTCAATCCGTTTCCGCACCGATCTAAGCCATCCGGCTTAGATCAAGAAGGCTTACTTAGGCGCCACAAACTTCCCGAAGGGCCCTAAGGCCGCACGTCCCGATCCAAGTTCTCCAAGGACGTGACAAAAGTCTATCATTGTGCTATTATAAAGATTCTAATGTTACCAATTAATTAATCTCATCTCTAGAGCCTTTAACAGCTTATGGTAACCATTCCCTTCAATTCACCAGACCGACTTCTTATTTTGATAACTATTTAAGACATTCACCACAACAGCAAAGGAACCCTTCGACCTTTAACACTATCTTAGACAAGTTATTAAATATTCAACAATCATTCAAATACCTTGTTACTTTCTATTGATTAGAATCACTGATCAGAAAATACTATCATATAGTTACCTTCGAGATCTATATGAATTAGCATCCTTAAGCCAATATGAATACTCAAGAAAACCACATAATCACATAAACTACATAACTACTTATAGCGTGCAATCATTAAGAATCGATATGCACTATGCATTACTAATTCCTATGTGCCACCAACTTGGAGTTAGTAAGGAGGTAAAAACATACACGTTGCCTCCAGTGATCGTGTCCAAGCTCGATAAGTTCATAAGCGAAAATGTTCCTGAAATCAAATTAAAGGAATAAGTAAGCACAAGCTTAGTAAGGTGGATCCAAATTGATTCATGGCATGAAGCCGACATTATCCTTTCAAGTAATTCTATTGATTGGGTAAGACTACGAGCTCATTTATGAGGAGAATTTATGTATAGCAAGTCTCTATAACCTCTTATGCATCATAGATGCTCTTCGAACCAAACATATTGAAGAACTAATATTTTGATATAATAATTGAAAAAAAAATGTTGAACTAAATTGAAAAGATTTCAAAAGTGCCTTTAAGTCCAAACAACTTGAAAATAAATTTGTGGATGGTTTAAATTGTTTTGGCAATGCTTGAAATGTTTTTAAGTAACCAAGCCAGAGTTTTCAAGGTACCCGTTTCAAAACAGGGGATCTGTATCGAAACATTTTGAAACTGCCAAAACCCGTACTGAAACAGGGCTTGGTCGTTTCGATACGGATGGTATTCGTTTCAAAATACCCCTTTGGTGTTTCGATACGCCCAACGGTCAAAACCTCTCCAACGACTATTTTCCCAACGACTTTTTAATTTGTAGCTGAATTGTCCCACGTTCCGAAATGGGGTGCTACCATTTCGATACGGATCAAGAGTGTTTCAAAACGGCCAGAGGCGTTTCGAAATGGCTTGCTGCATCAAACTTCAACGGTTAGTTCTGAAGAAGGGCGTTCCGAAACGGGTTCGTTTGTTTCGAAATGGACGTCTACAGAACAACAATTATGGTGGGAAATAAAGTCTCCAAAACAACCCCAACGGTCCTCAACGGCTACAAACTCAATTAGGATTATAAAAGGGACCTTCAAGCATCAAGAGAGGACTAATGCTTCAATTGTCAACAACATAATGATAAAGAAATTGTCTTAGAGCCTTATTGTACATTTTCTTGTATATACAACATTTTGAAAAACAATAAAGTGATTTCAAATTTGAAAAAGTCAAAATTATTTGATTTCTAAAACCAAAATTGAACTTGAAGTAAAACTCAATGAGTTTGAACAAAAATATTTTGATTTACAAAGTTTGCTTCATAAAGATCAAGAAGAAAAATATTTGATTTCCAAAGAGCTAGAAAAGAAAAACAAATTTGGACAGTCAAATTTTTATGTAATACAATCTAGTGCCCCTAGATTTTTGAATAGAAAATGTTTTATAACTGTTTGGGTTCCAAAAGAACTAATCACTTCAACTAAAAATGATGAAATTGAAAAATGGATTCCTAAGGGGACTAAACTATGTGCTACTAATATCTATGGATCCAAAGCAATTTGGATACCAAAAATTACTTGATTGCCTTATGTTAGGTGTGATGGAGTTGAATCAACAAGTCCAAACATTGAGGGGGAGCTCCATGCACACAAGGAAGAACACTTGAAGAAGGAAGGCTTCACATCCTCCCTTGAGTTCAAGTGTGGTAAAAATCTAGTTGTTTATATTTGTTCAATTTGATTTTTTTATTCAACTAGATTATCATATATGTTGGACTAATATTTTTTACGATGCTTTGAGTAAGGGGAGCCATTTTAAAACCAAAATTCGTTTTGTGTCAATTTTTTTCTCCAAAGTTATTTTGAACTTAAAGTTATCTAAATTCTTTTTGATATAACAAAAAGGGGGAGAGTTTGGTTTGAAAATTTGTATTTTCAAATGAATAAAGGGAGCTTTAATTACTTATATATTTTGAAATCTCTTATTCAAATTTTTAAACTTGAAGGGAGAGAATCCCAAACAAATTTTCAAGTTAGTTTTATTATATCAAAAAAGGGGAGATTGAAGAACTAATGTTTTGATATAATAATTGAAAATTAGTTTTGGACTAGATTGAAAAGATTTCAAAAGTGCCTTTAAGTCCAAAAAACTTGTAAATAAGTTTCTGGATGGTTTAAATGGTTTTGGCAATGTTTGAAACATTTTTAAGTAACCAAACCAGAGTTTCCAAGGTACCCTTTTCGAAACTGGGGGACCTGTATCGAAATATTTTGAAACTGTCAAAACTCGTACCGAAACAGGGCTTGCCCATTTCGATACGGAGGATCTTCATTTCGAAACACCCCTTTAGTGTTTCGATACGCCCAACGGTCAAAACCTCCCTAACGTCTTTTTAATTTACAACTCAACTATCACACGTTTTGAAACGGGGTGCTACCGTTTCAATACAGATCATGAGTGTTTTGAAACGACTAGAGGCATTTCAAAACGACTTGCTGCATCAGCCTTCAACGGCTAGTTCTGAAGAAGGGCGTTCCAAAATGGGTTCGGTTGTTTCAAAACGGACGTATGCATAACATCATTTATGGTGGGAAATAAAGTCTCCAAAGGCTCCAAATAACCCGAAAGATCCTCAACGACTACAAACTTATTTTGGAGTATAAAAGGGACCTTCAAGCATCAAGAGAAGACTAATGCTTCAATTGTCAACAACATAACGATAAAGAAATTGTCTTAGAGCCTTATTGTACATTTTCTTGTATAGACAACACTTGTGAGCTCAGTTGTCAAATTTGCTCAAATGTTTAGGTTTTGGGTGAGAGCTTTATAGTGAAAACAAATACCTATTCGAGAGATTTCAAGTTTTCTTAGAATTTCTCGTGTAAGAGAGCGTTTGATTAAGTTAAGGGTAGTTAGCTTAATCGTTGTAACGATTTCCTCCAAAGCCGAGAAAAGAGGACGAAATTCAAAGAGTGAATTTGTTGAAATCCTTAGTGGGAAGCTAAGGTAGTGGATGCGGGTGCTTGTTAGAAGACCGAACCACTATAAATCCTTGTGTCTTTTGTCTATATTTTACTTCCCACAAATTCACCTAAATATCCAACTTCTCCACACTTGGCGAGCTGGAACGGCTGAAAGAAATCGAGCACCTAAAAACCCAACACATATGAAATTATGTTAAGCAAAAACACACTTTATCCTCATCTAAACCATAGGCTTCGAACACCTAAAGCAAATCTAACATTTCATGCATTTTCACAAAGATAAATCAGACCAGCCCTATACTCAAATTTCAGACAATCAAATAATAACAATTAGGCCATTTAATCTAAAACAATTTTTTTACTTTTTAATTTATTCATTTTAATCAACTAGATAGATTATATCAATAACACTTGATACTCATGTTACTCCTTTAGCTACTTTATTTTCTCAACAATTATTAGGGTTTCTTTACTAGTATAGCTTTACTTCACCTTCAAATTACCAACTATCATATATCAAAATTGTTATGAACATTTATCATATATTTTACAAACCAAGATCCCTTATAAGCACTTTTGCATGTATAACTTAATTATACATTGGAGCTTTTGAACTATAATAATATACATGACAATACTTTTAGGATCGAATTTGTTATACATTATCTAGCTTGGACTTTCATCCGCATGGATTATTTATCCTTTAAGGTACAACGATTGCTCCATATCTTAAAAACACAAGCATAATGTCACGGGGCTAGGTTTTGAGTCGCTAACCCGTGCGGCCTTAGTCGTCAATCTTAAGTCGAGGACTAAGTCAACCTTCGATTATCTAAGTTAGAGTGCTTAGAACTTGACGCGGCGGAAGCTTTGTGGGAAAATGGTGATGATGGCTAGGAAAGACAAAGTGAAGAGAAAGTGTAAACTCTTAATACTCAAAGAATGTGAAATGAATACAATGGTGAGAGAAAGGCCCTATTTATAGCCTTGGCCCTCTCGATCTAACGGCTAAGGGTGATTCGATCCAAGGGATATGGATGAATCCTCTCTCATAAACATGGCAACACTCTCATATAAACAAAGTTGCCTAAGATACAATGGCTATGACATCATATATTTGTTGGCAAGGAAGACTTTTCTCGAATATGACTCCATGGATGATATCTTTCCATGTATGTTGGTCAAAGGATGACAACTCATGATGGGTCTTGGTCTCTTGGGCGGATTGGGCATTGCTAGGCCCGGTTGGCTTGTCCAAAAACCCATCTTTAGCATGCTTGGTGCTAAATCGGGCCCTAAGGGTGTGGGAAACTCGGATGGGCTTCCTTTATGCCCCTCGGTGGGCACATCGGATGCTGTCTCGGCCTCCTTGGTGTGGACGTCGGGTGCAGGCTTGGGATCCATGGCTTGGGTGGCATGGAGGGTGCTCAGCAAGGCCCCCTCGGGTGCGTGTAGCGTGCCCCCTCGGGTCCTACTCTCGTGGGCAGCACATGGGGTGCTTGATTTGGCCCCATGGTGCGCTAGAAGTGCTCCGGCTCGGCTCTCTCGGATGCGTACACCACGTGGGGTGTTGTGCATGGCCCATTGGTGTGTGGTGTTGGCATCTACTCGGGTCCCTCGGTCAGGTGAAGGACGTGGTGCGCTAAGGCAAGCATCTATGGGTGCGTCTTGCTCGATCGTGGGAAGTTGGTCCATGACAATAAGTTCTACTAGGGGTCTTTATCATAGAAACTTCGAAGCATATAAAGTTTATCAAACGCATATGTTTCCTAGTATACAAGTTCAAATCTACTAAATCATAAGCATCCAGTTCTTGTTGTATAACATATTAATCATGGCTTAATCGAGTTTTTTTTAATCTTTTAACATAAGATATCAAATTTCAGATTTCGATTTAGTTTACTCTCCACATAATTTGTCTTTTATTATAGCCTTGTGTCACGCCCCCATCCTTAAGCACCGAGGCCAAATGAAGAGCTTTGGGCGTGCACAATGCACCCGTTGGCGTTTTAAAGAAAAGCATGAGCCAAGGAAGGTCGTAGAACGCCCCTAAGAGGCCTACAACTCTCTTTCAACGTCTTCTCAAGGTTCTAGGAGGTTCTAGGACGCTCCACAACCATCTAGGCCCACCCGGAAGGATCTAGAGGCCCGTGAAGCTCGGGGAAGCATCAGGACAACTCCAGAAGGCTCGAAACTAGTCTGGACACCTCCAGAACATTCTAGAAGACTATAGACAAGTGTAGATCTATAAGGACAACTCTTGAATATTCTAGAATACTTTAGAGTCTTAAAGATAGATGTAGATAAGGATCAGCTTATCTAGAATGTTGTAGTCCCTTGTGAAGATATTTTGGGAGGCAACATTATAGACGTTGGATCAAATAGATCCTAGCCGTCCATTGAGGAGGTGGGAGCCTATAAATAGGGCCACCCTTCTCATTTGTAACACATCCCATAAGTCTCCAAGTTGTATACTCTCTTGTAAGCTTTCTCTTAAGCTTAATAAAGCTTCTCTTTCTTAAGTTCTCACTTGTGTTTCCATCGCGTTGCGTGGCTAAAAAGCTTACTAGCATTGTGTCGTCGGGAGTGCTAGTACCGCACAAATCGATTTGAAAGAATAAGCCCGTGACAATTGGTACCAGAGCGTGTTACGATCGTTGGGAGCATGGCCAAGACATGCAAGAACCAAGTTGCTAGCTCGTCGGAGACCAAGGTCGCACATGACCAAGGTGAGCATGAAGTAAAGGCCGACCTTGCGGAGACAAGGCCTCGTGCCAAGTCCAAAGACACGATCTCTAGCTTAGAGTCACGCTTGACTCGCATGGAGGAAAGCGTTGTGGGCGTGGATACCCAAGTGAACGACCTTCAAGAACAGGTTGAAGGCCTCGAGGCGGAGGATGCCGAGATTCACACGGTCGTGAGGGCTATGAAGATCATTTGATCTTCAACAACAAGTGGTAACGTGAAGGGTACACAAAGTACCGGAACAAGGGTACACAAAGTACCAAATTTATTTCATTAATGAACAAGGGTACCAATTATACCAATAGATCATTTGATCTTCAACAACAAGGGACCGTAGTCCAAACTAGCGAGCTCGACGGACTCTATGGCATCCCACTTGTGTCTGAACTAACTGGAATCAAGGCTTTATTGTTTTTATTATTATCCATTTCAATCAATAGGCTTTGAGCCTTAAATCATTAATTTGATTCATTCAATTCACATTCAAGTCTAGTCTCAAAGTAACTAGAAAAGTAGCATGAATAATTCACTTAGTTTGCTTATGATTTCCATAATATACTTATTTCATATTGCATTTATTCAAAAATAAATCAAGCCCATTTGTACATACATTATCTTTTATTGAAATTCAATATTCAAATCGAAATGGACAACCACATGCTTGTCTCTAATCTAGGTTACACTTACTTATTTTCATACAAAGTATTCGAACTAGGAAATACCTAAATCTATATTCGAAGTATTGAATCGAGATAGCACTTTTCTTTCATTTCAAGATTCAACATGACATTCAGGTTCACACAATTACAATCAAGTTGTATTTCATTCTAGTATATAAAATCATAGTTTTATGAAACTGCAATGCTAGGTTTAGAACTTAGCATAAATCACCCAACTTCTTATTCTATTCGAATAATCACAATTTGATTATTATTATTCTAAAATTGCATTCAATTCACATAAATTTGCATAGTTCATCAATCATTTTATTTCTATTTGTCGAAAAGTAACCTAGCTTCACAAGGATTCCTATCAATCTTAACAAATAAAGAGACTTTCAACAAGACATAACACCAACACTGTTGAGATTTAAGGTGCTCGATTCCTTCAACCGTTCTTGCTCGCCAAGTGGTGGAGAAGTGGAATTTTGGGTGGATGTGGTGTGTAAGCTAAAAAGATAAGTGACACAATGATTTATAGTGGTTCAACCTTCTAACCAAGGTCTACATCCACTACCTTAGCTTCTCACTAAGAATTTCCAATCAATCCACTATTGATTCGTCCCCTTTTCCAGGCTTAGGAGGAAACCCTTATACACCGATCAAACTTTCTACCCAAAACCTTGATCAAACCCTCATTACAAAAGAGAAAAGATAAGCAAACTTAAATCCCTCTAATAGGTATTTGTTTGCACAATTTTTCTCTCACCCAAAACCTAAAACACTTGAGCAAATTTGAAAATTTTGGCTCACTAGTGTTTGTCTATACAAAGGAATGACAATTTAAGTACAAAGACAATTCTTGATCATTTGTTGATTGACAATTGAAGCATTAACCATTACTTGATGCCTGGAGGTCCCTTTTATACTCCTTAACGAGTTTGTAGCCGTTACTAGCCGTTGGGGTTGAATTGGAGCCGTTGAAGACTTAATCTCCCACCATAAATGTAGTTCTACAGCTCTCCGTATCGAAACGCTCGAACCCGTTTCGAAACGCCCTTGTTCAGAACTAGCCGTTGGAGGCTGAAAAAGTCAAGCTGGTTTCGATACCAGCAATGTGGTTTCGAAACCTACAGGTTTCGAAACAAGCAAGGTGGTTTTGATACAACTAGCTTTGCATCTGGGCTTTGCTTACTGGAAATGGTGGTATCGATACGGATCAAGGTGTATCGATACGGGCCTTGTAAAAATGATATTTTAGCCATTTAAAAAGCGTTTTAGACATGCTAAAACCCTATGAAACCATTTCAAACATATTTTCAAGTTGTTTGGACTTTAACTAAGTTTTCAAAATATTCAAACAAGTCCAAAAACATTTTTCAATTATTATATCAAAATGTTAGTTCTACAATCTCCCCCTTTTTGATATAATAAAACTAACTTAAAAAAATTGTTTGGGATTCTCCCCCTTTAACTTTAAAAATGTGAATAAGAGATGAAAAGATTGAAACCAATTTGAGCTCCCCCTTATTCATTTGAAAATTCAATTTTTCAAACCATTTCTCCCCTTTTTGTTATATCAAAAAGAATTAAAAAAAACATTAAGTTCAAAATAACTTAGGAGGTTTGATAATGTGACAAAATTTGAATTTTGGTTTTGAAAATGGCTCCCCCTTACTCAAAGCATCATTAAAGTGTTAGTCCAACATATATGATCATCTAGTTGAAATAAATGAAAAATAAATCAAATAAAAGCAAAAACAACTAGATTTTACCACACTTGAACTCAAGGGAGGATGTGAAGCCTTCCTTCTTCAAGTGTTCTTCCTTGTGTTCATGGAGTTCCCCCTCATTGATTGGACTTGTTGAACATCTCCAACACATCTAGGGGCACTAGATTGTCTTACATAAACATTCGATTTTCCAAAATCAATTTTCTTTTGAAGTTCATTGGAAATCAAATCTTTTTCTTTTTTAACTTTAAGAAGCAAATTTTGTAAATCAAAACATTTTTGTTCAAAATATTTCAATTTTGCTTCAAGTTCAAGATTTGTTTTGGAAAGCAAATCATTCTCATTTTTTATTTTTGAAATCAACTTTTTGTTCTTGGAAAATGATGCCTTGAATTCCAAAAGCAAATCATCATATGCATCTTGTAACTCATCAAATGTATATGAATTTGAAATAGATGAGTTAGAAGTTACCTCCCCCTCATTGAAGGCCATCAATCATAGGTGGGCTACTTCATCATGAGTGGAGTCTTCATCGCTCCATGTGGCCACATATGCTTTCTTTGAAGATGATCCCCTCTTGTTGGATGACAAGTCGTCGTTTAACCGGTCAAAAATAAATAAGTATTTAAC
The DNA here is from genome assembly GCA_958450335.1 of Hibiscus tridactylites. Taxonomy (NCBI): domain Eukaryota; kingdom Viridiplantae; phylum Streptophyta; class Magnoliopsida; order Malvales; family Malvaceae; genus Hibiscus; species Hibiscus tridactylites. The sequence goes on along the minus strand of OY288273.1, from coordinate 53,077,967 downwards.
CTCCTTCAACAATAAATAAAATAAAGAAACTGAGTAGATATAGGGAAAGAGGGTCGATCCGCGAGGAGATTAGCTGGAATTATTGACTGAAGATTGATTCGATTACTACTTCCAAGAATATCTGCAGAATAATTAAATAAAATGGGGGGAGTGATTTGATATTGGATGAAGTAAAGTAATAAAATAAAAGTCAAGAATTAAAATAATAAGAAAACAAAATATGCAAATTAGCCTCGAGATAGCCTTGTCAATTCCTTCGATCATTGAAATAAATTTTTACTCCGGGGATCATGTCGGTTACAGTCTGCGAGGCCCAACCCGTCGCAACTTGCTTCTCTCTCGAGTAACCAATCCTCCCAAGACTATCTTCGAAGGTTGATTCTTAAACAAATTAACCACGCCTATCGCCGTTAAAATGTTTAGTTTTGAAAGCAGGAAAAGCCCGACTCAGAAATTGTCTTAAAAAGAATCGCTTCTGATTTTATCTTTCCTTAGCGGACCGCCGCTAAGAGTGTTCACAGGAAGTCGAAATTGCCACAGGCCGATCCTTCCTCCCAACTAAGTATTTAAATGATTCCAGACCAACGAGCTCTTTTTGATTTGAAAAACGATTAAAAACTTTAGTAAGGCCGATTGCCAAACTATCTAAATAGAAAGATAAAAATGTATTCCCGAAGGAATTTAGGCAATGTTCAATTCTCACGATTAGAATTGATTTGGATAGCTCTTGGCTCAAGAAATTTAGCTAAGCATGATATTGATTATCATGCTTAACTTAGTTTTTGGAAAATAATTAAATAGCATAAAAAATGGAATAAGAAAATAAGTAAAAGAACTTTTATTAAATCTAAAAATGTTTCAAGCTAGAAGATGAAAACTAAAATGATTGATTATCTGAGCCTTTACCAAGGGTGGTATTTATAGGCTTAGATTTACAAAGATAAAGTGATGAGATAATTTAAAATAATAAACAAAAGATAAATAATTCAAATGTTTTGAAATTTAAATGTAGGAAATCTAATCGGATAAGCTGATAAGCTCTCTCAGAACGTTCCAGAAGCTTCTAGAAGTCGCCACGTCATTGCCATGTCAGACGCGTCGTGCCCGGTGTCGTGCCCATGATGCCAGTCGTGACAGAATTATAATAAAAACTGCAGAAATGACCCATTTTCACTGCTATTTCCAGAATTGGGTTCCTGCATAAAATATAACAAAAACAACACGTATTAAGCAGCAAGAAGTCCCAATAGCTAGAAAAATAACAAATGAAATATGTCATATTTGAGAACTCATCAAATTCCCCCTCACTTGTCTCATACTTGTCCTCAAGTATGTCCGAAAGAGATATTAACGAAGAATGCATTTCTCAAGCCATTACAAGCATCAAGCATAATTATAAGAGTTCAAGTGCAAAAGAGATACCATGAAAGAGACACAGATCAAACCAAGTGGATATAAGCAAATAACAGTCTTTCATTCTTTCAATCGTCTATCAAGTAGTAATCAAATCCTAACCTAGTCTTAATCCTCACCAAGGTACACTCAAGAGCACTCAAAGTGTTTAAAGGTAAATGTGAAGCAAAATCACTCTAAGTCATGCATGAACAAAGGTTTCCATAGGCAACAAGTTCAATTCTCCACTACTTATTAGAATCGAGGTGCAAAAATCATTAGGTCTTTTATTCAAGGTGTAATGTGGGTTTAGAAAAGGGTAAAAAGATGGAAAGAAAATAAACAAAGGAAGATGATCAATGCAAGATATAATAAATAGTGAAGACAAAAGAGAAGCTTAAAAGTGGGCAAGCAAACAATTTTTTTCTTTTCTGTTTTTTGAAACTTTATTTTTTTCTTTTTTTTTTCTCTTGTTTTTTCTTCGAAGCAATTGCTTCCTTTAATTCTGTTTTTTTTCTTTTTTTTCGAAAAATTCTGCCCTTTATTCGAATTGCAGCCCTTTGTTGTCTAGCAATACAATTTCTAGCATTTGATCAATCAACAAGTTTGGTTGAGGGTTAAGCCAAAAAATGGGATATAAGGCTTCAAGAGGGTTCACTAAGCGAAAGGTAAGTTTTAATGAAAGAGAGAAAATCCTAATGCCTAAATCATCTTAAAGCACCTCATTCTAGTGTAGTCTCAAATCTTATACAAGCCACAAGTTCTAGATTCCTAAATTTAAGATGACACTCCCAAGCAAGAAAAAAACGAGCATAAAGAATGCATGCTCAAGGCTCAAAGTCTCACAAAATTGGGCTAAGTTGATTAAGCTAGGTGAGAAATCCAATTATCACAATCAAGGCAAATTGAAAGGAGATGTCAAACTATCATTATACTCATGCCATTTGATTATCAAAATGTCAACATTCATATATTCCTATGCACTATAACAATTATAACATGCTGGATATAATGCAATGGCAAGGAAAATATTTTTTCAAAGTTAAATAAAAATCAAACATATATCAGATAAGCATGGCAAGTGGTTTGCTACCCTCCCCCTCACTTAAATGAATTGCCCCAATCCATAAAAATTAAGGAAATAAAGAGAAAATAAGGGCAAAAGATACTCCCCGTGAATGTAGAGTGAGTCGATGGGAATGGTGCACTATGAGTGGCTCGGATTAGCGGCGACAGAGGACTTTGAATGGACTGCCGGATGTGCGAAAGAGGTGCAGCGAAGGGAAATTTGGCATCTTCGTTGGGCACCCGTCGAATGGTTGCTGGTCGTCGGCCACTACGGTAGGGGGTGCGGTTTTTGGTGGTCATGAAGTGAAGAAGATGATTAGGGGTGGCTTGGGGAGATTCGGTGGAGGATTGGCAGAATGAAGGAGAATAGCATATTTGTGATGCAGCTGGAGAAAAGAGGGAGACGAAATGGGGGGATTTAGGGAAAAAAATAAAAGAAATGGGTTTATTTTATTTGGATTGGCTGCGGGAGATATTTGGGTTGTCAAAGGGTCAAAGGGTAAAGGCTAAAGGGTTTGGCTAAAATGCACCGCATACCATAGGTTTTGCTAACGTGCATCGTTTAATAAAATGGTGCATTTCACTGCTCTTCGAAAATTCCTTGATGTAGAGTGGAAAATAGTGCTGCTGGAGTCCCTGAAAGATATTGGAAAAGCTAAGAAATTAAAACAAAAATTAAAGCTAAAAACTAAAAATAAATAAAAGGGAAAATAAAAATAAAAATTAACGGAAATGAAAAGAATGGGTTGCCTCCCATTTAGCGCTTTGTTTAACGTCGTTTAGCTCGACGACCTTTGCTAAATTTTTGGTTCTTCAAAAGCAAGTTCTTCAAATAAACGGTGACGTCCATCCCTTGTCGTTTTAACGCCTTCCTCCATCTTTTTAATTGTGTGCAAAACAACAACTAAGTTTCTACCTCCTTCCCGATGCGACAAATTACTCCAAATAATGGTTGGCAGGGATTGGTTGTCACCAAAAATTACATAATCAAACCGTTCCAACCTTGGCTTTGGTTCCTGTAAAATTGATGGGAAATGTTTAGTTCGAATTGGAATTAATCGAAAATCAGAAAGGGAAGAAAGATTTGAAATGATTTCACCTTTGTTTTTATCGTCGAGATCTGCGAATTCTCTACAAAAGTCATAGCACATATCAGTTTCGATCAAATCATCAGCTAACGGATCTATAATATCAACGAAATTAAACTTGCGACCGAATCAGGATACTTCATAGCTTTATACATATCAAATTTAACTACTTCCCCATCAAATTCCATAGTTAAGATGCCGTCGCGGACATCGATCTTTGTATGCGCGGTTGATAGGAAAGGTCGGCCAAGCAAGATTTCGGATCCGTTGTTGCTGCGATCATTTTCCATGTCAATTATATAAAAATCAGCAGGGAAAATAAGATTTTTTACCTGTACCAACATGTTTTCTAGTACTCCCTCGGGGTAGATAACTGAACGATCAGCTAGTTGAACCGTCACTCGTGTTTCCTTCAAAGGTTCAGTCGAAATTTTGTTATAGACGCTTAACGACATGACGTTGATAGATGCGCCTAAATCGCACATCGCCCTTTTTATCCCAACATTCCCAATTTTACAAGGAACCGCAAACATACCTTGGTCCTTGTACTTTGGCGGCAACGGCTTTTGAAAGATGGCCGAAATATTTTCACCAAGGTTCACCTTTTCATTTCCGGAGAGTCGCCTTCGGTTTGTGCATAAGTCCTTTAGAAACTTTGCGTATTTAGGCACTTTCCGAATAACATCAAGAAGTGGAATATTAATTTCCACTTTCTTGAATACATCCAAAATTTCCTTCTCTTCCTACTTTTTATCTCGTTTCGCTAATCTACCTGGAAAAGGAGGAACAAGTTCGTAAGTAGAAACAAAAATATTGGATTTAGAGTTACCTGCAGTGGGTGGAGACTTTTCGTTCTGGTCCTTCGAAGAGCTGCATTGCTCGTCGGATTTTTGCTCATCTTGCTTGGGCGGTTTAGGCGTTACCACTGTTCCACTACGCAAAGTTATCGCACTAACGTTTTCCCTTGGGTTGGTTTCGGTTTGGGATGGTAACTTTCCCTGGGATTCTATACGGCTAACGGCTTGAGCTAGTTGGCTTATTTGTTTGTCGATTTGTTGGAGGTGGGATTGTGTTTGGGTTTGGAATTTTTCCTGCGAAACTGCCAATCTCTCAACAATAGACTCAAGCGATGATTTTTGGGGTGCTTGGTTTTGGTAGGGAGGTTGTTGCCTAGGTTGGTAATTCGGGTTCTGATTACCGTAGCTCAAGTTTGGGTGATCTCTCCAACCGGGATTGAAGGTATTGCTATGTGGGTTATAGGGTCTTTGGGGAGGTCCGGGAAAGTTGTGTATGGCATTAACCTGGGCACCAGATGTATCCCGCAACAATGGGCATAAGTCGGTTACATGATCTGACATAGTGCATATTCCGCATACCTTAGAAACTTTTATATCCCCTGAAACAAGAGAATACACAATATTAGTCAAATTATCAATTTTATTCTCTAATGAAATTGTGCTTACTGTGTGAACCCGTCGGTTGGGTTCACTCGCAGAATTAAATTGCTGTGAATTCGCCGCCATCGTAGATATCAGATTTCGAGCATTTTTGGGGGTCAAGTTGACAAGCGCTCCTCCGCTTGCTGCATCTATCATTTTCTTATCCATCGGCAACATTCCTTCATAGAAATATTGAAGGAGCGTTTGCTCAAATAAGTTATGTTGCAGACAACTCGCGCACAACTTTTTGAATCTTTCCCAATAATCGTATAAGGACTCGTCATGCGTTTGTTGGATACCCAAAATGCTTCGCCTAAGTTCAGTCGCTTTTGCTGTAGGGAAATACCTGTCAAGGAAAACACGAGAAAGATCAGCCCATGTATTAATAGAATTCGGAGGTAAATAAAATAACCATTCTTTAGCCATTCCGGCTAAAGAAAAAGGAAATGCCCTTAGTTTTATCTGATCCTCCGAAACTCCTTGCGGCTTCATGCTGCTGCACACCATGTGAAATTCGGCAAGGTGTTTATGTGGGCTTTCAGTAGGGAGGCCATTAAAGGTGGGTAATAGGTGAATTAGGCCCGTTTTGATTTGGAACGGAGTATCGCCTTGAGGAAAAGTGATACAAAGGGGTTGTTGCACAGTAGGGGCTGTGTTTAGCTCTCGAATCGTTTGGTCCGCCATCGGTTCTGGTTCCTGTGTAGGTTCTTCAATTGGTATAGTTTCGGAAGTGGATTCCTGATCGGATTGCCGTGTGCTTTGTTGTTGTTTCTTTCGTCGAAGTGTTTCGCCGTGAGTTCTACGAGCGCTTGCTTCGATTTCCGGGTTGTATGGAGCTAAAGTACACGGGTTCTTCCTGGTCATAAAAATAAAACAAATCAGTCAAAAATTGCCAAAAATAAATCTCCCCGGCAACGTCGCCAATTTTGACAAGTCGTCGTTTAACCGGTCAAAAATAAATAAGTATTTAACCTCCTTCAACAATAAATAAAACAAAGAAACTGAGTAGATATAGGGAAAGAGGGTCGATCCGCGAGGAGATTAGCTGGAATTATTGACTGAAGATTGCTTCGATTACTACTTCCAGGAATATCTGCAGAATAATTAAATAAAATGGGGGGAGTGATTTGATATTGGATGAAGTAAAGTAATAAAATAAAATTCAAGAATTAAAATAATAAGAAAACCAAATATGCAAATTAGCCTCGAGCTAGCCTTGTCAATTCCTTCGATCATTGAAATAAATTTTTACTCCGGGGATCATGTCGGTTACAGTCTGCGAGGCCCAACCCGTCGCAACTTGCTTCTCTCTCGAGTAACCAATCCTCCCAAGACTATCTTCGAAGGTTGATTCTTAAACAAATTAACCATGCCTATCGCCGTTAAAATGTTTAGTTTTGAAAGCAGGAAAAGCCCGACTCGGAAATTGTCTTAAAAAGAATCGCTTCTGATTTTATCTTTCCTTAGCGGACCGCCGCTAAGAGTGTTCACAGGAAGTCAAAATTGCCACAAGCCGATCCTTCCTCCCAACTAAGTATTTAAACGATTCCAGACCAACGAGCTCTTTTTGATTTGAAAAACGATTAAAAACTTTAGTAAGGTTGATTGCCAAACTATCTAAATAGAAAGATAAAAATGTATTCCCGAAGGAATTTAGGCAATGTTCAATTCTCACGATTAGAATTGATTTGGCTAGCTCTTGGCTCAAGAAATTTAGCTAAGCATGATATTGATTATCATGCTTAACTTGGTTTTTGGAAAATAATTAAATAGCATAAAAAATGGAACAAGAAAATAAGTAAAAGAACTTTTATTAAATCTAAAAATGTTTCAAGCTAGAAGATGAAAACTAAAATGATTGATTATCTAAGCCTTTACCAAGGGTGGTATTTATAGGCTTAGATTTACAAAGATAAAGTGATGAGATAATTTAAAATAATAAACAAAAGATAAATAATTCAAATGTTTTGAAATTTAAATGCAGGAAATCTAATTGGATAAGCTGATAAGCTCTCTCAGAACGTTCCAGAAGCTTCTAGAAGTCGCCACGTCATTGCCACGCCAGACGCGTCGTGCCCGGTGTCGTGCCCATGATGCCAGTCATGACAGAATTATAATAAAAACTGCAGAAATGCCCCATTTTTACTGCTATTTCCAGAATTGGGTTCCTGCACAAAATATAACAAAAACAGCATGTATTAAGCAGCAAGAAGTCCCAATAGCTAGAAAAATAACAAATGAAATATGTCATATTTGAGAACTCATCATTGGACTTGTGGGATTCCTTCATCTTCTTCCTTGATTCATGCTTGAATTTTTCCATTTCGCTCTTCATGAATCGAGTAAATTTGTTGAAGAGATAGGCCATCTCTTCATCTTCACTTTCCTCCTCACTTGAATTTTCATGATGGCATGTGGAGGATTTTAGAGCAACGACACTTGCATTGATGCCAAGCTCCATGATTTTCTTCTTCCCCATAGCTCTAATTTCTTTCTTCTTCTTCTCCTCTTCCTTGTTCTTCTTCATGATTTGATGAGTGAGAAGTGACCCCCGAGTTCATCAAGCTTCAAGGTCTTGAGATTCTTGGCTTCAATGACGGCGGTCCTTTTTGAGTCCCATGACTCGGGAAGGAAGTAGATGAGCTTTCAGACAAGCTTCTCTTCCGGAATGGCTTCTCCATAGCCTTTGAGTCCATTTGTGATGGTGGAGAACCTATCGAACATCTTCTCGATGTCTTCTTCTGGATCCATCTTGAAGTTCTCATACTCTAAGGTGAGGAGCCCAATCTTGGTCTCCTTAACTTCATTGGTTCCCTCGTATGTGACTTCAAGCTTGTCCCATACCTCCTTGGCACTCTCACAATAAGACATCTTCTCATAGATGGTTGGGCCAAAAGCACAAAAGAGGATGTGTAAGGCTTTGCAATTTAGCTCCATCTTCTTGCGATCTTCGACACTCCATTCCACTTTGCTTCGTTGAGGCACGAACGGACCATCTTCAACTATGTCCCATAGCTTGTAGTCTCTTAACTTAATGAAGAACTTCATTTTTTTCTTCCAATGGGCATAGTGAGTTCTGTCGAAGAAGGGCAGTTTGTCGATAAATTGCACCATTGAACCGGTTGATTGAAATAAAGATCGAGCTTGCCAGATCTACTCAATAGGATGTTAATCCTCTTCAATTAAGCCAAGCTCTGATATCAATTGTTGAGATTTAAGGTTCTCTATTACTTCAATCGTTCTTGCCCGCCAAGTGGTGGAGAAGTGGAATTTTGGGCGGATGTTGTGTGTAAGCTAAAAAGATAAGTGACACAATGATTTATAGTGGTTCAACCTTCGAACCAAGGTCTGCATCCACTACCTTAGCTTCCCACAAAGGATTTCCAATCAATCCACTATTGATTCGTCCCCTTTTCTAGGCTTAGGAGGAAACCCTTATACACCGATCAAGCTTTCTACCCAATGCCTTGATCAAACCTTCTTTACAAAAGAGAAAAGATAAGCAAACTTAAATCCCTCTAATAGGTATTTGTTTGCAAAATTTTGCTCTCACCCAAAACCTAAAACACTTGAGCAAAATTGACAATTTTGGCTCACTAGTGTTTGTCTATACAAAGAAATTAATGACAATTTAAGTACAAAGACAATTCTTGATCATTTGTTGATTGACAATTGAAGCATTAACCATTACTTGATGTTTGGAGGTCCCTTTTATACTCCTTAACGAGTTTGTAGCCGTTACTAGCCGTTGGGGTTGAATTGGAGCCGTTGGAGACTTAATTTCCCACCTTACATGCAGTTCTGCAGCTCTCCGTATCGAAACGCTCGAACATGTTTCGAAACGCCCTTGTTCAGAACTAGTCGTTGGAGGCTGAAAAAGTCTGGCTGATTTCGATACCAGCAAGGTGGTTTCGGTACCACTAGCCCTGCATCTGGGTTTTGCTTTCTGGAAATGGTGGTATCGATACATATCAAGGTGTATCGATACATGCCTTGTAAAAATGATATTTTAGCCATTTAAAAAGCGTTTTAGACATGTTAAAACCATATGAAACCATTTCAAACATACTTTCATGTTGTTTGGACTTTAACTAAGTTTTCAAAATATTTAAACAAGTACAAAAACATTTTTCAATTATTATATCAAAACGTTAGTTCTACAAACACAAAATAATGCATTTTACTGGAATCCTTACCAAGGTTAATACATACCTTGCTTCTCCTTTGAGCTCAATTAAAGCTTAGCTTAATTAGATTACAAGCAAACATAAGTTAAATTAATAACATGCCCGGGAAGCTTTTAACCTATCCCGATACTTCAAACCACACGCACCGTTCCTCCAAGCTAAATTGCTACCAAGACACACTTCTCCTTTCTTTATCTACCATTGGATCTACCTTTGTTTCGTTACCATGACACCTTCTTGTTTAGAAATTCTACAAAGTGTATAGTTCAATCTTTCGGTGCCGGAACAGCCCTTAATTATATACATACACACTTGTGTGCAAAACAGTCCATCATTAATCAAGTATACACAAAAACAGGGTAATTTAACTTATAATTGCATTCTCACATCAAAACAGCCCACTGCCTTATTTTTTTTACGAACTCTAAACATTCCAATATTTATATTTAACTCGAAGCAGCCCCTTTATCTTATATACTTAAGTGTATCTAAACAGTCCCTAACATAATTTTATATGTTCATAACAGTCTTAAAGCTCACACAAATGTTCAGAACGGTCTTGAAGTCTTAAGCATGCAATTAAACATGCTCAAACAGTCTATTATTTTGCTATACAGTCTTGAAATGTATTATTTAAACATCTCCCCTGTTTTACATTCGATATGGTCCCCTAAACTCATCCAAAACAGTCCCAAGCTGGTACATAAATATAAAAATACAGTCTCGAATGTACCTATATAATTTATACATTAAAATAGTCCGAACTTAGGTAAATATCCTTATACATTCGATCATGCCTTCTCTAAACAATGGATAACCATTTATTTTTTTTGATCGGCAACTGTATGATTTTATTATATATAAAAAACATACAGCTTGACGGATCCCACGCCTCGTTAAAAACCTCCCTAAGCCTAATGGAGGAAAAGAGTACGATGAGATCCGTTGAATACAAAAAGAATAAAACACCAACTCATATACATGCCACAAAAATCGAACATCTGTCCACACCCTCTTTCGCTAAGACATCCGCGAAGCCATTCGCCTCCCTCGGCACATAACAGAATTGAATGTCATACGCGACTTGACAAGCCTGATCTATCGCCAAGAAAACCTCCCACAACCGCCAAGGACGTTTTGCGGATTGTGTAACCCAGCTCAACGCCACTTGAGAGTCCGACTTTATAATAACCCAACCCTTCCGCCATTCCCTCTCCTGTATCAGACCCAAGGCAAAAGCTATCGCCCGCACTTCCGCTTCGTTGGAATCCATCACACCTAAAGGTCCTGAGAACAAACCCAATATACGGCTATCTTCATCTCGCATTACGCCACCAAACCCCGCCGGGCCCGGCTTACCACGCGCCGATCCATCCGTGTTAAATTTTAACACGCCCTTTAAAGGAGGCTGCCAGCACTGTCCCACCCTCACTTTTTTCGGTTGCGCACTAACCTCAAACTGAGCAGGACATGTCCACCATATGGATTCCGGAAACACCTCACCTCGCCTATCAACTTTTATCCAGTAGTATGATCGCAATTTTACCAAGAAGCATAATTCAGCTAAATTCAAACGTTTCCCATACTCATTTCCCGCTAACCACAACGACCACAATAATGCACTAACGCTCGCTACCCACCACATTTTCATGCAACCAGTAAAACGCTATGGAAATCAATCACAAAAAATGCATCAAAACTAACCGGGAAAGTTGTGTCGATTCCCCACCATTGTCTCATCCATACCCAAGCTGATCGCGCGAAAGAACATTCATACAAAATGTGAGCGATGCTCTCCTCCTCCGTCGTACACCAAGGACAACGTCCTTGATCATCCGGCAATGGAATCCCACGAGCACACAAGAAGTCAGCCGTGGGCAGCCGCCGTAGCCATATGAACTACAAGAAGGCTTGAACCTTAGGCGGTACCAGCACTTTCCAAGAAAAACATTCACCTAAATCCATATCCCCAACCTTATCAAACATAATCAGCTTCGACAAGGTCTGAACCGAAAAATTTCAATGATCATCCGGCCTCCAAATAAAAGTGTCCATTTTGCCTTCCCATACCTGAAAATTGGACACCAAATTATGCAACTCCCGCAATTGCCCGAGCTCGAAAACCCTTAAATGCCTCCTAAAGAAACCGTCCCAATGCTGATGAGATAATCTATCGTCCATCACGTAATCACACACCCGCGCTAATTTGTCGATCGCCAACGAGAATAGACGCGGGAAGACATCTTTGAAGGCAAACTGTTCAACCCACGGATCGAACCAAAAAAGGATTGATCTCCCATTACCAAGTTTCCACAAAAAACCGATCATGCCCATATGTTTTTCCACTTGTGCTGCGCATGAATTTGCAACAATTTTTCTCCATACAATCGACATCGACGACAGCTTCTCTGTATTAAAACGCCACCACTGCGTATGTTCACCATACTTAGCTACTATCAAACTACGCCATAGAGAGTCTTTATCGCGAGCGTATCTCCAAACCCATTTAGATAGCAAAGCCATGTTCTTTACCCTTAAATCCGCAACTCCCAAACCCCCAAACTATTTTGGCCGACATACCACCTCCCACCCTACTCTACTCCTACGTCGTTCTAAACCAACACCTCCCCATAGGAATGCCCTCCGGATCCGATCTAACCTGTCAATCACCCCCTTTGGAGCAACAAATAACCCCATATAAAATATAGGTAGAGAGGAAAGTACCGAGTTCACCAAAACAACACGAGCAGCAAAGGACAGAGATGATCGTTTCCATCCTGCTAGCTTGCGCCTAAAGTTAGCAATTATTGGTTCCCATCACCTCGGCCACACTAGCACTTAATTCATCGCCTATACCTGTAACACCCCAATTTTGGGCTTAGAAGTTTTGGGTTTGGACCGGGTCGGTCGGGTTGCGATTCGAATATAAAAGGGTGTTTTTAGGAAAGCCTAGTTCGGGTTGCGCTAAAAATATGGAAAAATGTCTTAAAATCCTCTTTTATTATATATAAGAGATTTGTGAAATCAATTTTACAAAATGAGGTTTGGAAGTGTGACATTTTGGGTTAGTGACTAAAATGTAATTTTTGAAAACTGGGTGACTGTTTTAAAAAGGATTGAAACTTTGAATCTTTAAGGAGATATTTACCAAAGAAGAGTTTCTCCAGATTTTTCTTAATATTAATCAATTTATTAATGGTTTTAATTAAATGTAAAATGAGGGAAAGAGATATTTTGGCTATCATAACTAACTTTCTCAAAATTTTCCATTTCTTTTCTCTCAACTTTTCTCTCAACCCAAACACTTTTCTCCAGCAAAATTCCCTCTGATTTTGACATCTAAAGATGAGATTTCAACCTACATTTGATCTCTAATCATTTCTTCAACAAAACCTTAGCATTTGCTTATTGGATTTTCAAGAATCTTGGTTCCAAAAAGGGAGAAACTCAAGTTTAGAGGTATGAACGTCCTTCTCCTCTAAATTCTCAGTTCTTTACTGAAATTCCTAAGTTCTCAATCCTTGATTTGTGTTTTATTAAAGGTTTTACCATTGTGTTCTTGATCTTGGCTTTAAAATGCAAGATTTGGTTAATTTTTGATCAAATTCGTATGAAATGATTGGGCACTGTTTTGAGATGTCATTTTGATGTAAAATGAATGTATAATTGATGAGAAATTGAGGTTTAATCAATGCAATCCCGGATAGGTTAATTTTCCTAAGTTTTGCTTGAGTTTTTGATGGTTTTTGGAGTGATCTTGATGATCTGTTATAGCTGGAGGTATAAGGACGTGTTTAGATTCTTTTTGGATGTTAATTGAGGTTTATGAATGATTGGAATTGATGGATCTTGGCTGGGTAGTGTTGTGGAGTTGTTTGGATGTGATTTCGGTTGTGTTTGGTAGCCGAAATGTGAGTGTTGATGAGAGCAGCGAGTTTAGGTGCTTTGATTGAAGATATTAATGCATGATGATGCATTAATCCTCTGCTTTGATGTGTTTAAAACAGGGGAGACATCTTTGGATCCTTGTGGTGGTGATCCGGAAGCTTGATTGGTGTTTCGGCAAGTTGCGAAACGGAATCGGTGAGTGGGTTTTGGTTTTCATCTTTGAAACCAATGTTTTGAAGGTTTGGGAGCTTAGTTTAAGTCTAAACAGCTTTGCTAAGCTCAAGAGTAAGTTTTCGGAAAAACTCTCTTGTTGATGAACCATGAGTTGGTTGAATGCAATGTGATTTGGTTGTATGTTGTAAATTCTGTTTTGAAAGCATATTTTAGCATGTTTATTTGCTGATTTTATAAGCCATGTGTTGAAGGATGCTCAAGGTAAGAGATCCTTGTTTTGAACATTGTTAAATGAGGCTTTGATGCGTAATGATGCATGATGATTATAGCTTTGTTAAATGCTTTAAAACAGTGGATTATTGTTGTTAAATGATGTATATTGGCAAGTGATGTCTTGTGAATGGCTAAGAACACTATGGTGGTTAAAATTCCATGGATGGTTCTTCTGTTAAGGTCACAATGGTGGTTAAAAGTCCATGTGTGAGCCTTGTGAATGGTTAAGAACACTATGGTGGTTAAAAGTCCATAGGTGGTTCTTGTGTAAGGTCACAAAGGTGGTTAAAAGTCCTTGTGTGGACCTTGTGTATTGTAAGAACACCATGGTGGTTAAAAGTCCATGGGTGATTCTTGTACTAAGGACACAATGGTGGTTAAAAGTCCATATGTGGTCCTTGCGAATTGTAAGATCACAATGGTGGTTAAAAGTCCATGTGTGGATCTTGTGTTGATTGTATTTTGAGATGGAAAAAGATTATGATTATCACTTGTGGCCAATATGACATGTTAATAATTTGAAGCATGAAACGCTTGATTTATATGCTTATAAGCATGACTAAACTTTGTTGTGAACTAAGGTTTTTAAAAGGTGTTTTACCAATGCATTATTGTGATGTTTTATATGAGCATTCCTCACTAAGCTTTGTGCTTACGCTCTCTCTTTTCTTAAACCAATAATGCAGAGCATTGAAGTGCATAAAGGGCAGCAAGGAGGTTAAGAATCCAAGTGAAGAACTAAGCTCATGTATGGTGAATGTTTTCCTAACACTATTAGCTTTTGGGCATTTGGCAATGGGAACCTATGTTGTTGTTTTGGGAGATGTTTTGGACTCCCTAAGTTTGGTTTATGCCCATGATATGTTGGAACATGTAATTGGCCTTTTGCTATTTGATTTTGGTGAATTGATGTTTGCATGATTTCTATCCTAGGATGCATGCCTATAGAATTTGGGTTTTCCTTAATTGGTGCCATGTTTGAGAATGGTTGATGCTTTTATGTTCCTTAAGCATACAATGACTTGTTGGTATGATTTGATGATATTATGTTGATGTTTGATGCATTTTTGGGGCTGAATTTGGGACAGTTCTGGTGTGTGTATCGATACTCGGGCTCGCGTATCGATACACATAAGCCAAATATGTGCTTTTCTGCACAGGGGTATCGATACGGTTGCGAGGTGTTCCGATATGGTAGGCCAAATATGAATGCTGTATCGATACGCGGGAGAGCGTATCGATACCTTTTCTGTGAGTTTGGTCACTGCCTTCCCCGCGTATCGATACTACTCCTGGCGTACCGATACGCGACCGTTAATTCAGTTAATGGCATCTTTGTAGAGTTTGTAAATGTTACGTTTTGGTCCCAATCTTTGTATATGCAATTGAATGAGTTTCTGATGTCCGTTTGAGCTGAAATTTGACAGGGAGACATGAAATATGATTAATTTCATTATGGTAACCTTAAAATTTGTTAAGTCCTCTTAATTTCCTGAATTTGCATTTTGGTCCCTAAATTCACAAATTGTGCAATCGAGTCCCTAAATGTTTTCTGATTGTGCCGATCTTTGAGTATGCTGGTCTTATGAACATATCTAGGGTTAATGTGCATTTAGATAAGTTTAAAAAAGAAAAAAAAGGGTCGTTAATCAAGGTTGACTGCCGGGTTGACTTTGGTTTTCCCCGTGTAATCTTCTTAATTCGGTCCAACCGTCTAGGCCGGGTTAAGGGGGTTACATTTGGTGGTATCCGAGCCGAGTTCTCGAGTAATTGGGAATGGATATGTGGGTGATGATTGTATGATTGCTTTGTATGCTTGTTGAGTGAAAGCATGTTGTGTGAATTGTAAGTATGTTGCAATTGTGATGAATACTGTGGTGAAGCATGATAGAGGGACCCATTGCCAAATCAAAGCTAATGAAATGATTTGTTTTTAATTGGAAATGAGCTTGAGTACTTGGATTGCTTACCTTGCTGAGCCTGATTTTGTTTATTACATTGTGATTGCATTGTTAGTGAATGGCACCTCGTAGAGAGACGAGGAGTAATACGCGAGCTATGGCTCAAAATGAGAACGAGGAGAATGCTGAAAATATGGTGGATTTACCTCCTCCGCCTGGTGGTGGTGGTGTTGGGGGTGAAGGAGCTGGTGTTGCAGCTGGTGCTGGGGTCGCTGGACCTGAAGCTGGTCAGGGGCAAGCTGTTCCTGACATGACAGTGCTGATTCAAGCTAATGTGGGAGCTTTTCGAGCAGCGGTAGCTGGAGCTCAAGGAGCTGGGCATCAGGGAGATGCTAATGTGAGACTACCCTTGGAACGTTTGCGCAGTCTGGGAGGGACTGAGTTCAGGGGTTTGTCTGCTGAAGGTTCTGAGTCTTGGCTGGAGAGTACCAAGAGAATCTTGGGACAAATGAATTGTTCTGATGTGCAGAAGCTGGGCTGTGTGGTATCATTGTTGCAAGACGATGCATACACTTGGTGGACAACCACTATCTCCGGGATGGCGGATGCCGATGTAACCTGGACGTTCTTTCAGAACATATTCAAGAGAAGGTACCTGGGTGTGAGGTACTTGGATGAAAAGAAGAGGGAATTCATGTCTCTTACCCATGGGATCATGTCAGTGGCTGAGTACGAGGTTCAGTTTGTCCGACTCAGTCAGTACGCACCTGAGCTTATCCCTGATGAGCGGGAGAGGTGTGAACGGTTCCGTTATGGTTTGGTGACGGAAGTGAAGACTTATATGCTGGCTGCTGAGTATAATGATTTTGATGTGCTGGTTGGTAGAGATAAGGACATTGAGATGAATTTGGGTTTATCTTCTAGAAGTGCTGGTTCTAGTGCTGGTAAGCGAGTTGCTGAGTATAGTTCCGGTGGTGGACGGAACAAGAGAGGACGTGATCGGAAGTATCAGTCTTCAGCTAAGCGAGGTGGTGGTGCACCTGCTCAGGGAGACGAGGCGAGAGCTGATTTGAGCACATGTTGGACATGCGGACCGCGTGGCCATTTGAAGCGTGATTGTCCTCGAGCGGCAAGGGAGGTGCAAGCTCTTGTTGTGGCAGCAGGTAATTCGTGCTGGAACTGTGGATCTGCGGATCATATGAGGAGGGAGTGTCCTATGTTGGCCGGTGGTGGCCAGGGACGTGCTCCTGGAGTTGTTGCACCGCAGAGAGGTCGTGGGTGCGGCCATGGTAACTTCCAGCATAGAGAGGATGGTGGACATAATGTGGCACATGTTGTAGCTGTTCAGCCTGAGGGTGGTGGCCAGGCCAGGGTGTATGCTCAGAGGGAGGGGAGGAATGACACGGATGTGATCGCAGGTACTTTTACTTTGCAACCCTTGTCATTACTTTCCTTGATTGATTCTGGATCTACACACTCATACATTTTGCGTGAGCATGCTGAATTGCTTGGTTTGCCTGTCGAGTCTTTGGATGTTGGTATGCGTGTCACTAGTTCTTTTGGTGAGACTGTTGTGACTCGGAAACTTTATAGAAGATGTCCTTTGGTTGTGCAAGATCATGTTTTTCATGTTGATCTTATGGAATTGCCTTTATATGGTTTTGATGTAATCCTTGGTATGGATTGGCTTGTTGAGCATCGAGCTGTAGTAGATTGTGAGAATAAGCGAGTTTCGCTGAAGCTTGCAGATGATTATGAGGTAGTTGTGGTTGGTAAGAATGTGAAGTTTCTTGCCAATGTGGTGTCTACTTTGGAGGCGAGCCGGATGCTGAGGCAAGGTTGTGAAGCTTACCTAGCTTTTGTGATGAATCCTAGTTCTAAGGAGTTGCGTGTGCAAGATATCAGGACTGTGCGAGAGTTTCCTGGTGTGTTTCCTGAGGAGTTGCTTGGATTGCCTCCTAATCACGAAGTGGAGTTTGGGATTGAGCTGTATGAAAACACAACTCCAGTGTCCATTACCCCTTATCGAATGGCACCTAAGGAGTTGAAGGAGCTGAAGACGCAACAGCAAGAGTTGCTTGATCGTGGTTTCATTCGGCCGAGTGTGTCACCTTGGGGTGCACCGATCTTGTTTGTGAATAAGAAGGATGGCACTATGAGAATGTGCATTGATTATCGTCAGCTTAACAAGTTGACTATCAAGAATTGGTATCCATTGCCGAGAATTGACGATCTTTTTGATCAATTTCGGGGAGCAGCAGTGTTCTCTAAGATTGACTTAAGGTCAGGGTATTATCAGTTGAAGGTGAAGGATGTAGATGCGCCGAAGACAGCTTTCAGAACGAGGTATGGGCATTATGAGTTCCTTGTGATGCCGTTTGGTTTGACAAATGCTCCTGCAACTTTCATGGACATGATGAATCGAGTATTTCATGAATACTTGGATAAATTTGTCGTGGTGTTCATTGATGATATCCTCGTGTACTCGCGTACTGAGGAGGAGCATGAAGGGCATTTGAGAATTGTGTTGCAAGCTTTGTTGGAGAATCAGCTTTATGCCAAGCTGAGCAAGTGTGAGTTCTGGCTTAGGGAAGTGGTGTTTCTTGGTCATGTGGTTTCTGCTGAAGGGATTCGTGTTGATCCTAAGAAAATTGAGGCGGTGATGAATTGGAAGCCTCCTAAGTCTGTTCATGAAGTCCGTAGTTTCCTTGGTTTGGCAGGATATTATCGGAGGTTCGTGGATGGGTTTTCAAAGATTGCTGCACCTTTGACGAAGTTGTTGCAGAAGGATGTTAAGTATGAGTGGACGAAGCGAGACAGCAGGCTTTTGAGAAGCTTAAGGCAGCTTTGACGCAAGCTCCAATCTTGGTTCAGCCTGAATCAGGGAAAGAGTTTGTGGTGTATAGCGATGCGTCCTATGTTGGTTTGGGATGTGTGTTGATGCAAGAGGGTAAGGTAGTGGCTTATGCATCACGGCAGTTGAAGGTGCATAAGCGCAATTATCCTACGCATGATATTGAGTTGGCTGCAGTGGTTTTTGCTTTGAAAATCTGGAGACATTACCTGTATGGTGAGAAGTGTACTGTGTACACGGATCACAAGAGTTTGAAGTATCTGATGTCTCAGAAGGAGTTGAATCTTAGGCGACGACGTTGGGTGGAGTTGCTCAAGGATTATGATTTGACAATTGAGTATCACCCGGGAAAAGCTAATGTTGTAGCGGATGCCTTGAGTAGGAAGGTAGCTGTTGAGTTGAGGGCTATGTTTGCCAGTTTGAGTATTTCGTGTGATGGTGGTCTTGTGGCTGAGTTGCAAGTGAAACCATCTTTGGTTCAGTTGATTAAGGAAAAGCAGTTGTTGGATGATTCCTTGGTGCCGCAAGTTCAGGATATTGCGGAGGGTAGGTCTTCGGATTTCTGTTTTAATGACGATGGAGTTTTGTGCTTTGGGAGTCGGATAGTAGTGCCCAATGATGCTGAGTTGAGGCATACTATTCTGACTGAAGGTCATAGTAGCCCTTTTGCTATGCACCCTGGTAGTACTAAGATGTATCTTGATCTTCGTGATGAGTACTATTGGGTGGGTTTAAAGAAAGATGTTGCTGAGTTTGTAAGCAAGTGCATGGTGTGTCAGCGAGTTAAGGCTGAGCATCAGTTTCCTTCAGGGTTGTTGCAACCGTTGAAAATTCCTGAGTGGAAGTGGGAAAGGATTACCATGGATTTTGTGTCTGGTTTGCCTTTGTCGCCATCAAAGAAGAATTCGGTGTGGGTGATTGTGGATCGCCTGACGAAGTGTACGCATTTCTTGCCTGTGCATACTACGTACACTTTGGATAAGCTTGTGGAGCTGTACATTGCTGAGATTGTGCGGCTGCATGGTGTGCCAAAGTCGATTGTGTCGGATAGGGATCCGAGGTTTACATCGCGTTTTTGGCAGTGTTTGCATCAGGCTTTGGGTACACGGTTGAATTTCAGTAATTTTTATCATCCGCAGTCGGATGGACAGTCCGAGCGTGTTATCCAGGTTTTGGAGGATATGTTGAGGTGCTGTGTGATTGAGTTTCAGGGTTCTTGGGAGAAGCATTTGCCTTTGGTGGAGTTTGCCTATAATAATAGTTATCAGGCAAGTATTCAAATGGCACCTTATGAGGCTTTGTACGGGAGGAAGTGTAAGACTCCTCTTTGTTGGGCTGAAACGGGTCAGAAGTTGGTTTCAATGCCAGCTTTGTTGAAAGGAACCACCGAGAAGGTGAAGCTCATTTGTGAGCGCTTGAAGGCAGCTTCTGATCGGCAAAAGTCTTACGCGGATCTGAAGTGTAAGGAGATTGAGTATGCGGTGGGTGACCGTGTGTTTTTGAAAGTTTCGCCTTGGAAGAAGGTGATGAGGTTTGGCCAAAAGGGTAAGTTGAGCCCTAGGTACATTGGACCATATGAGGTGATTGAGCCTGTGAGTCCTGTTGCGTACAAGTTGAAGTTACCTCAAGAGTTGGAAAAGATTCATGATGTGTTTCATGTTTCTATGGTTCGGAAGTATAGATCGGATCCTTCACATGTGATGCCTGTGGAAGAAGTGGAATTGAATCCGGATTTGACCTATGATGAGGAACCGGTGAAGATTCTGGATTCGGATAGTAAGGTTCTTCGTGGCAAGACCATTGAGTTGGTAAAGGTGTTGTGGAATCATCGTGGTGTTGAAGAAGCCACATGGGAGCGGAAGGATGACATGTTGAAGCAGTTTCCGTACCTCTTTCCTTCAGGTAAATTTCGGGGACGAAATTTCTTAAGGGGGGGAGAGTTGTAACACCCCAATTTTGGGCTTAGAAGTTTGGGTTTGGACCGGGTCGGTCGGGTTGCGATTCGAATATAAAAGGGTGTTTTTAGGAAAGCCTAGTTCGGGTTGCGTTAAAAATATGAAAAAATGTCTTAAAATCCTCTTTTATTATATATAAGAGATTTGTGAAATCAATTTTACAAAATGAGGTTTGGAAGTGTGACATTTTGGGTTAGTGACTAAAATGTAATTTTTGAAAACTGGGTGACTGTTTTAAAAAGGATTGAAACTTTGAATCTTTAAGGAGCTATTTACCCAAGAAGAGTTTCTCCAGATTTTTCTTAATATTAATCAATTTATTAATGGTTTTAATTAAATGTAAAAGGAGGGAAAGAGATATTTTGGCTATCATAACTAACTTTCTCAAAATTTTCCATTTCTTTTCTCTCAACTTTTCTCTCAACCCAAACACTTTTCTCCAGCAAAATTCCCTCTGATTTTGACATCTAAAGATGAGATTTCAACCTACATTTGATATCTAATCATTTCTTCAACAAAACCTTAGCATTTGCTTATTGGATTTTCAAGAATCTTGGTTCCAAAAAGGGAGAAACTCAAGTTTAGAGGTATGAACGTCCATCTCCTCTAAATTCTCAGTTCTTTACTGAAATTCCTAAGTTCTCAATCCTTGATTTGTGTTTTATTAAAGGTTTTACCATTGTGTTCTTGATCTTGGCTTTAAAATGCAAGATTTGGTTAATTTTTGATCAAATTCGTATGAAATGATTGGGCACTGTTTTGAGATGTCATTTTGATGTAAAATGAATGTATAATTGATGAGAAATTGAGGTTTAATCAATGCAATCCCGGATAGGTTAATTTTCCTAAGTTTTGCTTGAGTTTTTGATGGTTTTTGGAGTGATCTTGATGATCTGTTATAGCTGGAGGTATAAGGACGTGTTTAGATTCTTTTTGGATGTTAATTGAGGTTTATGAATGATTGGAATTGATGGATCTTGGCTGGGTAGTGTTGTGGAGTTGTTTGGATGTGATTTCGGTTGTGTTTGGTAGCCGAAATGTGAGTGTTGATGAGAGCAGCGAGTTTAGGTGCTTTGATTGAAGATATTAATGCATGATGATGCATTAATCCTCTGCTTTGATGTGTTTAAAACAGGGGAGACATCTTTGGATCCTTGTGGTGGTGATCCGGAAGCTTGATTGGTGTTTCGGCAAGTTGCGAAACGGAATCGGTGAGTGGGTTTTGGTTTTCATCTTTGAAACCAATGTTTTGAAGGTTTGGGAGCTTAGTTTAAGTCTAAACAACTTTGCTAAGCTCAAGAGTAAGTTTTCAGAAAAACTCTCTTGTTGATGAACCATGAGTTGGTTGAATGCAATGTGATTTGGTTGTATGTTGTAAATTCTGTTTTGAAAGCATATTTTAGCATGTTTATTTGCTGATTTTATAAGCCATGTGTTGAAGGATGCTCAAGGTAAGAGATCCTTGTTTTGAATATTGTTAAATGAGGCTTTGATGCGTAATGATGCATGATGATTATGGCTTTGTTAAATGCTTTAAAATAGTGGATTATTGTTGTTAAATGATGTATATTGGCAAGTGATGTCTTGTGAATGGCTAAGAAAACTATGGTGGTTAAAAGTCCATGGATGGTTCTTGTGTTAAGGTCACAATGGTGGTTAAAAGTCCATGTGTGAGCCTTGTGAATGGTTAAGAACACTATGGTGGTTAAAAGTCCATAGGTGGTTCTTGTGTAAGGTCACAAAGGTGGTTAAAAGTCCTTGTGTGGACCTTGTGTATTGTAAGAACACCATGGTGGTTAAAAGTCCATGGGTGATTCTTGTACTAAGGACAAAATGGTGGTTAAAAGTCCATATGTGGTCCTTGCGAATTGTAAGATCACAATGGTGGTTAAAAGTCCATGTGTGGATCTTGTGTTGATTGTATTTTGAGATGGAAAAAGATTATGATTATCACTTGTGGCCAATATGACATGTTAATAATTTGAAGCATGAAATGCTTGATTTATATGCTTATAAGCATGACTAAATTTTGTTGTGAACTAAGGTTTTTAAAAGGTGTTTTACCAATGCATTATTGTGATGTTTTATATGAGCATTCCTCACTAAGCTTTGTGCTTACGCTCTATCTTTTCTTAAACCAATAATGCAGAGCATTGAAGTGCATAAAGGGCAGCAAGGAGGTTAAGAATCCAAGTGAAGAACTAAGCTCATGTATGGTGAATGTTTTCCTAACACTATTAGCTTTTGGGCATTTGGCAATGGGAACCTATGTTGTTGTTTTGGGAGATGTTTTGGACTCCCTAAGTTTGGTTTATGCCTATGATATGTTGGAACATGTAATTGGCCTTTTGCTATTTGATTTTGGTGAATTGATGTTTGCATGATTTCTATCCTAGGATGCATGCCTATAGAATTTGGTTTTTCCTTAATTGGTGCAATGTTTGAGAATGGTTGATGCTTTTATGTTCCTTAAGCATACAATGACTTGTTGGTATGATTTGATGATATTATGTTGATGTTTGATGCATTTTTGGGGCTGAATTTGGGACAGTTCTGGTGTGTGTATCGATACTCGGGCTCGCGTATCGATACGCATAAGCCAAATATGTGCTTTTCTGCACAGGGGTATCGGTACGGTTGCGAGGTGTTCCGATACGGTAGGCCAAATATGAATGTTGTATCGATACGCGGGAGAGCATATCAATACCTTTTCTGTGAGTTTGGTCACTGCCTTCCCCGCGTATCGATACTACTCCTGGCGTACCAATACGCGACCGTTAATTTAGTTAATGGCATCTTTGTAGAGTTTGTAAATGTTGCGTTTTGGTCCCAATCTTTGTATATGCAATTGAATGAGTTTCTGATGTCCGTTTGAGCTGAAATTTGACAGGGAGGCATGAAATATGATTAATTTCATTATGGTAACCTTAAAATTTTTTAAGTCCTCCTAATTTCCTGAATTTGCATTTTGGTCCCTAAATTCACAAATTGTGCAATCGAGTCCCTAAATGTTTTCTGATTGTGCTGATCTTTGAGTATGCTGGTCTTATGAACATATCTAGGATTAATGTGCATTTAGATAAGTTTAAAAAAGAAAAAAAAGGGTCGTTAATCAAGGTTGACTTCCGGGTTGACTTTGGTTTTCCCCGTGTAATCTTCTTAATTCGGTCCAACCGTCTAGGCCGGGTTAAGGGGGTTACGATACCAATCGAATATAAGGAACTCTTACCAAAGTTTATCGTCAAACCAGAACAGACTTGAAAACAATGCAGGATCCGTTTTAAGCTTTGTGCAATTGCTAATGATCCCTCAAAAAATAACAATGTGTCGTCAGCAAACTGTAGATGTGTCAAACATATTCCTGACGCCACTTCAACCCCACGGGTTAATCCTCCCAATTCGGCCTTTTGTAACATCAAGTGCATCGCTTCCGCGACAACCACAAATAGTAATGGCGATAGCGGGCAACCTTGGCGCAAACCTCTACCCATTCTGAATTCTTTTGTAGCATTACCGTTGAGTAGCACCGATAGCCTGGCAGAGCTGATACATTCACTAATCCACTGTCGCCATATGTCGCAGAAACCCATTTTAGCTAGTACCTCATCCAAAAAACGCCAACTAACACAGTCGTATGCCTTTGCGAAATCGAGTTTCAATAAAAAACCACTAGCTCCCCTCTGACGCAGGGAGTGCACAACCTCAATAGCCAGAAGTACCCCATCCACTAATTGATGTCCCTTTTATAAAGGCGGACTGCGTGTCGCTTATCAAATCACCCAAAACTAACTACAATCGATTCGCTAGACATTTCTCTAATATTTTATACACTGAATTCACCAAACATATAGGCCTATATTCACCAAAAGTCTTAGGAGATGATACCTTAGGCAACAAGACGATGAACGTGCAGTTTGCATCCTTTGGTAACCGACCACTAGCATGGAAACTTTTGAAAAATCGGAAAACATCACCGCTAACCACCTCCCACCCTTTCTTATAGAAATCCAAAGTAAAACCGACTGGAGCCGGCGCTTTCGAACCATCACATTCCCTCACCACACCGTGAATTTCCTCCATGGAGAATACCGCGACGAACCTCTCCCTAGCAATCGAGGATAATTGATGGAACTCCCCATCAAAATGCCATACACACTCCCGCGTGTCACTAGAAAAATGTCTAGTGAACGCTTGCACCACATGTCGGCGCATTTGATTTGGTGCAGTAATCCATTTGTCATTAATCAAAAAACCGGGAATAAAATTCTTTGTTGCACGCAGTTTAGCGGATCGGTGAAAGAATGCCATATTCCGATCACCCAATCGAAGCCATGTCGCGCGCGATTTTTGTCTCCACATCGCTTCCTTATGTCGCATAGCTCTCCATAACGCCTGTAGCCACTGACGTCGCTCTACCTCAACTCCCTCATCAACACTATTTGTATTTACCGCTTCATCCACCTGATCGATCTTGCCTTGCATCTCAGAAATAATCGCGTTCACATCCCCAAAACTGTCACGGTTCTACTGTTTCAAAAATGATTTCAGATGTCGCAGTTTTACCATAATGTTCACGTTGCCAATGCCCAAAACTGTCAATCGGACCCATTCTTCAATGATTTGGCGAGCATGATATCGACCCTCCATCCAGCAATTGAAGAACCTAAAAGGCCGAGGTCCCCAATCGTTCTCATCACACCTCAACAACAAGGGCGTGTAGTCTGATATGCCCCGTGCTAAAGCCTCTTGTTGAATTGAGCTGAAAGCATCCATCCAACCCGTCAATATCAAGAAGCGATCTATTCTGCTGCATCTATTTTTTGGACCAAACCATGTGTAGCGTTTTCCTAATAGCGGCAAATCCATTAATCCTGCATGTAGTACAAATTCACCGAAAATTTCCATTTCCACATCCCTGTCTGACACCCCAATTCTATCAGATTCATGTATTGAAATCCCCCGCAATACACCACGACCCCTCTTGATCTCTAATTTTATCCAATATCGCTGCCCAAAGTACTTGCTGTCCCTCAATCTCCGATGGGGCGTATACGACTACAATCCCACAAGCCATATCGTCTTGTAACCAACGCCCTCGCAACAAAATAAAATTCCATTCCACCTCGACTTGTTCTATATTAAATTTGCTTATTTCCCACACCACTAATATACCTCCAGAAGCACCAATTGAAGGCGCGAAAACAGATTCAAAGTTGTCCGTTCCCCATAAGCTTGCTATCCATGACTTCGGCCACTCATCCATCTTCGTTTCTTGCAACATCGCCATATCCACATTGTTTTTTCGTAATACCTCACGTACATACCGTCGTTTAACACTCCCTCCGAAGCCTCGAACATTCCAAGATAGAAACTTCATTAGTCACAAGCCCCGACAATCCCCGCTGATTACTCTTGATATGTCTCGGATTATCTCCTCTTCGCGGCCGTTAGAATTTACCCCAATCAATGAACCCAATTTTACTGTTTCGATTGCCTCATTTTCTATATTTTTGTTTGTATTCACATCAACTGCAACCTCCCTTTCCCCATTCAAATTTTCTTGTCGAAACCCACTCGATCGGTTGACCCTCTTTTTTCGATATACCCGACAGCCTCCTATGTTTCCACCTAGGACTCGTCTGATCTTGCAAAAAGCCCGACCCACTTGGAATATTTCGGTAGTACCCAGACCCGGGTGTGTAGCTGTCGAATATAGAGGTGGATATAAATTTAATTCTATCTCTTCCCCAGTTTGTATATAAGACTCCAGCCCCACTGAATCACTTGATTTGGAGTCTACAATCCCCGCTATATCCAAACTCTCGCACATTTGAACGTTCCCTATCACCCCAAGACTTCTATCTCTATTGTCTTTCTCACCGCTCAGCCCTCCTCCCATCGTTGACACATTCCGTTCCGGCAGCCCCTCTATTTTCCTGTCCGGCGACCGGTCTAATTGTTGCGACGACCCCCGTTCCTCATTAGCAATTAAAACTATTTTCTGTGCTAGATTTGTCGCACCGTTTGAGGCCCCTTGTTGTCCTTCCCAAACATCATTTGCCAGCCACATTACCGGTTCAATGATCTCCCTTTGATTTGTTGTGTCCTCAAAGCTTTCTACTGTCTTTGCAATGTTGTTTGATGTATCACGATCACAACTCTCCTCTCCGTCGGTCGACTCTATTTCGCCACAATCGCATTCGACCGCCAGATTTTTGCCAACCATCTCCAGCACACGGACCGGATATGATTCCCCCTCAAATTGCACGTCAATGTGATCCTCAATTCGATTAAAAATGGCTGTCTCCACCATGATTATGCCGCTATCAAAAGAAGACGACGTTTCCGTTTCGTTGTCCATACAAATAAAAGAACCCCATATGTTTGCAATATTCATAAATGTCTTTTTGTGCCATAGATGAATTGGAAGACCTACAATTGACAACCATACCCAGCGTGATTCCACTTTAATCGCTGGTGACCACTTCTCCACCTTCACAAAACATTCTTTCACTCGATCAAGCTTCAATATTTTTTCACGAATGTTTGCCGATGTGCACATTAACAATACCATGGATCTGGACAATCACATGATGGAAAAACCGTCATGTTTTTCCACCTCTAAGCGTTCCGCCAATGATTTTATGCTGCACGGATTCAAGCACCAACCCACCGCACACCATTGTAAAATCGCCCATTTGTCTTCATCCACTATTCTTGGTATTTTCTTTCGATTTTCACTCGCCTCTTCTCTCCCTATCGAATTCGAAGTATGTGATGCCTTTGAGTCTCCATTTTCCATTGTCCCACGTTGTTCCCCGCTTCTTTTTTCTCCCCCTTTTTTCCTATACCATACCGATTTGCCCTTCCACACCATGGTTACACTCATTCGAGCACCGTATATCCATTTTCCATGTAGTCTCTCTATAACCCTATTTGCGTCTTCTTGTGATGCCATCCGCACAAAGCCAAATCGTTGCCCATCTCTAGCCACTTTGTTCGGAATAAACGCGTCTTTGACGACCCCATGTCTATAGCATACCTGCCATAGTCCTTTCCAGTGTATTGTTCGAGAGAGACCTCCGATGTATAGAGTCCATACTTGTTGACTGGCCTGATTTTTCTTCACCGATTGGCCTCCCTTGCTTGATTCACGGTGCTCGCCGGCAGTATGATCCTCTTTTTGCTCTGTGATGAGGCGTTTCCATAGTACTGTGGAGGACATAATTTTTATTACATGAAGTAGTTCGTGGATAACCATTTCTTCATACGCAATTCATCTATATTCCATAATCATCTATTTGATCAAGAAGGGATTCTTAAACAACAATTTAATTTCACCAAATCAACTACTATCCTTAGACTCAAGAGACATATTCATGATTTTTCTCATCTAAATCTCTACCAAGAAAGGAATAAGAGTGCTTACCCCTTTCTCCCTTGAGAAATTGTTTTGATCAACCATGTATTTGGAGTTCTTGGATCAATACTTCAAGAATTCCATGGCCACACTTTGTTCTCTCCCTATTTCATTTTAATTCGGTCTTCTCACCATTGGAGAAAGAAGAAGATCCACTAATTGTTAATTAATCGATGATTTACCCCCTTTTGTCCACATGTTAAATTCATGCAATGACATGTGTATGAACCAAAGTTTAATATTTCTTTTACATGCAACTCTTAAGGTTGTCCCACGTTGCAAAATGGTCCTTAGTCATTTGTCTCCTCATTTAGTTCTTCTTTAAGAATGATCCTATTTCTTCTTCATTTAAATCCAGATTTAGAGGATTAAACCATTTTATTAAGATATAAGTGATATCATTCTTCTAGACCATATTTAGGGGTGTTACATATTGGTGGTAAAAACATGCTTAAAGGTTTCTTAAAAATCATGTTTATGCCCAAAATTAGGATGAGTGGTTCACACTTAAGGAGGCATTGTGTATGGGATAAATGTAACATAAGTAATGTTAATTGTAGATGATCGTATATCATTAATGGAAATAAGAAAGGTGGTCATTTGGTACCTTATAATTAGAATGTTGTAAGGGTGATTAAGTTTGACTCTTACATGAAGTCAATCGATTTGTATATGGTTGTCTTGTTTAAATTTTCGATTAGGAGAAGTTATGAACAATTAGTGTTGCTACATACCTTGTTCCATTAGTCTTGTAGAAAGTTTAAAGTTATTACTCTTGAGTTCTGAAACGTGTATTTAGTTAGTTCGACTACCTCTCTAAGCTACGACTTACTTTATTTTATTTGGCACGTTTCAGGGCATGCTTGTTTTTGGACATATTAAGAGCTTGGACGAGATCACAAGGATCAGGTGTATGTTACTAAATTCTTAATGTGAAGTTTTGGTCGTGATGCTTGATGTGTAAAGCTGATTACAAATTCTCGATTGGAAGTGTTACAACCCGTAACTAAGGATTAATGTTCAATGATTAATTGTTATTATTAACATTAATGGCTTGATGTTGTTTTGGAAAAAGACCTTTGGAGTTAATAATGAATAAAAATTTTAATAATAAAAGAAAAGTTTTTAATTTACTCCGATTTTTGAAAGCATGTCTAGTTAAACCTCATGTTGATATCTCGAGGTGCTCCTTTGACTGCATATTGTCGTAGGTTTGTGGATGGTTTCTCAAGGATTGCTGCTCCTTTGACAAAGTTGTTGCAAAAGGATGTCATGTTTGAATGGAGGAAGGTTAGACAACAAGCTTTCGAGAAGTTGAAGGAAGCGTTGACGCAAGCTCCTGTCTTGATTCAACCCAAATAAGGTAAAGAGTTTATGGTTTATAGTGATGCATCCTATGTTGGTTTGGGATGTGTGTTGATGCAAGAAGGTAGAGTGATAGCTTATGCATCTCTACAGTTGAAGGTGCACGAGCGTAATTACTCTACGCATGGCATCGAGTTGGCCGCGGTGCTGTTTGCCTTGAAATTTTGGATGCATTACCTTTATGGTAAGAAGTGTACGATGTACACACAAGTTTGAAGTACTTAATGTCACCAAAAGATTTGAATCTTAGGCAACGACGGTGGTTGGAGTTTCTTAAAGATTACGATCTAACGATTGAGTACCATCCGGGGAAGGCTAATGTTGTAATTGATGCCTTGAGTAGGAAGGCGGTTGTAGAGTTGAGGGCGATGTTTGCTCGATTGAGTATATCATGAGATGGTGGTTTAGTGGGTGAATTGCAAGTGAAACCCTCGTTGGTAGAGTTGATTAAGGAAAAGCAGTTGTTAGATGATTCATTGGTACCACATGTTTAGGAAATTGTAGAAGGAAACCCAACAAATTTTTGTTTCAATGATGATGATGTATTGTGCTTTAAGAGTCGAATAGTTATGCTGAAGGATGTTGAGCTGAGGCACTCTATTTTGACTGAGGCGCATAATAACCCTTTTTCCATGCATCCTGGTAGTATAAAGATATATAGTGGGTTGAAGGATGATTACCATTGGGTTGGTTTGAAAGACGTCACTAATTTTGTTAGTAAGTGCATGGTTTGTTAGAAAGTTAAAGCTGAGCATCAATTTTCTTCTGGATTGTAGAAACCGTTGAAGATTCCATAATGGAAATGAGAGAGAATCACCATGGATTTCGTTACAAGTTTTCCTCTGACACCGTCCAAGAAGAATTCCATTTGGGTGATTGTTGATCGTTTTACGAAGTGTGCACATTTTCTAGCGGTGCATACTACGTATACGTTAGACAAGTTGGCAGATTTGTACATCTCTGAGATTGTGAGGTTGCATAGGGTGCCTAAGTCCATTGTTTCGGATCGAGATCTGTGTTTCATAGCGTGGTTTTGGGAGTGTTTGCATCGAGCATTGGGTACGCGTTTGAATTTTAGTACTTTGTATCATCCGCAGATGGATGGACAGTCTGAACGTGTTATCCAAGTGTTGGAGGATATGTTGAGGTGTTGCATCATTGGTTTTCAAGGTTCTTGGAAGAAACAATTACCTTTGGTGGAGTTTGCTTACAATAACAGCTATCAAGCGAGCATTCAAATGGCTCCTTATGAAGCCCTATGTGGAAGAAAGTGTAGAAAGCCTCTTTGTTGGGCGGAAGTGGGACAACAATTTGTCTCTTTGCCAAATGTGTTGAAGGGCACTACGGAAAAAGTGAAGCTCATTAGTGAAAGGTTGAAAGCGGCTTCGGATTGGCAAAAGTTTTACACGGATTTGAAGTGTAAGGAGGTTGAGTATGCGGTAGGTGAGAAGGTGTTTTTGAAGGTTTCACCTTGGAAAAAGGTGATGAGATTTGGTCGGAAAGGCAAGTTGAGTCTGAGGTTTATTGGACCATATGAGGTACTTGAACATGTTGGACCTATTGCTTATAGGTTGATGTTGCCTTCCGAGTTGAAGAAGATACATGATGTTTTCCATGTATCCATGCTTCGGAGATGTAGATCGAATCCGTCTCATGTTATGCCTGTTGAGGAGATAGAGTTGAATCCGTATTTGTCGTATGATGAAGAACTAGTTGAGGAGATAAAGTTGAATCCGTATTTGTCGTATGACGAAGAACCAGTTGAGATCATGGATTCTGACAACAAGGTTCTTTGTGGTAAGACCATTGAGTTGGTTAAGGTCTTGTGGCGACATCGTGGTGTAGAAGAAGCCACGTTGGAAAGAAAGGATGACATGATGAAGCAGTTTCCTAATCTTTTTCCATCAGGTAAAATTTCGAGAATGAAATTTTCTAAGAGCTGGAGAGTTCCAATGCCCTGATTTTGGCCTTAGGAGTTAGTCGGGTTCAGCTAAGAGGTTCGGGTGAACTGGTTCGAGCGAGTTATGCTAGTTTTAGGATTAACTTGAAATAAATGGTTTTTGAGGGAGATAAAGTATGAGAAAATATTTTATAATCTTAAAATAATGTTTTGAAGGTTTTGGAGAATTCAATTGGATAAAATTTGACTGATTTAATTGGTATTTTGAAAACGGTGACTAAAATTGTAAAAAATGCAAAATGCATTTTGATGACTAAATTGAAGAGGGCCAAAACTTAAACTCTTTAGGGATCTATTACACCAAAGTGTTATTAGCCTTTTCCCTTGACTTTATGTTTTAAAAGATTTAATTAATTGATTTAATAAATGGGTTTTATTAAAAGATATTTTAAAAGGCTAAAACATTTTTTACGTAACTACTTTTGCCTAAAATTTTCTCTCAACTTTCCTATCATCCAAACTATCTTTTCATCACTAAAATCTCCAGAGATTTATCTCTTTTCACCCATTCTTGAGTTCTAAATGATTCTCATGGATTTCTTGAAGGTTTTCATCTAAATCATTGCAATCAAGGGGAAAAGCTTGTGTTAGAGGTGATCTTTCTTTTCTCTCCTCTAATCAAGTTTCCTTAATGAAATTCCCAAGTCTTTGGCTCTCTAATTGTGATTATTAACAAAGTTTTGTAATCTATTTGATGAAAATGGTGAGATCAAGCTTTTAAAGATGACTTCTTAAGATTTTCGTAATGGTACTATTTTGATTGATTTGGAATTGATTTTAATCTTGTTTTGGATGTTAAATGATGTTGAAATTAAGGTTTTATAACAATAATCCCGAAATGAGTTAGATTTCTAGTTGTTAGATTGCTAAACTTTGGGTTTTGTGGAGATAATGTGGTTCTGGTGTTGCTGGAGGTATAAGGATGAAATTAGATTGTTTTTGGATGTTAATTGATGATTAAAAGTAGATGAAAGTGTTAGGTTTTGGCTGGGTTGAGTTTGTAGAGTAATCGAAAGAGTTTTTGGTTGTTTCGGATAGGCGTTTTGGTGTTTTTGGGCAGAGCATAGTGGTGGCTTTAGTTGCTGGCGATTTTAATGCATTGAGATGCATTAATCTTCTATTCTTGTGTGGTATAAACAAGGAAGGATGTAGCGAAAGAAATCAGTGAAGTTCTGCGACCTTCAGAAGCTTGATTACGCTTCGGCAACGCAACGAGGCGTTGTTAGTGAGTGAAATTGGTTTTGAAAGCCTTTCAAAGAATTGAAAGCAAGGTTTTAGGGGTTTAGATTGAGTTTGAAACACTAATCTAAGCCCGAAAGTAAGTTTGAGATGATTCGCTCTCGTTTCTCGGTTTTTATCCCATTGAATTTTATTATCATGCTCATGTTGTGAAGATAGATGTACACCTACTATTTTATGCATGTTTTGACAAATGATTGATGATTTATATGATCCCATGAGATAGAATTGTGATTTTGAAAAGATAGAATTTATTGAGAAAATGCTATGCATGGTTTATGCTTTAGAAATGGGATGAGATTGATTTATGTTATGCATTGAAAAACAGTAGGTAAATGATGCTTAAAATGAGTATATTGGTATGAGATGAGATAATTGTTACCGGATATAATTGGTCGACCAATAGGATGAGAAGTGCACTATAATATACAAAATTTGTATGTGCTCTTTGGTTCGGGCAATGGGGGTAGTGCCATCCCCTTCCAAAGTGTGAGTGTGGTGATGAGAGATTCCACCACGGTATGTCTTGATGATGAGAGATTCCATCAAGATTTGTCGCGATTAGAGATACAGCCATGAGAGTTCGGTGATGTGAGATTTCACTGAGGTAGGACTTGACGATGTGAGATTCAGTCAAGCTATCCGCATGTCCAAGTAATGTTGCTAGAATGTCAATATATGAGATTCACATGTACCTTGTTTATAAATGATTTTATGCATTGTGTTTTGCATATGAGAATATGATTTGAGAAATACTTTTGAGAAAAAAATATGTATGGTTTTGCTTTGAGATTATGCATTTGGGTTAATGCATGAGATAGAATGTACATATGATTTTAATGATGTGGTTTTGCTTTGAAAATAATTTCAAGCATGAGATAGATTGAGCATGATGAGATAGAGATTTCTATTTGAGAAATGGTTTTGAAATGCATTGTCGTTGTTGGTTTGTTTTGAGCATCCCTCACTAGGCATAATTTCTTAGGCTCTCTTTTCAAATAATCAGAGAATTAGCATCTTTGGGGCAACAAAGAAGCAAGAAGGGGACCAAGGAGTGAGACTTAGCTCAAGTATGTTTTATGATTGCTTATTAGTAATAATAATCGACAATGAGAGGATGCTTTTATGTTTTGGGAGTGTGTGTTTTGAAACTCCTTGTTTTGTGGCAAGGTTGTGATGCCTTTAATGACTTGTAAATGACCTTTACTTGTTGATATTTTACTTGGTTTGAGTTTTGGCTCTTGAGTGGCCTTATTGCTTAGGTTGCATGCCTATAGATTTCCTTAATGCATATTGACACGTTGTGTTGTTGAGATTGCCATGAATGATTGAGGTTTGATGTTTAGATATGTTGTATGCATGTTGTATGCATGTTGGAATGTTGTTGTATGGATTAAAGTATGAAAAATAAGAAAAAAATGTCATTACAGGCCCAGGTGTTTCGGTACACCTAAGCTTGTACCGAAATAGTGTGCCCGAAATGGCTTGAGGGTTTCGAAATGGGGGAAAGGTGTTTCGATACATTTTGCTACTAGAATCCCCTATTCTGAAACACCTTTGTGGCTGTTTCGATACGGGCCCGAGCTTCGAACCGTTTGACCCTATTTTGATACGACTATTTCAGTACAGGGCAACCTGTACCGAAACACCCTGCAGCTAAGTTGGTTATTGGAATCTTCTGAAGTTATGTTTCTTTACGTTTAGTCCCTCAATGTTATCGATGCAATTAATTGAGCTTGGATGATTGTTTTGAGCTGAGATTTGACTGAGACGCATGTAATGTGACCAATTGAACTTGCAATCTTCTAAAGTTATGTTTCTTTACGTTTAGTCTGTAACCCCCTTAACCCGGCCTAGACGGTCGACCCGAATTAAGAAGATCACACGGGGAAAACCAAAGTCAACCCGAAAGTCAACCTTGATTAACGACCCTTTTTTTTTCTTTTTACTCTTGTCTAGATGCACGTTAACCCTAGATATGTTCACAAGATCATCATACTCAAATATCATAACAATCAGAGAACATTCAGGGACTCAATTGCACAAATTACAACTTTACGGACCAAATTGAAAATTCTGAAAATTATAAGGACTTAACCCAAATTAAAGTTACCAATATGAAATTAATCATCTTTCATGCTTCACTGCCAAATTTCTGCACAAACGGACATTTCAAACTCATCTAATTGCATAAACAAGATTCAGGACCAAAACGGAAAGGTTTCAAAACATTTAACCAACAATTTTAGTGCCCAACGGTCGAGTGTTTCGGAACAGGGAAGACCCGTTCAGAAACGCGGGACCGTTCCGAAACTGGTACCGAAACAGGGCCTGGCAGTGGCCAAACCGTTCCGGAACAGTGCCTTCCGTTTCGGAAAGCCCAGGCCATTTCAAGCCCCCGTTCCGATACGATAACACCTGTTCCGAAACAGGTTGCCCAGACTGCAGAAAAATTGCTGGTT
Source organism: Hibiscus tridactylites (assembly GCA_958450335.1). Taxonomy (NCBI): domain Eukaryota; kingdom Viridiplantae; phylum Streptophyta; class Magnoliopsida; order Malvales; family Malvaceae; genus Hibiscus; species Hibiscus tridactylites. Next base: position 53,043,302 of record OY288273.1, on the reverse strand, counting down.
CATCATACAATTGACCCATCAAACATGCTCCAAATGCAACCAAACTTTACCAGCAAGTCATTCAACAATCAAGGAACATAATTGCATCAACCAATCATCAACATGGCTTCAATTATGAAAATCCCCAATTCTATAGGCATGCTTCCTACTTAGCAAACCATTCAAGTATAAATATGCCAAAACCACCTCATAAAGGCCAATTACATGATCCAACATTATCAACAACATAAAACCCAACTTTTCCAACATACACAAACCCATTAAACATCAACATAAAAGATTCTTCCCCCATTGCCTTTATTATCTATAGCTATTACCGAGACATACATCTCAAGTGGAGCTCTCCTTGAATCCCTTGCTTCTCGCTATTCCAACTTCAATTATCTGCATTGATGGACAAAAAGGAGCGTAAGCACGTAATGCTTAGTGAGGAATGCTCAAAACCAAAACACCATCAATGCAGCGAATCATAAAACCACTTTCAAAAGCATCATAATTTGATGAACCAAAGCAATGTTTGAAAACCCTTTTCAACAACATACTCAAATTCATGCATTGCTCAAACATGAAAATCAACCCTTAGCTTAGAAAGCTACGTAACCCTTTTCAAAGCACAAACTTGCAAAACCATCAATTTAACCATTCCATGCATGAACATCATATGCAAGGTTAAATACAAGATCCTTGGAAAACATTTCCACTTCAAACCATACTTTTCTCATTCTTGAAAATCATTTCAAAGCAAGAAACCTTTTAAAAAATCACTTGCTCATTCGATTAACTACATGCATTAAACAAATGCAACATATGAACCATAAACTCAACATTTGCATTACATGCCTTTTAAACAAGCCTTTACAAGACTTCAATGCACTAAAGAGATTTCATGCACACATGCACCATTCTCAATAGATTATAAACACTTGTACATGCTAACAAGTAAGACATGCATTCATTAAGCATTATTCACTTCTCATGCAACCATGCATCATTTCAAGCATCTCATGCTTTATTATATTCAAGAACATTATATTGGCTTCCAAGTGATAAACCATATCCACTTTTCAACTTAACAACCAATCGGATACGCGGATCACAAGCGTTGTCCCCACGCTTCATACACACTACCAATCTCAAGGTCCCCAAATGGAATTTTAACCACCATTTGACCTTACCATACACAAGGCCCTCATATGGAATTTTAACCACCATATAGCCTTAACATTAACAAGGTTCTCATATGGAATTTTAACCACCATATAACCTTAACACTCACAAGATCCTCATATGGAATTTTAACCACCATATGACCTTAACACGCACAAGGTCCCCATATGGAATTTTAACCACCATATGACCTTAGCATCAACCATTGGTAGTTGTATAACATCACTAACGAGATCCGGGACATACTTCACAAGATCCACACATGGACTTTACACCACCATTGTGATCTTAACAAGCACAAGGTCCTCAAATGGAATTTTAACCACCATTTGACCTTTGCTTACCCAAGGTCCTCGAATGGAATTTTAACCACCATTATGACCTTAACCATCTCGTTAGTGTACTTGGATGGAGTTACCGGTTCACTCATAACCACTCCACATCCAAGGCGACTTTATTCACGGTGCACCCAATCCTATAGTCGGCTAACTATATCAGATTTAAGTAACCAAGAACCACTTACATCACTTGCCAATATAACCATCTTACCACATTAATCCAATGTTTTACAAGCATAACCCAAATGCTAAAACCAACATTTACCATCATCAATCCACTATTCTTAAAGCATTACACAAAGCCATTAAACAACATTCAACACTATGCATCAATTCCACAATTCCAATGTACAAAACCAAGGATCTCTTACCTCGAGCATCCTTCACACATGGCTTTCAAAACCAGCATTAAACCATGCTAAAATATGCTTTCAAAACAGAATTTAAAACATGCAAAACACATGCATTGCATCCAACAAACTCAAGTGCTTTAATAACCATTTCATAACACAACCAAGAGAGAAATTCCATTTACTTACTCTTGAGCTTAGCTAAGTTGTTTAGACTTAAACTAAGCTCCCAAAACCTTCAAACCTTGGTTTTAAAGCTGAAAACCCAACTTCACTCACCGATACACAAAACAAGGCTAGCAAACAAGCCTTCCAAGCATCCGAAACCTTCAACAACACCTCTATTGCTCACGGATCATTCTCCCCTGTTTCAAGCACATAACAACAGAGGATTAATGCATCATAATGCATTAAAACACCAGCAACACAACACAACTCGCTGCTCTACACAAATCCAACATTTCGGCTATAACAGAAATCGCCTCCAAACACTTCCAAAACTTAACCCAGCCAAGATCCATCACTTCTAACCATTTACAAACATCAATTAACATTCAAAAAGATCTCAAACACGTCCTTATACCTCCAGCTATAACAGATCATCAAGATCACTCCAAAAACCAACAAAAACTCAAGCAAAACTTAGGAAAATCAACCTATTCGGGATTGCATTGATTAAACCTCAATTTATCATGAATTTAACATTCATTTAACATCAAAAAGACACCTCAAAACACTGCCCAAACAGATCATACGAATTTTCACCAAAAACAACCAAATCTTGCATTTTAAAGCCAAAATCAAGAGTTCAATTGTAAAACCTTTAATAAAACATAAATCAAGGATTGAGAACTTGGGAATTTCAGTAAAGAACTGAGAGTTTAGAGGAGAAGGACGTTCTTACCTCCAAACTTGAGTTTCTCCCTTTTTGGAACCAAATTCTTGAAAATCCAAATAGCAAATGGTAAGGTTTTGATGAAGAGATAATTAGAGATCAAAAGAGAATTGAAATGTGTTATTTAGATAACAAAATCAGAGGGAAAAGCTCTGGAGAAATGTGTTTGGTTTGAGAGAAAAGATGAGAGAAAATGAAAATGGAAAATATGGAAAAGTTAGTTAAAAGGCTAAAATATCTTTCCCTCCTTTTTACCTTTTTTTAAACCATTAATAAATCATTTAATATTTAAGAAAAATCTGGAGAAACTCCTAATGGGTAAATAGCTCCTTAAAGATTCAAAGTTTCAATCCTTTTTAAAACAGTCACCCAGTTTTCAAAAATTACATTTTGGTCACTAACCCAAAATGTCACTCTTCCAAACCTAATTTTGCAAAATTGATTCCACCATTCTCTTATATATAATAAAAGAGGATTTTAAGACATTTTTCCATATTTTTAATGCAACCCGAACTAGGCTTTTCTAAAATTCACCTTTAATATTCGAATCGCAGTCTGACCGGTCCGGTCCAAACCCAAAACTTCTAAGCCCGAAATTGGGGCGTTACAACTCTCCCCCTCTTAGGAAATTTCGTCCTCGAAATTTTAACTTGCGAAAAGAGAACGACCAAACTTCTCAAAGTAACACACAAGGCAACAGAGGAGACTTAACCACCACTGAACACTCTTCTTACAAAACTCCACCCAAACTCAACACCACCACATACGGTTCACGAATTCCAGAACACTCAGATGTTAACCACATCTTAACCTCTCACACTTCCGGACTGCACATAGCCCCAACAACAACCTGAAGAACCTCCAACTTTACACCATACACCACCTTAACTCACAACTTCCAAAACTTGTTCACACAGTGACACCAACCAATCCAGTTCAGCCACCATGTAACCCACAACCTACACTGCTTCCAAAACTCCTTGCAAAAACTACTCAACCTCCTTCAGAGATTTTCACAAAGCAAAAATTCTTAAGCAACAACTGCTTACCCAACTTCTCAACATATTGATGTTATTCCTTCACATCCGCCACTGTTATTACCACAACAACTCACCAGGACTACTCACCCATCATCTGATAATCACGTCACAAAACCCCAACCTTGTCTCCGCCAGCCGTTCCACATACCATCAGCTGACCTCAAAAGGAATTTACTTACTCACAACCAGCCAACCACTTCTCACAAGAACCCGTCCAACCAACAATGGCCTTTGATCTTACATTGCCTTACTAGAACATCGCCCAACCTACACATACATATTTAGGTTACGAGACTTCTATTCTCCCAGGCTAAACCTTTTCTACAACCCACAACAAATCTTCTTTTCAACTCCTCAAAGGTTACTACGAACCATCACCTACAAAAACAACCCTTCTACTACAACATCAATGCCAAGTTACCTCAGCATTCTGGAAACACATCCACTATCTTACTACAGCACTTAACACCAAGAAACCACCTCTTCTACTAGCTATTCAAAAACCACTTGGCTGATTCTAACACAATGGTAATCTCCTCACCACCATACCGCTAAACTCCTTAATAGCCAAACACTTTCCTTCTACAAACATTCTATACTGCACTCACCATTACTAACAACTTGCTTAATACTCTCCATCCAATCTAATCCTATCACAACTCTAACATACCCGATTAGTTATTAGCGAGTGTGAACGTTCGTATGCATGGTCACCAAAATGCCCTATCAATGCCTGATGTACATGTATGCAAAACTTCTAATGTCATGCCACATGTATGCATGGACCAGTACATATATAATATAGCATATAACAAATGATTTTAACTGTGCATGTATGTCGATTCACACCCACCAATAACATGCTCAGAATCCGTCTAAGAACAACCTCCTACCTCACTTTCAACTTGTCTAACTCCATCATTCTAACAACCCATTATCCACAAGATACTCACTAATGCCCTTTTCACACTAGAGTTGTTTTCAAAACAACAACAACTACTACCCCAACCACGCTAGCAACGAAACCATACTCATTACGCAAGGAAAAACCAAACCAAAGCCAAACTAAGATAACTAGGGCAAAGGTTAATTAACAAGGTTACCTGAAAGCACATCACCACCCCGAAGCTTCAACAGACGAGCTCTCTTCCTTGCAGAACCATCATTCCCCAGCCGCACCGCTGCAGCATCAGCTAACACCCTTAGGTCATCACCATCTCCCTGCGGCAAAGAACCCTGGCTACCCCGAGCCAACCTCAAACAACTACGTCTCATATGTCCAACAGACCCACAATTCCAGCAGACTTCACTTTCCAAGCTCCTCACAACTTTCTGCCCTTCCTTCCACCCTCGAATTTTGTCTCGTCCGTGCCCACGACCCTTCAGAGACCATTCTGCTACCACTGAAGCTGATTTTACCACATGAGGACAATCTCGCTTCACATGCTCTTTAGAACCACAGTTCCAACAAGCACCTGCGCCCCAACAACCTCCAACATGACGCCTTCCACAACGGTCACACACCGGTAGCTAAGCTTCCACTTCTTGACCAAGCAGCACTTGCCCCAGATTTGCACTACCACTCAGGCTTTGATCCAAGCAAAACCTCCCATCACGTAGCCTCTTACGCTGACCGCTCCCGAAGTCAGAATCCACCACTCTCTCGCTTAAACCTTTCCCACCTTCATAAACAGAAACCACACCCTCACATTGCCTAACCCTTGGGAATTCCCCTCCAAGATACCTTTCATAAAAGGCAGACACAAAGAAGTCCCAATCAATATCTTGGATGTGCGATGCCACCGCTACGGATGTCCACCAGGCACAAGCGTCCTCCAACATCAACGAGACGATGCTTCCCAGTTTACAGGCATAATCACAACCTTCCTGATCCAAAATCAGAACTACACTGGCTAACCAAGCCTCAAACGACTCAAGTGTCGAACCATGATACTCCACAGCTCCTAAATCATATAAACGCTGTTTCGACAAACCCGCACATCCCAAAACCGGCACGTCTACAGGCCTTACTGTTACCACAGCCTGAGATGTTCCCAACACCTCTTGAACAATAGATGATGAACTTTTCATGACAGAACCAACTTCTTCCTCCTGCCTTACTACTTCAACGCCAAGCACAGAAGACTGAGACAAAACACCTCCATTAAAAGGTGAATTTCACGCCTTAACAACCTGCTCTAAGGCAGCAACCATCTCACCTAACTGCCATTCTTTCATCGATTTCACCATGCTATTAACAGCAAACAATCACAACAAAACAAACAAATCGGTCAGACCAGCTTTAAGCAAGGATTCAAACTCCAACTCCAAAATAACACAATAGTTATAATAATAAGGCAATGGGTATCCGGAATCCTCCCCTTTTACATGACATAACAGTCAATAAAAACATGGATATCACAACATCAAGCATATCAATCAACATATTCGATCATGCTTTCATCAAACAACATCCACTCGCAACAGCATAGCATCATCAACAACATACCCATTACACTTCCATCATTCACAAAATCAGCTCACAACACCAGCACAACATCAGCACAAATCCACATTAGCTCAATGAAGATCCACAATCAAAAAGCATGCTAAAAACATCAACAATTCGCTCAAAAACACGCATTTCAACCGGCTTTCAACTACACATCAGCACAATCATCAAACACCTATTACAACAACTTACCATTTCCCCAAACATTCGCAACTCAGCTCTGATACCACCAAATGTAACCCCCTTAACCCGGCCTAGACGGTCGACCCGAATTAAGAAGATCACACGGGGAAAACCAAAGTCAACCTGAAAGTCAACCTTGATTAACGACCCTTTTTTTTCTTTTTACTCTTGTCTAAATGCACGTTAACCCTAGATATGTTCACAAGATCATCATACTCAAAGATCATAACAATCAGAGAACATTCAGGGACTCAATTGCACAAATTACAACTTTAGGGACCAAATTGAAAATTCTGAAAATTATAAGGACTTAACCCAAACTAAAGTTACCAATATGAAATTAATCATCTTTCATGCTTCACTGCCAAATTTCTGCACAAACGGACATTTCAAACTCATCTAATTGCATAAACAAGATTCAGGACCAAAACGCAAAGGTTTCAAAACATTTAACCAACAATTTCAGTGCCCAACGGTCGAGTGTTTTGGAACAGGGAAGACCCGTTCTGAAACGCGGGACTGTTCCGAAACTGGTACCGAAACAGGGCCTGACAGTGGCCAAACCGTTCCGAAACAGTGCCTTCCGTTTCGGAACGCCCAGGCCATTTCAGGCCCCCGTTCCGATACGGTAACACCTGTTCCGAAACAGGTTGCCCAGACTGCAGAAAAATTGCTGGTTCATCATACAATTGACCCATCAAACATGCTCCAAATGCAACCAAACTTTACCAGTAAGTCATTCAACAATCAAGGAACATAATTGCATCAACCAATCATCAACATGGCTTCAATTATGAAAATCCCCAATTCTATAGGCATTCTTCCTACTTAGCAAACCATTCAAGTATCAATATGCCAAAACCACCTCATAAAGGCCAATTACATGATCCAACATTATCAACAACATAAAACCCAACTTGTCCAACATACACAAACCCATTAAACATCAACATAAAAGATTCTTCCCCCATTGCCTTTATTATCTATAGCTATTACCGAGACATACATCTCAAGTGGAGCTCTCCTTGAATCCCTTGCTTCTCGCTGTTCCAACTTCAATTATCTGCATTGATGGACAAAAAGGAGCGTAAGCACATAATGCTTAGTGAGGAATGCTCAAAACCAAAACACCATCAATGCAGCGAATCATAAAACCACTTTCAAAAGCATCAAAATTTGATGAACCAAAGCAATGTTTGAAAACCCTTTTCAACAACATACTCAAATTCATGCATTGCTCAAACATGAAAATCAACCCTTAGCTTAGAAAGCTAAGTAACCCTTTTCAAAGCACAAACTTGCAAAACCATCAATTTAACCATTCCATGCATGAACATCATATGCAAGGTTAAATACAAGATCCTTGGAAAACATTTCCACTTCACACCATACTTTTCTCATTCTTGAAAATCATTTCAAAGCAAGAAACCATTTATAAAATCACTTGCTCATTCGATTAACTACATGCATTAAACAAATGCAACATATGAACCATAAACTCAACATTTGCATTACATGCCTTTTAAACAAGCCTTTACAAGACTTCAATGCACTAAAGAGATTTCATGCACACATGCACCATTCTCAATAGATTATAAACACTTGTACATGCTAACAAGTAAGACATGCATTCATTAAGCATTATTCACTTCTCATGCAACCATGCATCATTTCAAGCATCTCATGCTTCATTATATTCAAGAACATTATATTGGCTTCCAAGTGATAAACCATATCCACTTTTCAACTCAACAACCAATCCGATACGCGGATGACAAGCGTTATCCCCACGCTTCATACACACTACCAATCTCAAGGTCCCCAAATGGAATTTTAACCACCATTTGACCTTACCATACACAAGGCCCTCATATGGAATTTTAACCACCATATAGCCTTAACATTCACAAGGTTCTCATATGGAATTTTAACCACCATATAACCTTAACACTCACAAGATCCTCATATGGAATTTTAACCACCATATGACCTTAACATGCACAAGGTCCCCATATGGAATTTTAACCACCATATGACCTTAGCATCAACCATTGGTAGTTGTATAACATCACTAACGAGATCCGGGACATACTTCACAAGATCCACACATGGACTTTACACCACCATTGTGATCTTAACAAGCACAAGGTCCTCAAATGGAATTTTAACCACCATTTGACCTTTGCTTACCCAAGGTCCTCGAATGGAATTTTAACCACCATTATGACCTTAACCATCTCGTTAGTGTACTTGGATGGAGTTACCGGTTCACTCATAACCACTCCACATCCAAGGCGACTTTATTCACGGTGCACCCAATCCTATAGCCGGCTAACTATATCCGATTTAAGTAACCAAGAACCACTTACATCACTTGCCAATATAACCATCTTACCACATTAATCCAATGTTTTACAAGCATAACCCAAATGCTAAAACCAACATTTACCATCATCAATCCACTGTTCTTAAAGCATTACACAAAGCCATTAAACAACATGCAACACTATGCATCAATTCCACAATTCCAATGTACAAAACCAAGGATCTCTTACCTCGAGCATCCTTCACACATGGCTTTCAAAACCAGCATTAAACCATGCTAAAATATGCTTTCAAAACAGAATTTAAAACATGCAAAACACATGCATTGCATCCAACAAACTCAAGTGCTTTAATAACCATTTCATAACACAACCAAGAGAGAAATTCCATTTACTTACTCTTGAGCTTAGCTAAGTTGTTTAGACTTAAACTAAGCTCCCAAAACCTTCAAACCTTGGTTTTAAAGCTGAAAACCCAACTTCACTCACCGATACACAAAACAAGGCTAGCCAACAAGCCTTCCAAGCATCCGAAACCTTCAACAACACCTCTATTGCTCACGGATCATTCTCCCCTGTTTCAAGCACATAACAACATAGGATTAATGCATCATAATGCATTAAAACACCAGCAACACAACACAACTCACTGCTCTACACAAATCCAACATTTCGGCTACCAAACACAACCGAAATCGCCTCTAAACACTTCCAAAACTTAACCCAGCCAAGATCCATCACTTCTAACCATTTACAAACATCAATTAACATTCAAAAAGATCCCAAACCCGTCCTTATACCTCCAGCTATAACAGATCATCAAGATCACTCCAAAAACCAACAAAAACTCAAGCAAAACTTAGGAAAATCAACCTATTCGGGATTGCATTGATTAAACCTCAATTTCTCATCAATTTAACATTCATTTAACATCAAAAAGACACCTCAAAACACTGCCCAAACAGATCATACGAATTTTCACCAAAATAACCAAATCTTGCATTTTAAAGCCAAAATCAAGAGTTCAATTGTAAAACCTTTAATAAAACATAAATCAAGGATTGAGAACTTGGGAATTTCAGTAAAGAACTGAGAGTTTAGAGGAGAAGGACGTTCTTACCTCCAAACTTGAGTTTCTCCTTTTTTGGAACCAAATTCTTGAAAATCCAAATAGCAAATGGTAAGGTTTTGATGAAGAGATAATTAGAGATCAAAAGAGAATTGAAATGTATTATTTAGATGACAAAATCAGAGGGAAAAGCTCTGGAGAAATGTGTTTGGTTTGAGAGAAAAGATCAGAGAAAATGAAAATGGAAAATATGGAAAAGTTAGTTAAAAGGCTAAAATATCTTTCCCTCCTTTTTACCTTTTTTTTATACCATTAATAAATCATTTCATTTTTAAGAAAAATCTGGAGAAACTCCTATTGGGTAAATAGCTCCTTAAAGATTTAAAGTTTCAATCCTTTTTAAAACAGTCACCCAGTTTTCAAAAATTACATTTTGGTTACTAACCCAAAATGTCACTCTTCCAAACCTCATTTTGCAAAATTGATTCCACCATTATCTTATATATAATAAAAGAGGATTTTAAGACATATTTCCATATTTTTAATGCAACCCGAACTAGGCTTTCCTAAAATTCACCTTTAATATTCGAACCGCACTCTGACCGGTCCGGTCCAAACCCAAAACTTCTAAGCCCAAAATTGGGGCGTTACAACTCTCCCCCTCTTAGGAAATTTTGTCCTCGAAATTTCAACTGGCGAAAAGAGAACAACCAAACTTCTCAAAGTAACACACAAGGCAACACAGGAGACTTAACCACCACTGAACACTCTCCTCACAAAACTCCACCCAAACTCAACACCACCACATACGGTTCACGAATTCCAGAACACTCAGATGTTAACCACATCTTAACCTCTCACACTTCCGGACGGCACATAGCCCCAACAACAGCCTGAAGAACCTCCAACTTTACAGCATACACCACCTTAACTCACAACTTCCAAAACTTGTTCACACAGTGACACCAACCAATCCAGTTCAGCCACCATGTAACCCACAACCTACACTGCTTCCAAAACTCCTTGCAAAAACTACTCAACCTCCTTCAGAGATTTTCACAACAAGCAAAAATTCTTAAGCAACAACTGCTTACCCAACTTCTCAATATATTGCTGTTATTCCTTCACATCCGCCACTGTTATTACCACAACAACTCACCAGGACTACTCACCCATCATCTGATAATCCAAAGCTTTGGTATGAAAATTTTATAGATTTACTGATGGTTTTGGTATGAAAATTTTTAGGCACAAGGACTTAGGTTAGTTAACATTTATATTATAGATTTACTGATGGCTTTGGTATGAAAATTTTTAGGCACAAGGAATGGCCTAGTATTGCTTCCATAATCCAAAGCTTCGACTAGTTTGTAATATAAATGTTATGAAACCTTGTAGGTCAAATTGTGCTAATAGAATAATATTTGGAACAATATGATGTTTGTTCTTAGTAATAGCAAGGACTATGCATGATTAAAGTTGGAGACTTCCCTGATAATATATACTTTATCACATGATTTTGTAGGCTGTAAATTAAGTTATGCGAACTTGTTATGATTCAAATCTTAATTTGAAAGTTAAGTCCGTATTGAATTAAAAGAAAGCCACAATGTTTTCTTTATTAAAGCTTCAACAAGTATTGGACAGTATAATATGATATGATTTCATTTGTGTCAATTGTGTATTATATTTATTGTTTATGAATGAATTGATAATGTTAAAACAAAATTTTTATGAGTCTGCTTGAAATGATGATAATTTTAAAATTGTAACTTATATTTTCTATTTTCTATTTGTGTTTTGATATGGTGACATCTCCGATCCCAATTTTTTTTCTAGACCGGGTAAGGGGTGTTACACAACTGTTTCAACTTCTTTGCTTTAGTATTGAGTGTTGTGTGATTTAAGTGTTACGCAAACGGTGCAAGTGAACATTTCGCAAGTTATACTATAGTAAAGATCGTCTCCACAGGGATTGGTGAAATTCCTATTTCTAGCTTCTTGCACTGTAAAAGAACAATATTGGAAGTGATAAGTGATAAGCCAGGTTATGAGTAGTGGTGCAATTGCTGAATGGATTGTTGTGGCAATTGATTATTGAGGCGATTCAATTGTTGTGGCTACTGGTCCGAATAAATTTTCGTGGCAACTAGGTTACATTATATGCCGCGACAACTAGGACTAGATGAATGACAAGGCAACTGGGTTTCATCCTTCAAAGTTCGACGAAATGTTCTTCAATGGCTTCGTCTTATCCCTAATAGAAGAACTAGTAGATGGCACATGCCTTAGTGATGCATCCCTGCTTGAACCTTGGGTGAGCAACAACCAATCTTACACTTCTCTTAGCCGCTGAAGTCCGATCCTTATTCCTAAGGCATATTAGTTCCCACCAACGATTTGTTCAAATGAGAACCATGTTCACTCGTTTCATGAATCTAACTCTCCCAAGCTTAAACAAATGGATAAGTCTCAAGATCCTTTCCAAATTTCCTCAAGATAAAAATTAAACATCCAAGAATGAACAAACTTCGAAATCTATTGAAGTCAAAAACCTAAAACCATCCAATCGTTTATCACACCATAAAACCCAATAACCTTAGCCAATTTAATTTAGTTCATGGATGTGTAAACAGAAATTACAAAGAAATTAATCCCAGACATGAATCGCACAAAAGAAAAATGAAGAAGAAGAGTGCGTGAGAAAATTCTTGTGATCTGATCTCTCCAAAAGTCGATTGATAGCTATGCTATTACCTCCATATTTATGCCTCTTTTCTATAGCAATTTCTTGTTTTCAAGTGCATTACATGGCATGTAGGCTGCATTTTTAGTATATTATGGGTGCTTTTTAAATTATTATTCGTGTGGAGTTGGTGATGCGTGAAAGGTAGTTGTTGGCTGTTGGTGTGCAGGATAACAGAGCAGAATGCGAGGGGAAAAGCAAGGAACAAAATGCTATAGCAAGGGAGAGAAAGAAGGCTAGCTACGCACGAAAATACAAGCACGTGAAGTGCAGGAAAGGACGTCTGACACTGTCAGATAGCTTTATGCAGTAGCTGCACTCCATCTGCAGACCGTCCTTTTGTCCCATGGTAGACAACGCTTGTCGTAGGATATTCTTTGGGATCTCCAACGAGATACCAAGGCACCAAAACCCTGGAAGACCACTCCCACTATATAAAGGCTTCATCTCTTCAAAGCACAAAAGAGAAGAGAGAGAAAGGAAGTGTGCAAAAAGGAAGCACAACAGAAGGGAGGAGCACTTCATCATTGACCAGACTTGGTGTCCTTCATCGGGAAGTTCGAGGTGTGGTCTCACCGTCTTCTTCCGAGGTGGTAAGCCTAAGGCGGTCATGGCAGTCCACCGACGAACTGGGAGTTTATCATTCCTTTTTGCTATAGCATTTATTTATGTGGAGGGTTATATGACAATGATACATTTGATTATTGTCCAGCCATGAACTGTTTTAGATGGCTTGGGTTCTGTTGGTTAATACTCTATTTATTTCCTTAATTTCATGTTAAAGTTTACTGTTCTTTCTTGATCTATTCTTTGTTTATGGTGTGCTTAACTTCCTAAAGTTATAAGAGCTTATGGTTGTAAGTTCTTTCAGAGATAGGCCCTACCATAAGTGCCTTCGAGAGTTGGCCTTTCTTTAGGAACAGGCCAGGGTTGTAAGAGATTTAGGATGTTAGTGCTTCGTGAGACAGGCCATTCCTTATGATGCCTTCGAGTGATGGTTATTCCCCAGGTAAAGATGGAGGTAGTGATTAAGAGAGTAAGCCTTAGCTAATAGTGACAGTTAGAGTAGTGTGTGACAACCTTCGAGAGAGGGTCATTGCTTTAGCATTAGCTAGGGCGAGTGATCGAAAGAACTAGCCTTAGATCTTAATAAACAACAAAGTAACCACCAAGAGGAAGGACTCCAACCCGCCTTAGAGATAAGTGATAGGTTTAAACGGCTAAGAGTGATAGAGATTAGGAAAGTAAAGTGTTTAAAGTTAAGCTGAGAGGTATTGCTGTAGCATTTTAGTCTCCAAGACTTCTTGCTAGATATAGTTTAGAAGCAGCCTAAGGAAATCCTGCCGAGCATAGTGTAGAGAACTAGGATTCGTTAGCAGTGTTAAGAGGCTTCAGAGGATTTTCCTTCAGGAGCTAGCCTGCCATTCCGTAGAGAGCTTTGTATCTGAGAGAGGACCTTGCTGTCATTTGATTATCTCTTATCTGTTTGCTTGTTTTGCTACATCATTTTTCCTTCATTCATTTTGCCTCAGCTTAATCACATTACAATTTGGTTACTAAAGCAATTTGGAAACAGAACTGTGTTCACCTCCAATCACTGTGGAGAAGATACTCACTCATCACTTTATTACTCGTTTGATGTGTATACTTGCACCATTTGTGTATCATTTATAGTCACTGCACGAACACAACAAGTTTTTGGCGCCGTTACCGAGGATTGACAATTGGTATTTTTCTAGTTTATGACCAGAAGAAGAAGATCACGTAGACCTATTCAGACCGTTGTTCCAGAAGCTGATCGTTTATTTTGTTTGAGAATACACAAGCAAGCAGACGCTAGAGTCATGGAACCAACACCTGTTAATGCAAATGCTATGGCAAATGGCCAGGGAGAAGCGACTCGACCACGAGCTATCAGGGATCATTTAACTCCTAGTCTGGATGATCTCCATCTCGAAATAGTAGCTCCAGAAATTTAGGCAGCCCAGTTCGAACTTAAACCCGTCATGTTCAACATGTTGAGCAACATTGGGCAGTATGGTGGCTCGCCTCATGAATATGCTAGAAAACATATCATTTCTTTCTTAGGTGTTTGTGATTATTTCAGACAGCAAGGGGTGCACGAGGATGTGTTGAAATTAAAGTTGTTTCTGTATTCACTAAGAGATCGTGCTAGAGCATGGGTAAATGAAGTGCCAGCCGGATCAATTAAAAGTTGGACCGATTTATACAATAACATTTTACTATGGCACAGTCTGCCAGTGATGAACACCCAATTAAGGAATGATATACTTCCTTTCGTCAGTCTGATGACGAATTTATGTATGATGTTGGGACTGATTTAAAGGATTGTTGAGGAAATGCTCTAACCATGGGTATCATGAGTGGACTCAGGTTGTTATGTTCTATATTGGTGTCAATGATACCACAAGGATGTTGATCAATGCTGCAGCAAATGGGACACTATTGAACAAGTCATCGGAATAGCATTTGACATCTTCGACAATGTAGCCAACAACAATTATCAGTTCCCAACAGCAAGGCTTGGAACGAGAGGAGAAAGCAAGATGCCAAGGAGAGTGAAGTTTACAACTCAATGCTGAATCAGTTGGCCAACATCACATATTTGCTAAAGAATCTCCAGTGTTCCAACGAAGTGAAGGAAGTTAAGGCAGTAAGGTCATGCCTAAGATGCAATGGTAATCACCACCTCAATAACTACCCTAACAATCCAGAATCTACTAGCTATGGGGGGAACTACAACTGTAGCAACAACAACCCTTATTCTAACTCCTACAACCCATGATGGTGTCAACACCCAAACCTGAGTTGGGATAATCAAGGTCACATAAGATATTCAGCCAATCAAATGCCACAGCAAATTCCGCAAGAGGCACATCATTCCCGCCAAAATAAGCCATGGAAAAATTAAAAGGGAGCAGCACCTTCATCAAGCAATTCATTGGAGTCTAATTTTAAGGAGTTCATGGCTATGACAAAGGACTTCATGGTGATCACGAAACTTTTGCTACAGGATCATGCAACACACATCAAAAATCAGGGAGCCCTTCTACAAAGTCATAGTGCATCCTTACGAGCCTTAGAAACTCAAGTGGACCATATTTCTCAAGCCTTGTACGTACGACCACAAGGAATGTCGCCTAGTGACACTGAAGCAACTAAGCACCATGGGAAGGAATAGTCTAGTGCACTCACACTAAGGAGTGGCACGAATATTAACAAAGGTGATAAGTTTGGTGTTGGAGAGAAGGACGAAGTCCAACCCAGCTTACTGCCATTGCAAAAATATCTTTAGGAACCACAGCAAGTAGAAGGAGTAAAGGAGGAATGCAAAGCCAAAAGACCACTCAAGGAAGGGCCAGTTTTTGTTACAAGAAAAAACACAGCCTCACGAGCTACAATAGATTTAGCTAAGCCACTTCCACCATTCCCTCAAAGACTCAAAAGGCAGAAAGAAGATCTCCAATTTGAAAAGTTTGTAGATATTCTTTATTAGTTGCATATCAATGTGCCACTCTTGGATGCCATTGACCAGATGCCCACATATGCTAAGTTTCTCAAGGATATCATCACAAAGAAGAGGAAGGCAGAAAAGCACGAGACAATTGCTATAGCAAAGGAATGCTACTACATTCGGAGAAAACTCCCACCAAAAAGAAAAAAACCAAATACTGAAAATCACTCAAACGAAGTGGGGCTAGCCACGTCTCACCTCAACCTTCCAGACCCTTGACAGTATGCCTCCTAAACTTTTTCTTTCTGCTTTAGCATTTTCAATAAATAGTAGATAGTCTATTTTTAGTGTTGTTTTTTAGCTTTGCTTTTATCTTTTGTTTGTCTTTTCTTTTTATTTATTGATCCGTATCATAGTACATGCCATATGTAGTACTAATCAGACATGCATGTGGTACCTCAAAAAGGGGATTATTTCATTGGTTGCAGAAGAAAATCAGGGTTTGAAGGGAACAAAAATTTGTCTTCACGTGGAAAGTGGACGAACGCAAGAAAAAGATGGAAAACAAAAAGGGTATTATAAAAGGGAATTAATTGAGAGAATATTTGGTTATTTATTGAAGATTAAACCATAGCAACAAATAACCTAGTTCTCGCTCTTACTTTTTCCTTGAGAAATTAAGAGACCCCTTTCTCTTTCCTAACAAAAGACGGCTCCCATCAACCACAACTATCTCTTCTCATTAAAGAGAGTCAGTGGTTAGCCGTTTCCCAAGGAAACCTCCCACACGTCTTCCCCCACTCTCCACTCAAACCGTCCTCAAGCTTCATCTTCTTCAGTCAACCTCAAACCATTCACCTTTTCTTTTTCTTTTCTTCCCACAAAAACATTTGTTCCCTAAAAAGACCAAAAGACCTACCTTCAAGCCTCAAACCATGGCCCGCTGCAAAAATGTCTCTGGTGCGGAATCAAGTTCACAGAACCCACCAGCCGTCAAGATTAAACTCTTCTACGATAAAGCAACCCGAGAAAGATGGCTAAATCTAAAAGATAGAAAACTACTGCCAGAGCAAGGACTCCAATTCCCCGAGAAAGATTAGGAGAACTTCGAGTCAACCCTTCTAGATGTCAAAGCCAAGCATAACTAGAGGAAGCTAGCTGAGCATCCCAAAGGCATATGTGTTCCATTGGTGAAGGAATTCTATGCGCACTTGACGAGCCCAACACAGTCAAGTGTCCACGTTAGAGGAGAACACGTGAAGTTCACTGCTGCAGCAGTGAACAAATTTTATGGCCTAAAGAATGTGGTGGATGAGCATGGAAGCTTTGTTGTTGGGCTAGACCAAAGCACAAGAAGAAATCGTAAAGGAACTATACTTTCGAGGGACAGAACTCAACCGGAACACCATGACAGTTGAGAGGGGGAGACTAAAGCCTGAAGTGAAATGATGGATTCATCTGCTCTGAACGCGACTGATGCCCACATTGCACACAACTACGGTACACCTATCTCATTTGCTGATTATTCACTCCATAGTTAATGGGCGACAAATTGATGTAGGGAAACTAGTGGTGGATGAGGTCTACTCGTGCCTCAAGAGGAGCAAGAGCCCAATGATCTTCCCAAATTTGATAACTGCCCTGTGCCGAAGGAAGGAAGTTTTTGAAAACCCGACTAAGGACGAGCAAATGGAGGGCAAAAAGGGGTTAACGCCTACCCAGATTCCTCAGCTAAAGAGATTTGATGAGGATGCTCCAAACGAGACCCCGGAGGGAGGAGCCAAGAGCTTTGTTGCAACAAGGACCGCAATATTGGTTGCTAAAGCAACCCACCTAGACATAGATCTTCACAGTCTGAGAGTGCAGCTGAGCACCTATTTCAAATATGCCAACCAAAGGGATGTGGCAATCTCACAATGCTTCCCCGTGGTCTTGGCGGGAATCGCAATTCAGTTCCCCCCATTTCCAAAAGAATTCCTTATCACTCCTGAACCGCAAGACCAGAATGCTGCAGCAAGCACGTCCCGACCACCAGCCCAAAAGAGGAAGCTGACGGCTTGGAAGAAAGTCAATCCAATGCCCGCCCATGAACCATATACTCGAGACACCTCAGATCAAGAAGAACAAACCCATGCCCAAAAGTCACAACAAATCGATCTTGCTTCCACACCCACTAGGAAGAGAACACGAAGCAACAAGCTTACTATAGCAACATCACAGCCACCTGAATCGCAAAGGGAGACAACCACCACCTTGAGTGACGATGATCAGCCTATGGCTGAGGCGGCCCCCACCACTGGAACCATCCCCGTTGTGCCACCATCTGAGGATGCTACGACATTCAAGCCGAAACGTTATAAACGCACAGTCGGGCACACTGTCAAACCAATCGATCATGCCCCTGCTCTATCTGACGATAGTGCTACCTCAACGGTTCTGATGGAGCACAACGACCACTCCACAGACGACACAAGTGACAATTAACCTCAGCACCCATGAGGAACAAATTTCTTTTTTCTTTTAATTTTTGTTCTTTTTAGTTTATTTTTGCATCAACATTTTGTATAACAATTTTTTTTATCATGCATCGTGGATGATCCATCTCCAAGTTTGGTGGTGTTTCGCCTTCGCTTAGTTTAAGACCATAGCATTTGCATCGTAAGATTAGACAAAAGTTTTGCTATGGCATTCTGTTTAGCTAGGAAGAAATATGTAAATGCGTTGATGATGCTTAATGATGATCATTCGAAAATTCAATAGGTCTGAACGTAAAATTTTACAACTGCATGAGACTTAAAGAACTATCTTAGGAGTGAGTTTGCTATAGAAAATAATTTTAGACACAAATTGCTTTCTTTCTATGCTTGGTAGGTTTAGAAAAAGTTTTAGGAAGAACTTTAGTATTGCCTTGCATGAAAGAATGAAAAAAATGAGCTTAAAAGGAATTAGACTCCCCTGTGCCTAAAACTGGAAATTGAATAAATGCTATAGCATAACTGTAGAAGGACACTCCGTTGTGCAGTCTTCAGGCCATTGATTCTTGTAAAAAAAAGGGGGGGAACAAAATAAGTGGCAATGAAAAGCACATGAGTGAATGAAATTTGTCACGAGATGAGTCTACCTACTAGCTCGGGAGTGAGAGGTATGCTCCTTACTCATCTAGAGTTAAGGACGGTAGGAGTAATGAGCTGACACCCTTCGTAACAGTACCTTTTACATTTTTGTGGAAGTCTGTAATAATTGAAAATGCATTGCTAAGGCATTATTATTGAGCTTCCTTTAAAAAAATTCTTCGCATATCATGCATAGTTCGAAAGTAATCTTGCGCACACACTCACTAGCAGTTTGTTCTTAAGAGAAATTCTTGCGAGTCTCAAATAAATGTTGTTGATATTGAATGCCTATCTTTTTCTGAAAGCTGAACCATTATTGTAGTATTAACTCCTCGTTAAATCTTTGTCATAGCATTCTTTTTTTAATTTTTACTCATTGCTTGAGGACAAGCAATAGCTTAAGTTTGGGGGTTTGATAGCTATGCTATTAACTCTATATTTATGCCTCTTTGCTATAGCAATTGCTTGTTTTCAAGTGCATTACATGAGATGTAGGCTGCATTTTTAGTATATTTTGGGTGCTTTTTAAATTATTGTTCATGTGGAGTTGGTGCTACGTGAAAGGTAGTTGTTGGTTGTTGGTGTGCAGGATAACAGAGCAAAATGTGAGGGAAAAAGAAAGGAACAAAATGCTATAGCAAGGGAGAGAAAGAAGGCTAGCTGGCGCACGAAAGTACAAGCACGTGAAGTGCAGGAAAGGACGTCTGACACTGTCAGACAGCTTTATGCAGCAGCCGCACTCCATCTGCAGACCGTCCTTTTGTCCCCTAGTGGACAGAGCTTATCGGAGGATATTCTTTGGGATCCCCAACGAGATACCAAGGCACCAAAACCCTAGAAGACCACCCCAACTATATAAAGGCTTGTGCAAAAAGGAAGCACAACAGAAGGGAGGAGCACTTCATCATTGACCAGACTTGGTGTCCTTTATCGAGAAGCTCGAGGCGTGGCCTCACCGTCCTCTTCTGTGGTGGTGAGCCTAAGGCGGTCATGACAGTCCACCGGCGAATTGGGAGTTTATCTTTCCTATTTGCTATAGCATTTATTTATGTGGAGGATTATATGACATTGATATGTTTGATTATTGCCCAACCATGAACTATTTTAGATGGCTTGGGTTCTGTTGGTCAGTACTCTGTTTATTTTCTTAATTTCATGTTAAAGTTTACTGTTCTTTCTTGATCTATGCTTTGTTTATGGTGTGCTTAACTTCCTAAAGTTATAAGAGCTTAGGGTTGTTAGTGCTTTGAAAGATAGGCCCTACCTTAAGCGCCTTCGAGAGTTGTCTTTTCTTTAGGAACAACCAAGGTTTGTAAGAGATTAGGGATGTTAGTGCTTCGAGAGACAGACCATTCCTTATGATGCCTTCGAGTGATGGTCGTTCTCTAGGTACAGATGGGGGTAGTGATTAAGAGAGTAAGCCTTAGCTAATAGTGACAATTAGAGTAGTGTGTGACAACCTTCGAGAGAGGGTCATTGCTTTAGCATTAGCTAGGGGGAGTGATCGAAAGAACTAGCCTTAGATCTTCATAAACAATGGAGTAACCATCAAGAGGAAGGACTCCAACTGCCTCAGAGATAAGTGATGGGTTTAAACGGCTAAGAGGGTTAGAGATTAGGAAAGTAAAGTGTTTAAAGTTAAGCCGAGAGATATTGCTGTAGCATTTTAGTCTCCTAGTCTTCTTGCTAGGGATAGTTTAGAAGCAGCCTAAGTAAATCCTGCCGAGCATAATGTAGAGAACTAGGATTCGTTAGCAGTGTTAAGAGGCTTCAGAGGATTTTCCTCCAGGAGCTAGCAAGCCATTCTGTAGAGAGCTTCATATCCAAGAGAGGACCTTGTTGTCATTTGATTATCTTTTCTTTGTTTGCTTGTTTTGCTACAACATTTTTCCTTCATTCATTCTGCCTCAACATACTCACATTACAATTTGATTACTATAACAATTTGGAAACATAATTGTGTTCACCTCCAATCCCTGTGGAGACGATACTCACTCATCACTTTATTACTCGTTCGACGTGTATACTTGCACCATTTGCGTATCACTTATAGTCATTGCCCGATCACAACATCGATCCCCTTTGTTGTGGATGCGATCCCCTTAAATAGATGAGGGGAAGAGTTTGAATGTGCATAAAATCTGCGGGGATCTGATCTCTAATTGATTTGAGATTTGAATATGGGAGTTATCCTCCACGTTCTAGATAATTCTGCAGATATCTATATATGCCACGACAATCAGCTTCGGCAATTCCTTCAGTTTTGTCCCTTCTTGCGACGACATTCCTTCCTGCAAAGAATTGGGCAAACCAACAACAATTTCTCCACAAAAATCAACAAAATATGACACCAATCTTGATAACCAAGGAAACTAGGAAACTATGCATGAATGCCTAATAAGCAACTGAAATGAGCCTAAGTTTAACAATAATATGAGTAAAAACGGTAGAAAATAAAGAACTTTTACACACTGAACACACCCTCAAACTCGAACTATTACTTGTCCTCAAGCAATGAAAAACACTAACAATTACCTGCCAAGGCCTTTACCACCAAAAATATGCTTCTTACCTGACTTCAATTCTCATAACCATGTCACAAAAAGTTGATTACCTTTCGATCTTTGGATAGCATTGAGAATTACTCAAAATCAAACTATAATGCTAGTGAAAATGTGTGTCTGGAGTTGTGTTGAAGTCCACTAGAGCAAGTTTTAGGCACAATGGGTTTTATCGATTTATTTTCCTGGGCAATTAAGTCTGCTAGAGTTAGTTTTAGGCACCTCTAGCAAAGTAATTTCTTTTTATATTTAATCAACTAGAGCCAGATAGGCACCTCTAATGATTCTTAATGCGTGACAACTAGAGCCAAATGGGAACATCTAGTAAGAAATTATATTACTTCAAATTTTATTTTAGGCTAGAGCTAATTAGGCACCTTTAGCACAATTTACCCATTCTTAAATAACCTAAAGTTCACTAGGTTTCCCTCAATCAACAAGTCACAACAGTGTCAAAATATGCAACATCATAGCAAAATTCCAAGTACTATCCATGCTAATCCTAAAATATAAGGTTTTATCATGTAAGTGCAGTGGCAAAATTCATCATAGGATATCACAACAGGTTTAGGCAATTTAATCAGGAAAAAGACATGACAAGTGACATATGCAAAGTAACATGAGATAACAAAATGAATGCAACTAACTATGAAACAAAATAAAACAAACCCACCCCAAACTCGAGAGATGCATTGTCCCTAATGCATGCAAAAAAAGAAACAAAACAAAAGATACGAAAAGAAAATAGAAAAAGAATGAAATGCAGATGGGTCAATCGGAGAGGTCGTCACCTCGAATGACTAGTGTCCTTCAAGCCATGTGCTTGGTCCTTTTTCTGGCTTGTGGTGGTTGTTGACATGAATGTGGTGGTGTATCTTGAATCGTAGTTTCCACGACCTCTTCACCCAGTTCATCCTTCTTGGTGGCCTCCTCTAGTTTAGAATGTTTACACTTTGATGGCAATTTTAATGGTGCGACCGGAGGGGACTTCATTGGTGCGGAAGTGGAATCATTTGAATATGTTAAACCATGAAGAGATTCAGTACGGGTAGGTCCGGTAATAGGGTCGTTACCTTTATGTGGGATAGTGGTTGTCGAGGTAATGTTACAGGGGGCATGCTAAATGTCAGATGTTGGGGCAAGTAGTTCAACAAAGAATACGAGAAAAAGGACAATGCTTTCGGGATAAATCTCCATGATGACTCTCGTGAGGGAGATATCTTGGTCCTTCATGTATCTCTTATACAACAGTTGAAGTTCTTCCATCCGATCCAATCGTTGTGTCAAAGGGCGAAGGACTTCGGTAATCCCTTTTGATACTTGTCATGGTATGTACACTTGTTGTGGCATGTGCACTTGCCGGGGCATGTTTGGTTGCCTTGACAGTGTCTGGAACAGAGGACTTCTTTGCAACTATTGGTGCCTTTGGTGGCTCATCTCGCATGTCCACCCACTTCTATTGGGCAACTTCTCGTCTATAGCATCACCCGACACGTGCTCCCGTTCACATAATTTGGAAATTAAATCGGGAAAATAGAGTGCCCCCACATCCTTCTTGCTACAAGCATAGATTTCATCAAAAATTAAATTTTCAAATATTAATAGTACGCTTGTGCAAAATAGAATGAAGCAGTAATAAATGAGAATAAGAGACAATAGTGTTTTGGGTAGTAGGAATCCCACGAGTTTTTAGGAAGTTGTTCCATAGTTTGGCCAATTGCTTCAACAAAATTCGGTTCACCGCTCACTTCAAACCTCCATCATTCCATGCGGCTCCCTCAATAGTGAGATTTTGGAACACTTCCACCACTTCTTCGATGGTGATATTGTCGACAAAGTCGGTATGCTCATCTTTCTCAATGTACAATCCAAAATATGCGTTGATGGCGGCGACATCAACAAGAATGGCCCTACCAAATACAAAAACACAAGGATTATCCGGATTTTAAATATGCGAATAAAACGTTTTTACCCACGAGTTGTTTTCGGGTTTTGGATGTTCACAGAAAATCGGCCACTTATGGTCCTCAATAATCTTGTAGACGGAATCTTCAAGACCATAGTTCTGTTGGGAAACATCATACGCAAACACTTGCTCCTCCCACACCCTCCAATTTTCAAACTTTTCTTTGAACCGCTTCTCAATTAGTGTAAAAGCAAATCGACGAAAAGAGGGCTCGAGTGCTCGTGATGAACTTGCTCCAGGCATGGTCTTTAAGTTCTTGGCCATGGTTTGTGGGTTCTTGATCGAGAAAAAAAATAAAGAAACTAAGAAATAAAATCTGAAGAGTTCAAGAGATGGAAAGATAGTAAAGGAAAAAGATGAAGAATATGGGTGATAAGGGGGTTTAATGGTGGAGTAAAGAGTTTGTAAATGTGATGGACATATGTGTTATCAATGGGGGGGGAAGAAAAAACAATTATTGTGAGAGGTTAAGTGTGCGACTAGGTTTAGAAAAGGAGGGAAAAGATTTTTGGGTGAAAAATTTCAGAGGGGTGATTAAATCCCCTATGAAATACCCGAAAATTGTAAAGGGGTGATTAAATCACCTAAAACTAGCCGACTTCCATCTTCTAAGGGATAGATTTTAATTCAAATGGAGTTTTATTCTAAGTCCAACTCCTTCTCCTTTGAACTCTTATCCTAAAATTCAAACACATAAACAAAAAGATAAATATCAAAATAAATATAAGGATAACAACTAATTCAAAATAAAATAAAAGAATAAAAAAGAAAATCCAATTCAAAAATAAAAATAAAAAAGTCAAGAAAATTAAAAGCTCTTAGAAAAAGCATTTTCATGCTTCTTCTAAGGATACAACCTCCTTATCGTGCGTAACACGAGCACCAACATAGTGCTTCAACTGTTGTCCATTAACCTTAAACTCATGTCCATCCACATTTGACTTGATCACAACAACCCCATGAGAAAAAGGTTTTACGACCTCAAAAGGCTCGGACCATATCGACTGTACATTTATCGGAAAGAGTTTCAGTCAAGATTTAAAGAGAAGCACCAGTTGCACTGGCAAGAATTGTCGCGTCAATAGCTTCTTGTCATGCCAACGCTTCGTTTTCTCTTTATAGATCTTGGCATTGTCGTAAGCTAAGGCACGAAATTCTTCTATCTCGTTTAAATCTAGTAAAGGCTTCTACCTTACACTCTCCCAATCCATGTTCACGGTCTAGATAGCCCAATAGGCCTTATGCACGATCTCTACCGGCATGTTGCAACTCTTTCCGTAGACAAGTCTGTAAGGAGACATACCTAGAGGCGTCTTGAATGCTATTCGGTATGCCCAAAGTGCATCATCAATTCTTACAAACCAATCCTTCCGAGAGGGATTGATAACCTTCTCGAGGATAACCTTCAACACACGGTTGGATATTTCAGCCTGCCTGTTAGTCTGTATGTGATATGTTGTGGCAACTTTCTGAGTCACTCCAAATAATTGTAACATCTTGGCAATAAGTCTATTGTCAAAATGTTTTCCTTCATCACTAATAATTGCCCTCGACGTCACAAACTGTGTGAAAATATTCTTATGCAAGAAATGCTGCACAATCTTGGAATCGTTCTTGGGAAATTCAGCTGCCTCTACCCATTTGGACACATAGCCCATGAGAAGTAAGATGTAGAGATTACCGAACGATGATGGGAAAGGCCCCATGAAATCAATTCCCCATACATCGAACAACTCGACCTCATGGATGTTCTGCAACGACATCTTATGTCGCCTTGACATATTCCCCATTCGTTGACAACGGTCACATCCCTTGTAAAATTCATGGGCATCTTTGTAGAGAGTGGGCCAATATAACTTGGATTGTTAGACTTTAGCCGCTGTGCGAGTTCCTTCAAAATGGCCTCCATAGTGTGAAGAATGGCGTTATCCAAGCACATTTTACTACTCCTCCTTGGGAACATATCGTCGTATGACCTGATCTGCACATTTTTTAAACAGCTGAGGCTCGTCTCAATAATAATGCTTAGCATCATGTCGGAACCGCTTCTTTCATTGGTGATTAAGGTCATAAGGTAAAATAATGCTAACTAGAAAATTTACTAGATCTCCATACCAGGGTGTCTTTTTGGAAACTAACAACTGCTCATCTAGGAATGTATCGTGGATCTCCAAAGGATCATCATCTTTATTTCCCCCTTCCAACCTTGACAAATGATCAGCAACCTGGTTCTCTGTGTCGTTCATGTCCTTAATTTCAATGTCAAATTCATGTAAAAATAATATCCAACAAATTAAACGAGGTGTGGCATATTTTTTAGCAATCAAATACTTAATTGTCGAATGGTCAGCGTACAATTACCTTTGTACCAATCAATTAGGAACAAAATTTGTCAAATGCGAAAACTACAACTAGTAATTCCTTTTCTGTCATGATGCAATTCAATGGAGCACCATTAAGGGTTTTACTAGAGTAATATATCACATGGAAAATTTTACCTTTCCTCTGGCCTAAAACGGCTCCTACCGCGAAATTATTCACATCGCAAATGAGCTCGAAAGGTAGGGTCTAATGAGGAGGATGGCAATGGGTATCCTGGTAAGTTGCTTCTTAAGGGATTCAAATGATGTAGCACAAGAATCATCAAAATTAAAAACCTTGTCATGTTCAAGGAAATTACACAATGGTTTAGAAATCAAAGAAAAATTATGAATGAACCTTCTGTAAAAACCTAAATGTCCAAGAAAGCTCCAGATCCCTTTGACTGAATTTGGTGGCTGAAATTTCTCAATCACGTCCACCTAGGCATTGTCTACCTCGATTCCCTTAGATGAGATTTTGTTTCCTAGCACGATTCCATCATAAAGTGGCACTTCTCCCAGTTTAAAACTATGTGTGATTCTTCACAGCGTGCTAACACTTTATCCAAATTGTCAAGGAAATTATCAAAACTGTCTCTGAATAGCGAGAAGTCATCCATGAAGATTTCGAGAAAATCTTCCACCATATCGGAGAAAATCGCCATCATACACCTCTAAAAGGTTGCCAGAGCATTACATAATCTGTACGACATCCTCTAGAATTAATATGTACCATAAGAGCACGTGAAGGTGGTCTTTTTCTGGTCTTCCGGTGCTATGGCAATTTGGTCATAACTTGAGTATCCATCAAGAAAACAATTAAAGGATTTTCCAGCAAGACGGTCAAACATTTGGTCAATAAAGGGTAAAAGAAAATTATCTTTCCTAGTAGCCTTATTTAACTTACGATAATGCATACAAACTCTCCAACCAGTGACATGCCTAGTTGGAATGAGTTCATTGTTTTCATTACTTAACACAATTATTCCTCCCTTTTTCGGTTCATATTGTATCGGACATACCCATGAACTGTCAAAAATAGGATATATGATATCAGCATCAAGCCACTTGGTGATTTCCTTTATCGCCACTTCCTTCATGACAGGGTTAAACCTTCTTTGAGCCTTAATGGATTTTTTATGGCCATCCTCTAATAAGATCTTGTGCATACACACTACCGAACTAATTCCCTTCTTGTCTACGATTGTCCAACCTATTGCCTTTTTGTGCAGTGCCAACATGTCAATCAACCTCTTATCCTATTCAGGCAGAAACTTAGAGGAAATGATTACGGGTAAAGTTTTATTATTTCCCAAATAAACATATTTCAATTGCCCTGAAAATAATTTTAATTCTAAGATAGGGGGTTGCTCAATGGAAGGTTTTTCTGGTTTACATTCCTAACTTGAGTAATCAAGGGATTCAAAAATTTTACTCGGTCGACTTACAATCCAATTCACCTTTTGTTGTACCTCATTGTACGGCTCTTCAGGTCCTTCAAACTCGGTAAGAGAATTATCGTGGCAATACTCCTCCATAGTGAAATTAAATTTGATGGTGGCCTGAATGACCTGGCATTCTTCTAGATCATCAACATATTTAAGGTTTTGAAAACATTGAGTGTAACTTGCTGGTTATTCACCCGCACAGCGAGTTCTCCACTGGAAATCAATCAAGGTCCTTCCCATTGCTAAGAACGGTCTCCGAAGAATAATAGGTGCGAACTCATCCGCTTCACAACCCAAAACAATAAAGTCAGCGGGAAAAATAAATTTATCCACTCTTACCAAAATGTCTTCGATTTTTTCCTCTAGATGCACATAAGATCTGTCTGCAAGCTGCAACATGACTGTAGTGGGTGTCGCCTTCCCTATGCTCAATCTTTGAAAAACATATTTTAGCGTAATATTTATGCTTGCTCTAATATCGCATAACGCCTTCCCGATATAGTGATTGTTGATTGCACAAAGTATTGTAAAATTGTCGGGATCTTTTAGTTTGGGTGGCAATCGGTTGTGCAACATTGCTATACATCACTCTGTCACAGCAACTATCTCAAACTCGCTCATCCTAGTCCGCTTAGAGACGATGTCTTTAAGGAACTAAGCATAGTTCGACATTTGTTCTATTGCTTCAACTAGTGGCAAGTTTATGTGGACTTGCTTTGAGATGTCAAGAAATTACTTGAACTGGTATTCATGTTTCTGCTTCTTCAACCTCTATGAAAATGGTGGTGGAAATCTGATCTTCTTGTATTTTTCTCTCTCATCTGGCTTAGAACTATTGGATGGACTTGTCGTGGTAGGTGGACTTGCCGTGGCAACTGTTGAAGGCTCATCATCAATGATTGTTGTGGCATTGTTGCTAGATACATCTTTCTGAACAGGGGACTGTCTTGTTGGTTGATTACTATCCTCATATTGGATAGGTCTAGCATTTGCTTTTGATCCACTTCAGGTGGTGATCACCTTACATTGTACATGGCCCGTTCCTCGTACAACCTCAATGTCACTGGGCAGACCTCCTTGTGGCCTTTTATTCATAATCTTGGCAAATTGTCCGACTTGCATCTCCAATGCTTTAAAGGCTACTCCTTGATTTTGCATTGTCATCTTGGTCCTGTTAATAAATGCGTTAGTCTTTTTCATGAAATTGCTACTCTCAGCCATATAAGGTTAAGTTTTCATCATAAAAGCATTTATAGAGTTTTCCAAAGAACTAGGTGATGTTGATTGTTACTACAACATATGTTGTTGTGGCATGTTCTGGTGGAATCCTAATGCTTCTATATTCTGGCGGTTCTAATTAATAGATTTGTTCTTGTTACTCTACGAAAAATTGAGGTGCTTCTGCTAGGCTGGACTATATGTGTTGGGACATGTGTTGTTGTTCCGGTTGAAGTTTCCAACGTAAAAGCTAGACTCTAGGTTCTACGGACACTAAGAAGAATCATGGTTACACCATTACATAAATCACAAAATGAGTATACTACCTTGATTTCCTGTGTGTTACTGGGTCGCTGCATATTCTTAACCAAGTTGGTTAATCAGTATCTAACGAATCAAGCTCGATTGTCGAGGCATTTCGTCTGACTATTCCCATTCTAGTGGTTGGGAATTGATAATCATTTTTGGTAGTCTGTCCAAAATCTCCAAAGCTTCCTCTGGTGACTTGTCTAAAAGCGTGCCATTTGCCGAGGCATCTAGCATTATTCTTGTTGGTGAATTTACTTCAATGTAAAACATCACAAATTGCGTCCAATCTTTGAATCCATGCTTCATACATGGACTCATCATCTACTTCGTGCAAAGAAGTAATGTCATTACACACTTTATCAGTCATATTTGTAAAGCTAAATCTAGCAAGGAAACTCCAGTATAGATCTGTCCAAGATTCTAAAGATCTGGATGGGATACTATTTAACCATGATTTTGCCCTATCCCTCAGTGGATAGGGGATAATTTCAGCCTTAGGACATCCTCATGGACTCCTTGTTTCTTAAATGAATCGAAAGTTTCCAGGAACAATTTGAGATGTTGTCTGGCCTCGTCAATCGATGATCTGCCAAACTATCAAACTGTATTGATCATATTAAACATATTTAGCTTCAATTCGAAGTGGGCGGCCTAAATATCAAGTGTGACAACTCCTAGAGTGAGATCATCAATATATTGCTCTAAGTAGTCTTGGATTGGTCTGTTCCTTACAAGAACAGGTTGATCCGATAGAGCTCCTCCTACTCCTTCTATGACATTCTGTTTGTTGTTGGTGTTAAAATTGCCAATTGTTTCAACAGGTGGATCTGCCATTACTGCTCCCAACTCTATTCGTTTTCTATGAAAAACATGTTCGACCTCCGGTTCAAGTGGGTAATATGGTGTTGTCGGTCTTGCTCTGGTCATACACCAACGCAAAACCAGAAGTTATTAGCCCCTTGAAACTAAACAATAAAAATAAAATAAAAAGAAACAAGGGTGTAAGAAATCCAAAAACAAAGTTGCTATTGTCAATCCCCGACAATAGCGCCAAAAACTTGTTATGTGAGTTAAGTGCTACGCAAATGGTGCAAGTGAACACGTCGCATGTTATAGTATAGTAAAGATGGTCTCTATATGGATGGGTGAAACTCCAATTTCTAGCTTCTTGCTCTATAAAAGAACAATATTGGAAGTGATAAGTTGCGATAAATAACAATTAAAATAACTAAATAAGTAGACTAAATGAGTAGTGTAATCGATTAAGAGAATAGGTCGGGTTATGAGTAGTGGTGCAATTGCTGAATGGATTGTCGTGGCAATTAATTGCTAAGGCAATTCAATTGTTGTGGCTACTGAGTCCAGATAAAATGTAACACCCCTCACTCGGTTTATTCCTATCACGACTAAGGAGCATTACTCAAACAAGGAAAACACGAACCAATTTGAACATTTCACAACTCACCTCTAAAAGGTGAGTTAGACTTCTAACCGATAAGTCAAACAACAAGATTCATACACCATCATTCTTAACACTACATGAAATCAATCAAGAAGTGTAATCAAATCCTATTAACCTAAGCAAACAATCGACTATAACAATTCAGTTGCCAAGAAACATGTTATCACATTTGATCCATACTTAAATCATATGATACAAGACTATCAAGACTAGCTAGGCTTAATTCAATCTATCCAAACGATTAACATGACAATAAGGTTAAATTTCTATTTCCTAGCTTCATTCGAATTGCATTAAGATAAGGTGGACATGGTACCATTCGAATAGACACAAACATAAGCACTTCATAGATCCATCAAGTTTCATTCGAATATGTATACTTATAAATCAAGAAACTATGCATGATGAAGATCAATACACTCGAATCTCTAATACATCTAAATCAACCTAAACCATGACAATTAGAAACATGTCATACATGAATTCAGTCTAACCAATTTACCTATTTAAACATGTCATCACAATTTCAAGCATCTCATAGCATATCAAGACAAGATTCAGCATGTAAACATCCAATATACAATACATGGAAAATATCCAAGACATATATCAACCATTCATCTAAGTATTGAGTGTGTAAAAGTTCTATTATTTACACCCTTTTTAACCCATATTTTTGCTACATTCAAGCATCATTGCATTGCATTTAGGTTAGTTTACAGCAAAACATCACAAATATATAAAAGGCACAGATTCTACTAAAAATGGTTGTTTTTGGCAGGTTGCCGCCATCGTAGACGGTGAAGGCAGGCGCAGGGCAGAGAAGCAGAAGAGCTGAACTGAACAAGCAGACAAAGAGGACGATGCTGCCATGGTGCTGCCGTGACAGCAGAGGACGACAACAAAGTAGTGGAGAAAAAGCAAAGTGGACCTCGATAGATAGAGAAAATTATGCTCGTCTGTCGTGTGAAAACCATATATTTTTCCAAGCCCCGGATCAAAAGATATGTCAAGCCAAAGCTCAAGGAGAGGAAACCCAAGAAACAAGGAGGACGGATGAAAAGTAGGATCCTTGAAGATTAAGTCTTTATTAGAATCATACTTTTAATTAAAGTTGTAATCCTTGTTAACTTAGAATACTTGAGCCCAAAGCTTATATAAGGGCATGTATTTTAACCTAGGGCATATCTAATAACCCATAGCCGATTTCCCCTTAAACCGACAACCAAAAACCCTCCACCGTTTACCCGCCGTCGATATGTTCTAAAACCCCCTAGGGCCACGGGTTGATTTGTAAAGTAGTTGCAAGGGTTGTTTTGTTTTAGGAATTTTCAGTTCAATAAAATAAACTTCAAGTTCTCTTATTTTGGTTATTAATATCTTGCAAGAGCATCGGGAGAGCATTGTGAGGTTATATATTTACTTAGCATCGGGAGAGTTAAGTATACGAAAGAAATAAGAGCAAGTTCTCTAGTTTATAGTTGAATTATCTCGTGCCTAGGGATAGGGCGAGGTTAAGTGGCTAAAGAAGAATTCATACACATCGGTGTTCATCCTTCGATTCACGCCGGGAGGTATCATCAAGACGTGATCATCGACAGACTTGGACCTAGGGATAGGCCAAGGCAGATCTAGGATTCTTGCCAAACTTGAATTACTGAGTTGGTGTGTTTGCTGCCACGACGACCAACGGACTACTGCCGCGACAGGTGCTGCCGCGACGGGCGCGACGACAGAACTGGATTTCCAAAACTCTGCAATACCTGCACTACTAAGCAATTCAATACCAGCCCATTCTCTCTATCTTGATATCTTCACTCTTTTATTTACGTTTTCTTTATTATTTTCGTGACAACAATCTCAAATATTTTCTTTACTTTCGTGCAGTGAATTAAGGTGAAGCTATTAGCCCAATCCCTGTGGAGTCGATATCCGATACTTCGTATCACTTTACTACTTGCGTCGTGTACACTTGCACTACCATTGTGATAGACTATTTTACACGCAACAAGTTTTTGGCGCCGTTGTCGGGGATTGGCAACATAACTCTACCTTTCTTTTATTGCACTTTTTGTTTTTGTTTTTGTTTTTCTTTTTCTTTTTATTTTTCTGTTTTTCGTTGGTACTTTCAACTCTTGTTTTTCACGAGGTTTTCTTGTTTATGCGCAGATCTAAAAGAGGTGAAGATCCTGAGTATCCATTAGATCTGGAAGTTGAACGTTCCTTCAATCTCAAGAAACAAATTTGTCACCTTTTAGCCAGGAACGAGTACCTTGAGGAACAGCTAGAGAAGATGGCCGACGACCCACCTGCTGGCGAAGTTATACCGCCTGTCGGCAACCCTGCCGCCGGCCGACGGTCATGTCGTGACTACATGTTGAATGATCATGTAGAGCTGGAAACCATGCTGCCGGATATTGATGTTGATAACTTCGAGCTTAAATCTGTCATGTTTAGTATGGTCAACAATGACGGGCAATTTAGTGGTGCTGTGACAGAGGATGCTAGGGAGCATCTCAAGACGTTCCAGGAGATCTGTGGTTCGTTTAGGCTGACAGGAGTTAATCCGGAGATACTGAGGCTTCGGTTATTTCCCCATTCATTAAGGGACAGAGCTAAAACTTGGTGGAATAAACTTACGCCGGGTTCAATAAGAACTTGGGCAGATTTATCTCGTGAATTTTTATCTCGTTTTAATCCTTCACATTTATCTAAGCGATTACGTAACGAAATTGCTACTTTTCAACAGGAAGATGACGAGCCGATGCACGAGGCCTGGGACAGATTTACTACTCTTTTACGGAACTGCCCAATGCATGGATTCCTCGTCTGGAATCAGGTAACAAAGTTTTATAATGCTGCCAACCTACAAACTCGTATTCGAATTGATTCAGCGGCAAATGGACTATTATTGGATAAAGATCCGGACGAGGCATTGCAAGTTTTGAAAAATCTGGCCAAGAATGAGGAGCAGTTTCCGACATCAAGAAGAGGGGGTAAACGGGTACTTGCTGTCAAGGATTATGAAGCCGACAGCACGATGAAATCACAGGTAGCATTCCTTACTAAAGCAATGAAAAGGTTATTGAATGATGATGGACAACATGGATTTGCTGTTGAGGAAGTATGTGACATCTGTGAGGGAAATCATAGTCGGGATGAATGCCCAATACAAGTAGAAGATGGAATATATGTTGGAAACTACAAGCCAAATTACAATTCCAACAATTATAATCCCAATTGGAGGAAGGATCCCAAATTTTCTTGGAGTAATCCTAATAATGCCCTGAATCCTAAAGCACATAATCAGAATCAGGGAGGACCTAGATTGCTGACGCGACAACAACTGCCGCCGCAACTGCCGCCGCACCTGCCGCCGCAGCAGCAACAGCAGCCACCAGCTGCCTCGAGCAGTATACTGGAACAGACTCTGGCCACTTTTATGTCTCAGACAGGTACTTATATTGAGAATATGAATCAGTTTGTCAAGAAGACAGAGAATTTCATGGATAAAACAGAGATGCGGATGACGAATCATGAGGCTACTCTGAAATCTCTGGAGACACAAATGGGTCAGTTGTAACGCCCCGGTTTTGGGCTCAGAAGTTTTGGGTGTTGACCGGTTCGGTCAAAGTGCTGATCGAATATATAAGAGTGAATTTAGGAAAGCCTAGTTCGGGTTGCATTAAAAATATGGAAAAATGTTCTAAAATCATCTTTTAATATGTATAAGTGAACTGTGAAATCAATTTTGGAAAATGAGGTTCGGAAGGTTGACATTTTGGCTAGTGACCAAAATGTAATTTTTGGAAGTTGCGGGACAGTTTTATAAAGGATTGAAACTTTGAATCTTTAAGGAGCTATTATTCCAAAAAGGATTTCTCCAGATTTTTCTAAGATATTTTAAGGCTCAAATCTGATTTTAAAGATTTAGAAAAGGAGGGAAATCATTTTAACTAATTTTCCAACTAATTTTCCATTTTCTCTCAAATTCTCTTTTCTCTCATTTTCTCTCAACCCAAACAAGATTCTCCAGATTTCTTTCTCTGATTTTGACATCTTAATCTCTCATTTCAATTCTCAATTGATTCCTAATCATCTCATCATCAAAACCTCTCAATTTACAAGTTGATTCATCAAGCTTTTTGGCTCTAAATTGGAGAAATTCAAGTTTGGAGGTAAGAACGTCCTTCTCCTCTAAACTATCAGTTCTTTACTGAAATTCCTAAGTTCTCAATCCTTGATTTATGTTTTATTAAAGGCTTTTCAATTGAGATCTTGATTTTTGGCTAAAATGCAAGATTTGGCGATTTTGGTGAAAATTTCGTGTGATCTGTTTAAGCAGGGTTTTGAGGTGTTAAATTGATGTTAAATGAATGCTAAAATGATTAGAAGTTGAGGTTTAATCAATGCAATCCCGGATAGGTTGAATTTCCTAAGTTTGGCTTGAGTTTTTTGTTGTTTTTGGAGTGTTTTTGGTGATCTGTTATACCTGGAGGTATAAGGACGTGGTTGTGATCATTTTGCATGTTATTTGATGTATAAAAATGGTTAGAAGTGATGGATCTTGGCTGGGTTAAGTTTTGGAAGTGTTTGGAGGTAATTTCGGTTGTGTTTGGTAGCCAAATTGCTAGATTTGTGATGAGCAGCGAGTTGTGTTGTTGTTGCTGGTGTTTTAATGCATAAGGATGCATTAATGTTCTGTTTTTATGTGCTGGAAACAGGGGAGGTTGATCCTTGAGCTTTGGAGGTGTTTTCGGAAGGTTTCGGAAGCTTGGAGGGCTTGTTGGCTAGCTTTGTTTGGTAATCGGTGAGTGAAGTTGGGATTTCAGCTTTTGAAACAAGGTTTGAAGGTTTTTGGGAGCTTAGTTTAAGTCTAAACAACTTTGCTAAGCTCAAGAGTAAGTGAAGGGGTTTTTGCTTTTGAATTGTGTGTGATTTGGTTTTAAAATCAAATGTGGTTGATGATTGTTATGCAAGTGTTATGCATGGTTTAATTCTGTTTTGTAAGCATGTTTTTAGCATGGTTTAATGCTGGTTTTGTAAGTCATTTGAAAAGGATGCTCAAGGAAAGAGATCCTTGGTTTTATACATTGAAAATGTGGTTTTGTTGCATAGTGTTGCATGTTGATCAATGGCTTTATATGATGCTTAAAAACAGTGAATTGATGATGATTAATGATGATAATTGTTACCTTGTGCATATTGTTTATGCATGTGAATCATTGAGCTAATGATGTGATGGCTTTGCATTATGTGTATGCATGTGAATCATTGAGCTAATGATGTGATGGCCTTGCATTATGTTTATGCATGTGGAACATTGGATATTATTGTAAGATGGTTATATTGGCAAGTGTTGTAAGTGGTTCTTGGTTCGTTGGTCGGATATAATTAGCCGGCTATAGGATTGGGTGCACCGTGAATAAAGTCGCCTTGATGGCGGAGTGGTCAAGTGTGGACCGGGTAAACTCCCCTCAAGTATTCCTAACGAGATGAGGTCAGTGGAGGGTGTGCTCACGGAAGGATCTCGGTTGCTTAAGGTCGTAGTGGAGGTTGTTGCCCACGGTAAGACCTTGGTTGAGTAAAGGTTATAAGGTGGTTAAAAGTCCTTATGTGAGAACCTTGTACTTGTTAAGATCACAATGGCAATGGTTAAGTCCATGTGTGGATCTTGTGTGTGATGTCCCGGATCTCGTTAGATGATGTCTACAACTACCAATCGGTTATGCAAAGGTTGTATGGTGGTTGAAAGTCCATACGGGAAGACCTTGTGCATGTCAAGGGTGTATGGCGGTTGAAAGTCCATACATGGGAACCTTGAGGTAAAACTAAGGTTGTATGGTGTTTAAAAGTCCATACATGGGAACCTTAGGAGGTTGAGGTCAGTGGAGGTTGTTGCCCACGGGAAGACCTTGGATTGGGTAGTTTGTAGGGAGCGTTGGGACACGCTCGGAATCCGCGTATCCGATCGGGTTGAAAAGTTGGAAAGTGAATATGGTCGATCTCTTGGAAGCCAATATAATGTTCTTGATCATGTTGAGCATGGGATTGCTTGAAATGATGCATAGTTGCATGTGAAGCATGGGATTGCTTGAAATGATGCATGGTTGCATGTGAAGCATGAGATGCTTGAATTGATGCATGTTTGCATGAGAAGCATGAGATGCTTGGTAAGATGCATTGTTGCATGAGATGTGTATGATGCTAGTGAAAGCATGTTATTTGTATGTTGAACAAGTGTTGGTTATCATTTGATAAATGATGCATGTGAGCATGAATTACCTATGATGCATTGGAGTCATGTATGACTTGTTGTTAAAGGCATGTGATGATGATGTTATGGTTTCTTGCTTGATGTGGTTTCCAAGAAAAGAAAGGTATGTTGTGAAAAGGATGTGTTTTCCATGGTTTTGATTAAGCTTGGCATATAGTGTTTATGCATGGTTTTGAGCTTGATGTAGAAAGAGTTTTCAAACATGGTTTTGGAAAGCAAATCGGGTTGGTTTTAAAGTGTTTTAAAGACCCGCTGCATTGATGGTGTTTTGGTTTTGAGCATTCCTCACTAAGCATTATGTGCTTACGCTCCTTTTGTCCATCAATGCAGATTCTTGAAGTTTGGACAGCAAGGAGCAAGGGATTCAAGGTGGACTCCAATGGAGATGTATGTCTCGGTGAATAGCTATAGTTAATAAGGGCAATGGGGTAGAATCTCTCGGATTGTTGTTATTGTGATCGTATATGTTGATCATGAAGGTTTAAATGCTGTTGTTAATGTTGTTGAAACATGAATTGGGTTAAATGTGATTGAATTGGAAGGTTTGTGCTTAAATGGTTGCTTGTGTAGGAAGCATGCCTATAGATTTGGGGTTTTCCTTATATGTTGAGTATATGTTGAATTGTTGATGCAAGTATGTCTCTTTTATGATGAATTGCATGTTGGCAAAGTTTGGTGGCTTTTGGAGCATGTTTGAATGATCAATTGTGTGTTTGAATGAGCAAAATGCAACATTATGGGCTAGGCGTTTCGGAACAGGTAACACCGTTTCGGAACGGGTGCCCTGCATGAACCCAGGCGTCCGAAACGGGTGCCACCGTTCCGAAACGGAAGGCATTCTGCCAGACCCCCGTTGCGGAACGTGTTGCGGAACGGCCCGTGTTTCGGAACGGGCTTGGCCTGTTTCGGAACGGGTGACCGTTGGGGGCTGACATGGGCGGTTAAATGTTTCAAAATGTTTGCATTTTGGTTCTGAAACTTGTTTGTGCAATTGTATGAGTTCGGGATGTCCGTTTGAGCTGAAATTTGGCAGAGAAGCATGAAACCTGATTAATTTTAAGTTGGTAACTTAAAATCTGGTTAAGTCCTTAAAGTTTTCAGAAATTACAATTTGGTCCCTAAAGTTGTAATTTGTTCAATTGGGTCCCTGTTTTATCTCTGATGTTTGTGATCTTTGAGCATGGTGTTTCTGTGATCACATCTAAGGTTAATGTGCATCTAGACAAGATTAAAAAGAAAAAAAAAGGGTCGTTAATCAAGGTTGACTTTCGGGTTGACTTTGGTTTTCCCCGTGTAATCTTCGTAGTCCGGGTCAACCGTCTAGGCCGGGCTACGGGGGTTATATTTGGTGGTATCAGAGCTGAGTTGCGAAGGTTGGGGAAAACGGTAAGTTGTTGTGATGTGTGTTTGATGTTTACCTTGTTGTATGGTTGAAAGCTGGTTGAAGCATGTGTTTCTGAGTATGCTGTTGATGTTTCTGAGCATGTTGCTGATGTATGCAAGCATGTTTTGTGGTTATGAATCTTGGTTGAGTTTATGTGGATATGTGTTGATGTTATGAGCTGATGTTATGCATGGTGAATGTGTTTTGAGCATGTTATGTTGCTAATGTGCTGGTGTAATTGGATGTTGTTTGGTGTAAGCATGATCAAGGTATGTTGTTGATATGCTTGATGTTGTGATATCCATGTTGTGTTGACTGCTATGTCATGTAAAGGGGAGGATTCGGGATACCCATTGCCTTATTAATATAGCTATTGTGTTATTTTGGAGTTGGAGTTTGAATCCTTGCTTAATGCTGGTCTAACTGTTTGTTTGCTTGTTGTGATTGTATGTTTGTTGTTAGTGGTATGGCAAAGTTGGTGAAAGCATGGAGGTTGAGTGAGATGGTTGCTGCCTTGGGGCAGGTTGTTAAGGCAAAGAATTCACCCTTTTGTAAAGGTGTTTTGTCTCAGTCTTCTGTGACTGAAGTTGAGATGGTAAGGCAAGGGAAGGAAGCTGGTTCCGGGATGGAAAGTTCTTTGTCTGTTGTTCAGGAGGTGTTGGGAACATCTCAGGCTACGGTTGAGGTAAAGTCAGTAGATGTGTTGGCTAAATGTATGGGTTTGCCGAAGCAGCATTTGCTTGATTTGGGTGCTGAGGAGTACCATGGTTCTTCCCCGGAGATGTTTGAGGCCTGGTTGGCCAATGTAGTTCTGATTTTGGATCAGGAAGGCTGTGATTATGCCTGTAAGCTGGGGAGTGTTGTTTCTTTGATGCTGGAGGATGCTTGTTCTTGGTGGACATCTGTGGCTGT
This sequence comes from Hibiscus tridactylites, assembly GCA_958450335.1. Lineage (NCBI taxonomy): Eukaryota > Viridiplantae > Streptophyta > Magnoliopsida > Malvales > Malvaceae > Hibiscus > Hibiscus tridactylites. Next base: position 53,004,193 of record OY288273.1, on the reverse strand, counting down.
GGCGTCACATATCCTTGATATTGATTGGGATTTCTTCGTATCTGCTTTCTATGAAAGGTATTTTGGAAGGGGATTTCCAAGGGTTGAACAAGGTGTGGGTAGTGCTGCTTGTGAGCAAGTGTTGCCTGAGCAAGGAGTGGAAGCTCAGTCATCTGTGTGTGACCGTTGTAAAAGGCAACATGTTGGAAAATGTTGGGACACAAGTGTTTGCTGGAGATGTGGTTCTAAGTTGCATGTTAGGCGTGATTGTCCTCATGGAGTGAAGTCAGCTTTGGTGTTAGCTAAAGGATCTTTGAAAGGTCGTGGGCATGGCCGAGGCGAGGTTCGGAAGTGGCAGAAAAAGCAGAAGGTTGTGAAGAGTTTAAGGAATGAAGTTTGCTGGAAATGTGGGTCTGCTGGACACAAAAGGCGTGATTGTTTGATGTTGGCTCGGAATAGCCAAGGTTCTTTACCGCAAGGAGTTGGTGGGGACCCTGGTGTGTTTGTTGGTGCTGCAGTTGTGCCGCGGAAGGATGATGGTTCCGCAAGGAAGAGGGCTCGTCTGATGAAGCTTCAGGGTGGTGTTGTGTTTTCAGGTAACCTTGTTAAGTGATCTTTGCTTTAGTTGCCTTAGTTTGGTTTCTGTTGGTTTTCCTTGCGTGGTAAGTCTAGTCTTGTTGCTGGCATGTTTGGGTAATGATAGTTGTGGTTTGGTAATATCTTGGGTGTGAAGAAGGCTTTAGTGAATATCTTGTGGTTAATGGTTGTTGGTATGATGGAGTCAGATAAGTTAAAGGTGAGTAAGGAGGTTGTTCTTAGACAGATTTTGAGGATGTTATTGGAGGGTGTGAACTGGCATTCATGCACAGCTAAAATCATTGTTATATACTATATTATATATGTTGGTCCATGCATACATGTGGCATGACATTAGAGGTTTTGCATACATGTACATCAGGCGTTGATAGGGCATGTAGGTGATCATGCATACGATGTTCACGCTCGCTAATAACTAATCGAATCTGTTAGTGTTGTGGTTGGATTAGGTGGGATGATGGGTTTTAGAGGTTGTTTGGTGCTAAGTGTGAGCTGGAGGTGCTGGAGTTTGGTAAACCAGTTGTTAGTGATAGTGGAAGTGGTATAGCCTGTTGGTAAAAGGATAGTGTTTGGTGCTCAGATGGGTTTAGTGGTTTGGTGGTGAAGGGTATCGGTTGAGGTTAGTATCGGCTAAGTGGTTTGTTTAGCTAAAAGGAAGTGGTTGTTCCTTGGTGCTAAGTGTTGTGGTAGCTTGGTGGTTGAGTTCCCAAGTGCTGAAGTTGTTTAGCTTTTAAGTTGTTGTGAAGGGTTGTGTTGGTTCTTAGCAATCTTTGAGGAGATCAGAGGCTGTTATGTGTGTTTAGGTTGAGTAATGTTCTGGTAATGTAAGTGTTCTGGTTGAAGTTTGTAGTGAAAGGGCTGTGAAAGATCGAAGGTTTTCGTTGGTTGTTTGGGTTCTTGTGAGAAGTGGTTGGCTAGTTATGGTTAAGAAAGTTCTGTTTGAAGTCTGTTGATGGTATGTGGAACGGCTGAAGGTTTCAAGTTTGGTTTGTGATGTAATTTTTGGTATTTGGGTGAATGGTGCTGGTGAGCTGTTATGGTAATGTTTTGGCGGATGTGAAGGTTGGTCAGCTTCGTTAAAGAGTTTGTGTAAACAGTTGATGTTTAAGAATTTCTGCTTGTTGGGAAAATCTTTGGAAAAGGTTTGGGAATCGCAAGAGTTTTTTTTTTTTGAAGCTGAGAGGTTGCCTAGTGGCTGAGTTGGTTTGGTTGTTGTCTTTGTGTAGACAAGTCTTGGAAGATGTGTATTACAGTGTTGTCTGCTATAAGAGCTGAAGTTCTTCAGGTTGATGTTGGGGTTGTGTACAGTTCGGTTATGTGAAAGGTTGAGTCGTGGTTACCTTTGAGAGTTTGGAAAGTGATCAGTGTTGTTGGTTGAGGCTTTTGTGTTGCCTTGTGTGTTGCTTTGAGGAGTTTGTTGTTCTCTTTTCGCCGGTTGAAATTTCGAGGACGAAATTTCCTAAGGGGGGAGAGTTGTAACGCCCCGGTTTTGGGCTCAGAAGTTTTGGGTGTTGACCGGTTCGGTCAAAGTGCTGATCGAATATATAAGAGTGAATTTAGGAAAGCCTAGTTCGGGTTGCATTAAAAATATGGAAAAATGTTCTAAAATCATCTTTTAATATGTATAAGTGAACTGTGAAATCAATTTTGGAAAATGAGGTTCGGAAGGTTGACATTTTGGCTAGTGACCAAAATGTAATTTTTGGAAGTTGCGGGACAGTTTTATAAAGGATTGAAACTTTGAATCTTTAAGGAGCTATTATTCCAAAAAGGATTTCTCCAGATTTTTCTAAGATATTTTAAGGCTCAAATCTGATTTTAAAGATTTAGAAAAGGAGGGAAATCATTTTAACTAATTTTCCAACTAATTTTCCATTTTCTCTCAAATTCTCTTTTCTCTCATTTTCTCTCAACCCAAACAAGATTCTCCAGATTTCTTTCTCTGATTTTGACATCTTAATCTCTCATTTCAATTCTCAGTTGATTCCTAATCATCTCATCATCAAAACCTCTCAATTTACAAGTTGATTCATCAAGCTTTTTGGCTCTAAATTGGAGAAATTCAAGTTTGGAGGTAAGAATGTCCTTCTCCTCTAAACTATCAGTTCTTTACTGAAATTCCTAAGTTCTCAATCCTTGATTTATGTTTTATTAAAGGCTTTTCAATTGAGATCTTGATTTTTGGCTAAAATGCAAGATTTGGCGATTTTGGTGAAAATTTCGTGTGATCTGTTTAAGCAGGGTTTTGAGGTGTTAAATTGATATTAAATGAATGCTAAAATGATTAGAAGTTGAGGTTTAATCAATGCAATCCCGGATAGGTTGAATTTCCTAAGTTTGGCTTGAGTTTTTTGTTGTTTTTGGAGTGTTTTTGGTGATCTGTTATACCTGGAGGTATAAGGACGTGGTTGTGATCATTTTGCATGTTATTTGATGTATAAAAATGGTTAGAAGTGATGGATCTTGGCTGGGTTAAGTTTTGGAAGTGTTTGGAGGTAATTTCGGTTGTGTTTGGTAGCCAAATTGCTAGATTTGTGATGAGCAGCGAGTTGTGTTGTTGTTGCTGGTGTTTTAATGCATAAGGATGCATTAATGTTCTGTTTTTATGTGCTGGAAACAGGGGAGGTTGATCCTTGAGCTTTGGAGGTGTTTTCGGAAGGTTTCGGAAGCTTGGAGGGCTTGTTGGCTAGCTTTGTTTGGTAATCGGTGAGTGAAGTTGGGATTTCAGCTTTTGAAACAAGGTTTGAAGGTTTTTGGGAGCTTAGTTTAAGTCTAAACAACTTTGCTAAGCTCAAGAGTAAGTGAAGGGGTTTTTGCTTTTGAATTGTGTGTGATTTGGTTTTAAAATCAAATGTGGTTGATGATTGTTATGCAAGTGTTATGCATGGTTTAATTCTGTTTTGTAAGCATGTTTTTAGCATGGTTTAATGATGGTTTTATAAGTCATTTGAAAAGGATGCTCAAGGAAAGAGATCCTTGGTTTTATACATTGAAAATGTGGTTTTGTTGCATAGTGTTGCATGTTGATCAATGGCTTTATATGATGCTTAAAAACAGTGAATTGATGATGATTAATGATGATAATTGTTACCTTGTGCATATTGTTTATGCATGTGAATCCTTGAGCTAATGATGTGATGGCTTTGCATTATGTGTATGCATGTGAATCATTGAGCTAATGATGTGATGGCCTTGCATTATGTTTATGCATGTGGAACATTGGATATTATGGTAAGATGGTTATATTGGCAAGTGTTGTAAGTGGTTCTTGGTTCGTTGATCGGATATAATTAGCCGGCTATAGGATTGGGTGCACCGTGAATAAAGTCGCCTTGATGGCGGAGGGGTCAAGTGTGGACCGGGTAAACTCCCCTCAAGTATTCCTAACGAGATGAGGTCAGTGGAGGGTGTGCCTACGGAAGGACCTCGATTGCTTAAGGTCGTAGTGGAGGTTGTTGCCCACGGTAAGACCTTGGTTGAGTAAAGGTTATAAGGTGGTTAAAAGTCCTTATGTGAGAACCTTGTACTTGTTAAGATCACAATGGCAATGGTTAAGTCCATGTGTGGATCTTGTGTGTGATGTCCCGGATCTCGTTAGATGATGTCTACAACTACCAATCGGTTATGCAAAGGTTGTATGGTGGTTGAAAGTCCATACGGGAAGACCTTGTGCATGTCAAGGGTGTATGGCGGTTGAAAGTCCATACATGGGAACCTTGAGGTAAAACTAAGGTTGTATGGTGTTTAAAAGTCCATACATGGGAACCTTAGGAGGTTGAGGTCAGTGGAGGTTGTTGCCCACGGGAAGACCTTGGATTGGGTAGTGTGTAGGGAGCGTTGGGACACGCTCGGAATCCGCGTATCCGTTCGAGTTGAAAAGTTGGAAAGTGAATATGGTCGATCTCTTGGAAGCCAATATAATGTTCTTGATCATGTTGAGCATGGGATTGCTTGAAATGATGCATAGTTGCATGTGAAGCATGGGATTGCTTGAAATGATGCATGGTTGCATGTGAAGCATGAGATGCTTGAATTGATGCATGTTTGCATGAGAAGCATGAGATGCTTGGTAAGATGCATTGTTGCATGAGATGTGTATGATGCTAGTGAAAGCATGTTACTTGTATGTTGAACAAGTGTTGGTTATCAGTTGATAAATGATGCATGTGAGCATGAATTACCTATGATGCATTGGAGTCATGTATGACTTGTTGTTAAAGGCATGTGATGATGATGTTATGGTTTCTTGCTTGTTGTGGTTTCCAAGAAAAGAAAGGTATGTTGTGAAAAGGATGTGTTTGCCATGGTTTTGATTAAGCTTGGCATATAGTGTTTATGCATGGTTTTGAGCTTGATGTAGAAAGAGTTTTCAAACATGGTTTTGGAAAGAAAATCGGGTTGGTTTTAAAGTGTTTTAAAGACCCGCTGCATTGATGGTGTTTTGGTTTTGAGCATTCCTCACTAAGCATTATGTGCTTACGCTCCTTTTGTCCATCAATGCAGATTCTTGAAGTTTGGACAGCAAGGAGCAAGGGATTCAAGGTGGACTCCAATGGAGATGTATGTCTCGGTGAATAGCTATAGTTAATAAGGGCAATGGGGTAGAATCTCTCGGATTGTTGTTATTGTGATCGTATATGTTGATCATGAAGGTTTAAATGCTGTTGTTAATGTTGTTGAAACATGAATTGGGTTAAATGTGATTGAATTGGAAGGTTTGTGCTTAAATGGTTGCTTGTGTAGGAAGCATGCCTATAGATTTGGGGTTTTCCTTATATGTTGAGTATATGTTGAATTGTTGATGCAAGTATGTCTCTTTTATGATGAATTGCATGTTGGCAAAGTTTGGTGGCTTTTGGAGCATGTTTGAATGATCAATTGTGTGTTTGAATGAGCAAAATGCAACATTCTGGGCTAGGCGTTTCGGAACAGGTAACACCGTTTCGGAACGGGTGCCCTGCATGAACCCAGGCGTCCGAAACGGGTGCCACCGTTCCGAAATGGAAGGCATTCTGCCAGACCCCCGTTGCGGAACGTGTTGCGGAACGGCCCGTGTTTCGGAACGGGCTTGGCCTGTTTCGGAACGGGTGACCGTTGGGGGCTGACATGGGCGGTTAAATGTTTCAAAATGTTTGCATTTTGGTTCTGAAACTTGTTTGTGCAATTGTATGAGTTCGGGATGTCCGTTTGAGCTGAAATTTGGCAGAGAAGCATGAAACCTGATTAATTTTAAGTTGGTAACTTAAAATCTGGTTAAGTCCTTAAAGTTTTCAGAAATTACAATTTGGTCCCTAAAGTTGTAATTTGTTCAATTGGGTCCCTGTTTTATCTCTGATGTTTGTGATCTTTGAGCATGGTGTTTGTGTGATCACATCTAAGGTTAATGTGCATCTAGACAAGATTAAAAAGAAAAAAAAAGGGTCGTTAATCAAGGTTGACTTTCGGGTTGACTTTGGTTTTCCCCGTGTAATCTTCGTAGTCCGGGTCAACCGTCTAGGCCGGGCTACGGGGGTTACATCAGGTCTCCCAACATATTAAGCCGAGGCAGACTGGAGGATTTCCTAGTAATACTGAAAATGCTAGGCAGCCCACACATGAGCAGTGTAAGGCAATTACTACTAGGAGTGGGAAGAAATTACCAGGGCCGGAAAAGGAAGCTGAAACAGTAAAGGAACTAGCCTTAGACAAACCTGCCGAGGAAGCTGCCCCGACAGGTGATAAACAGACTGCTGCCGATGAGCCTGTCACGACAGCAGAAGCGACAGAGGAGAAAAACGATGATTTTCGTCCTCCGATTCGTATGCAATGGGAAGGACGTATTGCTGATTATCGTCCCCCACCCCCTTTTCCCCAACGGATACAGCAAGCTAAGCAAGAATCTCAACTTAAAAAGATTTATGTTATTTTTAAGCAGGTTCATATTAATATTACGTTGTTAGATGCTGTTAGGGAGATGCCCGGTTATGCCAAATTTCTCAAGGATGTCATGTCGAAGAAATCTAAACTTGGGGAATTTGAAATGGTAAAGATGACAGAAGGTTGCATGAGTATTCTTCATCGGCAGCCACCCTAGAAAAAGAAGGATCCGAGGAGCTTCATCATACCTTGTGTAATCGGAAATAAATATGTGGGTAAGGCACTTTGTGATCTTGGTGCTAGTGTTAATTTAATGCCAAAATCTGCTTTTCAGAAATTAGGTATTGGAAAGGCGCGGCCCACGACAGTAACTCTGCAGCTGGCAGACCGCGCTTATGTTCATCCGAAAGGAAAAATCAAAGATATTCTGGTAAGAGTGGATAAATTTATTTTTCCTGCTGACTTTCTTGTTTTAGATTGTGAAGCAGATGAAAAAGCACAAATCATCCTTGGGCGACCCTTCTTAGCCACGGGAAGATCACTGATTGATGTTGAGAAAGGAGAACTCACCATGAGAGTGAATGATCAAGAGATTAAGTTGAATGTTCTCCAAGCTATGAAACATGCCGATGCAGACGAGGAATGCAAGGCTATCACTGAAATTACCCTTGATCAACCCTGCATCAGGTCGGGCTGTCACGATGTAAAATTTGGTCACTGCCGCGGCAGCCACTTACAGGACTGTCACGACAGCACTGATGACAGCACCAACGACAGCAACTCCTCTGAATCTGATACATCTGATACTGAAGATCAGGAGGAGGTAAATTGGTTAGGCAATCGTCCAGGTAAGTTATTCGAACCTTTGAATTATACTTCGGATAACCATTTAATCCAAAAGCCATCTACTGTTGAACCACCTATCTTAGAATTGAAGCCCCTGCCAGGGCAGCTAAAATATGCTTTTCTTGGTTCAAATGATACGTTGCCCGTAATCATCTCTTCTAAGCTGCCGCAGGAACAGGAACGGCAGCTAATAGGCATGCTACGGTAGCACAAAAAGGCGATTGGGTGGACGATAGCAGACATTCAAGGAATTAGTCCGACATTATGCATGCACAAAATCCTTCTAGAAGAAGATCATAAGCCGACTATTGATGCCCAAAGGCGGCTAAACCATGCAATGAAAGAGGTGGTGCGTAAAGAAATAATCAAATGGTTAGATGCTGGTATTATTTACGCCATCTCCGACAGCAAATGGGTGAGCCCGGTGCAATGCGTTCCTAAGAAAGGAGGAATGACAGTGATAACCAACGAAAACAATGAGTTAATCCCAACCAGGACTGTGACCGGTTGGAGGGTTTGTATGGACTATCAAAAGCTTAACAAAGCTACTCGAAAAGACCACTTTCCTTTACCCTTTATTGATCAAATGCTTGATAGATTAGCAGGAAAACCTTACTATTGTTTTCTTGATGGTTATTCAGGTTATAATCAAATTGCTATCGCACCGGAGGATCAAGAAAAGACGACTTTCACATGCCCCTACGGAACGTATGCTTTTAGGAGAATGCCTTTTGGATTATGCAATGCACCCGCCACCTTCCAAAGGTGCATGATGGCCATATTCTCCGACATGGTGGAGGACTTCCTTGAGATTTTTATGGATGATTTTTCCGTCTTTGGAGACGATTTTGAGAGTTGCCTCGGTAATCTACAAAAGGTACTTGAAAGATGTGAAAAAGCAAATCTTGTTTTGAATTGGGAAAAATGCCACTTTATGGTGGATGAAGGGATAGTCCTTGGCCATAAGATTAGCTGTCGTGGGATAGAAGTCGACAGGGCTAAAATATAAGTGATCGAGAAGCTGCCGCCACCAACCACAGTCAAGGGTATTAGAAGTTTCTTAGGGCATGCTGGTTTTTATCGGAGATTCATTGCAAATTTCTCAAAAATCACCAAGCCCCTATGCCATCTTTTGGAGCAGAACCGACCCTTTGACTTTAATGAAGAATGTACTGAAGCATTCAAGGTTCTGAAGGAAAAACTGGTAACAGCCCCAATAGTACAGCCACCAGACTGGACACAGCCATTTGAGATTATGTGTGATGCTAGTGACTATGCTGTCGGGGCAGCACTTGGGCAGCGGAGAGATAAATTATTTCATGTCATCTACTATGCCAGCAAGACACTAAATGACGCCCAAGTGAATTACACCACCACATAAAAGGAGCTATTAGTTGTGGTGTTCTCCATTGACAAGTTTCGTTCTTACATACTTGGGACGAAAGTAATAGTGCACACAGACCATTCTGCCCTGAAATATTTGTTCGCGAAAAAGGATGCAAAGCCTAGATTGATACGGTGGATCCTGCTATTGCAAGAATTTGACCTTGAAATCAAGGACAAAAAAGGGACAGAAAATCAGGTGGCAGATCACTTGTCAAGGTTGGAGAAGGGACAGAGTCTGCCAATAGATGAGACAAACATACTGGAGACCTTCCCAGATGAGCAGCTCTTTGCTGCCGCAATTACTGCCGCGACAGCCATGGCGGCAGGTAAGTCTTCTGAACTCCCCTGGTATGCTGATTTCGTTAATTTTATAGTTAGCGGAATACTTCCTTCTGATCTTGATTATCAAGCCAGGAAGAGGTTCCAAAATGATGTTAAGCAATATTATTGGGACGAACCTCTTCTTTTCAAACTATGTGCAGATCAAGTCATAAGGAGGTGTGTACCACGGGAAGAGCAAGAAGACATTCTCAATCACTGTCATGCTTCACAATATAGAGGTCACTTAGGAGGCAACAAAACTGCTGCCAAGGTGCTGCAGTCAGGGTTCTACTGGCCGACATTGTATAAAGATGCACATGACTTCTACAAGAACTGTGACAGGTGCCAGCAGACAGGTAACATCTCGAGGAGAAACGAGATGCCACTGCAGAACATTTTAGAAGTCGAGATCTTCGACGTTTGGGGGATTGATTTTATGGGACCTTTTCCATCTTCATGTGGAAATCTATACATCCTCCTAGCAGTGGATTATGTCTCTAAGTGGGTTGAAGCTATCGCCACTCAAAAGAATGATGCCAAGACAGTCCAACGGTTTTTACACAAAAACATCTTTTCTAGGTTTGGCATCCCTAAGGCGATTATCAGTGATGAAGGGAGACATTTTGACAATAGGGTTATTGCTGCCGCCTTGAAGAAATATGGTGTCAAGCATCGGATTGCGACAGCATACCACCCACAGACCAATGGACAAGCTGAGATATCCAATAGGGAAGTCAAGAACATTCTTGAGAAGATGGTTAAACCAACTAGGAAAGATTGATCTTTACTTCTAAATGATGTGTTATGGGCATATAGGACAGCTTTTAAGACTCCATTGGGCATGTCTCCATACCGATTGATTTATGGGAAAACCTGTCATCTGCCTGTCGAGATAGAGCACAGAGCATATTGGGCGATCAAGGCAGTGAATATGGACTTGGACAAGGCAGGACAGAAAAGGCTGTTAGATCTGAACGAGATTGAAGAAATACGGGCAATGGCCTACGCTAATGTAAGAATTTACAAGGAGAAAACTAAGAAGTGGAATGACAGGAAGTTGATGCCACGACAGTTCTGCCCAGGGCAGCTTGTATTGTTGTTCAATTCTAGAGTGAAACTTTTCCCAGGGAAACTGAAATCTAGATGGTCTGGCCCATTCCAAGTCGTACAAGTTTTTCCCCATGGTGCCATCACAATCCGATCATTAAAAGACGGGCACCAATTCAAAGTCAATGGACAGCGCCTCAAGCATTATCAGGGGACTGAAGCCCCAGGAATACAGGAAGTGGTTACCTTAGGAAATGCCCCACAAGGCACCCCTAATTTAACCTAAATTTTAATTTTTATTTATTTTTATTATTTATTATTTATTAGGAAATAAGGTTTATTTTATTCAAATAATGTTTTTATATTTTGTTTTTAGGTAATAAAGGAGCCAAGAAGAATAGGAGAAGTGACCCAAGCCCACCATCCATCCATTAGCCCAACAAAGCAAAATATTGAAGCCTGTCGTTCCAGCTGCCGCGGCGGACACGGAAAAGACAGGCTGTCACCAGACTGTCACGGCCGACGCAGAAACGTGTGACAGACGCGTAACAGACGCATAAATGCGTGTCAGACGCGTCAGACACGCTAAAGATCAACAGTCGCCTCGTTATTCACGCCTGTCGTTACAGCTTCAACGGGCAGCAACTCCTCCTCTATAAAACCCCATTTCATTTTCATTTCATTCATTTCTGTTTTTCTTACTTGCTCTCCCCTTTAGTTTTCATTTGTTTTCTTTTACTTTCAACAACCCTTGCACTAACATGTCTTCCAGAAGAACCCGCCGCAGCGCTGCTTCAACATCTTCACCGGCAGCACCTACCCCGCAGTCCTTCGCAACTAAGGATCTATGGGAAGAAAGAGGCTTTATTTACACTCCAAAGGCCGTTAATATGGGCCTCAAGCCTTTCATCGCAAGGACAATTAGAGCCCTCTTGTGGGAACAATTCGCAGAGCAACTAGCAAAAATGAATGAAACGCTGGTAAGGGAATTCTATGCTGCCATCGGCAGCAGGACGGCAACAACAGTAACCGTCCGAGGGACAGAAATGCAGTTCACAGCCGAGCGCATCAACTCTTTCTATGGACTCTACTTCGGCCCCAACGACGATGCTCACCAGCAGTTCCTTGACACTCTAGACGATGCTGCTTTCGACGTTGTCATGGCAGAAGTGACAGAAGAAGGGACTGAATGGAACACGAGCCGCAAAAATCCCCACACCGTGAAGAGGGGGCAGCTGCTGCCAGAGGCCAAACTGTGGAACGCCTTCATTAAGAGGAGAATTCTGCCGTCCTCACATCACACCACAGTGGACCAACAGAGGTTAGCCCTAATACACTCCATTATCAATAAACGACCCATTAATGTGGGGAGTTACATACGGGAGAGTATTTTGGACTGTGCCCATCAATCGACGGCCCTCCTCTGCCTTCCCTTCCTTATCACATCTCTCTGCCGCTGCTCTGCCGTACCGGAAGCCACCACCGATCGCCTAGTGAAGGGACGGGGCTGGATAGACAAAAATATCATCAGCCTCATGGAGCTGACAGTAGCAACCCCCCTCTCCTCCTTCAACCCTGCTGCCGCCCCTGCTGAATTGTCAGAGCAACCCAACCTTGAACCTGCCGCCGCAGCAGATGCTCCGACAGACCCAACCGCTCAAATCCTTGCTACTATTCAGAGGATGGAGGACAGACAGCTGGGTCTAATGACATTCATCAAGGATTTTGCCGAATCCACGGTAAATTTCATTCACCATTCTTTAAATTTTCCTGATGTTGTCTTTCCCACCTTCCCTGCCCACTACTTCACCGTCCCCACCCCTGCCCACACACCCACACCTGCTGCCACACCACATACACCATCTGCTGCCTCTATATTATCACTTGCCCCGACGGCAGCCGGCAGCCCTCAGGTCGAAACATTCGCCCGAGGAGCAAAGCGACCGGCACCCTCAGATGATATTGCTTCCTTTGTAGCTGGGTTCTCTTCTTCATCCGTCTGGGCAGACAGCGACACTGAACCCTCTATTTGGAGGAACCTGTCGAAAGAATTTACACCTGTCAAGAGGCAGAAAAGAATGGCCAACAAGAAAACTCTGCCAAAGGCCAGCAGCAGCAACTGGGACAGCGGCAGCAGCTCCGACATCCAGGTTGTAGAGCAACCACAGCAGCCTGCCCCAAAGCCCAGAATCCGCCGCCAAATCCTCCTCAACATCAGCAGTGAAGACAGTGCTAAAAATTTAACTTTCTTATTTTCTTATTGTTGCCTGCCATATCCATATTTTGTGATGTACTGCCTTCATTTATTTTCATTTTGTCATTTGCATTGAGGGCAATGCAACCCTCGAGTTTGGGGGTGGCAACCCTCCATTTTAATGGAGTCTAAGTACATCTTAGTTAATTGTTGTGTCTTTTATTTACTTATTTTTTGTCTCTTAAAAAAATCTGAAAAACTGAAAATTTTGGCTTAAAACTGTTATTTGAACTTACCTATCGTGACAGCTCTGTCGTGGCAGCATCTTTAGGACAGTTTAAGGAGAAGTTTAGAGCCTTTCTATAGTTCTGAAAAACTTAAACACCATTGTGACTGTTATACTGCTTAGATTTCTTTTAGCCAAACTAGAATAGGAAGCTTAATACTTGAATAGCCCCTAGAGGTGCCTAACACTGGCTCTAGGGAAGAAGTTTAGCAAAAGAAACTCAAAAACCTAGAGGTGCCCGAAACCGGCTCTAGGAAGCTAACTAGAGGTGCCTAAAACTGGCTCTAGTAAAACTTAGCTTGAAAAATAGAAGAATCAAGTCAAAACAAAAGAAGCATGAAAATGTGTCTTCAAAAATAAACTTTGGCATAAAAATTCAAGTTAAGAGTTGAATATTCTAGTGAAACTAAGAGAGTCTTAGCATATAACTGTTCACAAGCATGCACACATTGCACGAGAACTATAGTGAGATTCCGGACAGATCCTAAATTATTCGACAGGTTGCTGCTGTCACAGGGAACGAACAGTGGGTAAGGGAAAGTTCACTGTTTGAAAGCCAAACAAAAATATTTCATTTTTCTTTTGAGTCTTAGTTGCTTGAGGACAAGCAAAAACTTGAGTTTGGGGGTGTGTTGAGTGTGTAAAAGTTCTATTATTTACACCCTTTTTAACCCATATTTTTGCTACATTCAAGCATCATTGCATTGCATTTAGGTTAGTTTATAGCAAAACATCACAAATATATAAAAGGCACAAATTCTACTAAAAATGGTTGTTTTTGGCAGGTTGTCGCCATCGTAGACGGTGAAGGCAGGCGTAGGGCAGAGAAGCAGAAGAGCTGAACTGAACAAGCAGACAAAGAGGACGATGCTGCCATGGTGCTACCGTGACAGCAGAGGACGACAGCAAAGTAGTGGAGAAAAAGCAAAGTGGACCTCGATAGATAGAGAAAATTATGCTCGTATGTCGTTTGAAAACCATATATTTTTCCAAGCCTCGGATCAAAAGATATGTCAAGCCAAAGCTCAAGGAGAGGAAATCCCAAGAAACAAGGAGGACGGCTGAAAAGTAGGATCCTTGAAGATTAAGTCTTTATTAGAATCATACTTTAATTAAAGTTGTAATCCTTGTTAACTTAGAATACTTGAGCCCAAAGCTTATATAAGGGCATGTATTTTAACCTAGGGCATATCTAATAACCCATAGCCGATTTCCCCTTAAACCGACAACCAAAAACCCTCCGCCGTTTACCCGCCGTCGATATGTTCTAAAACCCCCCTAGGGCCACGGGTTGATTTGTAAAGTAGTTGCAAGGGTTGTTTTGTTTTAGGAATTTTCAATCAATAAAATAAACTTCAAGTTCTCTTATTTTGGTTATTAAAATCTTGCAAGAGCATCGGGAGAGCATTGTGAGGTTATCTATTTACTTAGCATCGGGAGAGTTAAGTATACAAAAGAAATAAGAGCAAGTTCTCTAGTTTATAGTTGAACTATCTCGTGCCTAGGGATAGGGCGAGGTTAAGTGGCTAAAGAAGAATTCATACACATCGGTGTTCATCCTTCGATTCACGCCGGGAGGTATCATCAAGACGTGATCATCGACAGACTTGGACCTAGGGATAGGCCAAGGTAGATCTGGGATTCTTTCCAAATTTGAAGTACTGAGTTGGTGTGTTTGCTGCCACGACGACCAACGGACTACTGCCGCGACAGGTGCTGACGCGACGGGCGCGACGACAGAACTGGATTTCCAAAACTCTGCAATGCCTGCACTACTGAGCAATTCAATACCAGCCCATTCTCTCTATCTTGATATCTTTACTCTTTTATTTACGTTTTCTTTATTATTTTCGTGACAACAATCTCAAATATTTTCTTTACTTTCGTGCAGTGAATTAAGGTGAAGCTATTAGCCCAATCCCTGTGGAGACGATATCCGATACTTCGTATCACTTTACTACTTGCGTCGTGTACACTTGCACTACCATTGTGATAGACTATTTTACACGCAACACTAAGCATATCAAGAAACAAGGTAATATCCATTTGATCAAACATAATTCATATTTCATAAATAGTACCTAGATCAACTGCGATACAAAACCAAGCTATAACATCTTGTTTATACATCACCATAACTTCAAATATATACAAATCTTCAAGGATTCAAAATGCATGATGTCTAGCCTAAATACAAGTCTAAAGCCACCACCTAGGAGCTTACAAAAGATATGAACCATACTTGATCTTTAGCTTGTCTTGCCTTGGTTCAACTAAAGGAATGCTTTCAAACACAACCTGAATTTGGGAAGAACAGAAATGCGAGTGATAAGCATTGTTAAGTACTTAGTGAGGTAGACCAAGACTAACAAGTTATTTCAAGTATAAGTTATATCTAGATTATATCTACTGTTTCGTGTTTAAGGCTCTAAGCTTAAATAGCAAGTATAGTTTTAATTACAAGGTCATTCATATTGAAGATATCAAGAAATTGAACACATTAAGGCATGCTTGAATTCAAATTGCACAAGTAATATCAAGCATCTAGAGTAAGTGATCTTCACGTCGGCAAGCGAAGTTTCGCGTATCGGTGAGTGGAAAAGGATTTTCCATCTTTGAAACATTTGAACGTGGTTTTGGGAGCTTACTATAAGTTTGAAACACTTAGCTAAGCTCAAGAGTAAGTAAATCGAAAGTTTCTCTCAGATTGTGTTATGTTTTGGTTTGAAATGCACTTGATTGAAATGTGATTTGATTACTATTTCAAAGCATGATTTGAGCATTGATGTTGCTGGTTTTAAATGCCATTTAATTAAGGATGCACATGGTAAGTGATCCTTGGGTTTATATGATTATGAATTGGTTTAAAGCATGTTATTGCTTGTGGAAATGACATTGTGCTTTATGCTTGTAAAATAGTGAAATGATGTTGGTAAATGATTATATTGGCAAGTGATGGTAAATGGTATTGGTTACTTTAATCGGATATAGTTAGCTGGCTATAGGATTGGGTGCACAATGAATAAAGTCGCATTGGATGTCGAGGGGTTATGATTGTACCGTACACTCCATCCAAGTACCCTAACGATTAAGATTAAGGTCACAACGGTTAATGGTCCAATCCCGTGTGTGGATCTTATGGTTTCTGTCCCGTGCTCTCGTTAGTGGAACTATACAACTACCGATGAGTGGTGTTGAGGGGTTGTGATTGTACCGTTAAACTCCACCACGGGCGTCACGATGGTTGATGGTCTAATCCCGTGTGTGAGCCTTGAGGGTCCGGTAGGGTGTATGAAGCGTTTGGGACAACGCTTGTAATCCGCGTATCCGATTATGTCAATTGTGATGGTATTGATATGGTTTGTTATTGATCACTTGTGAGCCAATATAATGATGTTGATATAATGATTTAATGTCGCCCATTTTTTTTGAGAAAGCATGAGATGCTTGAGAGATATGCTTGAATACATATGATGCTTGGTTTAAGCATGAGCAAAGGTTTTTGCTGTTGTAATTAAAGATGCTATGAGCATGTGGATTTGGAAGTGGAAATGATGTTTTAAAGTGCATGTTTTAAAGGAAGGCATATGTTTACAAAGAATGATGTTTTGGTTTTAAAAAATGCATTGATGAATGTGTGTTGCTATAGCGGTCCTCGCTAAGCTTTATACTTATGCTCATTTGTTTCATCAATGCAGTGAATTGAGCATCTTTGGCAGCAAGAGAGCAAGGGGAATCCAAGTGAGTTTTAGCTAAGCAAAGTATGTGATTTACTTTAGTGTAATAAGAGGCAATGGGAGGGATTTCCACTCGTGGATTGTTTGGTGATGTTAAACATCTTGAGCATGTTTGGTTTGTGTTTTGAGACATTTAAATGGTCTCTTTATGGTTAATGGTCTTAAATTTGGTATTTAGTTATGCTATGGTTGGTGTCTCAAAGCATGCTTGAGTAGTAAAATAACCCTTCATGAATTGCCATGTTTGATGCTTATTTTGTGAACGTTTGATTATGCATAAGTGTTTGTATTGTTGGCTATAACATGCAGTGATGTTTTGGACATGTTTAGTTAATCTTAATTGTTGCATTGTGGCTGTTGAAAGTACTTTTCTAGTATGCGTATGGATACTCGGGGTTGAGTATCGATACACGAAGGCAAAGTTTAGGCAATTCAGCTCAGGAGTATCGATACGCCTAGGCAAAGTTTGAAGGTCGTACCGATACGTGGGGAAGCGTATCGATACCTTTATCCCAACTTTGGCTACTGCCTTCCCGCGTATCGATACAGGCTTAGGTGTACCGATACCCCTTAGTTATTTTATGTTAAAAGTATCTTTAAAAGTCCTGAAATACTTCACAATGGTCCCTGAATGTTGTATGTTTAATTGGTTGAGTTTGGATGATTCGTTTGTGATGAAATTTGATATGATGTCATGTTACATGACTAGTTAAGGTTTGGTAATCCTAAAATTGGATTAGTCCCTGTAATTTTCAGAAATTACAGATTAGTCTCTAAAAGTTAAATGTATACAGTTGAACCACTAATCGAACTCTGATCGTTGTGACGTTGTCTTCTAAGTGTGTTGCTGGTCACATAGGATCTTAATGTGCATCTAGAGAAGATAAAAAGAAAAAAAAGGGTCGTTAATCGAAATCGGCTTTAACGAGTTGGCTTCGGTTTTCCTCGAGTAATCTTTTTAGTTCAGGTCGGGCTAAGGGGGTTACAAAAAGGATCGATCCCTTTATAAGAGGATCGACCCTCCATGTTATAAATGCTTTGTTTTTTTGGTAGGTGACGGCTTGATGTCATCCCCAAAGGCTCCAAATGGCTAGTATTGATTGAGAGGATATAAAAACAAAGAAAAACCATCTCAGCAACAGCAAGAATGTCAATACAAACATTCAAGCAATCAAGCATCAAATTTGTGTTAATTTTTCGATTTTTCTTGTAAACACTAGAGTGTTCTTCATTGTAATTATTTTGCTAGTGTTTCTTTGGGTGTGTCAGAGAGCTTAAACTTTGCAAACACCTTCCTTGTGAAGATTTCCTAGTTTGCTTCTTTGTATTTGTTTTGGGGAAGGATTCAATAGACTTTGGGGTATAAGTCTATTGAATTGTGTAAGGTTACTCATTATCCTTAAAGGAAAGACAAATTAGTGGATTTGTGGAAAATCCTTAGTGTGGTCACTAATGTAGTGGATGTAGACTCCATTAAGGGAGCTGAACCACTCTAAATCATCTTGCAATATTTCCTCCTCTACAATTAGTGTCCACCATCTTTTAAAAATCCAATTCACCCCCTCTTGGTTTTATTTGATCGATTGCTACACTCAACAATTAGTATCAGAGTTTGGCTCATTGGAAGGTCTTACAACCTCTTGAGAAGATCCAAGAAGTGTGCAATCATCTACAAGGTCATTCATGGCTTCCACCTCCACAATTGAAGCTTGGGGCGATTCTCAACCCACCAACAAGCATATGTTCTTCAACGGAGTTAATAATGCTTATTGGAAGAACCACATGAAGTTATTCATTCAAGCTTTTGATCTTGAACCTTGGAAGATCATCATGAGTGGTTACACCACACCAATTAGTAGTATGGAGACATGGAGCAATGACGAAAATAAGAGATTCTCCACAAATGCTAAGGTAACGCATCTCATTTTTTGTGCTCTTGGCCGGGATGAATATGGAAGGGTGTCGTCATGGTCCAATGCCAAAGTGATTTGGGACAAACTTGAAGTAACACATGAAGGAACCAACCAAGTGAAGGAGACTAAAATAGGGCTTCTCAACCTTAATTATGAAAACTTCAAGATGGACCCCGAAGAAGACATCAAAACCATGTCTGATTGATTCTTCGTGATCGTAAATGGATTGAAGGGCTATGGAGAAGTGATCTCGGAAGATAAACTTGTGAGGAAGATGATCAACTCTCTTCTTGACTCATGGGATTCAAAGAAAACGACGATCATAGAAGTAAAGGACCTCAAGACTCTCAAGTTGGATGAGCTCATTGGTTCCTTGCTTACACATGAGATGATGTCAAAAGGGAAGGAAGAAAAAAAGAAGGAAGTGGAAAAGAAGAAATTTGGTGTTGCTCTCAAAGCAACAAAAGTGGGGATCGATTCTAGTGGAGAAGATGAAGATAAAGAGATGTCTATATTTGCCAAGAGATTCAAAAGATTCATGAGGTCCAACATGGGAAGAAGATTCCAATGAGAAGAGGGCTTCAAGAACGACATCAAAGAGAAGGATCAAATTATTTGCTATGAGTGCAAAAACCCGAGGCATATCAAGTTCGATTGTCCCCAATTGAAGAAAAAGAGCTATGAGAAAAGGAAGAACAAGGCTCATGTAGCTACTTAGGGCGATGATGAATCATCCGATGGGGACGAAAATGAAGTAGCCAACTTGTGTCTCATGGGTATCAAGGATGACTCTTTGGTAACCTCTAATTCATCTTTTTCAATTGATTATACTTTTGATGAATTGCAAGAGGCTTATGATGAATTAGCTTTGGAATTTGAAGAGTCAATTTTGAAAAATAGAAAAATCATTTTAAAATTAAAAAATGAAAATGACTCTCTTTCCAAATCTAATAAGGAGTTTGAAAGTGAAGTTGAGGAAATGCAAGTTAAAATAAAAGAATTTGAAAAGAAAAATCAAGACTTGCACAATTTACTTTCAAAGGTCCATGATGATCATCAAAAGGAACTTGATGATCATCAAAAGGAACTTGATGATCTTAAATCTTCTTTTAACAAAATTGGGACTAAATTTTTTGAAAAAGGTGAAAATTCAAGACCCAACTATGTTAGAAAGAAATTTAATGGACATAGACAAGGAGGTCCTCAAAGATCATTTAATAGAAAGATAATTAAAAGCATTTGAGTTCCAAAAGGACTCATTACTAATAAAGAATATGATCTCTTGTCTAAATAGATACCAAAAGGGACTAAAATTGTAGGAACTAACACTTATGGACCCAAAACAGTTTGGGTACCAAAAAATGCACAGTTCCTTATTGTAGGTGTGTTGGAGCCATGGTGAGCAAAATGAAGAAATAGGAAAGCTCTAGACACACTAGAAGGAAGAACACTTGAAGAGGATAAGGCCTAATCAACCTATATTGGTTCAAGTGGTAACATTTTATTTAACATGCAATCTTTATCCATTCATGTTGATTATATGTGTTTATATGTTTTAAAGCATGTTTGAGGGTCCCCATGTGTTGTTTAAGTGTTTTTAATAAGGGGAGTCAAGAATGCATGAGTTGCACATTTATGGCCTAATATGCTCATAATTATGTTTTTCGCCTTAAATTTGCAATATTTGATTGATTTTGTGAAATCGTGTTCTTTGTGCTTAATATGATCGTTTATGATGAATTTTGAGAATATGATGTTGTCTTGTAGCAATTTTTGTCAAAATGCATGCTTATGCACCTATAGAGCCTTTGAGTGTATGTAACTTGAAATAATCTTGATAGTGTGCAATTAGAGGACTAAAATTTGACATATGATGTAAATTGCATATCTTGTTGTTTCATGTTGACATGCATGTTTTTAAAATACTTCTAAGGCATTTGAAACTCATTTCATATCATACATATGGCATAGGATGCCTCAATTAGAATTAAAATCTCGTCTATACGGTCCTTAAATTTTTCCACTAAAAGGATCGATCCCTTTAGGCGTGCTGGCTGGAAGTCAGATTTTAAAAGGTTCAAACACGCACACATTGTTTTAAAACCTTTGCTCGACCAAAACACTCCCAAAACAGACCCCAATCAAAAAACCCTCTCATTCTCTTTAATCCAAATCGATTTTTCAAGCTTTCAACACGAATTTCTTGGGTCTTTCATCTCCAAATTGGATTTGGCTCATGTTCTTGAGTTGTGGTTCTTCAAAAATCATCTTTTGTGTAAGCTCTAAAACCCTAATTTTTTCCATACAAATTTTATTTAAAAATTGGGTTTATTGGTTGTATTATGTGATATTAGAGAACTTATTTTTGTTGGATATCATTGTTTTTTGTTGCAGGAGGTTTACCCATTGTTTAATTTCTCTCAAACCCTCTATTTTCAACACTTGCACATCAAGTGTTTGTGAAAAAAGCCTCAACCAATTTTTTCCCTTACAAAATTTCGGCCAAACCTAATCTTTAAGCTAAAATTTTTGTTTCAATCAATTCAAAAATCTTTTTAGACATTCTTAAGCATCCTTTTATAATCCTATCCGTTTTGAGTTGTCAATTTTTTAAAGATGTCAAAAAGAAAGATTATAGCTTCTAAGGGTAAGGGGATTGCATGCATTGAGACATGAAATACGTTATGAATCTTATCACCCACTAGGGAGTGCTAGTCGATAAGCTACTAGACCAATCCTTTCTGTAACTTCGAAAGGTCTGATAAATCGAGGACTAAGTTTTCATTTCTTCCTGAACCTGAAGACTTTCTTCCAGCGTGAAACCTTCAGGAAAACCTTGTCTCCAACTTGATGTTGAATATCTCTACGTTTCAAATCTGCGTAGGCTTTATGTCTATCAAAGGCCTGCTTCAATCTATCATGTATAATCTGAACATGTTTTTCGGTTTCCTGAAGCATTTGTGATCCTAACACCTTGTTCTCACTGAGTTCTGACCAACACGGGGGAGTTCGACATCTTCTACCATACAAGGCTTCAAACGGTGCCATTTAAACCGAAGATTGATAGCAGTTGTTGTATGTGAATTCTAAAGGAGGCAGGGATTTCTCCCAATTCTTTCCGAAATCTATCACGCAAGCACGTAGCATGTCTTCAAGTACTTGTAAAATCCTTTCGGACTGGCCTTCTCTTTGAGGATGAAAGGTCGTACTTAAATGTATTTTGGTTCCCAAGGCTCGTTGTAAGAATCTCCAGGATCTTGCTGTAAACCTAGGATCTCGATCTGAAATTATATAAGTGGGAACTACATGTAGTCGTATTACTTCCCGAATGTATAGTTTGGCCAAGGCTTCTAGACTTAAGCTCATTCGAACATGAATGAAATGAGCTAATTTGGTAAATCGGTCTACAATTACCCACACTGCATCACACTTTCTCGGGGTACAAGGCAATCCACTTATGAAATCCATTGTGATTCGGTCCCATTTCCAATGAGGGAATTCAATAGGCTGAAGTAATTCAGTAGGAACTCGATGTTCTGCCTTAACTCTTTGGCAAGTCAAGCATTTTGACACAAAGTCTTTAATGGTAGACTTCATGCCTGGCCATCAATACAAGGATTACATATCTTTATACATTTTAACGGATCCATGATGAATCGAGAAAGGACTTTGGTGAACTTTTCATTATTAGGAATGCATACTCTATCTTTGAAATTGAGAATTCCATTCGACTTAAGGGGGAAGTCAAAATTAGACTCATAATCTAGCTTGGACATGATCTTCTGGAGTTCGGGGTCAGATTGTTCGAGTTTATTGATTCTCAGGATAAAACTTTATTGAACTTGAAGTTCAGATAAGAATTTACGTCCTTTGAGTAGATGAAAACGAGCTTTAATAGCCAATGAAGCTACGAAAGAATGAACAAGATTATCAAGATGATTTTCTAATAGCTACTTGCAAGACAAGATATAATTCGAATGGTTGCTTACAAAACAAGAAAGGTACGTTACAATGGTTTTCTTGCAAATTAAGGGGATTAAATTTCGAATGAATTTACTACAAGCTAAGAATATTTAATTCAAATGATGACTTGTATTCCAAGGAAGAATTCGAAAATTTTCGTAGAGATCAAGAAAGAAGCATTTCAAGTATCTACTTGCAATTCATGAAGGATTTAATTTTAAGTATTATTCTAGAGTTTGAGTTTAGGAGTTTACCCAAATATGGTTTACGACTTAGGGCATCCGCAACCACATTTGCTTTTCTCAGGTGATGGTCGATAACTAGATCGTAGTCCTTCAACAGTTCTAGCCATCTTCTTTGTCTCAAATTCGAAGTCCTTTGAGTTAGGAGATACTTGAGGCTCTTGTGGTCTGTGAATATATTGCATTTCTCCCCAGACAAGTAATGCCTCCAGACTTTAAGTGCAAACACAATGGCTGCTAACTCCAGGTCGTGAGTAGGATAGTTTGACTCGTGTGGTTTCAGCTTCCTTGAAGCGTAAGCAACCACTTTTCCATCTTGCATTAGGACACAACTGAGTCCTAAATGAGATGCATCACTATAAATAGTGAATTCCTTGCTCGATTCAGGTTGGATGAGTATCGAGGCATGAGTCAAAGCTTGTTTAAGTTGATCGAAGCTTCGTTGTTGGTTCTCCGACCAAACAAAGGGTGTATCCTTTTGGGTTAACTTGGTGAGACTTGCGGCAATGGATGATAAAACGTTGAAAATATGCCAATAATACCCGGCTAATCCAAGGAAACTTTGGACTTCACCAACAATCTTCGGAGGTCTCCAATCTAGAATTGAATGGCCTTCCTCGGATCTACCTTGACTCCTTCGGCCGAGAAAACATGGCCAAGGAATGAAACTTTTGATAGTCAAAACTCGCACTTTGAGAACTTCGCAAACAACTAACGTTCACAAAGAGTTTGTAACATGATTCTAAGATGTTCAGCATGTTCTTTCTTATTCCGAGAATACACCAGAATATCATCGATGAAGACGACCACAAATTTGTCGAGATAGGGCTTGAATACTCGGTTCATAAGGTCTATGAAAGAAGGTGGAGCATTCATTAGCCTGAATGGCATTACGAGGAATTCGTGGTGGCTGTATCGAGTACGAAAAGTCGTTTTGGGTACATCCTCTTTGTAATACCCCAATTTTGGGCTTAGAAGTTTAGGGTCTGAACCGGACCGGTCTGAGGAACGGTTCGAATATAAAAGGAGGTTTTAGGGAACACCTAGTTCGGGATGCTTTAAAAATATAGAAAAATATCTAAAAATCCTCATTTAATATATATAAGAGAGTGGTGAAATCAATTTTACAAAATAAGGTTTGGAAATACTATATTTCGGTGTAGTGACCAAAATGCGATTTTTGCAAAGTTTAGTAGTGACTGTTTTGTAAGGGATTGAAACTTTGAATCTTTAAGGAGCTAATTTACCCAAAATGTTTTTCTCCAGATTTTTCCTTAATTTGGGTGATTTAATTAATTTTTAATTAAATAAAAGAAAGGTGAAAACTAAATTTTGACTTTCATAACTACCTTTCTCTAATTTTCTCTCATTCCTTCTTCTCTCAAAATCCTATCATCCAAACACCTTTTCTCCAGCAATATTCACATTGAATTTCACTTCAATTGATGAGATTTCAATCACTCATTGGTTTCTAAGCAATCTTGCATCAAATCCTTTTGTTTTCCATATTGAATTTTCATGGAATTTTGCCCAAATCAAGAAGAGATAATCTTTTAGAGGTAAGATTGTTCTTCTCCTCTAAATACTCATTTCTTTACTGAAATTCTCAAGTTCTCAATCCTTTATTAAAGTTTTATAAATGGTTTTAATGTTAGAAACATGATTTTGGCTTAAAACTCGAGATTTTGGAAGAGATCTTGAAGATTTTCGTTGTGGTTGATTGGGCTCTGTTTTGAGATAGTTCTTTAATGTATTTTGGATGTTAAATGATG
Source organism: Hibiscus tridactylites (assembly GCA_958450335.1). NCBI lineage: Eukaryota > Viridiplantae > Streptophyta > Magnoliopsida > Malvales > Malvaceae > Hibiscus > Hibiscus tridactylites. Next base: position 52,980,054 of record OY288273.1, on the reverse strand, counting down.
TTAGAAATGAGGTTTTACCAATCCAATCCCGAATAGGTTGTGTTTCCTAAGTTTTTGCTTAAGAAAATGGTGGTTTTTGAGGTGTTCTTGGTGTTTTATTATAGCTGGGGGTATAAGGTCAAGTTTAGGATTGTTTTTTATGGTGATTGATGTTTAGAAATGATTAGAAGTGATGGATCTTGGCTGGGTTAAGTTTTGGAGGAGTTTGGAGGTGATTTTGGTTGTGTTTGGTAGCCGAAATGTTGTGTTTTCTTAGAGTAACGAGTTTAGGAGTGTTGGCTGAAGATTTCAATGCATGATGATGCATTAATCCTCTGCTTTTATGTGTCTAAAACAGGGGAGACATCTTCGGACACTTTGGGAGTCGATCCGGAAGCTTAATTGGCGTTTCGGCAAGCAAGTGAAACGAAATCGGTGAGTGCGATTTGGTTTGAAGTCCATGAGGACAAAAATACAAGGTTCAGGGATTTAGGAGAGGTTTGAAACACCTTCCTAAATCCGGAAGTAAGTATGGCTTGATTTGATCTCTCTAAGATGGTGTTTGCCCCTAAAATGCTTTTACATGCTCATGGTTTGAGATAGTTAAATTCCTACTGTTTTTATGCATGATTTGGAGAATGGGATTATGCTTGTAGAGATGTCATGAGATGGCATGTTGCATTTAATAGATTTGAGCTTTGGTTTAAAGCAAAGTATGGTTTATGTTTTGAAATGTGGTGAGAAAACCTTTGAGTTTTATTGCATGAAAAACAGTAGGTGAGATGATATTATAACACATTATTTTGGCATAGATGTTGAGAAACTTACCGGATATAATTGATCGATCAATAGGATGAGAGTGCACTATAAACTAAAAAGCCGTACGTGCTCTTTGGTTAAGCCAAAGGGAGATTTTCCGATGATGGGCATTCCATCGGGTAGGACTTGGTGAAATACCCAAGCTTTGTGGCGATGAGAGATTCCGCCATGTGAGTACGGTGATGAGAGATTCCACCGGAAGTTGTTGCTAGACAAGTGAGTATGGTGATGTGAGATTCCACCGGAAGAGTCTAGTGTAGAAATGTGTCCGCATATCCGAGTATTGGTGAGATGCTAAATGCCAATATAATTGATGAAATGATTTTGTTATACATGTACCTTTGACGAAATGATTTATGCTAAGAGATATGCATATGCAATTTGTTTAGAATGCTTTGATAATACAAGCATGTGAGTGGCTTTGCCATGAGTTTAGCATTGGTTTTAATGCATGAGATAGAATGAAGGTACATGTGATTTCAATGAGTTTGCTTTGAAGTTTTCCAAGCATGAGAAAGAGATGAGCATGTGGTTTAAAAGCTTGATGGAAGTGTTTTCTAAAAAAATGCATTATCGTGTTGGTTTTCTTTAGAGCATGCCTCACTAAAAATTTGTCCTTACGCTCTCTTTTACCAATAATGCAGATAATTGAGGTGTCTAAGGGCATCAAGGAAGCTAAGTCCATCCAAGGAAATCCAAGCTCACGTATAGTGTAACCCCCTTAACCCGGCCTAGGCGGTTGACCCGAATTAAGAAGATTACACGGGGAAAACCAAAGTCAACCCGAAAGTCAACCTTGATTAACGACCCTTTTTTTCTTTTTAGTCTTGTCTAGATGCACATTATCCCTAGATATAATCACAAGATCATCATATTCAAAGATCATAACCAACAGAGAACATTCAGGGACTCAATTGCACAAATTACCACTTTAGGGACCAAATTGTAAATTCTGAAAATTATAAGGACTTAATCCAAATTAAAGTTACCAATATGAAATTAATCATCTTTCATGCTTCTCTGCCAAATTTCAGCCCAATTGGACATCTCAAACTCACACAATTTCATAAACAAGTTTCAGGACCAAAATGCAAACATTGCAAAACATTTAACCATCAATTTTAGTGCCCAACGGTCGAGTGTTTCGGAACGAGGAAAACCCGTTCCGAAACGCGGGACCGTTCCGAAACTGGTACCGAAACATGGCCTGGCAGTGGCCAAATCGTTCCGGAACAGTGCCTCCCGTTTCGGAACGCCCAGGCCATTTCAGGCCCCCGTTCCGATACGGTAGCACCTGTTCCGAAACAGGTTGCCCAGATTGCAGAAAATTTGCTGGTTTATCATGCAATCGACTTATCAAACATGCTCCAAATGCCACCAAACTTTACCAGCAAGTCATTCAACATACAAGGAATATAATTGCATCAACCAAACATCAACATGGCATCAATTATGGAAATCCCCAAATCTATAGGCATGCTTCCTACTTAGCAAACCATACAAGCATCAAATCTCCAAACAAACCACATAAAGGCCAATTACAAGTACCAACATTATCAACAACATAAATCCAACTTAGGGAGTCCAAAACATCTCCCAAAATAACTACTTAGGTCCCCCATTGCCAAATGCCATAAGCTAATAGTGTTTAAGAAACATTCACCATACATGAGCTTTGTTCACCACTTGGATTCTTGTCCCCCTTGCTGCCCTCAATGCACTTTAATGCTCTGCATTATTGGTTTAAGAAAAGAGAGAGCGTAAGCAAAAGCTTAGTGAGGAATGCTCATTAAAACCACCCAATAATGCACTTATAAAACACATGTATAAACCTTAGTTCACCCATCATTTGCACATGCTCATAAGCATTTAAAATAAGCAACTCATGCTTCAAGTTCATAACATGTCATATTGGCAACAAGTGATACATTTCACATAAGATCCACACATGGACTTTTAAACACCATTGTGATCTTACAATATCCAAGGACCACACATGGACTTTTAAACACCATTGTGTCCTTAACCCCATGGACTTTTAAACACCATGGCAAGGACCACACAAGGACTTTTAAACACCTTTGTGTCCTTAACAAGAATCATCCAAGAACTTTTAAACACCTTGATGTTCTTAAATAACAAGGCATACACAAGGAATTTTAACCACCTTTGTATCCTTAACCAAGGACCAACCATGGACTTTTAAACACCATGTTGTCCTTAAATACACAAGACTCGCCCAAGGAATTTTAACCACCTTGGTGATCTTTACCAAGAACCAACCATGGAATTTTAACCACCATGTTGTTCTTAAATAAACAAGGCTCACACAAGGACTTTTAAACACCTTTGTGACCTTAACCATCACTTGCCAATATGCATCATTAACAACAATAATCCACTGTTTTAAAGCATTTATCAAAGCCATAAACATCATGCATTTTTAAGCATCAAACCACATTATAACAATGTTCAAAAACAAGGATCTCTTACCTTGAGCATCCTTCAACACATGGCTTATAATCTCGGCAACTAACATGCTAAAATATGCTTTCAAAACAGAATTCAAAACATGCAAACAACCACATTGCATACAACCAATCCATGGTTCATCATCAAGAGAGTTTTCCCGAAAACTTACTCTTGAGCTTAGCTAAGTTGCTTAGACTTAAACTAAGCTCCCAAACCTTCAATTCAATGGTTTCAAAGCTGGAAACCAAAATCCACTCACCGATTCCGTTTCGCCACTTGCCGAAACACCAATCAAGCTTCCGGATCACCACCACTTGGATCCAAAGATGACTCCCCTGTTTTCAACACATCAAAGCAGAGGATTAATGCATCATCATGCATTAATAGCTTCAATGAAAGCACCTAAACTCGCTGCTCTCATCCACACTCCATTTTCGGCTACCAAACACAACCGAAAATGCATCCAAAATACTCCACAACACTACCCAGCCAAGATCCATCAAATCTAATCATCCTTAAACATCAATTAACATCCAAAAAGGATCTAACCACATCTTATACCTCCAGCTATAACAGATCAACAAGATCACTCCAAAAACCATCAAAAACACAAGCTAAAATTAGGAAATTCAACCTATCCGGGATTGCATTAATTAAACCTCAATTACTCATCAATTTAACATTCATTTAACATCAAAAAGACACCTCAAATCACTGCTTAAACAGATCATACGAATTTTAACCAAAATCAACCAAATCTTGCATTTAAAAGCCAAGATCAAGAACACAACCTTAAAACCTTTTATAAAACACAAATTAAGGATTGAGAACTTAGGAATTTCAGTAAAGAATTGAGAGTTTAGAGGAGAAGGACGTTCTTACCTCCAAACTTGAGTTTTCTCCCTTTTTGGAACCAAAATCTTGAAAATCCAATTAGCAATTGGTGAGGTTTTGTTGAAGAGATGATTGAAGATCAAAAGGGAATTAAAATGAGTTATTTAGGTGACAAAATCAGAGAGAAAAGCTCTGGAGAATAGGTGTTTGGTTTGAGAGAAAATGAGAGAAAATGAAAATAGAAGATTTGAGAGAAAAGTTAGTTATGGCCAAAATATCTTCCCTCCACTTTTGTTTTATTTAAAAACCAATAATTAATCATTTAATATCCTAGAAAAATCTAGAGAAACTCCCATTGGGTAAATAGCTCCTTAAAGATTCACAGTTTCAATCCTTTTTAAAACAGTCACACAGTTTTCAAAAATTACATTTTGGTCACTAACCCAAAATGTCACACTTCCAAACCTCATTTTGTAAAATTGATTTCACCAAACCCTTATATATAATAAAAGAGAATTTTAAGACATTTTTCCATATTTTTAATGCAACCCGAACTAGGCTTTCCTAATTTCACCCTTTTATATTCAAACCGCACTTTGACCGAACCGGTCCAAACCCAAAACTTCTAAGCCCAAAACCGGGGCGTTACAACTCTCCCCCCCTTAAGAAATTTCGTCCTCGAAATTTACCTGAAGGAAAGAGATACGGAAACTGCTTCAGCATGTCATCCTTTCGTTCCCACGTGGCTTCCTCAACATGTCATCCTTTCGTTCCCACGTGGCTTCCTCAACACCACGGTGCTTCCACAACACCTTCACCAACTCAATGGTCTTGCCACGAAGAACCTTGCTGTCCGAATCCAGAATCTTCATCGGTTCCTCATCATAGGTCAAATCCGGATTCAATTCCACTTCCTCCACAGGCATCACATGCGAAGGATCTGATCTATACTTCCGGAGCATAGAAACATGAAACACATCATGAATCTTCTCCAACTCTTGAGGTAGCCTCAACTTGTACGCAACAGGACCCACACGCTCAATCACCTCGTATGGTCCAATGTACCTAGGGCTCAACTTACCCTTCCGGCCAAACCTCATCACCTTCTTCCAAGGCGAAACCTTCAAAAACACACGGTCACCCACCGCATACTCAATCTCCTTACGCTTCAAATCCGCGTAAGACTTTTGCCGATCAGAAGCTGCCTTCAGACGCTCACAAATGAGCTTCACCTTCTCGGTGGTTCCTTTCAACAAAGCCGACATCGAAACCAACTTCTGACTCGTTTCAACCCAACAAAGAGGAGTCCTACACTTCCTCCCATACAAAGCCTCATAAGGTGCCATTTGAATACTTGCTTGATAACTATTGTTATAGGCAAACTCCACCAAAGGCAAATGTTTCTCCCAAGAGCCTTGGAACTCAATCACACAGCACCTCAACATATCCTCCAAAATCTGGATAACACGCTCAGACTGACCATCCGACTGAGGATGATAAGATGTACTGAAATTCAACCTTGTACCCAAAGCTTGATGCAAGCACTGCCAGAACCGCGATGTAAACCTCGGATCCCTATCCGACACAATCGACTTAGGCACACCATGCAGCCGCACAATCTCAGCAATGTACAGCTCCGCAAGCTTATCCAAAGAAAACGTAGTATGCACAGGCAAGAAATGCGCACACTTCGTCAGGCGATCCACAATCATCCACACTGAATTCTTCTTCGATGGTGACAAGGGTAAACCAGATACAAAATCCATGGTAATCCTTTCCCACTTCCATTCAGGGATTCTCAACGGTTGCAACAACCCTGAAGGAACCTGATGCTCAGCCTTAACTCGCTGACACACCATGCACTTGCTCACAAACTCCGCAACATCCTTCTTTAAACCCACCCAATAGTACTCATCACGAAGATCTCGATACATCTTAGTACTACTAGGGTGCATAGCAAAAGGACTACTATGACCTTCAGTCAGAATAGCACGCCTCAACTCAGCATCATTGGGCACTACTATTCGACTCCCAAAACACAACACTCCATCATCATTAAAGCAGAAATCCGAAGGCCTACCCTCCGCGATATCCTGAACATGTGGTACCAAGGAATCATCCAGCAACTGCTTTTCCTTGATCAACTGAACCAAAGATGGTTTCACTTGCAACTCAGCCACAAGACCACCATCACGCGAAATGCTCAAACTGGCAAACATAGCCCTCAGCTCAACAGCTACCTTCCTACTCAAGGCATCCGCTACAACATTAGCTTTCCCAGGGTGATACTCAATCGTCAAATCATAATCCTTGAGCAACTCCACCCAACGTCGTTGCCTAAGATTCAACTCCTTCTGAGACATCAGATACTTCAAACTCTTGTGATCAGTGTACACCGTACACTTCTCACCATACAGGTAATGTCTCCAGATCTTCAAAGCAAAAACCACCGCAGCCAACTCAATGTCATGCGTAGGATAATTGCACTCATGCACCTTCAGCTACCGCGATGCATAAGCCACCACCTTACCCTCTTGCATCAACACACATCCTAAACCAACATAGAACGCATCACTGTAGACCACAAACTCTTTTCCTGATTCAGGTTGAACCAAGATAGGAGCTTGCGTCAAAGCTGCCTTAAGCTTCTCAAAAGCCTGCTGTCTCGCTTCCGTCCACTCATACTTAACATCTTTCTGCAACAACTTCGTCAAAGGTGCAGCAATCTTAGAAAACCCATCCACAAACCTCCGGTAGTATCCCGCCAAACCAAGGAAACTACGAACCTCATGAACAGACTTAGGAACCTTCCAATTCATCACCGCCTCAATCTTCTGAGGATCTACATGAATCCCCTCAGCAGAAACCACATGCCCAAGAAACACCACTTCACTTAACCAGAAGTCACACTTGCTCAGCTTGGCATAAAGCTGATTCTCCAATAAAGCTTGCAGCACAATCCTCAAATGCTCTTCATGCTCCTCCTCAGTACGCGAGTACACGAGGATGTCATCGATGAACACCACAACAAACTTGTCCAGGTATTCATGAAACACACGATTCATCATGTCCATGAAAGCTGCAGGAGCATTTGTCAAACCAAACGGCATCACAAGGAACTCATAATGCCCATACCTCGTCCTGAAAGCTGTCTTAGGCACATCCACATCCTTCACCTTCAACTGGTAATACCCTGACCTCAAGTCAATCTTAGAGAACACAGCTGCTCCCCAAAATTGATCAAAGAGATCATCAATTCTCGGCAAAGGATACTGATTCTTGATAGTCAACTTGTTCAGTTGACGGTAATCAATGCACATTCTCATAGTGCCATCCTTCTTCTTCACAAACAAGATCGGTGCACCCCAAGGTGACACACTTGGCCGAATGAACCCACGATCAAGCAATTCTTGCAATTGCGTCTTCAGCTCCTTCAACTCTTTAGGTGCCATTCTATAAGGGGTAATGGACACAGGAGTTGTATTCTCATACAGCTCAATTCCAAACTCCACTTCACGGTTAGGAGGTAACCCAGGCAACTCCTCAGGAAACACACCAGGGAACTCCTTCACAATCCTGATATCTTGCACACGCAACTCCTTAGAGCTAGGATTCATCACAAAAGCTAGGTAAGCTTCACAACCTTGCCTCAGCATCCTGCTCGCCTCCAACGTAGACACCACATTGGCAAGAAACTTCACATTCTCACCAACCACAACTACCTCATAATCATCCGCAAGCTTCAACGAAACTCGCTTATTTTCACAATCCACAACAGCACGATGCTCAGCAAGCCAATCCATACCAAGGATTACATCAAAACCATAGAAAGGCAGCTCCATAAGGTCAACATGAAAAACATGATCTTGAACAACCAAAGGACATCTTCTATATAGCTTTCGAGTCACAAGAGTCTCACCAAAAGAACTAGTGACACGCACACCAACATCCAAAGACTCAACATGCAAACCAAGCAATTCAGCATGCTCACGCAAAATGTACGAGTGCGTAGATCCAGAATCAATCAAGGAAAGTAATGACAAGGATTGCAAAGTAAAAGTACCTGCGATCACATCCGCGTCATTCCTCCCTTCCCGCTGAGCATACACCCTAGCCTGACCACCACCCTCAGGCTGAATAGCCACAACATGGGCCACTCCCCGACCACCTTCCTCTCTTCGCTGAAAGTTACCACGGCCGCGCCCACGACCTCTTTGTGGTGCAGCAACAACAGGAGCACGCACTTGGCCACCAGCCAACATAGGACACTCTCGCCTCATATGATCCGTAGATCCACAATTCCAGCACCCATTACCAGCTGCCGCAACAGGAGCTTGCACTTCCCTCACAGCTCGAGGACAATCACGTTTCATGTGACCACGTGAACCACATGTCCAACATGCACTCGGATCAACTCTAGCATTGCCTCCCCGAACAGGTGCACCACCACCTCGCTTAGCTGAGGACTGATACTTCTGATCACGTCCCCTCTTGTTCCGTCCACCACCGGAACTATATTCAGCTGCTCGCTTACCAGCACTTGACCCAGCACTTCTAGCAGATAAACCCAAGTTCATCTCAATATCCTTTGCTCGACCCACCAGCACATCAAAATCATTATACTCGGTAGCCAGCACATACATCTTAACCTCCGTCACTAAACCATAACAGAACCTTTCACACCTCTCCCGCTCATCCGGGACAAACTCAGGTGCGTATTGACTGAGTCGAACAAACTGCACTTCATACTCAGGTACAGACATGCTCCCCTGGGTAAGAGACATGAACTCCCTTTTCTTTTCATCTAGGTACCTCACACCTAGATACCTTCTCTTGAACGCATTCTGAAAGAATGTCCAAGTTACATCAGCTTCCGCCATCCCAGAGATTGTGGTCGTCCACCACGTGTATGCATCATCCTGTAGCAAGGATACTACACAGCCCAACTTTTGCACATCAGTGCAACTCATCTGACCCAAGATTCTCTTGGTACTCTCTAACCAAGATTCCGAACCTTCAGCTGACAAACCCCTGAACTCAGTCCCTCCCAGACTGCGCAGACGTTCCAAGGGTAGTCTAACTCCAGCATCTCCCTGATGCCCAGCTCCTCGAGCTCCAGCTACTACGGCTTGAAAAGCTCCAGCAATAGCTTGTATCAACATTGTCATGTCAGGAACAGCTTGTCCCTGACCAGCCTCAGGTCCAGCGACCCTAGCACCAGCTGCAGCTCCAACTCCTTCACCCCCAGCACCACCACCACCAGGTGGAGGAGGTAAAACCGCACTTTCAACATTCTCTTCATTCTCATTCTCATTCTCATTTTGAGCCGCAGCTCGCACATTACTCCTTAACTCTCTACGAGGTGCCATACTCTAACCATGCAATCATAATGCAAATAAACAAAGTCAGGCCCAGCAAGGTAAGCAATCCAAGGACTCAAGCTCATTTTCACTTAAAAACAACATCATTACATTAGCTTTGATTTGGCAATGGGTACCCACAACATGCTTCACCACAGCATACATCTCAATTGCATGACATTTACAATTCACTCAACATGCTTTCACTCAACAAGCATACATGCTTAAATCATTCACATAAACCATTCCGAATTACTCGAAAACTCAGCTCTGATACCACCAAATGTAACCCCCTTAACCCGGCCTAGACGGTTGACCCGAATTAAGAAGATTACACGGGGAAAACCAAAGTCAACCCGAAAGTCAACCTTAATTAACGACCCTTTTTTTCTTTTTAGTCTTGTCTAGATGCACATTATCCCTAGATATAATCACAAGATCATCATATTCAAAGATCATAACCAACAGAGAACATTCAGGGACTCAATTGCACAAATTACAACTTTAGGGACCAAATTTTAAATTCTGAAAATTATAAGGACTTAACCCAAATTAAAGTTACCAATATGAAATTAATCATCTATCATGCCTCTCTGCCAAATTTCAGCCCAATTGGACATCTCAAACTCACACAATTTCATAAACAAGTTTCAGGACCAAAATGCAAACATTGCAAAACATTTAACCATCAATTTCAGTGCCCAACGGTCGAGTGTTTCGGAACGGGGAAGACCCGTTCTGAAACGCGGGACCGTTCCGAAACTGGTACCGAAACATGGCCTGGCAGTGGCCAAATCGTTCCGGAACAGTGCCTCCCGTTTCGGAACGCCCAGGCCATTTCAGGCCCCCGTTCCGATACGGTAGCACCTGTTCCGAAACAGGTTGCCCAGATTGCAGAAAATTTGCTGGTTTATCATGCAATCGACTTATCAAACATGCTCCAAATGCCACCAAACTTTACCATCAAGTCATTCAACATACAAGGAATATAATTGCATCAACCAAACATCAACATGGCATCAATTATGGAAATCCCCAAATCTATAGGCATGCTTCCTACTTAGCAAACCATACAAGCATCAAATCTCCAAACAAACCACATAAACGCCAATTACAAGTACCAACGTTATCAACAACATAAATCCAACTTAGGGAGTCCAAAACATCTCCCAAAATAACTACTTAGGTCCCCCATTGCCAAATGTCATAAGCTAATAGTGTTTAAGAAACCTTCACCATACATGAGCTTTGTTCACCACTTGGATTCTTGTCCCCCTTGCTGCCCTCAATGCACTTTAATGCTCTGCATTATTGGTTTAAGAAAAGAGAGAGCGTAAGCAAAAGCTTAGTGAGGAATGCTCATTAAAACCACCCAATAATGCACTTATAAAACACATGTATAAACCTTAGTTCACCCATCATTTGCACATGCTCATAAGCATTTAAAACAAGCAACTCATGCTTCAAGTTCATAACATGTCATATTGGCAACAAGTGATACATTTCACATAAGATCCACACATGGACTTTTAAACACCATTGTGATCTTACAATATCCAAGGACCACACATGGACTTTTAAACACCATTGTGTCCTTAACCCCATGGACTTTTAAACACCATGGAAAGGACCACACAAGGACTTTTAAACACCTTTGTGTCCTTAACAAGAATCATCCAAGGACTTTTAAACACCTTGATGTTCTTAAATAACAAGGCATACACAAGGAATTTTAACCACCTTTGTATCCTTAACCAAGGACCAACCATGGACTTTTAAACACCATGTTGTCCTTAAATACACAAGACTCACCCAAGGAATTTTAACCACATTGGTGATCTTAACCAAGAACCAACCATGGACTTTTAACCACCATGTTGTTCTTAAATAAACAAGGCTCACACAAGGACTTTTAAACACCTTTGTGACCTTAACCATCACTTGCCAATATGCATCATTAACAACAATAATCCACTGTTTTAAAGCATTTATCAAAGCCATAAACATCATGCATTTTTAAGCATCAAACCACATTATAACAATGTTCAAAAACAAGGATCTCTTACCTTGAGCATCCTTCAACACATGGCTTATAATCTCGGCAACTAACATGCTAAAATATGCTTTCAAAACAGAATTCAAAACATGCAAACAACTACATTGCATACAACCAATCCATGGTTCATCATCAAGAGAGTTCTCCCGAAAACTTACTCTTGAGCTTAGCTAAGTTGCTTAGACTTAAACTAAGCTCCCAAACCTTCAATTCAATGGTTTCAAAGCTGGAAACCAAAATCCACTCACCGATTCCGTTTCGCCACTTGCCGAAACACCAATCAAGCTTCCGAATCACCACCACTTGGATCCAAAGATGACTCCCCTGTTTTCAACACATCAAAGCAGAGGATTAATGCATCATCATGCATTAATAGCTTCAATGAAAGCACCTAAACTCGCTGCTCTCATCCACACTCCATTTTCGGCTACCAAACACAATCGAAAATGCATCCAAACAATTCCACAACACTACCCAGCCAAGATCCATCAAATCTAATCATCCTTAAACATCAATTAATATCCAAAAAGGATCTAACCACATCCTTATACCTCCAGCTATAACAGATCAACAAGATCACTCCAAAAACCATCAAAAACACAAGCTAAAATTAGGAAATTCAACCTATCCGGGATTGCATTAATTAAACCTCAATTACTCATCTATTTAACATTCATTTAACATCAAAAAGACACCTCAAATCACTGCTTAAAGAGATCATATGAATTTTAACCAAAATCAACCAAATCTTGCATTTAAAAGCCAAGATCAAGAACACAACCTTAAAACCTTTTATAAAACACAAATTAAGGATTGAGAACTTAGGAATTTCAGTAAAGAACTGAGAGTTTAGAGGAGAAGGACGTTCTTACCTCCAAACTTGAGTTTTCTCCCTTTTTGGAACCAAAATCTTGAAAATCCAATTAGCAATTGGTGAGGTTTTGTTGAAGAGATGATTGAAGATCAAAAGGGAATTGAAATGAGTTATTTAGGTGACAAAATCAGAGAGAAAAGCTCTGGAGAATAGGTGTTTGGTTTGAGAGAAAATGAGAGAAAATGAAAATAGAAGATTTGAGAGAAAAGTTAGTTATGGCCAAAATATCTTCCCTCCACTTTTGTTTTATTTAAAAACCATTAATTAATCATTTAATATCCTAGAAAAATCTGGAGAAACTCCCATTGGGTAAATAGTTCCTTAAAGATTCAAAGTTTCAATCCTTTTTAAAACAGTCACACAGTTTTCAAAAATTACATTTTGGTCACTAACCCAAAATGTCACCCTTCCAAACCTCATTTTGTAAAATTGATTTCACCAAACCCTTATATATAATAAAAGAGAATTTTAAGACATTTTTCCATATTTTTAATGCAACCCGAACTAGGCTTTCCTAATTTCACCCTTTTATATTCGAACCGCACTTTGACCGAACCGGTCCAAACCCAAAACTTCTAAGCCCAAAACCGGGGCGTTACATATGGAGAAGTTTTCATACAATATTAGTTTTGATAATTTGGCAATGGGAAGCTAAGATTTGTTTTGGGAGATGTGTTAAACTCCCTGAGGTTGTGGCATGTTTGCCTTAGTTGTTTTGAATTGTAAATGGCCTTAATTTCTTGTTTGGAGGTTTGATTTCCCTTTGTGGTTTTAATATTAGGAAGCATGCCTCTAGACTTGTGAGTTTTCATGTTTGTTGCTATGAAGGTGTTTAGGAGTCCAAAATATGTTCCTTATATGTTTGATGACTTGTTGATATGCTTGGGAAGTCATTTGGATGTGTTTGATTGGGATTATGCATGAAAAACCAGCAATAGTTGCAGTTTCTGGGCAAACCGTATCGAAACACCCTCTCGTGTTTCAAAACAGAGGCCTGTAATGGCCTTCGTGTTTCGGAACGCCAGGGGATGTTTCGAAACGATTTGGCTACTGGAATGCCTCGTTTCGGAACTGGTCTCGGAACCAACCTGCGTACCGAAACGGTCAACTCCGTTCTGATCATGCGTTTCGATACAGCAGGTGGGTGTTTCGAAACAGGTGACCCTTGGGCACTGATTTGAATGGTGCTGAAGTTTGTAAGCTTTACATTTTAGTCCCAAATGTTGATGTTGCAATTGCTTGAGTTTGAGATGTCCGCTTAAGATGAAATTTGGCATATAAGCATGTAACAAGACTAATTACATATTGATAACCTTAAAATCAGTAATGACCTTCTAATTTATAGAAATTACATTTTTGTCCCTAAACTTGTAATAAGTGCAATTGAGTCCCTCTATGTCTTTCGATCGCTGTGCCTTTCTCAATTATGCTTTATGAGTACACACTTAGGGTTAACATGTATCTAGGCAAGATGAAAAAGAAAAACAAAGGTTGTTAATCAAGGTTGACTTTCGGGTTGACTTTGGTTTTCCCCGTGTAATCTTCGTAGTTCGGGTCAACCGTCTAGGCCGGGCTAAGGGGGTTACTTTTGGCCTTCACTCTCATATGATAATACTGTGATCGTAAATCGATCTTAGAGAAAACCGAAGCATCATTGAGTTGATCGAATAAATCTTCAATTCTAGGTAGAGGATACTAATTCTTGATTGTAAGCTTGTTCAGTTGTCTGTAGTCAATGCAGAGTCTCATAGTCTTGTCTTTCTTCTTCACGAACATGATCGGAGCACCCCAAGGAGACAAGCTAGCTCGAATAAAGCCTTTATCTTGTAGCTCTTGGAGTTGCTTCTTGAGTTCCTTCAACTCAACGTGTGACATTTGATAAGGTGTGATGGACATTGGAGTTGTTACAGGTTGAACTTCAATCCCTAACTCTATTTCTTGAGTTTGAGGGAGGCCATGGAGTTCCTCGGGAAAGATATCAATAAATTCAGACACGATTGTCATATATGGTAAGTCGAATTCAAGTTCATCTTGTAATATCATAGAAGCAAAGATTGATGTTGGTTTTTTATCTATCAAGAGAATGGATTCTTTTCCTAAACCTCAGAAATAGAGTCTCCTATTTTGGCAATCTATCCAGGCTTCATGCTTGCGCAACCAATTTAATCCTAGTACTAGATCCAGTTCACATGCTGGAAGTAAATACAAGTTAACCAAGAAGGGTACATTTCAAATGAATAAGGGGAAATCTCTACAGATAATACTTATGTTTGTGGTTCCACCTATGCGATTCGAAACTATCCAGCTTTGTTTTACAAGTTCAGTCTTCAAATACAGTTTAGTAATCAAGGATGAGCATACAAAAGAGAGAGCGGATCCCGAGTCTATTAAAGCATAAACATGAGTTGAATTTAACTTAACGGTACCTACAATGACTTTGTTATATTCTTCGTCATTCCTTCCACGAATTTGATAAATCCGAGCAGGGGCTCGGGATTCCTGGTGTGTATGTGTCGACTGTTATCCCCTACTCTTGGCTTGGTTCTCACACAGAACTTGTCTTGGGCCCTTGTTTCGGTTGGAAGGTGCGGCACTTGTGTCCACTGGAGCTCGGGTTAGAATTTTGTTTGAATTTTAAGGACAATCTTTGATAAAATGTTCTTAACTTCAACACATGTAGCAAAGATTGTTGGTGGTTCGACATTGTCCCGAGTAATGCTTGTTGCAAGATTTCCATGTAGGGACTTGTACAACCCTTCTTGAGTTTACCGTACTATCAACAGAGATAATCGGGGTAGTGTATTTTGGACAGTCTGGGGACGAGGAATATAATTGCTCTTCTAGGTAGTTGGGTGATTCAAAATGCCTTCTTGATGTCTCGGTTTCTTGAAAGATCCCTGAGGCGGAGAATGGTCATCTCTTTTCAACTTCTTGTTCTTCCAAGAGTGACTACTTTTACGTTTCTCTGAAGTCTTCATGTTTGCCTCGGTTGCAGTAGCTCGGTTGACAAGGCTTTGGAAATCTGTGATTCCAAGAGCTGTGAAGATAGGGCTCATCTCATCATTTAGGTCGTCGATAAACTTATGTAGAGCATTTGGGTGTACTCTTTTTGTGAGCGCAAGTGCACACTCCTGTCAAGTTATAGTATATAAGATATCGTTTCCCACAGGGATTGGACAGCTCGGTTCGAATTGTTGTTTCTGCACAAGAAAGGTAAAAACACAAGTAATTAATAAGGAAGTGATCATGTTGATAGAGAAGGCAGGGTTATGCTGCTGCTTAGTGTGAAACTGCGTTAAATAGGTCAAGTTGCTTTACGCTGCCACGGTCTGCTGCCTCGGCGGGTAATGGCGAATTAAGGCGGCGACAACTGTAACGCCCTGGTTTTGGGCCTAGATGTTTTAGATGTTGAATTGGGCCGGTCGGGAACGGTTCGAACCCTTGAGGTTGGTTTAGGAAAAACCTAGTTCGAGATGTTTTAAAAATATGGAAAAGTATCTAAAAATCCTCATTTATTATATAAATGATTATGTTAAACTAATTTTATAAAATGGGCTTTGGAAATATTACATTTTGGTATAGTGACCAAAATGCAGTTTTTGCAAAAGTTGGCTAGTGACTGTTTTGTAAAGGATTGAAACTTTGAATCTTTTAGGAGCTAATTTTACCAATTGTTTTCATCAAATTTCTCTTTAATTTGGGAGCTTTTAAAATTGATTTTATTAAAGAAATAAAAGGGAGTTAAAAGAAAAATCAAAGGTTGACTTTTCATAACCAACTTTACGATAGATTCTCTCTTTTAATTTTCTCTCAACTTCCAATCAGCCAAACACTTTTCTCTCATCAAAGAACCTCTGATTTTCATCTTGTTTGCTGAGATTTCATCCTCCAAAAGATTTCCTATCTTTGTTTCTATGAAATCCTTTTGATTTTGCTTTGGATATTCAAAGAAATTTGCCCAAATTAAGGAGAGTTCAACCATTAGAGGTAAGCTTCATCCTTCTCCTCTAATGATCAATTATTTACGGAAATTCCCAAGTTATCAATCCTTTGTTAATGGTTTTTGAGTTATTTTAATGTTATAAACATTAAATAGTTGTTAAAATCAAGATTCTTGTTGAGATCTTGGTGATTTTCGTATTTCTATGATATGCTCTGATTTGAGGTTGATCTCTAACATATTTTGGATGTTATTTGATGTTGAGAATGAGGTTTTAACAAATTAATCCCGAATAGGTTTGGGTTCCTAAGTTTGAGATGCTAGATTTGTGGTTTTTGAGGTGTTTTTGATTATCAACTATTGCTGGAGGTATAAGGTCGTGCTTATGTCGATTTTTTATGTTGATTGAGGTTTAGAAGAGGTTAGAATTGTTAGATCTTTGCTGGGCTTTGATATGAGAAAGTTTGAAAGTGATTTCGGTTGTTTCGGATAGTCGAAATGCTAGTTTTGTGTAAAGCACCGAGTTAGAATGAGTGGCTAGTGATTTTAATGCATGATGGTGCATTAATCCTCTACTCTTATGTGTAATGAACAGGGGAGACATCTTCAGACGCGTTTGGTGTTGATCCGGGAGTGCCGGAAGCCTAGAAATGGTTTCGGCAAGCAAGCGAAACGATATCGGTGAGTGAAAATGGTTTTAGAAGTCTTTGAGGGACAAGGAAACAAGTTTTGGGGATTTAGGATTGGTTTGAAACACTATCCTAAGTCCGGAAGTAAGTATGTTTAGATTTACTCTCAAATGTGGATGAATTGTGGTTTTGAAATGGGATGAGAATGATTTATATTGATCCCATGAGATAGAACAACATTGCAAAGAGTTTTGAGATTTTGATTAAATGCTATGCATGAATTGTGGTTTAGAAATGGGATGAGAATGATTTAGAAATGTTGCATCAACACAATAGGCGAGATGATGATTTAATGTAATATATTGGCATAAATGACGAGATGATTATCGGATATAATTGGTCGACTAATAGGATGTAAAGTGCACTATAAACTAAAAAATCGTATGTGCTCTTTGGAGTCGGGCAATGGGGGTAGTGCCATCCCTATCCAAAGTGAGAGTCCGATGATAAGAGATACCATCGGGGTAGGTCTTGGTGAAACACCCAAGCTTTGTGACGAAAATAGATACCGCCATGAGAGTTTGGTGGCGAGATCGCACAAAGGTAGGACTCAGCCTCGAGTCAAGCTATCTGCATATCCGAGTAAAGATAGAATATGAAATGCCAATATATGAGAATGAACTTCGATTCACATGTACCAATGTTGAAATGATTTTATGCTATGAGAAATGCATATGAGATTTTGAGATTTATGAAATGCTTTTGAATATAAAGCATGTGTGGCTTTGCCAAGAGATTTGCATTGGTTGAATGCATGAGATAGATAGATAGACGGTACATGTGATTTTCAAATGGTGATTTGCTTTGAAATGGTTTTCAAGCATGAGATAGAAAGAGCATTGTCTTAGAAATGGTTTTCAAGATAGAGTTTTAGTGCTTGCATTGGTGTGTTGGTGTTTCTAAAGCGTGCCTCACTAAGCTATTATGCTTACTGTCACGGACTTATTCTTTCAAGCTCAAATCTGTGCGGTGCTAACACTCTCAGCACGATGTTAGCAAGCCTTTCTCGCGCAATGCTATGGCAAAACACAAGGAGCAAGAGAGATTTACAAGGAAAGAACCTTGTATTAAACTAAGGAAGCTTTACAAGAGAGCTTTACAAGTATTTGAGTGAGTGACTACTTGAGTTACAAATGAGAGGGGTGGCCCTATTTATAGGCATCCACCTCCTCAATGGACGGCTATGATCTATTTGATCCAACGGCTACAGTTTCGCCTCCAAAAATATCTAAGTTGCCTAGATATCTCTAGATAATTCCATAATAATCTAGTTATATCCTAAATGGTCTAAAAGCTCTACAATATTCTAAGGTATTCTAGAATATTCTGGAGACGTTCGGAGTTTTCTCGAGCCTTCCAGACTAGTCCTGAGCCTTCCAGATCATTCACAAGTCTTCTAGGTTCCTCCGGATGAGCCTAGAGTGTGGCGGAACGTTCTTGAACCCCTCGGATAAGTGTGTAGACGTGTGGGGCCTTCTAGGCCGTTCTAGAGTCTTCTTTAGAACACCTTTGGCCTTAAAATGCTTGGTGCGTCTCATTTCTCCCTTGTTGGCCCGAGGGCACCTGGGGCGCGCACTGCGCACCTAGGTGGGGCTCCTCGGGCGCGCGTAGCACACCTAGGTGGGGCACCTTGGTGCTGCTCGGTGCACCCTGGCGGGTGTGCCCCTCGGTTGGCTTGGGTGCGCCTCAGTGGGGCGTGACATCCTCCCCCACCCGATCTCACGACGCCCTCTGTAACCCCCTTAGCCCGGCCTAGACGGTTGACCCGAACTACGAAGATTACACGGGGAAAACCAAAGTCAACCCGAAAGTCAACCTTGATTAACGACCCTTTTTTTATTTTTAATCTTGTCTAAATGCTCATTAACCCTAAGCGTACTCTTGAGAAAAACATACTTGGAAATCACAGAGATCGGAAAGTAACAAAGGACTTGATTGCACAACATACAAATTTAGGGACCAAAATGTAAATTCTGGAAAGATGAGAGACTTGACCAATTTCAAGGTTACCAATATCAAATTAATCATATTACATGCTTCCCTGTCAAATTTCACCTTAAACGAACATCTCAAACTCAAGCAATTGGATATACAAAATTCAGGACTAAAACGTAAAGCATGCAAACCTCAAATCATTCAAATCAGTGCCCAACGATTAAGTGTTTCGGAACGGGGGTTGACCGTTCCGAAACGTGGGTTCGTTTCGAAGCCCATTCCGAAACAGGGCTTGGCAGTGGCAAAAGTGTTTCGGAACGGCCTCTACCCGTTTCGATACACAAAGGCCATTACAGGCCCCTATTTCGAAACGGTAGTGCCCATTCCGATACGGACTGCCCAGAAAGTGTAGATTTTTCTGGTTTAACATACATTTAACCAATCAAATACATCCCTATGACCTCCTAATCATGCCAACAAGTCATCATACATTTAAGGAACATATTTGCATCATCAAAACACATTCATGGCATCAATTAGGAAAAACCTCAATCTATAGGCATACAACCTAATACTCAAAACCAACCAAACATCAAATCATCAAAGCAAACACCAAATGGCCATTTACAAGTCCAAAACATTAGAGGCATCACGCCATACTTAGGGAGTCCAAAACATCTCCCAAAAACACAACCTAGGTTCCCATTGCCAAATACCAAAAACTAATAATGATGTAAAAATAGTCACCATACATGAGCTTAGCCTTCCCCTTGGATTCTTAGCCTCCTTGCTGCCCTTAAAGCACTTCAATTCTCTACATTATTGGTTCAAGAAAGAGAGCGTAAGCACATATGCTTAGTGAGGCATGCTCTAAAGAAACAACACAATAATGCATTTTATAAAACACCTTTCAAAGGCCTTTAAATTCATAAATATCATTTCTCATGCAACAATGCATACACAACAAGCACCTCATGCTTCATTAACATCAACATGTCATATTGGCTTCCAAGTGATACCATAACCATTTTTCAACACAAAACACAATCGGATACGCGGGTTACAAGCGTTGTCCCACACGCTTCATACACACTACCGAACACACAAGGTGGAGTTTACCGGTACAATCACAACCCCTCAACACCCGTGATGGAGTTTAACGGTACAATCACAACCCCTCCACATCACTCATTGGTAGTTGTATAACTTCACTAACGAGAACACGGGACACACAACACAAGATCCTCACATGGCATTTTAACCACCATTATGATCTTAGACATCTCGTTAGTGTACTTGGATGGAGTTTACGGTACCATTACAACCCCTCAACATCCAAGGCGACTTTATTCACGGTGCACCCAATCCTATAGCCGGCTAACTATATCTGATTCAAGTACTTTTAAACCAACACATCACTTGCCAATATACATCATTTACCATCAACAATCCATTGTTTTAAAGCATTAATCAAAGCCATTAAACAATCATGCATCACTATGCATCAAAACCACATTTATCAATGTCAAACCAAGGATCTCTTACCTTGAGCATCCTTCAACACATGGCTTTCAAAACCAGCATTAATCATGCTAAAACATGCTTTCAAAACAGAATTTAAACATGCAAATTAAACACATTGGGTGAGTTTGAAGAAAGATGTTGTTGAGTATGTGAGTAAGTGCATAGTTTGTCAGCGGGTTAAGGCTGAGCATCAGTTTCCTTCTGGGTTGTTGCAATCGTTGAGGATTCTTGAGTGGAAGTGGGAAAGGATTACCATGGACTTTGTGTCTGGTTTACCTTTGTCGCCATCGAAGAAGAACTCGGTGTGGGTGATTGTGGATCGCCTTACGAAGTGTGCTCATTTCTCGCCTGTGCATACTACGTACACTTTGGACAAGCTTGCAAAGTTGTACATTGCTGAGATTGTGCGGCTGCATGGTGTGCCAAAGTCTATAGTGTCGGATAGAGATCCGAGGTTTACATCGCGTTTCTGGGAATGCTTGCATCAAGCTTTGGGTACACTGCTGAATTTCAGTACTTCTTATCATCCACAGTCGGATGGACAATCTGAGCGTGTTATCCAAGTGCTGGAGGATATGTTGAGGTGCTGTGTGATTGAGTTTCAAGGCTCATGGGAGAAGCATTTGCCTTTTGTGGAGTTTGCTTATAACAATAACTACCAGGCAAGTATTCATATGGCACCTTATGAAGCCTTGTACGGGAGGAAATGCAGAACTCCTCTTTGTTGGGCTGAAACAGGTCAGAAGTTGGTTTCAAGGCCAGCTTTGTTGAAAGGAACCACCGAGAAGGTGAAGCTCATTTGTGAGCGATTGAAGGCAGCTTCTGATCGACATAAGTCTTACGCAGATTTGAAGCGTAAGGAGATAGAGTTTGCGGTAGGTGACCGTGTGTTCTTGAAAGTTTCGCCTTGAAAGAAGGTGATGAGGTTTGGTCGAAAGGGTAAGTTGAGCCCTAGGTACATTGGACCATACGAGGTGATTGAGCGTGTGGGTCCTGTTGCGTACAAGTTGAGATTGTCGTAAGAGTTGGAAAAGATTCATGATGTGTTTCATGTCTCTATGCTTCGGAGGTATAGATCGGATCCTTCGCATGTTATGCCTATGGAGGAAGTAGAGTTGAATCCAGACTTGACCTATGATGAGGAGCCGGTGGAAATTCTGGATTCAGACAGTAAAGTTCTTCGAGGCAAGACCATTGATTTGGTAAAGGTGTTGTGGAAGCATCGTGGTGTTGAGGAAGCCACGTGGGAAAGAAAGGATGACATGAAGAAGCAGTTTTCGTACCTTTTTCCTCCAGGTAAATTTCGAGGACGAAATTTCTTAAGGGGGGGAGAGTTGTAACACCCCAATTTTGGGCTTAGAAGTTTAGGGTCTGAACCGGACCGGTCTGATTTTCGGTTCGAATATAAAAGGAGGTTTTAGGGAAAACCTAGTTCGGGATGCTTTAAAAATATGGAAAAATATCTAAAAATCTTCTTTTAATATATATAAGAGAGTGGTGAAATCAATTTTACAAAATAAGGTTTGGAAGTGCAACATTTTGAAATAGTGACTAAAATGCGATTTTTGAAAAGTTCAGTGGTGATTGTTTTTTAAGGATTGGAACTTTGAATCCTTAAGGAGCTAATTTACCCAAGAAAGGATTTCTCCAGATTTTTCTTAGATTTTAATGATTTAATTAATTAAATGAAAAGTGGAAAACCATATTTTAGATTTTCATAACTAACTTTCTTAAAACTTTTTCATCTCATTTTCTCTCAAAATTCCCTCTGCCAAACACATTTCTACAGCAACATTTCTATTGATTTTCACACCAATTGATGAGGTTTCAAGTATCAATTGATTTCTAATCCTTTCTACATCAAATCCTATTGTTTTGCTTATTGGATTTTCAAGGAAATTGTCTCTAATCAAGGAGAAATCTACATTTAGAGGTAAGAATGTTCTTCTCCTCTAAATACTCAGTTCTTTACTGAAATTCCCAAGTTCCCAATCCTTAAATTAAGTTTTATAAAAGGTTTTAATGTTGTGATCTTGATTTTGGCTTAAAACTCAAGATTTGGAAGAAATCTTGAAGAAATTCGTGGTGATTGTTTGGGCTCTGTTTTGAGATGGTTTTTAAATGTATTTTGGATGTTAATTGATGTTTAGGAATGTTTAGAAGTGATGGATCTAGGCTGGGTTATGTTGTGGGAGAGTTTGGAAGTGATTTCGATTGTGCTTGGTAGCCGAAATGTTAGATTTGGTGAGAGCAGCGAGTTTAGGTGTTATGGCTGAAGATTTTAATGCATGATGATGCATTAATCCTCTGATTTGATGTGTTAAAAACAGGGGAAACATCTTCGGATACTTGTGGTGTTGATCCGGAGGCTTGATCGGTGTTTCGGCAAGCTTGCGAAACGGAATTGGTGAGTGGAGTTGGATTTCCAGCTTTGTCTCGAATGTTTGAAGGTTTGGGAGCTTAGTTTAAGTCTAATCAACTTAACTAAGCTCAAGAGTAAGTTTTCGGGAAAACTCTCTTGTATGAGCCATGGAATGGTTCGGTGCATTTGTTGATAGATTGCATGTTTAAATTCTGTTTTGAAAGCATGTTTTAGCATGGTTAATGCTGGTTTTGAAAGCCATATGTTGAAGGATGCTCAAGGTAAGAGATCCTTGGTTTGATATGTTGAAAATGTGGATTTGATGCATAGTGATGCATGTGTTTAATGGCTATGATTTAATGTTTTAAAACAGTGAATTGTTGATGATAAATAATGTATATTGGCAAGTGATGTGTTGGTTTTAAAGTACTTGAATCGGATATAGTTAGCTGGCTATAGGATTGGGTGCACCGTGAATAAAGTCTCCTTGGATGTTGAGGGGTTGTGATTGTACCGTAAACTCCATCCAAGTACACTAACGAGGTGTTTAAGATCACAATGGTGGTTAAAAGTCCATGTATGGATCTTGTGTCGAGTGTCATGTGTTCTCGTTAGTGATGTTATACAACTACCGATGAGTGATGTTGAGGGGTTGTGATTGTACCGTTAAACTCCATCACGGGTGTTGAGGGGTTGAGATTGTACCGGTAAACTCCACCTTGTGTGTTCGGTAGTGTGTATGAAACGTAAGGGACAACGCTTGTAATCCGCGTATCCGATTGTGTTTTGTGTTGTAAATGGTTATGGATTATCACTTGAAAGCCAATATGACATGTTGTACTAATGAAGCATGAGATGCTTGTTTAAGAATGCAAGATTGCATGAATAATGATGATTATATGATGGAAAGCTTTGTGAAAAGTGTTTTATAAAACGCATTATTGTGTTTTTTCTTTAGAGCATGCCTCACTAAACATTTGTGCTTACGCTCTCTCTCTTGAACTAATAATGCAGATAATTGAGGTGTTTGAGGGCAGCAAGGAGGCTAAGAATCCAAGAGAAAGCTAAGCTCATGTATGGTGATGTTTTCACAACATTATTAGTTTTTTATATTTGGCAATGGGAACCTAGGATGTGATTTGGGATATGTTTTGGACTCCCTAGTTGTGGCATGATGCCTTAAATGATTTGGATTTGTAAATGGCCATTATGATGCTTGTTTGGTGCTTTGATGGTTGTTTGGCTTTGGGATATTAGGATGCATGCCTATAGACGTGTGGTTCCTTGATTGATGCCATGAATGTGTTTTGATATTGCAAACATGTACCTTGTATGGATGTTGACTTGTTGGCATGATTAGAAAGTTATTAGGATGTGTTTGAGTGGTTTAATGTGTGTAAAACCAACAAATTATGCAGCTTCTGGGCAATCCGTATCGGAATGGGCACTAGCGTTTCGAAACGGGGGCCTGTAATGGCCTTCGTGTATCGAAACGGGTAGGGTTGTTCCGAAACGATTTGGCCACTGTCAGGCCCTACTCCGATACAGGTCTCGAAACGAACCCGCGTTTCGGAACGGTCAACCCCGTTCCGAAACAGATGACCGTTGGGCACTGATTTGAATGGTTTGAGGTTTGCAAGCTTTACATTTTAGTCCTGAAAATTGTATTTGCAATTGCTTGAGTTTGAGATGTCTGTTTAAGGTGAAATTTGACAGGGAAGCATGTAATATGACTAATTAAGTTTTGGTAACATTAAAATCAGTTAAGTCCTCCATCTTTCCAGAATTTACAATTTGGTCCCTAACTTTTGTGTTTTGAGCAATTTGGGTCCTTTATAGTAAAATGATTGTTGTGCTTTTCTCGTATGCGTTTCTCAAGGGTACGCTTAAGGTTAATTTGCATCTAGATAAGTTTTAAAAGAAAAAAAGGGTCGTTAATCAAGGTTGACTTTCAGGTTGACTTTGGTTTTCCCCGTGTAATCTTCGTAGTTCGGGTCAACCGTCTAGGCCGGGCTAAGGGGGTTACAAGGATGGCCTTATGTGATTAGAAATTAAGTAGGGGAAAAGGGTTAAAGGGAGGTAGGTAAGTCAAACAGTATGAATTCTGAGGAGTCTATGGATTTTTGGTATGAAGTTGCTGCAACTGATAAGGTACGGCTTGACAAGCTTCTGACGTTGGTCATTCCCGGTTTTGGGGCTAGGCGTTAGCCGGGTTTGGTTAGGCGGTTTGGTTTGAACCAGTTTAGCGGTCTAGCCTAGTTTCGAGAAACAATTAAATTTAAATGTTTTTGGTCGGATAAAATATGGGAAAATTCCCTAAAATCACAATTATATATATGATTAATTTTGGTAAAGGTAATTTTAAGAAAACAATTTTGGAAATTGGACATTTTGGTGTAGTGACTAAAATGTAAAAGTGGTAAAGTTTGATTTAATGGCAAAAACGTAAAAGGCTAATACTTTGAATCTTTAAGGATCAATACAAAGGGCTAATAGAGACTTTTCCTCTTATTTTACAATTTTAATTAAATAATTATAATAAAGAAAAGATGGAGGGAAGTTAAAACGGTTTTCATTTTCCATTTGAAGATAGTTTTCTTCTCTCACGTTTCTCTCATTTTCCTTTTATCCAAACAGCAAGATTTTCAAGGTAAACTCTAAATTTGATTTTTGGTTTTAAAGACTTGTCTATTTTCTATTGATTTCCTATCGAATCTACTCTTTACTCTTTGGTTTCCTTTTGGTTTCTTTTAAAAAATGGAGGAAGATCTCATCATTAGAGGTAGGTTCCTTCTTCTCCTCTAATAACATGTTTTTTTACTGAAATTTCCAAGTATTGTAACCCCCTCGTCCCGGTCTAGCCGACAGACCGGTCCGAACTGGTTACATGGGGAAAATCGAAGCGAAGCCCGCTAAGGCCTCACTCCGATTAGCAACCCTATTTTTTTCTTCTATTTGTCTTGTCTATATGCTTTATTTAATCCTACGCGAGTTAGGTAGACAGCGGAGAAACAACCACGGACACAACCCACGCAAACAAACACTTAAAGGTTCATTTTATCCATTTAACTCTGGCTGTATCGATACGGTAAGGACTGTATCGATACGCCTTCAACGGTCAACCTACCCAGAGTCAACCCTGGGGACCCGTTTCGATACCCTCCAAGGCAGGTATCGAAATGCTCCCAACGGTCAAATTTCGAAGTCAACCTCAGTTGACCGTATCGATACGCCTAAGCCTATACCGATACCCTCAATTTCTCGTCAAAATCTCATATTTCCAGTAGCAAAAATAGTATCGGTGTGCCTTCTCGAGTATCGATACGCTTGGCCTGAAACAAGAAGGTCGTATCGATACGAACCTAACTTTATCGATACCCCTGACTCGATTTAACAAGTTTCAGCTCGTTAAGGCACAAAGGCTGCTTCAAAACACCAATCTAGGACCCCCTAAGCATGCATACATGAACTCTAGAGGCATACACTCTACTACAAGCATGTTCGAACACTTAACATACATGTAAAGGTCATTCATACAAGAGAAGCAAGCATTCACTAAAATAAATCACATAGCAAGGTTTACATGCCCTTAAACAAAACACCTAAACATTCATAGGACATGGTCATAAGCCTTCAAGATGCAAAGCATTTAGGCAAAAACATAAACATGGTTTACAATCCACATCAAAAGCATTAACATCAAGGACCAACACATATGAGTCTAACAATGCTCACACAAAAACACATAACATCATCAATCCAAACATGCTAGAACCTCAACATGCCAAAAATAAGGAGTTTGAACACCAACTCCATACAAGTCTAACACCCCCATTGTCTAGGCATTATTACAAATACTTAAACCATACTTGAGCTACTTGAGAACTCCGAAAAGCTCCTCCCTTGACCACTTGCCTTCTGAAACTCTAACGATCTGCATGTTGGAAAAAGGAGAGCGTAAGCTTGGAAGCTTAGTGAGCGAAGCTCTAAAAACTCATCAATCATGCAGTTTTCAAAACACATTTCTTAAATGATAAGTAAGCCATTTAAATGCACGAAAGGAAGCACAACAACACAATTACATGGTTTGCACATGCACAACCAAAACACGGTGGGACTACACGTCACTGTTTCGACTAGTAGTTTTCTGATGGGACTACACATCAATGTACTCTTCTACTAGTCACTACCGGTGGGATTACACATCAATGTAGTTACACAATCATCACGTGGGGCTCGACACCAACAACGACTACACAACAACAAACGGAAGTAAAGGCAATCCATAATTTACACAACATCACAACAATTGTTCATGCACCAACGCTTAACAATCAAGGTAAAATTTAGCAAACTTACACTTGGGTTTAGGTTAGCCCTCGAGGCTCCACCCAAACCCCCAAGAATCCATTTCGAAATCAAATCAAGTTCAAACCATTTTCACTCACTGATGAAACTCAACTGGAAGCCGAAACACCGATATCAAGTCTTCAAATTCCCCGAATTAGTGCGCGAAGCTTCTCCGACGGTTTCCCTTGATTCTAGTCAATCAAAAACAATACATTGCTCAACCAAAACATAACAAAACACTATAACACGGGCAGAAAACCTTTGATTCCAGCACCCAAAACACCTTTAAACACCTTCAAACCAACCTTCTAGTATCACTATAACACCAGCCCAACTCCCTTTCACAAAACCACACCAAAACACAAGTTTTGACCCTTTAAAAATATCCATGAATACCCATTTCGGGATTCTTAATAAAAACCAACCAAATTGGGATATAATGTTCCTTAGGGAAAGATTTACTCATAACTTAACTCTACATATCAAAAGCAAAACGAAAAATCATTAAAGTTTCACCCTTTTCTTTGAAAACTTTGAAAACTCAAATTTCTCCACAATGGTGTTTTCTAAAATCTAAAACCATCACTGTGTTAGGAACGAAAAGGGCAAGTCAAAAGTGGTTTTACCTTGATGAATACACTTGAAATGGTGAAGGAATCAAATGGAATAGTATTTGGGGTTTTAGAGTAGTTTTGACGTGAAAAGAAGACCAAGGAGGAAGATGAGTTCTTTTGAAATAAAACCCCCCTTTTCTCATATTTTTCCTTATTTTCAAAATTACCAAAATGACCTTAATGAGCCACAAGTCCTTTTAAAATAAAACCAAAGCTCCATTTAGTTTAAAGCGAGCCCACGACTAAAACCCGATTTACCCGAGTAACTTCTGACCCATAAACTCGGGCGTTACAACTCTCCCCCACTTAAGGAATTTCATCCCCGAAATTACCTGACGGAAAGAGGTACGGAAACTGTTTTTCCATGTTCTCCTTTCTCTCCCAAGTAGCCTCCTCCACACCTCGGTGTCTCCACAAAACCTTGACTAACTCGATAGACCTTCCACGCACCACTTTCTTATTCGTAGCAAGAATCTTAACTGGTTCTTCGTCATTGGACAAGTCGGGGTTCAACTCAATCTCTTCCAGTGGCATTACGTGAGACGGATCCGATCTATATTTGCGGAGCATCAACACGTGGAACACATCATGAATCTTCTCTAGCTCGGTCGAGAGTCTCAATCTATAAGCAACGAAACCAATCCTCTCAACTACCTCATAAGGTCCAATGAATCTCGGACTCAACTTACCTTTCCTACCAAACCTCATCACCTTCTTCCAAGGTGAGATTTTCAAAAACACTTTCTCACCCACGGCGTACTCTATCTCTTTTCTCTTTAAATCGGCATACGACTTCTGTCGATCTGAAGCTTCCTTCAAGCGGTCACAAATCAACTTCACCTTCTCAGTAGCGCCCTTAAGCAAATCGGGCATCGGTACAAGCTTTTGTCCGGCTTTGGCCCAACAAATCGGAGTCCTACACCTCCTACCATATAGAGCTTCATACGGTGCCATCTGAGTACTAGCCTGATAACTGATGTTGTACACAAACTCTACTAAGGGTAGATGTTTCTCCCAAGACCCCTGAAAATCGATGATACAACACCTCAACATGTCCTCCAACACCTGAATCACCCTCTCTGACTGACCATCTGACTACGGATGATACGAAGTGCTGAAGTTCAACCATGTACCCAAGGCTCGATGCAAACACTCCCAAAATCTAGTTGTAAGCCTCGGATCTCGGTCTGACACAATCGATTTCGGAACCCCATGCAACCTCAATATCTCCTTGATGTACAGATCGGCCAACTTATCTAAGGTATATGTAGTATGAACAGGTATGAAGTGTGAACACTTAGTAAATCTATAGACTATTACCCACACTGAATTCTTTTTCGATGGAGTTAACGGTAAACCTAACACAAAGTCCATGGTGATACATTCCTACTTCCATTCCGAAATCTTCAACGACTGTAACAACCCTGAAGGAAACCGATGATCGGCCTTAACTCACTGACAAACCATACACTTACACACAAACTCGGCCACATCCTTCTTCAATCCAACCCAATAGTACTCTTCCTTTAACCCACGATACATCTTCATACTACCCGGATGCATAGCAAAAGGACTATTATGAGCTTCGTTCAAGATTTTACGTCTCAACTCGGCATCTTCCGATACCACTATCATATCCTTGTAACATAGGATCCCATTCTCACAAAAACAAAAATCGGTAGGCCTATCTTTGGCTATATCTTGCATGTGAAGTGCCAAAGACTCATCTCGCAACTGCTTCTCTCGAATCAACTGAACTAACGAAGGCTTAACTTGGAGCTCGGCTATCAAACCAGCATCCTTAGACACACTCAATCTCGCAAACATAGCTCGCAACTCAACTGTCACTTTTCTACTCAAAGCATCGGCCACTACGTTTGCCTTACCCGAATGGTACTCTATCGTAAGGTCATAGTTCTTAAGAAGCTCTAACCACCTACGCTGTCTAAGGTTCAACTCCCTTTGAGACATCAAGTACTTCAAGCTCTTGTGGTTGGTGTATACGGTGCACTTCTCACCATAAAGATGGTGTCTCCAGATCTTCAAAGCAAACACTACTGAGGCCAACTCTACGTCATGGGTGGGATAGTTCTTCTCGTGAACTTTCAACTGCCTCGAAGCATAAGCTACCACCTTACCTTCTTGCGTAAGCACACAACCTAAACCTACGTAGGATGCATCACTGAAAACCACAAACTCTCTTCTCGGTTCAGGCTAAATCAAAATAGGAGCTTCGGTCAAAGTTTTATTCAACTTCTCAAACGTTTGTTGTCTTGCACCTGACCACTCATATGGGACATTCTTCTCAAGCAACTTAGTCAAAGGAGCCGCTATCCTAGAAAACCCCTCGACGAATCTTCTATAATATCCCGCCAAACCTAGGAAATTGCAAATTTCTGTCACTGACTTCGATTGTTTCCAACTCACTGTGGCTTCTATCTTCTTGGGATCCACACTAATCCCCTTAGTCGAGATCACGTGACCTAGAAAGACTACCTCCCTAATCCAAAACTCACATTTGCTTAACTTGGCATACAACTGATTCTCAAGCAAAGTCTAAAGCACTAATCGCAAATGCTTATCATGCTCCTCCTCGGTCCTAGAGTACACTAAGATGTCATCTATGAACACTACCACAAACCTGTCCAAAAACTCGTGAAACACACGGGTCATCATATCCATGAAAGCTGCTGGAGCGTTAGTCAACCCGAAAGGCATCACCAAGAACTCATAGTGCCCATAACGTGTGCGGAAAGCTGTCTTCGGTATGTCTACATCTTTCACCTTCAACTGATAGTATCCGGCTTTAGATCAATCTTCGAAAACACTGAAGCACCTCTTAATTGATCAAACAAGTCATCTATCTTCGGAAAAGGGTACTTGTTCTTCACTGTCACCTTGTTCAATTGCCTATAATCTATACACATCCTCATACTACCGTCCTTCTTTTTCACAAACAAGACCGGAGCACCCCACGGAGAAATACTAGGCCTAATGAAACCTCTATCGGACAACTCCTGAAGCTGTGTCTTCAACTCTTTCAACTCTTTCGGTGCCATTCTATACGGAGCAATAGACACTGGTGCAGAATCAGAATACGTCTCAATAGCAAACCCAACTGCTCTATCTGGAGGCAAACCTGACAACTCTTTCGGAAAAGCACTTGGAAAATCACATATTGTCCTGATGTCTTGCGGTCTAACCTCACTCATATTTGGATTCGTCACATAAGCCAAATAAGCCTGACAACCCGAATTCAACAACTTCTGAGCTTCCAAAGCAGAAACAACATTGGACAAGAATCTAACGTTCTTACCAACTACCACAATCTCAAGGTCATCTGTAAGCCTCAATGAGACTCTCTTGGTCTCAAAGTCAACCTTAGCCCTATGTTATACGAGCCAATCCATGCCCAAAACCACGTCAAATCCATAGAATGGTAAATCCATCATATCAACCGGAAACACGTGGCCCTGAACCATCAAGGGGCACCTTCTATACATTTTCCTAACTACCATTGTATCACCAAAAGAACTCGTAACATTTACACCTACCTCTAACCATTCACATGGTAACCCTAATGACCTTGCGTGCTCACCCAAAATGTATGAATGTGTCGACCCTGAATCTATCAAAGAAAGCAAACTCAAAGACTGTAACGAGAAATTACTTGCAATGACATTCATGTCGTTCCCAGCCTCTCGCTGAGCATACACCCTAGCCGGTCCTCCACCCTCGGGCTGAACTGCCACTACAAGAGCTAAGTTCCTCTAACCCTCGTTCCTCGGCTGAAAGTTATCACGACCGTGCCCACGGCCTCTCTGATGCTCAAAACCCCTAACTGGAGCCAGTCCGCCCCTAGCCGGGTGTGGACAGTCACGCCTCAAATGGTCTCGGGAGCTACAGTTCCAACACGCTCTGTAGATACCCATACACTCGCCATGATGGCGTCTCCCGCATCTAGTGCACTTCGGAGTGTGTACAACAGCTCCTTGGTTCTGGTGGCCCCGTCCATAGTTACCACCCATATGTCTCAAATCGGGCTGATACCTCCTATCCCTATGCCTCTTGGCATAGTCTCTATACCAATTCGCGTGTCTCTTCCCGGAATCGGACCCACTAGCACGAGCACTAGAACCTAAGCTCTGCTCTATGTCCTTGGCCCTAGAGACCAAGACATCGAATCGGTGTAGTCAGAGGCAAGCATGTAGGTCTTCACATCTCTAGTCAACCCATTCCGGAAGCGCTCACACCGTTCCTTCTCACTAGGAACCAACTCAGGTACATACTGGCTCAATCTCACAAACTGAACCTCGTACTTTGACACGGTCCTGTTACCCTGAACCAAAGCCATAAAATCCCTCTTCTTCTCATCCAAATACCAACCTCTGAGATACTTCCTCTTGAAGGCATTTCTGAAGAACTCCCACGTGATATCTGCTTCGGCCATACCCGAAGTAACAATGGTCTACCAAGTGTATGCGTCCCCCTGAAGCAAGGAGACAATGCAACGCAACTTACGGGCGTCTGAGCACTCCATCTGACCCAAGATGCGTTCAGTACTCTCAAGCCACGCCTCTGAACCCTCGGGAGTCAACCCACGGAACTCAACTCATCCCAAACTACGGAGCCTCTCTAGGGGTAATCTTGTTCCCCCACCCTGAGGTGGTGTTGCAGCTTGCATACCGGCCAAAGCTGTCTGAAAAGCTCCGGCTATGGTCTAAATCAAATGGGTCATATTCGCGCCCACTGGACCCTGACTCGCCTGAGCCCCAACACCTCCAACATTGGCACCAACCTGAGGCCCATTACCCTCACCTTCGACTTGCGCACCAGCCTGAGGCACGTTACTTTCGCCACTCATTCCATTACCACCGGAAGCAGGAGGAACAAGAGACTCACCCCTGGGTGCCTGGTCACCCGCTCTAGGTCGCCCCCTTGATCTCACCATATCAAGATAGGATCTAAAACAACAAACACACAAGAAAAACATTAGGTTAGCAAAGGGCAATGACTCAAGTTCTCAAGCTCGTTAAACCAAAAATCACTTTTTGACAACAACACCTAACAATGGGGACTTTAAACTAACCCTTAACCAACAACAAGGGCCACTAAAACATGCTTTCAGACACCGTACTAGCAAGCAAACTTCAAGCATATATGGTAAAACACTCACCGACACGTAGCAACAACATAACACATCAACTTACCTCACTTACCTACTCGAGGTCTCGGAAACCTCAAGCTATGATACCACAAAATGTAACCCCCTCGTCCCGGTCTAGCTGACATACCGGTCCGAACGGGTTACACGGGAAAAACTGAAGCGGAGCCCGCTAAGGTTTCACTCCGATTAGCAACCCTATTTTTTTCTTCTATTTGTCTCGTCTATATGCTTTATTTAAGCCTACGCGAGTTAGGCAGACATCGGAGAAACAACCACGAACACAACCCACGCAAACCAACACTTAAAGGTTCATTTTACCCATTTAACTCTGGTCGTATCGATACGAAACGGACCGTATCGATACACCTTCAACGGTCAACCTACCCCAGAGTCAACCTTGGGGACCCGTTTCAATACCCTCCAAGGCAGGTATCGAAACGCTCCCAACGGTCAAATTTCGAAGTCAACATCAGTTGACCGTATTGATACGCCTAAGCCCATACTGATACCCTCAATTTCTCGTCAAAATCTCAAATTTCCAGTAGCAAGTAGTAAAGATCGGAAGACATATTCCAAAACCAGGTTTGAATTTGAGTTTGAAATCATTGTTGTTACAGTTGCCGAAGGGAGGAAGGGTTGAAGACTATTAGGGTTTGAGTAAAAACGAAAAAAGGGGAAATGTAGAATGTAATTTGATAAAGGTTAATTTGCTTAGATACCCTTCATTTTCTGTTATTTTTATATTTTTACCATGAAAAACAAAAGGTAAAATTATTTCAAAGCCCTTGAATTTACCTGATTTTTTCTATAAAAATAGTGCCACATTGCAGTACATAAGAGTGCCACGTGCTTCTGCCACTTCACCGATTAACATTGTTAGACTTAGGGGGCACAATGTTACACATAAGTAAAGTACATGAGGCACATTGAACGTTTAAAAAGTATCGATCCTACATTGACAAAGTTGATAAAGTACAGGAGGCATTTGTGTTATTACCCCATATAACATTACTAAGCATAGTTGAAGATTTATATAATAATTTTTAATACAATTTAATTAATTATTAAATTTAAATACAAATATAAATGTGTCAGAATTAAAAAAGAATTAGTTTATAAATGCCACAATGTAAATATGTGAGGGTGAAGAATTAAAATAAAAAAGAATAAATTTAGGTTATTTGGATATTTTTTATAATTGTTAAGGGTGAAAGGGTCTTTATAACTCTTACATCAAAACCTCTAATTTCAAAAAGCTCCTATTAGCAAATTTTTTTAAAAGTAGAGGTTTCACCCCAAACCGTTATTCACCAAATATTCAAATTAGCGAATTTACTGGTCAAACCTCTAATTTTAGCTCAAACGGTTGTTTACCAAACAAGATTTCAAAATCTTTGTATCTATTAGATTTAGCTTGGTGGTTAAGCATCTTTCCTCTCATGCATGAGACATGGGTTCAAATTGTCATGGGGAACAAAAAAATTTCTTCAACTTTCTTCCAATAATGTTATAATCGAAGTTTAAATCCCTTAAAAAAGAATTGTTTTCAAGTTTTTTTTTCATTTCTCTACTGATAAGAAATGAATCTGATTGGATAATATTAAATAATTATAAAAAATATCATGTGAACATGTCATGTCATCATTTTATTAACAGTTAATGATAGAATTAAACATATATCAATAGTATGGTGGTATTTGGTGAATTTATCCTATATTTTATTATCTATTGTATATAGTAATCACATGTATACGTGTATGTGTTGCTTACTATCTTATGCGATATTCTTGAATTATTCATTGATAGCTAAAAAAAGTAATTGAACCGACGGAGTTTAGGTTTAATGTTTTAGACATTTGAGTAGGCCCGTTCAACAAATTGGGGTAGGTGAGGTGAGACAAGTTTATTGAATTTGAAGTTCACATGTTGTACAAGATTCCCCCGACGATCTTCACATTGTAAAACGTGGAATGAAAAGATTGCCTATCACACCATACAAATAATCAATAACGGATCCAGAAATATTTTTTAAGGTAGACACAAGCTAAAAATATTTTGAGGTTGAACACAACAATACAAATTTTAAAATTTTAGGATGGGCACAAGTCATAAAAGTTAAGAACTAAATCATAAAAAATTTAAAAATTAAAGACAAATATATAAATTTTAAAAAGTTCAAAGTAGACCCGTACCTATCCAAGCTAACCTTTTGCATCCGCCATTTCAAACAATAAAAAACACAATAGATATCACACCATTATCTTCCTTCACATGCCAACCTTGTCCGCACCACATATTCTCTTTTTCAAAGTTCACCAACATTTCAACTACCTTTTTTTTATCATTCTGAACATCACAAATAAGGTAAACACTATTGTCAGCTTCAAGCTGCACGTGAGTAGCAGCAAAATTGGCGCTGATTCAAACATCGTCTCTCCAACGGACTCGCCATGACCCATCCTCGCTAAACAATCAGCCACTCTAATTCCTTTACGTCCGATATTTTTAATAGACAGTTTTGAAGCTCATTGCAACAATGTTTTAATTGTGTACATGATGAGTTGATGATATTACCTCGTAAAAACATTTCAATAACTTTAAAATAGTACAAGGGCTGGTTTGGTGTTCCATTATTTAGAGCAAAAGGTTAGTGCATTGGATTGGGACGGTTCATTTACATTTTTAATGGCAACAACTTTTGGTGCAATCTTGCATTTCTGAAGGCCAAAAGTATGTTAACAAATTATATATATGAAAAATTCAACCTGAACAAGGAAAAGACCATTTCCCTTACTTACCTTTTCTTTCTTTCCTTCTATCTTGCATCAATCCAACCATAGGTTCAGTGTTTGAACACCTTAAAATAGAGGATAAGTTAAAGGCTTAGATATATTTTCCCTTAAGTTGGTTCTTAAAGAGTTTTTCCTTGCAAGTTGATAACTAAACTAGATACATTCTCCTAAATTAGAGGATAAGTTAACATTAAATATTGATGTTGGAGTTTTGTAAAACCTATTTGCCAGATTTGTAACAATTAAAGAAATGTTCTAATATTTTTAGAGTAAAAATCTTCTGCCCCTAATCATGCCCACTTTTATGCTCCCACATTAAAAATCACTTAAAAATTAAATTTTAAACTCTAACCTTAATTTTCAACCATACACCTTAAAAGTACACCTTATCTCTAATTCCCTAAATTCTAATTATAACTCTTAATCTCAAACCCTAAACTCTAAATCCATTGTTTTAATGTGAGGGCCCAAAAAGGTGCAGACCGATTTCCATGTATTCTGCTCTTCCTGCAAACATAACTGTTTCAGAAACCGGAGGTTAAAGGGGTGAAGAAGATACAACGATGTTTTGTTTCTCAAGGAAGGACAGCGATCCACGACGATCAGGACCAAACCAGCAACACAATTGCACAATCGGTGTAACAAAAAGTAAATTGACAAAGTCGAAAACATACAAATATAGATTGCAAAAGAAAGAAAATGGTAATTAAAATGGAGGATGATCAAGAGCTGCGGACCACAACGCTGGCCATCATGTGCTTAAACTCGAAGAAATCGACACGCCCGTCATGGTTTTGGTCAACGGAACAGATCATCTGCTCAACTCTACCAATCTCTTTTCCTTCCGGTAATCCCAGTTTCCCCAACACCGCCTGCAATTCCTGCGCCGAAATAAACCCGTCTCCGTCCTCGTCGAACACCTTAAACGCCTCCGTCAAATCCGACTCGTCCTGCGGCTGCGCAGCCTCTTCCTCCTCTTCCTCCAAGTCCAAGCCGAATAAAGTTTGGTCCAACGACTGATGCAAAGAAACGAACCCGTCGTACGTGACGCCAATGTTTCCGGGCTTTATAAACGATTTGATGGTTGAGTCTAGGTCGCAGAGATCAGTTTCAAGGCCTAGACGGGAAAGGGCCTGATGGATCTCTTGGACAGTGATAACGCCGTCGTGATTCTTGTCGAAGATATCGAATACGCGACGCAGACGGACGGAGTTGAGGCTGGGGCAACGTAGACGAAACGACGACGACGAGGCCCTTCTACTCAAACTGCGTTTGCATGCTGCTGCTGCTTCCATTTATACGGCCTGTGTTTTTGTGTGTCTAGTCTAGTACCTTGGGGTTTCTTCTTATTAATTGTTGATGCAAATGGCGATGGCTAGCTATGGTAAATGCTAATGGCACTGGCTGCTGCTACTATCTATATTACCATTTAACTGTATATATATAGAATTAGACAGAGGGGGCTTTTTGGTATCCGTGGTGTTCAACCACTACCACCTTATTTTGTTATGCATTAATTTCAACCCATATTTCGAAGTCTCCTCCCTTGTCTCGCCTGTTATTGGCTGGCTGGGTGGGCGGAAAATTCTGACCATGTGCCTTGTCACGGTCAACGGGGAGGAGTTCCAGAACCCTTACCTGGTCAGCGATATTAATTTAAGAGCCTCACGCGATTTCTCCACCATCGCCGACACTTATTTACGGAAAAACTAGACCCTTCTCTTCAATTTTCTTTTCCATCTTGAATAATTTACAACTAGTCATTTCCATTTGCAATTTCCCCACCCAAATACACGTTCCTTCTATTCGCCCACTTTTTCTACTTTGACAGTAACTAAACCCAGAGTTTGCATAGTCTTGTAAATGAATTTTCTTAGTTCATACCCTATGGTATTTGAATTTTTATTCCCCACTTTCTTCTCCTATTCGTCACCACATGTTTATGAATGGAGAGGATAATTTAGATTGAATTTGATTCGAATTCGAAGGAAAAAATTTGATTCAAATCTGATTAAAAATAATGTGAATTCAAATCTGAAAAAAGGTTCAAGTCTTAATAGGAGGCGGTTCAGATATATATAATGTTATCGTGGTGTACCCTAGGGTCCAGCCTACCGCACACCTGGGGTCCGTATCCATCACCTTTGTCCGAGACCATGGGGCCGTGGTTCCAGCACCCGTGCCGCTTCTAACACACCCGAGGGGCCCGAGTCCGTCCGATCCGTTCTGCCGCACCTGAGGGGCTACGATCCAGCCGAGCCAACAGCCCGAGGGGCCTTGCTAGGGACCCTGGGCCTGTCCGAGTGCAGCACGCACCTAGGGCCTTGCCCAGCCGCACCCGAGGGCCTGTCCGAGCAGCCCGTCCAGTCGCACCCGAGGACCTGTCCGAGCAGCCCGTCCAGCCGCACCCATGGGCCTGTCCGAGAACCGTCTGATGCAAGACCCTTGGGGCCCAACCAAGGTCCATTCAGCTGCACCCATCCAAGACCCGAGGGGCCTATCCGATTTTCCCTCTTCCATGGCCATCCAAGCCCATTCCTTGGGAAATCTTCACCCCTTTGACCATGGTATTCAAGGCAAGGATTGTACATCCATATCTTTCCCGATTCATGGAGATCCACATCTTTTTCACATGGAAAGAAGTTCTACCAAGAAGGAAGGAATCCTTGATTCTATTCCATTGCCTTCATTATATAGATTAGGCCAATCTTGAGCATCCGTTGTAATCGATAGTGACCGTTAGATCGGGAGGTGTCAGGCTATAAATAGAGCCTCACCCCCTTCATTTGTATTCATCCTTGAATCCTTTGTTTTCTCATTTCTATCAATAATATAAAAGCAGCGTAGAGTACTCTTTTCCCCCTAACTAGGCTTAGAGAGGGTTTTTAACGAGGCTCTTCGTTTTGCAAATCACTCGAGCCATCTCTTATTTCTTTCTTCTTCGCAATGCTTCCGCAACGCTTCCGCTCATCTAGCCAAGCCAAGCTTGACTTTAGGCTTACTTGGTCCCTTTCGAAGTTCTTTCCCGACCAAGTGCCGCACGTTGCTAGCCATATAAGCCTAGCCCCGTGAAAAGTGGTATCAGAGCCTACGTTTTTAGCGAAGAAATTTGTTCGAGATGACGAATCCAAGTGACGCTCCCATCGACGCCACCACGAAGACAGTTGAAACCCGTGCCGGAAAAGCCAAGAGGGCTAGTTCGAGAGATGCCATCTCTTCCTTGCAAGAGAAAGTCACCCGTTTGGAGAACAACACGAATGAGTCCAGAGAGAGTCTCGATGTTGTTGAGAACCGACTAGATGCATTGGAGTCTCGGGGTGATGGTCGCAAGGATGATTCCCATGAGCTCGAAGATAGAATCGAGACCGTGGAATTAGAGAATCGATCTCTTAAAGATGGGTTAACCGAACTCAAGAAGGCGATGAACGTGTTAAAGGCCGAGCTTAACATCTACAAATCCGCAGTGGCCAATGGAGTGGTTTCAAATCCGACTAGAGTGTTAGCCGATGTGCCGAAACCAAAGGAATTCAAAGGATCGAGAGATGCTCAAGAAACCGATACATTCTTGTGGAGCATAAATCAATATTTCCGCAACACCAACATCGTGGATGAATCCACTAAGGTAAATATTGCTTCTAGTTATTTCACTCACAACGCTCTTTTATGGTGGAGACGTAGGTGCTCTGAGGAGCCCGATAGAGACGTTCCCGTAGATACTTGGGAAGAGCTTCAAGAGGAGATCCATGAGGTGTTCTATCCCAAGAATGCTCAAAGAGAGTTGCGCTCAAAGCTACACCAACTCAAGCACGACAACAATATCCATGACTACGTGAAAATGTTCACCGAGTTAAAGCTCCAAATCACCAACTTAGGAGAAGATGAAGGCTTCTCAATTTTCATGGATGGATTGAATCGATGGGCTAGTATGGAGTTGGAAAGACGTGGTGTCAAGGACCTTTCACATGCCCTTGACGAGGCCGAGGCAATAGCCAAGTTTGAAAAGCGAGACTCGCCCAAACAAAAGCCGAAGTCTAAAGGTTGGGGAGATAAGAATGCCAAAGCCGGAGGTGAGAAATTTAACCACGATAGGCCTTCCAACAACAATCGACAAGGCCGATCAACCAAACCATGGGATAGACGAGGTTTTGGATGTTTCTATTGCCAAGGACCTCATCATATTCGAGATTGCCCAAAGAGAACAAGCCTTTCTACCGTCAAAGTTAACGACAAGCCAACCGAGCCCACCGCCCAACTTGGAGCAATTGTAAGTAATCTCCAAGTGAATTATTTATCTAACAAGCCAAAAAGTGGTCTTATGTTTGTAGAAGTCACGATTGCTGGAAAGCAATTGCGTGCACTTGTGGACACCGGAGCTTCCGAGCTGTTCATTTCTGAGGGAGCCGCCCACAAACTTAATCT
Organism: Hibiscus tridactylites; assembly: GCA_958450335.1. NCBI lineage: Eukaryota > Viridiplantae > Streptophyta > Magnoliopsida > Malvales > Malvaceae > Hibiscus > Hibiscus tridactylites. The sequence continues at coordinate 52,939,868 of OY288273.1, read as the reverse complement.
CAACGTGTTGAAGAAAAGTGGGTGGATTAAAACGGTCAACTCAAAAGAGGAACCCATTGCTGGAGTTGCAAGAAGGGTTGAGATCCAACTTGGAAGTTGGAAGGGTCGTGAGGATATAAAGGTAATTCCTCTTGATGATTATGATCTTGTGATTGATTTATCTTTTTTGGACAAGATTAATGCACTTCTCTTGCCATTTGTTGATGTATTGGTGGTACTCGATCGCGCCCAACAATGTTTGGTGCCCGTGAGTCGAGATGTAGGCATCCAATCGAAGATGTTGTCTTCCATCCAGTTCCGCAAAGGTATGCGAAAGAAGGAAGAGTCTTTCCTTGTCGTGCTCAAGAAAGACGAGGCGATTAGAGCCGAAGAAGTTCCCGAAGAAGTGGGACGTGTTCTCGTGGAGTTCGAGGACACTATGCCTTCCAAATTGCCGAAGGCTTTACCACCCAAGCGTGAGGTGGATCATCGAATCGAGTTGGTGCCAAATGCCGAGCCACCAAGCAAAGCACCTTATTGAATGGCGCCACCAGAGTTAGAGGAACTCCGAAAGCAACTTGGAGAACTCTTGGATACTGGATTCATTCGCCCATCCAAGGCACCGTTTGGAACACCCATTCTTTTTCAAAAAGAAGAAAGATGGTAGCTTGCGCATGTGTATCGAGTACCGCGCTCTAAACAAACTTACGGTAAAAATAAGTACCATATCCCTTTGATATCGGATTTATTTGATCAACTTGGAAGTGCAAGGTTCTTCACAAAGTTAGATTTTCGTTCGGGGTACTACCAAGTTCGAATAGCTGAAGGTGATGAGCCCAAAACCGCATGCATCACATGGTTCATTTGAGTTTCTTGTAATGCCTTTTGGCCTTACAAACGCTCCCGCAACTTTTTGCACCTTAATGAACAAGGTACTTTCACCTTTTCTTGATCATTTTGTAGTTATCGACTTAGATGATATTGTCATCTATAGTAAGACTTTTCAAGAACATTTAATGCACTTGAGAAAGGTTTTGCAGGTTCTTCGAGAAAACGAATTTTACATCAAGCGCGAAAAGTGTATTTTGCTCAACAAGAAGTTCCATTTTTAGGCCACATCATTGGAGGTGGTAAGATCCGAATGGATCCAAGCAAAGTTCGAGCCATCGATGATTGGGAACCGCCAACTAAGGTAACCGAACTTCGCTCTTTTCTTGGTTTAGCTAACTACTACCGAAAATTTGTGCAAGGTTATTCCGCGATAGCCACGCCTTTGATCGAACTCTTGAAGAAGGAAAAAGTTTGGGAATGGAGTCTAAGTTTTCAACAAGCGTTCGAAAGACTTAAACAAGCCATGGTAAGTTAACCCGTTCTAGCCTTGCCCGATCATTCCAAGTCGTTTGTCATCCATACCGATGCATCTGACTATGCCATTGGTGGAGTTTTGATGCAAGAAGGCCATCCCATTGCCTTTGAAAGTCGAAAGTTGAACGAAACCGAGAGGCGTTACACCGTTCAAGAGAAGGAGATGACCGCAGTCATCCATTGCCTTCGTACATGGCGACATTACATCTTAGGTTCCAGGTTTGTTATTTTTTACTGATAATTCCACTATTTCTTATTTTCTAACCCAAAAGAAGTTGTCTCATAAGCAAGCTAGGTGGCAAGACTTCTTGGAGGAATTTGATTTTTCAATGGAGCACAAGCCCGAAAAGGCCAACACCGTGGCCGATGCGCTTAGTCGTAAAGCCACTTTTGCCTCTATTAGCCAACAAAGTGGTGAGTTGCTCGAATCCATCAAAGAAGGTTTGACTCATGATCCCACCGCAAATAACTTAATTGCCTTTGCCAAAGAGGGTAAGTCACGATGTTTTTGGGTCGAAGATGATTTACTCTTCACAAGAGGCCAACGTTTATTCGTCCCCTATTTCAACAACTTGCGAAAGACTTTAATGAAAGAATGTCATGATTCGAAGTGGGCGGGACATCCAGGTATGCATCGTACTTTGGCTTTACTTAACGAAAAATATTATTGGCCTCGTATGAATGAAGATGTAGAAGCATACGTGAAGACTTGTCTCATTTGCCAACAAGACAAGATTGAAGCAAACAAACCGATGGGGCTACTTCAACCGTTGCCGATACTGGAAAGACCATGGGAAAGTATCTCTTTAGACTTTATAATTGGTTTCCCTTCTGTTACTAATTTCTCTAGTATCATGGTTGTAGTAGACAAGTTCTCAAAGTATGCAACTTTCATTCCCGTTAATAAGACATGCCCCGCCGACGAAGCCGCCCGCCTTTTCTTAAAGCATGTCGTGAAGCTTTGGGGTATTCCAAAGTCCATTGTAAGTGATCGAGACGCTCGGTTCACGGGTAAGTTTTGGACCGAGTTGTTTAAGTTATTGGGTTCTTCCTTGAACCTTTCAACAAGCTTTCATCCGCAATCCGATGAACAAACCAAGAGGGCCAATGCTTTATTAGAAATTTATCTAAGGCATTTCGTTAGTACATCTCAATGGAATTGGCTCGATTTGCTAGACGTGGCCCAATTCTCCTACAACTTGCATAGGAGTGAAGCCACGAACCAAAGTCCTTTCGAGATAGTGATGGGCCAACAACCGCTCACACCCGACGCGATCGTGACCAAGTATCAAGGTCCAAATCTCGTCGCCTTCCATGTAGTGAAGGTCTTGCAAGAACAAAGGGACTTAGCCAACGCTTGCCTCCACAAAGCAAGCAAGCGAATGAAGAAATGGGCCGAAAAGAAGCGATGCGGCGTTAAATTCTAGGTAAATGATTTGGTTTTAGCTAAACTTCATCTAACTCTTCGCAATTCCTCTGTTCACAAGGCTCTTGTGAGGAAATACGAAGGCACATTCCATGTGATAAAGAGAGTAGGCAAGATGGCCTACAAGCTAGATTTGCCGCCCCACATCCAAGTCCATCTCGTCTTCCATATTAGCGTTCTTAAGCCTTATCACAGGGACGAGGAAGATCCGGAAAGGAACATCTCCAAGCGAGCACCCGTTGGAGTTAGGACTTCGTTCGAGAGAGAAGCCGAAGCCATAATAGCCGATCGAGTCATTCGACGCCAAGGGTTCAAACCAAGGCACGAGTACTTTGTGCTTTGGAAAGGACTAACAAAAGTCGAAGGTAGTTGGGAGTTAGACAAAGATTTGTGGCAATTTGGAGACAAAGTTGCCGATTTTGAAGCCCGACGAGCGACGAGGGCGTCGCTCAATTCGGTGGAGGAGAATGTTACCGTGGTGTACCCTAGGGTCCAGCCCACCGCACACCTAGGGTCCGTATCCAGCACCTTTTTCCGAGACCATGGGGGCGAGGTTCCAGCACCCCGTGCCGCTTCCAACACACCCGAGGGGCCCGAGTCCGTCTGGTCCGTTCTGCCGCACCCGAGGGGCTACGATCCAACCGAGCCAACAGCCCGAGGGGCCTTGCTAGGGATCCTTGGCCTGTCCGAGTGCAGCATGCACCTAGGGCCTTGCCCAGCCGCACCCGAGGGCCTGTCCGAGCAGCACCGAGCAGCCCGTCCAGTCGCATGTGAAGAAAAATTTATTTTTCTCCTCTAAATTGGTGGTGACACGTGTCACCACCTAACTGGAGGGGGGAAATAAATTAATAAAATTAAATATAAATAATTAAAATCCTCCAATAAGGTCTTGACACGTGTCACCACTTAATTAAATAATTTATTATTTTATTAATTGAAAATTAGGACTAAATTGAAAGAATGGGTAAATAGCAGGGATCAAATGTGTAATTTTTAAATATACCTATCAATTGCCACGTGGCGGTTCCGTCACTCCACCGTTAGGTTTTTAACGGCGGTGGTCAAAATAGGTTGATTTTATAAGTTCGGTGGTGTGATTGACGTTTTTTATAGTTCGGTAGTTCAAATAGGTATCCCCAATTTGTTTGGTGGTCAGTGGTATAGTTTTCCTTTTATATAATTATTCTTAAGAGTTTCATCCACCATAGCACTCATATTGGATTTCCATCGAAAGAAAAAAGTATATCCTATTAATTTAATACGCATATCATTATGTCTACTTTAAAACTTTACTATGAAAATTTAGTGGGACAAAACTTTGATTAAATGAAATTAAAAGTGTAAAATAAAGATATAATTATTATTTTTTTGGCAACCTAATCCTACTTTTCTCTCCTAACTCAAATGTAGCGTCGCAGCCCCCTTTTATCTTTGCCCTTTTAGTCGGTGGTCGACTATCAATTTTAGTATTGTCGGCCATCGAATTTATTATATTTTTAGTTTTTTATATATTTTTTAATAAGAATTTTTGTCTTCGTGACACGCATATTCTCTGTTTTTATGACACATTTTTCTTTATTTTGTAGTTTGTTTTATCTGTCATTGTGGTATGATTCTAGCTTACCTTGGCGGCCAGTTGGTACTCGTATAGAGATCTTTACGGCGCTAATCTTTGATTATGATTCTGTTGGTGGTCTTAGAAGGATGAATCCCCACTCGGTTGATGGTTGGTTGCTGATGTAATTAGACCTGGTAGCGGAGTAAAATCTGCCTGATAGCTTGGTCGCTCACCACTCCTTTTTCATCATTTTAAAGCGTCTTGTCTGGATAGAGACAATGAGATTCAAGAAGGTTTCTAAAATTTGGTATGTTAATCTCGATGGAAGTGTTTGCTTTTCTTTTTATCATTGTAAGAGACTTTTAGCAATTTTGTCCATTTTTTCCCCTTTTTGATGCATTGTATTGTATTATCTTTCATGATGAATAATAAAATTAGGATGATATTGTTAAAAAAAAGTGTATAACATGTATTTACTTCACCTTATGGTGACATCACTTTAACATCCTTGAGTCAGCGCATTTCAATATTCTATACCATCCTTTCATGGTGAATAATAAAATTCGAATGCTATTGTATTGTATTGATCTTATATTTTACCTTTCTTCTCAAGATCGCGAGTGAAGAATAATAATGGTGAGATATGTTTTGTTTTGTCACCTTTAATCTATCCTCCTTTCAATTGAACTGTACATATTACATTATCTTCTTACAAGATAAATATATTTTGCATGGAATTAAATCACATACCTACCTTTTGGATATGTTGGTTAGAAGCCTTAATCAAACACACTCTCAACTTATCTCATGCATTGAAATTATTTATAAATAATTTAAAAAACACTGACTAATTTGTTTCTTTGTTGAACAGAAAAATTCTAGAGTAAACGTCAAGTACCAATATGCACCATTAAATATATGCATTGATATGCACTATTAATTTTTGAAGATTTTTTTCTTGAGATAATATTGTCACGTGACATTTACATATATACTTTTTATAAAGACTATTTTATAATATTTATATGTTTTTTTAGAATTTTTAGAATTTTTAAAGAATTTTTTAAATAAAATAAAAATATTTAAAAATATCAAGTGATAACATTATAACATGATATGTTGCACCAACTAGTCTAAAAATATATTAGATTTAACAGTCAACATTGGTCAAATGGGTGATTTGATGAAATTTTGGAGTATAAGAGCTTAATTGAGTGTAAAAAAGTTTAGGGGCTCAATTGATTTTTTTCCCAAAAGTTTAAGGGCTTATGCTACCCTTAAGCCTTAAATTAATTTTTGTTACACTATCTAAAACTTTAAAAAAATATATTTATAGTATATTAAATTATTTTTAAAAATATATTTATATGTATATACCCAATTCCCTTTTATTTTTAACCGTAAAATGATATACCTTTAATATGTTTATTTTTGTATTACTTTTGATAATTTGTCAAAAAAAAATAAAGTAAATAATGAAACAAATATAAATTAGTAAAACATTGATAAAAATAAATTAACCGACTTATTTTTTTAAGATGAAAAATATCTTATAAATCAAATAAAAAAATTAATAACATCAACTCTTAACTCATTTACTCTCAAGAAACATGCAATCTCATCATATAACCCTAAAAATATCATAAATACAATATTAATAAAAAATATTACAACATTATTTAAATATATGCAACCCCTTTTATTTATTAAACTAATATTATATAAAAATATTTAATAAATTTACCCCATAAATAATTAGTCATCTAATTAAAAATACAATAAATGATCAACATGGACACAATTCATTATCTTAAGGGTAATATTGTCCAAAGGGGAAGGAATTGTCTAATACCTAAGAAAATGAGGGGAATAGCATTCCCACCTTTTGGGGGAAATGAACCACTATTGAGAAAAGAATATTACCTCTTAATGAGAATCCTCCTAAACCAAACATGGAAACGTAAGCCTGAAAAAGATTATTATTGATGCAATCCCGATTGCGGAATAACCGAAATTACGAGTTGCCCGATCGTGAACGTAGTAAGTATTTCAAAGAAGCGGAAATGGTTTCAAAATGAGGGCTTGTTTAGGGAAGTGATGATGAATTTTGGTATGATGGCGGAAGCTAATTAAAAATGATAAGATGGTGGTGAAAATGATGGTCATGAAAAATGATGGTGATAGAAAATGAAGATAGTTTGGTTTCGAAACGAAGGAAGAACCAACACTATATGAAAATAAAGACTCGAACCTTATAATGTTCAAAATTCAAAGATGGATCGAGACCCACTAGTTATATAACAACTAGGAACCAACGATATAAAAGAATAGAGATAAAATTGACGCCACAAGGAGAATTCCTTGATAAGTCAAGAAGTTCAGTGAAGAACAAAGAAATTAAACTCACAAAATTGTATTCAAATGTTCAAAGTTGTCTATCTTACAAATGAAATGCTATGGCTATTTATAGGAAACAAGGTGAAATCTAAAGAGACACAAACAAGTGAATAAAGTCTTCTTAATGGTAATGAAAGCACACATAATAGCTTGTAACATTCCTTCTCCCTTGGTAGCCGAATGGTCTTGTTGAATTTGTAGAATGAATCTAGTCATCTCATGAAAGAATGTAGACATCCATGTGTCTACAAGGAAAAGACTATTGAGCTCTCATAGCTTTGATGGATGTCATTCAGACTTCCTTAATGGCTGAATTAGATGATCATGAAGCCTTTGAATGCTCTTAAAAAGGGAAATTGAATGGTCCTTGCATGAAGATGAAATATGGAAACAAATGAATGGTTTTTTGTTTGAGTGGTGATTATTCTCGTATTGAATTTCCAGCCTGCATTGTCTTCAGTAATTTTGTTATATCTTAAGCTCCCGATATCATATCGATACGATGCAAAGTGTGTCAGAAAGCTAAGAAATAGAGGAATAAGTTTGAAGAAGACTTCAAGACTCATATCTGCCTGGATCTCATCCAAAATTGGCTAAAAAGTTGACTGAATGTACAAGACTTCTTGAATTTCCTCCTTAAGTGCTGTTTTAATCCATGTCTTTACTCTCCCTTAAGTGCTTGAATCCCAAGAGACTTCAAATATGTGATTAATCCATCTCGTTGTCCATTGGAGTGTCGAATTTATTTAGCCTCCATGCATCTAATAACACAAAATACATATGTTAAAATAATGCAACTTAAATGAAATATCATACTTAATGAACTATCATGCTTAAATGAACTAACTTGCATATTTATTCATTCTCATGCAACTACATGCATGAAAACACAGATATAATGTGAACAAATATAATGCAGCGGATACACTATAATGGGAACACATATATTCATGATGCGAACAAAATACAATGCAAACAAAATATATGCAATGTGAATGCGAACAGAACTAATGCAATACACACGAACATATTGCAAATGTGAACGCATGCGAATAAAAGTAAATTCAAGTGCACATGCAATATATTGCATGGCTATTCATGCATTTGCGTTGGTGGTAGACATATTGACAAAGGTATGCAAGTCTCGTCCGTGAGCTGCTGGAAAAATCCTTGATGCAAATCGGATTGCATCCTTCCCCCTTCTTGAAAGAAATTTGTCCCCAAATTGACTCTTGCTATGAACGAGAACACCTTGGACTTCCGTTGGGTCGGGAACTTCTTCATTTTCCTTTTGAACCAAAATCAATCTTCGAGGTTCAAAGATGGTTCTTTTGCGCTTTCGATGAACTTTGCTTTCATTCTGTTTGACTGGTGTCGAACTGTTTGTTTGGTAACTTCTAGAGTCATGGTTCGCAAGACACTAAAATTCTTTTTCTTTATGTCTTCGCGTCTTTTTGTGTAGCTCCTCAAACTTATATGACCTTTCTACTTCTACAATTAAAATTGTATTAGTATGAAAAGAAATAAAATGTTGAGGATTAAAAAGATCAAACTTGTCATGGTTTTTAAATGGTGGGTGATTGGTGGCATAAAATTGTTTGCTAATGAAAGTATCACATGGAAAACATTCTTCAAAAGTTTCTGAACTTTTCTGGAAAATCGCCCTCGATTGATCGAACAAAAATAGCTTCGCAAGATTAGCGTGCAATCCTGCGTACTCCACTTCATGGTTGAATTCTTTGAATGGTGGATGGTACGCTACCCACTTGGTGTTCGTTTCTCTCCAAAATTTCTTCCATAAATAACTAAGAAAATTAGCATTTTTTAATTCAATCAACCTGATAATCGAATCGTTTCCCTAAAATATAAATCAAAGTTAATTATTGGGAAAATTATCACAATATTAAAAGAAGTGTCGAACCACATAAGATGACTGATGTTCCTTTATGGTGGTTGATATTTGATACCCCTAATGTGAGTAAAACCAATCTGGAGGTTTTCTAGAGATACATTCTTGAGATCTTGGAAGAATGTCAAAGAAGAAGAATTGTTAAATTCATTAGTGCAAAAAGAAAATGGTGAGTCCTCTTTTGCACTTGATTTTCAAGTTCTCCCTTTGGGATGTTCTTCGAAAATTTTTCCCTAGAATTCTGAAAATTAGACAAAACAAGAGTAGACAAGTTGTTAAGATCGTTAGTGCAAAACAGTTTTGTTGCCTATCCATTTTTTGTACAAACAATTTCTTTTTCAACATCATTATTTTCTTGCCTCTCTAAATCTTTTGATTTTTCATCAAACTCATTCTTTTCACATGAATTTTCTTTACTCTCGTATTCTTTTTCTCGCACTGATTTTTCAAATTCCTTTTCCATCTCTTTATTTTCAATCTAACTTGTTTTTTTCTTTTCAAAATTTTTGGCTTTTCTCCTAGCTTCTTGTTCTTTCTCAAAAATTGCATGGCTTTCTTTCAAGCGATTCTGGTCTTCCTGGACTTGCATTGGAGAGAGTGGTACTAAGATAATTTTCCTCCCTTCATGAGCGAAGGAATATCGGTTGGTGAAGCAATCTTGTAATACTCGTCGATCGAATTGCCATGGTCGTCCCAACAATAGATGACTGGTATGCATGGGTACTACGTCAAAAAGAACTTCAGCTTTGTGCCTTCCAATGAAAAATGGGATGACAACTTGTTCGGTGATATCAATCTCGTCATCATCATTGAGCCACTGAATCTTGTAGGGTTGCGGATGTCTAGTGGTGGCTAGACTGAGTTTTTCTACCATTAAAGTGCTAACAATGTTAGTGCAACTTCCACCGTCGATAACAACACTACATACCTTATCTTGGACGTGGCAACGTGTCTGAAAGATGTTTGAACGTTTTTGTTCCTTCGGTACTTCTTGAATGCTCAAACTTGGCTCAATTTCAAGGATTAGATTCTCTGTGAATCTTTGAGACATGATGAAACAAATATTAGTAGCAAAAAGAATAAAAAAATCCTCACTTGCAAAAATCCTCACTTTACCACTCCAAAAAAATATCACTCCAATCGTGTTTCACTCGAGGTGTGGCTTTTATACCCTTAATGTTCACTGTTTTCCTTTTACCACTCATTCTCTCCCTAAGTTCTTAAAGGAACTAGGTTGACTTGAACAAAGATAAACCTTGTGGAATCGACTGAAAATAAAGTTGAGTATGGTAGTAGATGTAGGGTAATATGGTAGCTAAAAAATGAAAACAAATGATGCTAAAAATTGAAGGGTGGTGTAGATCACAAATAATGCTCAAGAATCAAGAATGAAATCGAATAATCACTCTCTCAATTTTTTTGATGTCAAATTTCTTTTTTTTTCTTTCATATTTCTTTTTTTTGAACTTCTTTTTTTGAATATTTCTTTCTTTCCTTTTCGATTTTTTGAACTACGTTTTCTTCTTTTTTATTTCTCAACTTTTCTTTTCATTACCGAGAAAGAGAAAAATCGATACATACTTGGTTTGCAAAACTCTGGTGCCAAATGATGCGATCCCAATTGCGGAATAACTGAAATTACGAGTTGTCCGATCGTGAACACAACAAGTATTTCAAAGATGCGGAAATAGTTTCAAAGGGGGTGTTTGTTTAGGAAGTGATGGTGAATTTTGGTATGATATCGGAAGCTAATTAAAAATGATAAGATGATGGTGAAAATGATGGTGATGCAAAATGAAGATAGTTTGGTTTAGAAACGAAGGAAGAACCAACACTATATGAAACTGAAGACCCGAACCTTATAATGTTCAAAATCCAAGGATGGATCGAGATCCACTAATTTTATAACAACTAGGAACCAACGATATAAAAGAATGGAGATAGAATTGATGCCATAAGGAGAATTCCTTGATACGTCAAGAAGTTCAGTGAAGAACAAATAGATTAAACTCTCACAAAAATGTATTCAAATGTTCAAAGTTGCGTATCTTACAAATGAAATGCTATGGCTATTTATAGGAAACAAGGTGGAATCTAAAGAGACACAAACAAGTGAATAAAGTCTTCTTAATGGTAATGAAAGCAAACATAATAGCATGTGACCTTCCTTCTCCCTTGACAGCCGAAAGGTCTTGTTGAATTTGTAGAATGAATCTAGACATCACATGGATGAATGTAGACATCCATGTGTCTACAAGGAAAATACTGTTGAGCTCTCATAGCTTTGATAGATGTCATTCAGTCTTCTTTAATGGCTGAATTTGATGATCATGAAGCCTTTGAATGATCTTAAAAGGGGAAACTTAATGGTCCTTGTATGAAGATGAAATATGGCAGCAAATGAATGGTCTTTCGTTTGAGTGGTGATTATTCCCGTATTGAATTTCCAGCCTGCACTGTCTTCAATAATCTGATCATATCTTAAGCTCCTGATATAGGATGAATGCGATTCAAAGTGCATTGGAAAGCTAAGAAATAGAGGAATAAGTTTAAAGAAGACTTAAAGACTTATATCTTCCTGGATCCCACCCAAAACTGGCGAACAAGTTGACTGAATGTACAAGACTTCTTGAATTCTGTCCTTAAGTGTTGTTTTAATCCATGCCTTTTCTCCCCCTTAAGTGCTTCAATCCCAAGAGACTTTAAACATGTGATTAATCCATCTCGTTGTCCATTGGAGTGTCGAATTTATTTAGCCTCCATGCATCTAATAACGCAAAATACATATGTTAAAATAATGCAACTTAAATGAAATATCATACTTAATGAACTATCATGCTTAAATGAACTAACTTGAATATTTATTCATGCTCTTGCAACTACATGCATGAAAACATAGATATAATGTGAACAAAATTTAATGCATGCGAATACACTATAATGGGAACACATATATTCATGATGCGAACAAAATATAATGCAAACAAAATATATGCAATGCGAATGTGAACAAAACTAATGCAATGCACACGAACATATTGCGAATGTGAACGCATGCGAACAAAAATTAAATGCAAGTGCGCATGCAACATATTGTATGGCTATTCAAGTGTTCACATTGGTGGCGAACAAATTGACAAAGGTATGTAGGTCTTGTCCGCGAGCTCTGGGAAAAATCCTTGATGCGAATAGGATCGCATCAATTACCCATAGTAATCATCTTTTCCGTGAACCAAACACACCCTTAATTTTGACCTCCCTTGCATTGATTTGATTTTGTGATATAATTGTATGGGATCCGGATACCCAAGATTCGCACTACAATACTTGTTCGCTCTTTCAAGTGTACTCGATGGCTAGGTGTTTCCGAGTATGCGATACTCCCTGCTCGATGGCTATGTGTTTCCTAGTATGCAATATTCCCTGCTCGATGGATATGTGTTTCCGAGTATGCGATGTCCCCTACTCGATGGTTATGTGTTTCCGAGTAGATGGCCTATGCTAATTGTTGGGTTTTTCGGTGCTCGATTCCTTCAACCGTTCTTGCTTGCCAAGTGGTGGAGAAGTGGAATATTGGGTGATAGAGGTGTGGAAGCTAAAATGATAAAGACACGATGATTTATAGTGGTTCAACCTTCTAACCAAGGTCTATATCCACTACCTTAGTTTCCCACTAAGGATTTCCAATCAATCCACTATTGATTCGTCCCCTTTTCTAGGGTTAGGAGGAAACCCTTACAAAACCGATCAAGCTTTCTACTCAAAGCTTTGATCAAACCCTCTTTACAAAGAGATAAAAATAAGCAAACTTAAATCCCTCTAATAGGTATTTGTTTGCACAATTAAGCTCTCACCTAATCCTAAAAACACTTGAGCAAATATAACAATTTTTGCTCACTAGTGTTTGTCTATACAAGGAATTGACAATTAGGCATTAAGACATATTTTGATCATATGTTGTATTACAATTGAAGCATTAACCATTACTTGATGCTTGGAGGTCCCTTTTATACTCCTAATTGAGTTCGTAGTCGTTACTAGCCGTTGGGGTTGAATTGGAGCCGTTGGAGACTTTATTTCCCACCATAAATGCAGTTCTGCAACTCTCCGTTTCAAAATGCCCGACCATGTTTTGAAACACCCTTGAAATAGAAAGAGTCGTTGCAGTCTGATGCAGCACCCGTTTCGGAACACCCTTGGCCGCATCGAAACAATTGTATCGAAATGCTTATTCCCGTATCAAAATGCCCTGCAATTAAAAGTTAGTTGGGAAATAGTCGTTGGAGTTTATGACCGTTGAGGTCATTGCCACATAGGTGTATCGAAACGGTAGTGGCCGTATCAAAACGCTATGCAAAATTCTCACCCAGATCAAGCCCCGTTTCAAAACAAGCAAGGCTATATCAAAACGTTTTGCCACTGTAAAGCCCCGTATCAAAACACCTAAAAGCGTTCCGAAATGCCTGGATGATTTTGTTAAATTTGGCTTTAAAACATTTGAAAACCTTCTTGAAATATCCCATAAACATAATTTGAAGTTGTTTGGACTTAAAAGTGATTTCGAATTCTTTTTAACTTTGTCCAAAACATTTTTCAATTATTATATCAAAACATTAGTTCTTCAATCTCCCCCTTTTTGATATAATAAAACCAACTTGAAAAATTTTTTGAGATTCCCCCCCCCCCTTTAAGTTTAAAAATGTGAATAAAAGATGAAAAATTGAAAAGTAAGTAAAGCTCCCCCTTATTCATTTAAAAATACAATTTTTCAAACCAAACTCTCCCCTTTTTTTGTTATATCAAAAAGAATTCAAAAGACATTAAGTTCAAAATAACTTAGGAGGTTTAAAAAGATGACAAAAATAAGAATTTTGGTTTTAAAATGGCTCCCCCTTTCTCAAAGCATCATCAAAGAATGTTAGACCAACATATGTGATTAAACTAGTTGAATAAAAAATAAAAAAAATAAAAGGAATTCAACTAATTTTACCAACACTTGAATCCAAGGGAGGATGTGACGCCTTCCTCTTCAAGTGTTCTTTCTTGTGTGCATGGAGCTCCCTATAAATATTTGACTTGTTGATCAATTCTCCATCACACCTATCATAAGACAATCAAGTAATTTTTGATATCCAAATTACTTTGGATCCATAGACGTTAGTAGCACAAAACTTAGTTCCCTTAGGAATCCATTTTTCAATTTCATCCTTTTTAGTTGAAGTACTTAGTCCTTTTGGGACCCAAATATTTCTAAAAACGTTACCATTTACAAATATAGGGGCACTAGATTGTCTTACATAAAAAATTAATTTTCCTAAAATATTTTCTTTTGAAGTTCATTGAAAATAAAATCTTTTTCTTTCTTGAGATCATCAACTTCTTTTTGATGATCTTTTTCCATCGTTTGAAGCAATTTTTGTAAGTCTAAAACTTTAAGCTCAAAATCTTTAAGTTCTGCTTCAAACTCTAAATTGGTTTTAGAAAGCAAATTATATTCGATTTTTAACACTTGAAATCAATTTCTTATTTTTCGAAAATGAAGCCTTGAATTCAAAAACCAATTCATCATAGGCTTCTTGTAACTTATCAAAAGAATATGAATTTGAACTAGATGAGTTAGAAGTTACCTCCCTCTCATTGAGGGCCATCAAGCATATGTGGGATACTTCATCATCGGTGGAGTCTTCATCACTCCATGTGGCCACATATGCTTTCTTTGAAGATGATCCCTTCTTGTTGGACTTGTGGGAATCCTTCATCTTCTTCCTCGATTCATGCTTGGATTTTTCCATTTTGCTCTTCATGAACCAGGCTAATTTGTTGAAGAGATAGGCCATCTCTTCATCTTCACTTTCCTCCTCACTTGAATCTATATGATGTCATGTGAAGGATTTGAGAGCAATGGAATTTGTGTTGATGCCAAGCCCTTTGAGCTTCTTCTCCCCCCACAGCTCTAATCTCTTCCTTCGTCTTCTTATCTTCTTTGTTTTTCTTCATTATTTGGTGAGTGGGAAGTGACCCCATGAGCTCATCAAGCTTCAAAGTCTTTAGATTCTTGGCTTCGATGATGGCGGTCTTTTTTGAGTCCAATGACTCGGAAAGGGAGTAGATTAGCTTTTGGACAAGCTTCCCTTCTGGAATGACTTCTCCATAACCCTTGAGTCCATTGGTGATGGTGGAGAATCGGTGGAACATCTTCTCAATGTCCTCTTCCGGATCCATTTTGAAGTTTTCATACTCTAGGTTGAGGAGGCCAATCTTGGTCTCCTTTACTTTGTTTGTAACACCCTAGTTTTGGGCATAGATGTTTCAGACATCGGACCGGACAAGTCAAAAACGGTTCGAATTGCGTAAGGTGATTTAAGGAAATCAAGGATCGGGATAGGATAAAAGTGTGGTAAAAATTGCTAAAATCCTTTAAAAATATGTTTAAGAGGTTGGTCAAATCAATTGTACAAAAAGAGTTTCGGAAGTGGTACATTTTGGGTAGTGACCAAATTATAAAGTTTCAAAACTGTGGAAAATGCAATTATTAAGGGAGAAGCCAAAATCTTAGAATCTTTATGGAGCTTTATAACAATTTAGCCTTTCCTTAATATGACATGTGTTTAAAATGGTTTTAATTAAATAGTTTTAATTGGCTTTTATTTTATTTAATTAATTAGGTAGTTAATTAGTGAGATTTCATCACGTAACTACCTTTCTCTTCTCATTTTCAGCCAAACGCTATTTTTAACTCATTTTCTCCATATATCTTTTCTCTCAAATACTCTCTTCTTGGTTTCTTACTCATTTCAAATAATTCTTCCTAAATTCTTCAAGTTTTGTGAAGCAAAAACTTGTCATTCATTGAGGAAAGCAAGGATTGGAGGTAATTCCCGTTCTCAACCTCTAATCAAGGTTCTTTATTGAAATTCCCAAGATCTTTGGCTTCTAATTAATGTTTTTGGTTGAGTTTTCATTATAGTTTTGATTTTAGTTCAAAAACTTGTAAAAATATTATTAAAATCTTGATTTTCGGATTTGTTTTGTTAAGCTCTATTTTAGATTGATTTTAATTGAGTTTCAAGTTGGTTATTATGTTGAAATGAGGTTTTGATAATATATATCCCAAAATCCTTAAGATTCTCGACAGTTTTAAGTGAGTTTTTGAGGTGAAATGGTGGAATTATGCTTGTTGGAGGTATATAGATGCGTTTAGGTTGTTTTTAGATGTGTTTTGATGTTTATAAATGGTTGAAAGTGAAGTATGTTGGCTGGGCATTATTTAGGAAGCAATCAATTGAGTTTTCGGTTGTTTTGGAGGGGTAAATTGGTGTAGTTTGGATGAGCTACGAATTTGTGTTAGTTGCTGGTGTTGAAATGCATTTTAATGCATTTAGATCTCTGTTTTGATGATGTGAAAATAGAGGATCTTGATCCGGAAGCAAACAAGGTGATTTTTGAGGCTTTGGAAGGGTGATTTTTGCGTCGGCAAATGAGGTTTCGTTTATCAGTGAGTGGAAAGGAGTTTTCCAGCTTTGAAAACGTTTTGAACATGGTTTTGAGAGCTTAGTGTAAGTTCGAAACACTTAGCTTAGCTCAAGGATAAGTGATTCGGAAGTCTCTTTCGGAATGTGCTATGTTTTTATTCGAAATGCACTTGATATGAATGTGGTTTTAAATCCTGTTTTAAGCATGTTTAAAGCTTCGATGATGCTGGTTTTAATGCCATTTTGGTTAAGTATGCACATGGTAAGTGGTCCTTAAATTTATGTGGTTAATGCATTTGATATGAAGCATGATATGCTTGAGAAAATTGCATTGTGTTTATGCTTGTAAAACAGTGGATTATTGATGTTAATTGATTATATTGGCAAGTGATGGAACATGTTTTGGTTACTTTAGTCGGATATAGTTAGCCGACTATAGGATTGGGTGCACCGTGAATAAAGTCGCCTTGGATGTCGAGGGGTTGTGATTGTACCATACACTCCATCCAAGTACCCTAACGATTGAGGCTAAGGTCACAATGGTAGATGGTTTAGTTCTGTGTGTGGACCTTGTGTTATGTGTCCTGTGCTCTCGTTAGTGAAATTATACAACTACCGATGAGTGGTGTTGAGGGGTTGTGATTGTACCGTTATACTCCACCACGGGCGTCACAACGATGGAGGGTTGCTCTCGTGTGTGAGCCTTATGTAGTCCGGTAGTGTGTATGAAGCGTCTGGGACAATGCTTGTAATCCGCGTATCCGATTGTGTCATTTGAGTTGGTTTTGGTATGGCTTGAGAATTGGTCACTTGTAAGCCAATATAATGTTGTTGACTAATGGTTTATGCATGAGATGCTTGTGAATTATGCTAGAATGCATGTGATGCTTGGTAAAGCATGAGCAAAGGTTTATTTGCTGTTTTAAGTGATGCATACGAGCATGTGTTTTAAAAAGTGCATTGATGCCTTGAGAGGGCATGTTTTAAGTAAAGGCATGTGTTGATAAATGGTGATTTCCGGTTGTGTAAAATGTATTGATGAATGTTCGATTTAGAGATCCTCACTAAGCTTTATGCTTATGCTCATTTGTTTTATCAATGCAGAGAATGAGGCTTTTGAGGCAGCAAGGAAGCAAGAGGAATCCAAGCACTTTGGTCTAAGCAAGGTATGTGGTTTTACTTTGGTGTAATAAGAGGCGATGGGTGGGATTTCTACTCTTGGATGTTTGAAGATGATGTTAAATACTTTGATCATGTTTGGTTTGGTATTTTGGGTTGTAAATGGCCTTTGGGTATTGATTTTCACTTGAATGTGGTGTTTTAGTCCTTCTATGGTTTTGACAACTAGGAAGCATGCCTATAGTTCGAAAATTGCATGAATAGTGTTATTGCATAGCTTGTGCTTCTTGATTGTGGTCTCTGATGTGTATGCAAGTTGTATGTGGGTTGTAACATGTGTGCGAATGTTTCAGATGTGGAAAGGTGTATAAAACCAGCAAAATCTAATGTTGCAGGGCAGGACGTTTTGGAACGCCTTATTACACTAGTAAAATGTTTTTGTAAACTTGGATCCTTGCTTGAGGCTGGCCTAAATGATTTGATTTGTTTTTTGTTGTTATGCCTTGTTAAAAATAGCACTATGGGTCCGAGGAGAGAGCTAAGGTCGAACACGATAGTGCTTGCGGCTGAGCAGGGCGACCAGGGTGAGCAAGGGACTGATGTCCCTCATGGTGGAAATTGACCTCCTCCGCCACCGCCTGGAGGTGGGAGTAGGAGCAGCAAGGAAATGCTAGTCTGGGTTTGGGTGATCTAACGCCGTTGGTTCAGGCGATCACCGGGGCGTTTCAGGCTGCAGTAGCCATAGCACATGTACAGGCCCCTGCAGCTGGGTAGACGGGTTTACCTTTGGAGAGGTTGAGGAGCCTAGGAGCTGTTGAGTTCTATGGGATGTCTCTCGAGGCGTCTAAAGCCTAGTTAGTGAGCACGATCCATATTATGGATCAAATGGGATGCAACGATGTACGCAAGCTGGGATACGCAGTTTCTTTGCTGCAAGGCGATGCCTATAGCTGGTGGACGACTACCACCGCGAGAATGGAACCCAATGAAGTAGATTGGGAGTATTTCAAGGGTTCCTTCAAGAGGAAGTATCTGGGGGTGAGATACTTGGACGAGAAGAAACGCGAGTTTATGTCGCTAGTTCAGGGCAACCTTTCCGTGGCTGAGTACGAGGTCTAGTTTGTACGCTTGAGCCAGTATGCCCCTAAACTGATAACGAGTGAGAGGCATCATTGTGATCGCTTCTGGTATGGATTGGTGCAAGAAGTCAAAACCTAAATGTTGGCTGCAGACTATATCGACTTCGATGTGCTTGTGTGTCGGGCCAAGGATATTAAACAGAATATGGGTCTGTCATCTCGAGGGAATGGTTCTAGCTCTAGGAAGAGAGTAGCCGAGTCTAGTTCCGGTGGTGGACAGAACAAGAGGGGACGAGACAGGAGATACCAGCCTGGTACTAGGCGGGGTAATGGTGGACATGGTGCACCTGCTCAGGGAGATAGGATGAGGTTTGATCAGAACACGTGCTGGAAGTGTGGTTCTCGAGGCCACCTGAGGCGAGATTGTCCACGTGCAGTGAGAGAGGGGCTCCTGTTGTGGTGACAGGAAATTGGTGCTGGAATTGTGGATCGGTGGATCACATGAGGCAAAAGTGTCCTTTGTTTGTTGGTGGAGGCCAAGGACGTGCACCGGCTGTGGCTGCACCTCAAAGAGGCCGTGGGCACGACCGGGGGAACTTTTAGAGAAGAGACGAGGGGCAGCGAGGCATTGCTCATGTAGTAGTCGTCCGGCCTGAGGGAGGCGGTCCGGCAAGGGTTTATGCTCAGCGCGAGGAGCACAATGATACCGATGTCATCGTAGGTACATTTGCTCTTCAGTCTTTATCATTGCTGGCTTTGATTGATTCTGGATCTACGCATTCTTATATCTTGAGTGAGCATGCGCATTTGCTTGATATACCTGTTGAGTTGCTCGAAGTAGGAATGCAAGTGACTAGTTCTTTTGGTGAGACTGTAGTCACTAGGAAGTTATATAGGAGATGCCCTTTATTTGTGCAAGGTCATGTTTTTCCTGTGGATTTAATGGAATTACCCTTCTACAGTTTCGATGTGATCCTTGGTATGGATTGGTTGACTGAGCATAGAGCGGTGGTTGACTTTGATGTCAAGCGGGTCACTTTAAAGCTGGCCGATGATTATGAGGTGGTGATAGTAGGCGAGAATGTGAAATTCTTGTCAAATGTGATTTTGGCTTTAGAAGCAGGCTGTATGCTGAGGATGGGCTGTGAGACTTATCTTGCCTATGTAATGAATCCTGGCATGAAGGTTGTGCGTGTGTAGGACATCAAAACTGTTTGCGATTTTCCGGGTGTCTTTCCGGAAAAATTGCATGGGTTGCCACCAAACAGGGAAGTTGAGTTTGGTATCGAGTTGTATGAGAATACGACTTTGATGTCCATTTCTCCTTATCGCATGGCACCTAAAGAGCTGAAGGAGTTGAAAATGCAACGGCAAGAGTTGTTGGATCGAGGGTTCATCCGGCCGAGTGTGTCACCTTGGGGTGCACCGGTCTTGTTTGTAAAGAAGAAGGATGAGACAATGCAGATGTGCATAGATTATCGGCAACTGAACAAGTTGACGATCAAGAATAAGTATTCCTTGCCTAGGATTGATGATCTCTTTGATCAGTTTCGAGGAGCCTCAATGTTTTCTAAGATGGACTTGATATCAGGGTATTATCAGATGAAGGTGAAGGATGTGGACGTACCTAAGACAACTTTTCGGACAAGGTACGAGCATTACGAGTTCTTGGTGATGTCCTTTGGTTTGACCAACACACCTGCAGCTTTCATGGACATGATGAATCGTGTATTCCATGAATTCTTGGATCAGTTTGTGGTGGTGTTCATCGATGATATCCTTGTGTACTCTCGTACTGAGGAGGATCATGATAGACACTTGAGAATCGTTTTGCAAGCGTTGTTGGAGAACCAGTTGTATGTCAGGTTAAGTAAGTGTGTGTTTTGGCTTAAGAAGGTGGTTTTCCTAGGGCATGTTGTATCAACTGAGGGTATTCATGTTGATCCGCACAAAGTAGAGGTTGTGATGAGTTGGAAGGTGCTGAAGTCAGTGACAGAGGTATGAAGTTTCTTTGGTTTAGCCGGGTATTATCGAAGGTTTGTCGAAGGTTTCTCGAAGATTGATGCACCTTTGACCAAGTTGTTGTAGAAGAATGTTCGTTTTGAGTGGATAGATGCGAGGCAACAAGCTTTTGAGAAGCTGAAGGACACTTTGATGCAAGCTCCTGTCCTGATTCAACCTGAGTCTGGGAAGGAGTTTGTGGTCTATTGTGATGCGTCCATTGTTGGGTTGGGGTGTGTGTTGATGCGGGAAGGTAAGGTAGTAGCCTACGCATCTAGGCAGTTGAAAGTGCATGAGCGTAACTACCCCACTCACGATCTTGAGCTTGCGGCTGTTGTGTTTGCTCTGAAGATTTGGAGGCATTACCTAAATGGCGAGAAGTGTGTCGTGTTCATAGATCATAAGAGCTTGAAATACCTTATGTCCCAAAAGGAGTTGAATCTTAGGTAATGTCGTTGGGTGGAGTTGCTTAAGGATTATGATCTGATGATCGAGTATCACCCTGGAAAGGCCAATGTTGTGGCTGATGCTTTGAGCAGAAAAGTGGTCGTGGAGTTGAAGGCGATGTTTGCTCGCTTGAGCATATCGCGTGATGGTGGTCTTATTGCTGAATTGCAAGCGAAACCATCTCTGATTCAGTTGATCAAGGATAAGTAGTTTCTTGTTGATTCTCTTGTTCCTCATGTTCAAGACATTGTGGAGGGTAATTCTACGGATTTTAGCTTTAGTGATGACGGTGTTCTGTGCTTTAGAAGTTGAATAGTGGTGCCAAATGATGTTGAGTTAAGGCGCACTATTTTGACTGAAGCTCATAGTAGTCCTTTTGCTATGCATCCTAGTAGTACGAAGATGTATCGTGATTTGAAGGATGAGTACTACTGGGTAGGGTTGAAAAGAGATACGACTGAGTTCGTTAGTAAGTGCATGGTGTGTCAGCGAGTGAAGGCTGAACATCAAGTTCCTTCTAGGTTGTTGCAGCCTTTGAGAATTCCAAAATGGAAGTGGGAAAGGATTACCATGGATTTTGTGTCTGGGTTGCCGTTGTCACCGTCAAAGAAAAATTCGGTTTGGGTGATTGTTGATCGGCTCATGAAGTGTGCACATTTCCTACTTGTGCATACTACGTAAACCTTGGATAAGCTGGCTGAGCTGTACATTACTGAGATTGTGCGGTTGCACGTTGTGCCAAAGTCTATAGTGTCGGATAGGGATCCGAGGTTTA
Source organism: Hibiscus tridactylites (assembly GCA_958450335.1). Taxonomy (NCBI): domain Eukaryota; kingdom Viridiplantae; phylum Streptophyta; class Magnoliopsida; order Malvales; family Malvaceae; genus Hibiscus; species Hibiscus tridactylites. The sequence goes on along the minus strand of OY288273.1, from coordinate 52,918,341 downwards.
CAGCGCGATTTTGGGAATGCTTGCATCAAGCCTTGGGTACATGGTTGAATTTCAGTACTTCCTATCATCCTCAGACGGATGGACAGTCAGAAAGTGTGATCCAGGTGCTTGAGGACATGTTGAGATGCTGTGTGATAGATTTTCAGGGTTCTTGGGAGAAGCACTTGTCTTCGGTTGAGTTTGCGTATAATAATAGTTATCAGGCAAGTATTCAAATGGCTCCATACGAGGCTTTGTATGGGAGAAGATGTAGAACCCCTCTTTGTTGGGCAGAAGCTGGGCAAAAGTTTATTTCGATGCCAGCTATGTTAAAAGGAACCACCGAGAAGGTGAAGCTCATTTGTGAGCGTTTGAAGGCAGCATCAGATAGGCAAAAGTCTTACGCGGATCTGAAGCATAAAGAGATTGAGTTCGCAGTTGGCGAACGTGTGTTTTTGAAAGTGTCGCCTTGGAAGAAGGTGATGAGATTTGGGCGTAAGGGTAAGCTTAGCCCATGGTTCATTGGACCTTACGAGGTCGTAGAATGTATTGGTCCTGTGGCATATCAGTTGAGATTGCCTTCGGAGCTGGAAAAGATACATGATGTGTTTCATGTCTCGATGTTGCGGGGATACAGATCGGATCCTTCACATGTGATGCATGTTGAGGAGATAGAATTGAATCCGGATCTGTCATATGATGAGGAACCAGTGAGGGTTCTGGATGTGAGCAGCAAGGTTCTTCGTGGCAAGGCGATAGAGCTTGTGAATGTGTTGTGGCGACACCGATGAGTTGAGGAGGCCACGTGGGAAAGCAAGGCGGACATGCTGAAGCATTTTCCACACCTTTTTCCTTCAGGTAAAAATTTCGAGGACGAAATTTCCTAAGTGGGGGAGAGTTGTAATGCCTTGGTTTTGGGCCTAGATGTTTTAGACATTGGATCGGACCGATCGGAAATGGTTCAAATCGCGTAAGGTGATTTAAGGAAATTAAGGATCAGAATAGGATAAAAATATGGTAAAAATTGATAAAATCCTCTAAAAATATTTTTAAGAGGTTGGCCAAATATATTTTACAAAAAGGGCTTCGGAAGTGTACATTTTGGGTAGTGACCAAATTGTAAAGTTTCAAAATTGTGGAAAATGCAATTTTTAAGGGAGAAGCCAAAATCTTAGAATCTTTAGGGAGCTTTATGACAATTTAGCCTTTCCTTAATATGTCATGTGATTAAAATGATTTTAATTAAATAGTTTTAATTGGCTTTTATTTTATTTAATTAATTAGGTAGTTAATTAGTGAGATTTCATCACGTAATTACCTTTTTCTTCTCATTTTAAGCCAAACACCATTTTTAACTCATTTTCTCCAGAATTTTTTCTCTCAAACACGCTCTTCTAGGTTTCTTACTCATTTCAAAGAATTCTTCCTAAATTCTTCAAGTTTTGTGAAGCAAAAACTTGTCATTCATTGAGGAAAGCAAGGATTGGAGGTAAATCTCGTTCTCAACCTCTAATCAAGGTTCTTTATTGAAATTCCTAAGATCCTTGGCTTCTAATTAATGTTTTTGGTTGAGTTTTCATTATAGTTTTGATTTGAGTTCAAAAACTTGTAAAAATATGATTAAAATCTTGATTTTCGGATTTGTTTTGTTAAGCTCTGTTTTGGATTGATTTTAATTGAGTTTTAAGTTGGTTATTATGTTGAAATGAGGTTTTGATAATATATATCCCAAAATCCTTGAGATCCTTGAGTTTCTTGATAATTTTAAGTGAGTTTTTGAGGTGAAATGGCAGAATTATGCTTGCTGGAGGTATAATGATGGGTTTAGGTTGTTTTTAGATTTGTTTTGATGTTTATAAATGGTTGAAAGTGAAGTATGTTGGCTGGGCATTGTTTAGGAAGCAATCGTTTAAGTTTTCGATTGTTTCGGGGGTAAATTGGTGTAGTCTGGGTGAGCTACGAATTTGTGTTAGTTGCTGGTGTTGAAATGCATTTAGATCTCTGTTTTGATGATGTGAAAATAGGGGATCTTGATCGGGAGCAAACGAGGTGATTTTGGAGGCTTCAGAAGGGTGATTTTCGCGTCGGCAAACGAGGTTTCGTGTATCGGTGAGTGGAAAAGAGTTTTCCAACTTTGAAAACGTTTTGAATGTGGTTTTGGGAGCTTAGTGTAAGTTTGAAACACTTAGCTAAGATCAAGAGTAAGTGATTCGGAAGTCTCTCTCAGAATGTGCTATGTTTTTATTGGAAATGCACTTGATATGAATGTGGTTTTAAATCCTGTTTTAAAGCATGTTTAAAGCTTTGATGATGCTAGTTTTAATGCCATTTTGGTTAAGGATGCACATGTTAAGTGGTCCTTAAATTTATATGGTTAATGCATTTGATATGAAGCATGATATGCTTGAGAAAATGGCATTGTGTTTATGCTTGTAAAACAGTGGATTATTGATGTTAATTGATTATATTGGCAAGCGATGGAACATGTTTTGGTTACTTTAATCGGATATAGTTAGTCGGCTATAGGATTGGGTGCACCGTGAATAAAGTCGCCTTGGATGTCGAGGGGTTGTGATTGTACTGTACACTCTATCCAAGTACCCTAACGGTTGAGGCTAAGGTCACAACGGTAGATGGTTTAGTTCCGTGTGTGGACCTTGTGTTATGTGTCACGTGCTCTCGTTAGTGAAATTATAAAACTACCGATGAGTGGTGTTGAGGGGTTGTGATTGTACTGTTATACTCTACCACAGGTGTCACAACGATGGAGGGTTGCTCTCATGTGTGAGCCTGATATAGTCCGATAGTGTGTATGAAGCGTGTGAGACAACGCTTGTAATCCGCGTATCCGATTGTGTTATTTGAGTTGGTTTTGGTATGGTTTGAGAATTGATCACTTGTAAGCCAATATAATGTTGTTGACTAATGGTTTAAGCATGAGATGCTTGTGAATTATGCTAGAATGCATGTGATGCTTGGTAAAGTATGAGCAAAGGTTTATTTGCTGTTTTAAGTGATGCATACGAGCATGTGTTTTAAAAAGTGCATTGATATCTTGAGAGGTCATGTTTTAAGTAAAGGCATGTGTTGATAAATGGTGATTTCCGATTGTGTAAAATGTATTGATGAATGTTCGATTTAGCGATCCTCACTAAGCTTTATGCTTACGTTAATTTGTTTCATCAATGCAGAGAATTAGGCTTTTGAGGCAGCAAGGAAGCAAGAGGAATACAAGCACTTTGGTCTAAGCAAAGTATGTGGTTTTACTTTGGTGTAATAAGAGGCAATGAGTGGGATTTCTACTCTTGGATGTTTGAAGATGATGTTAAATACTTTGATCATGTTTGGTTTGGTATTTTGGGTTGTAAATTGCCTTTGAGTATTGATTTTCACTTGAATGTGGTTTTTTAGTCCTTCTATGGTTTTGACAACTAGGAAGCATGCCTACAGTTCGAAAGGTGCATGAATAGTGTTATTGCATAGCTTGTGCTTCTTGATTGTGGTCTCTGATGTGTATGCAAGTTGTATGTGGGTTGTAACATGTGTGCGAATGTTTCAGATTTGGAAAGGTGTATAAAACCAGCAAAATCTAATGTTGCAGGGCAGGACGTTTCGGAACGCCCTCATCCGTATCGAAACAATGGCCTGTATTGGCCAGGGGGTTTCGGAACGGGTGCGATCGTTCCAGAACATTTTTCTACTGTGAAGCCTGGTTTCGAAACTGGTTTCGGAACGCAGTCGCATATAGAAACGGTCAACATGGTTTCGAAACGGCCGTTTTGATACGGGGTACAGCGTTCCGGAACAGGTGACCGTTGAACTTTGATTTTGAATTGCGCCAGGTTTATCTTTCTTGCAATGTGACCCTAAATGTTCGTATGTTTAATTAATTGAGTTTGGATGTATAATTTGAGATGAGTTTTGACATGCTGGCATGTTGCATGATTAATTGTGGTTTGGTAACTCTAAAATCTGGTTAGTCCTCGTAATTCTGGAAATTTACAATTTAGTCCCTAAAAGTCAAATGTATGCAATTGAACCCCTTAACGAACTCCGATCGCTACACCGTTTTCTCCTATGTGTCATGCTAATCACATAGGTTAATATTGTGCATCTAGAAAATATAAAAGAAAAAAAAGGTTGTTAATCGAGGTTGACTTTTACGAGTTGACTTCAGTTTTCCCTATGTAATCTTCTTAGTTTGGGTCGAGCGTCTAGACCGGGCTAGGGGGTTACATCGTTTGTCCCCTCCTATGTAACCTCGAGCTTGTCCCAAACTTCTTTGGCACTCTCGCAAGAAGATATCTTCTCGTATATCTTGAGGCTAAGTGCACAAAAGATGAAGTACAAAGCCTTGCAATTTAGCTCCATCTTCTTACGATCGTCGACACTCCACTCCACCTTGCTTCTTTGTGGTACGAACAGGCCATCTTCTATGATATCCCAAAGCTTGTAGTCTTTGGATTTGACAAAGAACATCATCCTCATCTTTCAATAAGCATAATTGGTCCTGTCGAAGAAGGGCAGTTTGTCGATGGATTGCGCCATTGAGCTGATTGTTTGAAAAGTTGATCTAGCTTGCCGGATTGCCTCAATAGGATGTTACTCCTCTTCAATTGAGCCATGCTTTGATACCAATTGTTGGGTTTTTCGGTGCTCGATTCCTTCAACCGTTCTTGCTCGCCAAGTGGTGGAGAAGTGGAATATTGGGTGATAGAGGTGTGGAAGCTAAAAATGATAAAGACAAGATGATTTATAGTGGTTCAACCTTCTAACCAAGGTTTACATCCACTACCTTAGCTTCCCACTAAGGATTTCCAATCAATCCACTACTGATTCGTCCCCTTTTCTAGGCTTAGGAGGAAACCCTTACAAAACCGATCAAGCTTTCTACCCAAAGCTTTGATCAAACCCTCTTTACAATGAGATAAAAATAAGCAAACTCAAATCCCTCTAATAGGTATTTGTTTGCACAATTAAGCTCTCACCCAATCCTAAAACACCTGAGCAAATATAACAACCTCACTAGTGTTTGTCTATACAAGGAATTGACAATTAGGCACTAAGACACATTTTGATCATATGTTGTATTACAATTGAAGCATTAACCATTACTTGATGCTTGGAGGCCCCTTTTATACTCCTAATTGAGTTTGTAGCCGTTGGGGTTGAATTGGAGCCGCTTGAGACTTTATTTCCCACCATAAATGCAGTTCTGCAACTCTCCGTTTCGAAACGCCCGACCCTATTTCGAAACACCCTTAAAATAGAAAGAGTCATTGCAGTCTAATACAGCACCCGTTTTGGAACACCCTTGGCCATATCGAAACCGTCGTATCGAAACGCCCTGCAATTAAAAGGTAGTTGGGAAATACACGTTGGGGGTTTATGACCATTGAGGTCATTGCCACATAGGCGTATCAAAATGATAGTGGCCGTATCAAAACGCTATGCAAAATTCTCACCCAGATAAAGCCCCGTTTCAAAATAGGCAAGGTTGTATCGAAACGTTTTACCACTGTAAAGCCACGTATCGAAACACCTAAAGGCGTTCCGAAATGCTTGGATGGTTTTGTTAAATTTTGCTTTAAAACATTTGAAAACCTTCTTGAAATATCCCATAAACATAATTTCAAGTTGTTTGGACTTAAAAGTGATTTTGAATTCTTTTTAACTTTGTCCAAAACATTTTTCAATTATTATATCAAAACATTAGTTCTTCATTAATACCTGATGGCAAGGTGTTTCTGGGTATATAGTAAGGGAAAGAACCCGATGTCTAGGTGGTCCTAGGTTTACAGGTTTGCACACCACTGTGGTGGTACTTGTTGTTTGACTTCTTGCCTCATACCTTATACTCTTGCTTTTATTGCATGCTTACTTTTATAAAAGTCATGAAGTATATTAGAGTAGATATGTACCACTGAGCTTTGTAAGATCAGCGTGTGAATTTGTTATTTTTGTACGTAGGTTTACATGCCATTCGCTTGGAGGAACACATCGACAAGGATTTCCCAACACCGATTCAACTCGAGTACAGTACCTTGATTTTAGTAGTTGGACTATGTATCTATAGAACCTTATGGTAGTCGGTCTGTAACTCTAATATTACTTTATTCTGAAATACGATGTTTTAATTCGTATGGAGCTTCATTTATGTTTTGGATTTGATCTAAATATGAAATACAAAACCCTCGAGTACCGGTACGGGTCAACCTGTACCAATACTTCTTGAAGCTCGTACCGATACCCCACTCATACTTCATCATTGTTCTTCGAGTTTAACGAGGGGTACCGGTATAGACTCCTCGTGTACCGGTACTAAATCCTAGAAAAGGCTTCCCATACCACGAATTTCAACTTGAAATCCCTATATTCGACCCATAAAAGTGGTTTCATGCTTCCTAAAGTCTATTAGGATGTTTATTAGCACATTACGACCAATTAAACATCTTCTTAACAACAACAATAACATCAAGATCGTTCAATGGCCAACATGCTCAAATTGTTTCTTTCTTGACCCATCAAGGATATATTAAACCCAATACTTAAGGCCCAATATTCGAGTCCTTATTCGACCCAATACTTGAAATCCCTAGAAAAGGCTTCCCATACCACGAATTTCAACTTGAAATCCCTATATTCGACCCATAAAAGTGGTTTCATGCTTCCTAAAGTCTATTAGGAAGATATGAGTCCTTATTCAAAGTTAAAGATCTTACAACTAGGGGTGTTCAAATTCAAGTATTCGGACTTTCGGGTACCCGCTAGTCGGGTACCCATAAAATTCCGGTACCCGCAAAATCGGGTACCGAGTTCATAATTTTTTTTAATTCAATTTTTTTAAAATCACATAGGAAACACATAAAATTTAAAAATTTACAATATGTAATCTAAATACAAAAATTAATGATTTAAAATTAGTTTTAAGAGAAAAATATTCGGATATATATAAGTGTAATACATATAAAACTAATACTGTAATACATATATCTAACAAAATAGCATTGCATGTCTTTTAGCTAATACATATATAAACATTACAATATTACAATATAAGGGTATGAATTATATTTAAATAATTTTAAAAACATATATATTCTTTTAGGCTTGAGCATTTGAGGGATTGTGATTTAGAAATTAGGTTGTTTGATTTGGAAATATAGTGAATATAAGGGTATTTTATTTAAATAATAATTATATTTGAAATATAAAATAAAATTAAAAATTAAAAAACCGGGTACTCTAGATTAATCGGGTACCCAAAAATTTCTAATTTTTTTGATTCGGGCCCAACCCGAGAAATGGCGGTCCAGGTACCCGACCTAAGCAAAAAAAAATTGGATAAATACTCAATTATTTATGTTCGGGTAGTCGAATTAAGTCAATCGGATCTGGTAATTTTGGATAAATTGGATAGATGTGCTTTGTCCATGAAAAAGGAAAAGACAATTTTTTATGAAAGCTAAAATGATTACAAGTAGTATCTGTTCTAAATATACTCTAAAAAGGAAAAGACATTTTGCGTTAGTTGAATGATAGACATGAAATTATGATTATGAAAAAAAATTATTGGCAATTAGGGATGTAAAAACAGGTAATCGAACGAGTTTCAGGTCGGGTACTGTCAGGTCGGGTAAAATCGGATACAAGTCATTTCAGGTCATTTTTCTGTTTTGACTCGACTCGGGTCGGGTGCGGGTCCATTTCAAGTCGGGTCTATTTCAGGTCCGGTCCATTTCAGGTCGGGTCTATTTCAGGTCCGGTCCATTTCAGGTCAGGTCTATTTCAGGTCCGGTCCATTTCAGGTCGGGTCAAAATGGGTCAGGTCCGAAGCAGATAATTGACAGGTTAATTCGGGTTCGGATACACATTTCAGGTCATTTTTCTATTTTGACTCGACTCGGGTCGGGTGCGGGTCCATTTCAAGTCGGGTCTATTTCAGGTCAGGTCCATTTCAGGTCGGGTCTATTTCAGGTCCGGTTCATTTCAGGTCGGGTCAAAATGGGTCAGGTCCGAAGTAGATAATTGACATGTTAATTCGGGTTCGGATACACTTCAGGTCGGGTTCATTTCAGGTCGGGTGCATTTCAGGTCAGGTAATATCAGGTCGGGTAGTTTTAGGTCAGGGTATTTTCAGAATTGGAATTCGTATTGAGTTTGAGTTTGGTACAACCGTATAAGTAGTTGATAGACTTTAGGTTGGCCTCCGTCAATCGTCATTGATTTTGAGTTAATTATTTAAAGTCATATCAAATTAAAATTATAAAACATTGGAGTAATTAAAAAAATAATGAAAATGGGTCAATTTGGACTGAAAAGGGGTCAATTTGGATTAAAAATAAACTTTCACATATTATAATGAACAAAAATATCAAATTAAAATTATAAAAAATTAGACAAATTTAAAAGAAAATAAGGAAAATGGGTCAATTTGGAATAAAAATAAAGTTTTGGGGACTATAATGAACAAAAATATCAAATTAAAAGTATAAAAATTAGAGTAATTAAAAAAAACAATAAGTAGAGGTCAATTTAGAATAAAAATAAAGTTTTAGGGTCTAAAATGAAAAAAAAATTCAAATTAAAATTAGGGTAAATTATACCATTGACCACCGAACTAATTGAGGATTTCTATTTTGACCACCGAACTAACGAACTCGTCAATCAGACCACCAAATTTATTAAATTAACCTATTTTGGCCACCGCCGTTAAAAAATTAACAGAGGACTGACGGAGTGATGACGTGGCAGTTAACAAACTTTTATAAAACTACACATTTAATCCTTGCTATTTACACATTCTTTCAATTTAGTCCTAATTTTAAATTAATAAAATAAATTAATTATTTAATTAAGTTGATGACAGGTGTCAACACCTTATTGAAGGAATTTAATTATTTATATTTAATTTTATAAATTTATTTTCCTCCTCCAATCAAGTGGTGACACGTGTCACCACTTGGTTGAATGAAAATTAAGCAAATATAGAAAAGTGGGGTTGGGGTGGATCAAACCTGTATCATGTGGATTCCAAACCCTCACCTTTACCACTACACCAAGCCTCTCTTAATGACATGAGTTGTGCTATTTAATATATATGTTATAATACATTAAATGTTAAGGGAAAAAAGTAAAAATGATTGAAAGGGGATTCGAACCTAGACCACTTGGGATGTGTATAATCACACAAACATTCGATTTAAAATATTCGAATATTTTTTTATATTTAAATTAATTCGAATACTTGATTTAAATATTTTAAAATCATCCTTAAAGTCCACAATAACCAAACCAAAGGTGGAAAAACCAACGGAGCAGATGATGGTGAATGACATTGATGATTCCAATGGCTTTTGCACCGATGAGGTTCCGTTGATCGAACCCCATGAAATTCTGGTTCATAATTCTGCACCGTCAACATCTTCGTCCTCGCCGTCTTCTTCCTCTTGTCACTCTTCCTTGTTCCTTGAAGAATTACAGCACTTTCCAGGTTTCGAATGGCCCTCCGATCATTACAGCGCAAGCAATGGATTGAGCCTGTGAGATGATGATTTCAACATCTGGGATTTTGTAATGAACGATGAAAGTGACAAAAAGCTAGCTTTTGATCATTCATTATCGTCTCCTCTAATTCAGTGTCCAGGAATGGGGTTTGATCAAGATTGCATCGACTTAGATTGGGCATCAACAACCGTTGATTTGACACAGTGGCAGATGTCCTGGCCGATGATTTTGCGAACAAACCATGGCCCTGCCCTGGAGCATGGATGGTAAGTGCACGAGTAGTGTAGAGCTTACCAGAGAGAGGGTCAGGTTTGCTGTTCAATGTGTCAACTTCAAGGATGTGAGACAAGGTACGCTTGTTCTCTGGATCAGCAAATCCATGGCTGAAAAAAATATTTTTTTCTTTTTTCATACTTTAAATATTTGATTTAATTTAAATACTTTAAAATATCGATTTAATGCATTATAACATATTTAAAGTATAGATAAATATATATCAAATATATTAAATCAAGTATATAAAGAAAAAAATATTCGAATATTTAAATATTTAAATTAAAACGAGTATTTAAAGTATCAAAAAGAAAATAAATTTCTAAAATTAAATATAAATAATTAAATTCCTCCAATAAGGTGTTGACACCTGTCATCAACTTAATTAAATAATTAATTTATTTTATTAATTTAAAATTAGGACTAAATTGAAAGAATGTGTAATTTTATAAAAGTTTGTTAACTACCACATCATCACTCCGTCCGTCCTCTGTTAATTTTTTAACGGCGGTGGCCAAAATAGGTTAATTTAATAAGTTCGGTGGTCTGATTGACGAGTTCGTTAATTCGGTGGTCAAAATAGGAATCCCCAATTAGTTCGGTGGTCAATGGTATAGTTTACCCTTAAAATTATAAAACATGATGAATTAAAATATATACAAGGGTCAATACGAAATTAAGACAAAGTTAAGGGACTAGAATAAAAAAATATTAAATTAAAATAATAAAACATTGGACAAATTAAAAAAATAAATGTGGGTCAATTTGGAATAAAAATAAAGTTTTAGGGTCTAGAATGATGAAAATATCAAATTAAAATTTTAAAATATTGGACGGATTAAAAAAAATAATGAATATGAGTTTAGGGTTCATACATTTATAACATTAAATACATATATTAGGGTTTAGGGTTTAGGGTAAAACTCATTAAGGGTTTATGGCTCATACATTGATAGCTGTATATATACATACTTACATGCATTAGGGTTTAACGTTTAAGGTTTAAGGTTTAAGGTTTAGAGTTTAAGGTTTAGAGAAAACTCATTAATGGTTTAGGGTTCATACATTGATAGATACAAACATACTTACATACATTAAGGTTTAAGGTTTAGAGTTTATGTTTTAAGGGTTTAGGTTGTGGATTTAAGGGTTTAGGGTTTAGAGTTTTATGAAAACTTCATTAAGTGTTTAGGGTTTAAGGTTTAGGGAGAAATTCATTAAGGGTTAGGGCTCATATATTGATAGCTACATATATACATACTTATATATATATATTAAGGTTTAGGGTTTAAGGTTTACGATTAATTATTTAGAGTTTAGGGTGTAGCGAAAACTCATTAAGGGTTTAGGGTTCATACATTGATAGATATAAACATACTTACATACATTAGGGTTTAGGGTTTAGAGTTTATGGTTTAAGGGTTTAAGGTTTATGGAAAACTTCATTAAGGGTTTAGGCTTTAGACATTGATAGATATATACATACATACTTACATACATTATGGTTTAGGATTAAGGGTTTAGTGTTTAGAGTTTAAGGTAAAACTCATCAAGGGTTTAGAGTTCATACATTGATAGATATATATACATACTTATATATATTATAGTTTAGAGTTTAGGGTTTAAGGTTAGGGTTTAGGGTCTATGATTTGATGAATTTAAAGTGTTGATAAATGTAAAATATTAACTATTAATTTTTTAAATCAATTTAAAGTGTTAAATAATATTTCTGTTAAATATACATATATAATCAATTTAATATATGTATAAAAAATTGTATTTAAATATTCATTTCACGCTTCTAAGTTTTAAATTTTATTAAATAATTCAATATGCTTAGTACTAACTCATTTAATATAAATTATTTGTGGCGTTAATAACTTAAAAGTTTTATTAAATTAATAACTTGTGATGGATGAATTAAAAATAAATCATTTAAAATTTAAATCATTTTATTAATTATGATCATTAAATTAAAAATTTTATTAAAAATTTTAATTAGGGGAGAAGTTAAAAATTAAAAATACTTTAGTTTTTAATTTAGGGGGAAAGTTAAAAGTTAAAAATACTTTAGTTTTTAATTTAGGGGGGAAACTTTGTGGAGCCAAATTGGGGGGGGGGGTTCGATAAAAAAATTGGGGGGGGGGGGAATTGATGGGGGAGGGGAGGCGCCAAATTGAGTGAAAATTGATGGGAGGGTTTTTTTTTTAATTTAATTTGTTATTTAAGGGTTAATTACCCTTTAGGCCCTTCCTTAATTAGATGCTTAGGGTTTAGATTATTTAAGTTTTAGTTTGTTTTTTTAGTGCTAACTTTTGGTGTAGTTTCTTTAGATTTAATTAAACATGGTTGAACTAAAAGAAGTATGAGCATGTCACAACTCACATGTGTCTTCAATTTTTTGGTCTAATAACAATTTAGGTCTATATAAGTATAATTATTAGATAAACTAAGTATTGTCCCTAAATTTTGAGTTTGAATACTTATTAAGTCCTTGTAATTTTGAAATTCAATATTTTAATTCCACCAAATGTTCAATCTTGATTTCTCCTTTGTATTGAAATAAAGTATTTTATGTGAAATAAACTATGTCTTAGCTATAAGATCCGAGAGCTAATATTATTACAAACAAACTTCTTGTATTTTATCAGTTCAGGTCAACAACAGGTCGGGTCACTTAACAGGTCGGGTTTAAAACAGGTCGGGTCCATTTCAGGTTGGGTCCGTTTCAGGTCAGCTCCATTTCAGGTCGGGTAAAATCGGATATCGGGTCAATTCAGTCGGGTAAATTCGGTTATCTGCCAGGTCGGCTTCGGGTTCGGGTTCGTTTTAGTCAGACGCAGGTTGGGTTTCAGGTCCACAGTAACAGGTCCAATTCGGGTTCGGGTCGTTTTCAGTCGGACACAGATCGGGTTCGATTACTACAATAACAGGTCAAATTCGAGTTCGGGTCAACAATAGTCGGTTACAGATCGAGTTCGGGTCATCAAATCTTCGGGTCAAATCAGGTTCTGACTCGAGCATGTTTTAGTCGGGTTTCCAGGTCGGGTCAGCTTTTTACATCCCTATCGGCAATGCAGGATATATTTCCTATTATATCATAGGTTTTATTTTGAGTCTTATATCTTCACATGATTTTTAAACATAATATCAATATTTGTAAATATATAAAGGGTTAACTACTGGAATAATCACTTATGTTTTCCCCAGTACAAGGTTGGTCATCGATTTTGAAAAAGACCAATAAGGTCACTTACATTTTCGGGGCGTAAACTTTTGGTCACTCGGCCGTTTTTTGTCGTTAAACATTGACAGCTTGTTGACCTGACATCGAAAAATAAGGGTAAACTACTGCAATGAACACTAAAATTTATCCCATGTACATTTCTGCTCCCCAATTTTAAAAAAAATAAACATTATGATCACTACTGAAAATATTTCTTTATAATTTCACCCTTGATTTTTTAAAAATTCATTTTTCAACCCTAAAACTTTACAATCAATTAGTACAATAATATTATAAAGGCTTAAATGAAAAATAGATGTCCAAAGTATACCCTTTTTTAATTTTAAGTGCCCAAATTGCTCCTATTTAATAACTAAACTTTCAAATTGCTCCTATTTTTTCACTCTAGATTATTTTATTATTATTATAAGATGACATGTCATTTTTATTATTGTTAAATAAAAAAATTAAAAATAAAATTAAAACATTTTATTATTATTAAATTTAAAATATTAAAAAAATATTACTTCTTAAAATAATTTAGGTGTCTAAAGTATTTTATTTTGTAAAAATAGGTGCTCAAAGTTTCGATAGTTACAATTTTAGGTGCTCGGCTGTTAAATGGGTGTTAAAAAATTGTCAACCAATCGGTGCTTGACACGTGGCATTTATTTTATATTTTTAAATTTTTAATGAAAATACTCAAAATTTTCAAATTTTATAAAATCTCAAAATTTTACAAGCTTCACAAAACAGTCCCTAAGTCCCTAAAAATTCCCAAACTTCCGCCGTTGATTGCCGCCGCTTCAGCCGCCAGTCGTCGACCACACCCACTTGGTCGTCGGACCAAGGCGACCATTTCCCCTAACATAGTGTCGCTGGAAATGCCCAACGACGTGCAGCCGAACACGAAATCGACGTTCGGTTGGACGCCATTGGGTGTTTCTGGCGACGTCGTGTTAGGGGAAATGGTCGCCTTGGTATGACGACCAAGAGTGTATGGTCAGCGACGGCGACCGATGGCTGAAGCGGCGGCGGAAGTTTGGGAATTTTTAGGGATTTAGGGACTATTTTGTGAAGCTTGTAAAATTTTGAGATTTTATAAAAAATTGAAAAATATGAGTATTTTCCATTAAAAAATTTTTAAAAGAAAAATAAAATTAATGTCACTTGTCAAGCACCGATTGGTTGACAATTTTTTTAACACTCATTTAACAATCGGGCACCTAAAATTTTAACTATGGAAACTTTGGGCACCTATTTTTATAAAAAAATACTTTAGACACCTAAATTATTCTAAGAAGTAATATATTTTTTAAATATTTTAAATTTAATAATAATAAAAAAGATTTTATTTTATTTTTAAATTATTTTTAATTTAACAATAATAAAAATGACATGTCATGTTATAATAATAATAGAATAATCCAGAGTGAAAAAATATGAGCAATTTGAAAGTTTAGTTATTAAATAGGAGCAATTTGGGCACCTAAAATTTAAAAAGGGTATACTTTGGGCACCTATTTTTCATTTAAGCCTTTATAATATTATTGTAGTAATTGATTGTAAAGTTTTAGGGTTGAAAAATAAATTTTTAAAAATTCAATGATGAAATTATAAAGAAACCTTTTCAATGGTGACTATAATATTTATTTTTTTAAATTAGGGAGCATAAATGTACATAGGATAAACTTTAGTAGTCATTGTAGTAGTTTACCCTTATTTTTTTCACTGTCAGGTCAACAAGCCGTCAATGTTTAACTACAACAAACGACTGAGTGACCAAAAGTTTACTCCCCGAAAACGTAAGTGACCTTACTGGTCGTTTTTCAAAATCGGTGACCAACTCTGTATGGGGAAAACATAAGTGACTATTCCAATAGTTAACCCATATATAAAATGAATAAATTTAAAAGCTATCAGAAAATCAATATATTAATTATATTAACATGTGTACGTAAAAAATGAATTTAAATTTAAGATAATTATGTAGATGACTGTTAAAATTAAAAAAACAAACAAACATTCTTATCGTATTCACTTTAAAATTTTGATTTGGAGTGTAAACATATTATCTCTTCATTTAATTTTAAAGTTATCTTCAAATTACTTTTAAAATATATTAAAGTATTATTTATTTATATAATTTCAAAAATGTTATCCAAACAACAATTTTTTATATATTATAAAAACAAATATTATAATTTGTGATAATATGATAATAACGTACTATTTGTAGTAATGTTTATTTTAAGGAAAATTCTACAACGCTCGACGAGCATCTTGAACACTGATGAACACCATTAAATTAATTAATAAAAATTAAATATCTAAAGGACTCAACATATAATTATAAATTATTTAAAAATCTAAAAGTAAATTATTTAAAATAAAATATTAAATACATTATTTTCATATATATATATATATATTAATTTTTTTAAATAATTGGAGCAAATACAAACTCCTAAATTAAAAAACCCTAAATACATTTTCCTTGCCGTTGAAGCTAGCACTGCATTTAGCCTCTTCTACCAGCGAGTTAGTCGCCATCGTGCCTCCTTCCCTACGTGACCGCCGTTCGAGCTCGATCGTCGTTCCCTATCGTTTGTGCAGCCAATACGGTAAGGTAACCTTTCTTTATTTTTATTTTGATTATGACTTGGGCGACCGCCGAAGCCGTTACCGGCGGGTGCCGCCTCACCATTAGTTGACACCTTCACCGGCAGTGGTCACCGGCGGCTGTCCATGTGCGACTGTCGCCATCGATTTTCGGCTTCCCTTTATACTCTAATTTCTAAACCCTAACCACCACCCTAACCCTTATTTTCAAATTAGGCCAAATGTAGAACCCTAATTCCCAAATTGAGTACCCTAATTCCAAAATTAGAACCCTAATTCCCAAAATAGAACTCTAATTTCTATATTAGAACCCTACGTCCCAAATCCAATTATGAATTCCCAAACTGTAACCCTTGTTCCATTACGATATGTTGTTTCACGTGTATAGGTATGCATGTAATCTAGTTCCGGTACTGGATGTGTATCGGTACAAAAATTGGTCACTAGAAATCATTTTCAAACTGCGTGATGGTACTTTGGGACACCGTACCGTACTAGACAATTAAAAAATTGAATTTGTCTCCATTTATTAATTGTGATCCTGATTATTCTTCTCCCTCATTATAACCTATTGGTAAAAGAAAACTTGAAGTTAATTATGAAGACAACATCAAGGTTGACATTGATGGTCTCTCAACAATACCTAGAGAAGTTTTCAACTTTCAATTTAGTCACCATCGATTTTTTAGTCAATTAGTTACATTGAAGGAATCTCCAATGACTAAAAAAAGGGGCCTAAAATGTCTAACGGTCCCAAAGTTTTGTCAAAGAGTAAAGACTGTCAACGAAAAAAGAGTGTGAGATGTTCGATTGCACTTTCTGATTTTACTGATGATCTAAGGTCAAAAGATATGGCATCGAAAAAGGAGCTCAAACTTCTAAAGTGTATACAAAGGTATGTATAAATCATTCTTTATTGGTTATATTTCATCTTAAATTTTGATATTGTTTGTTTATGTAAATATATCTTTTGCCATACGATATGTAGATATAGAAAAGAATTATAAAATTTCATGATAATGGAGAAACATCGAAGGTTGAAAGTTCTTAAGAAAAGAGGTACCAACATGATGAAAAATATAGATTTTTTGTAGTATGGTGAAAATTTAAAACAAATATTGTACAAATATTTTATTTGAGTTAAATATATGATCAATTATTTTTTGATTGTGCGGGTTGGAAAAAAAACAAGCTTTGTAATTTTGAGATTGAACTAGGATTGCAAGATTTATTCGCAGCAGCTCAAATCAAATGTAAAAGAAGAAAAGCGTAAACTATAAACACATATTTTAATATTTAGATTTTATTTTTATGTTATTGTCATTTTCAAGAGTTAAATGCTTTTTATGCAGGATAAATATGCGACAAGTGATTTTTTATTAGAAACTTCCAAAGAAACTGGTATGATAATTGATGCTTACAAGCAATATTTAGAGTACTTAACTCCCAAAGAACTCAGAATTTGTACGAATGTTGCCAATTGGAATAATAAATCTAACACTCTTTACATGACCGAAAGTAATATTTTGGACGTTGGCAATGCTCGTACCGTTTTTCCAAAAAAGTTGTTATCTGATTGGGTATTATAGATTAAATTATTAAATCTTTTACATGATAAATATTTGTTCTTTTTTCTGTTATTAATACAAGTGTTTTTATTGTTTTTAAATATTTAATAGTTTATCGTTTACTATGTGTACGATTTGCACTTAAGACAAGAGCCTATGCCAAAGAAGTTATATATGCCTCTGTCCTTTTAGGTAAAAAATAATTTATGGGCTAGGGATTACATTATTTTTAGTTTATGATTTCATGACATTTTAAATTTAATGTTTTTCTCAGAGTATCATTATCGAATAAATCACAGATGTTCACAAGGCGAAAAAAATACTAGCATTTTCAAATATCATTCCCGATGGATAGAGAACTTTACCTATTGATAGTAGTAATGTTGAACATGTATATTTATAATTTATTGTTTGCTTGTATGTAGTTGACAGTGATTTTTAATTCACATGATATATGTGCCTTTACATGATGCAAAAGGTAAACATTGATTTTCTTTAGTTGTTGATGTTTTGGGGGGACATAATTACGTTTTGGACTCTTTTGGCGTCAATGAAGTGCATAAAAAGATTGCACAAAATATAGTAAGTTCTTTATTCTTTTTTGAGAACTTATAGAATTAATATAGTTTTTAACTATCAATTTCTTAATTATGTTTTGACTTATTATAACAGTTGAGTAAAGCTCCACTTATATATAAGAGTCATGCTCATTTGAGTAGATTATTTGAAGATGTTGCAAAATTTTCAATCTATTTTTTGGAATTACCGAAATATCCAAATTCGTACGTAATTTAAATTTAAAATAAAAGTTAATTTTGATATGTCTGTGAATTTCTTTTTAATAAATCATTAATTTATTTTATATTAGATTCAGAGATGATTGTGACATGTACATATTGAAGTATATAGAAGATGATAACAAAAGTGATTGATCGAAAATTATTTTCATGGTAAAGTATACCATGTAGTTTCGTTTAACTATTGTATGATATTGAATAACGTGATATATTTATTGTGTAGAGGCAACAAATGAGAGTTAAACGACTGAAAGTTTTGGCA
Source organism: Hibiscus tridactylites (assembly GCA_958450335.1). Lineage (NCBI taxonomy): Eukaryota > Viridiplantae > Streptophyta > Magnoliopsida > Malvales > Malvaceae > Hibiscus > Hibiscus tridactylites. Next base: position 52,900,107 of record OY288273.1, on the reverse strand, counting down.
AAACTTGTTACAAGAAACCACAATGACGTTGATCTTTTCAATTGTCGTGAACTGCCCATACATGATTAAGAAGTTGAGGGAAACAATGGGATAAACAGTTGTTTGCAATAAATGGCTGAAATTTCTAGTTAAACAATATTTTTCTATTTTTTACTTTATAATTGTATCATAGAATGATCAAAAGAAATGAATGAGAGGTTATATATATGTGGTTTCATTATTTACAGAAAATTTGAATGTTATTGTACTAGTTTTTAGATGGTTCACAACCTTCCCTCTTTTTTCACTTTTCATTTATTTTCTTCATTTGGTGAATAATGGTGGTGACTTGGGATTTCAAAGCATGGCACACATGTGAGTATTATAGTTATTATAGTCTGTATGATATATTTGTTTTTTAACAAGATAAACTTTAGATATTAAATTTTAAAAAAATTGTAGCATTTAATTCAACATAATGTGTGTTAATTTCGAAAAATGGAGTAAGAACAAAAAAAAAATTCAAACATTACAATTGAGCAATCAATTTCAAACACAAATATATATTAATTTTTAAAGTATTTATTGAGTTGAGCAATCAATTAACAAAACTGAAGTAAGAACAAAAAAACTACTTAAACATTACAGTCGATATAGACGATTAAACAAAAAAAAACTTTGAAATTCTACTTTTGTTCATTTATGTTAATATATTTGAGGATAAACTACATAAATAGTCCCCCGACTATAGAGCATTTTTTTGTTGAGTCTCCTGACTATGAAAAATTACAAAATTGTTTCTCGACTTAAAAAAAGCAACAAGTTGATTGGGTGTAGTTAAAAAATTAACTGTTAGTGACGTGACAATTAACAAAAATGGCATAATAACCCATATAGTCCTTCATAGTTACACATTAAATATGAAGGACTATAATTTTATCGAATTATGAATATATTAATTGAATGTGTAAATATGAAGGACTATATATGTCATTATGCCATTTTTCTGTTAATTGTCACGTCATTGCCAATTAAGTTTTTAACGATACCCAACCAACTTGTTGCTTTTTTAAGTCGGGAAACAATTTTATAATTTTTCATAGTTAGGAGACTAAAAAAATGCTCTATAGTCGAGGGACTATGATACGTGCTCGCCTCCGTAGGTTGAAGTTGAGACGTATTTGTTCCCGATCGTAAATCAAGGTGTATTTGAAATTGTTGTTGAAGGCTAGCAAGAGGTTTCAGTGGGATGAAACAAAGAAGATGAAGATAGTAAAGAGTATGGATGACGTGGATGATTGGGTGGAAGGGAGTGGACGTTTGGATATTTTAAAGGATAGTTTGGATGGAACGTGAACCACTAGATATTGAGATCTAGGAACCAACTGTAATACCTCAAACTTTGGCCTAAGAGAATGTTAAATTAGAACCTTATGTTAGATTGCTATGTTATTAATTCAATTGAGCCTATTATAATCAATATGACCAAAATTGGAATAAGGAAACTTGAGTACCAAAATGGCCAAACCGAAAATCCTTGCAAACTTTTAAGTTGCATGCTAAGAAACAAATAAACCAAGGACTTGTTGAGGTGTCACTTGTGTGAGGGAGCAAGTTGTCACGGGGCTAGAGTCTGACTAGTTGATCTGTGTAGCCTTAGTCGACGATCTTAGTCGAAGACTAAGTCACCCTTCAAAATTACTAAGCAAGAGTGCTTAGAACTTAGAACGATGGAAGCTTTGTGGGAAAATAGTAAAGGCAAGGCAACAAAGAAAAGAAAGGAAGAACAAGAGGTGAAGAGAAATTCTAAACTCTTTACTCAAGAAACTTAAAGAAGTGAAAGATGGAAGATGATTTACAATGGTGGATGAAGCCTTTATTTATTGGCTCACCTCCTACGATCTAACGTTCTAGGAGGATTCGATCCAAGGGCTAAGGATCAATCCTTAAGATACATATCTCCTACTTATGGAAGGAGTATCACTCAAATACAATGCTGCTTAAATTTCAAAAGGCAAGGATCACTCTATGATATCACACTTAGGTGGCAAAGGATACTTTCCCCAAGTGTTGGTCTAATATGATCTCCTTCCATGTGTATTGGTCCAAAGATGACCATTCTCAATGGGTCTTGGAGTCTTGGGCGGATTGGGCTTTGATGGGCCCAGTTTACTCGTCCAAACCCCCCTCGGTTGCATGCTCGGTGCTGAATCGGGCCCTAGGCATGTGGGCAACTCAGACGGGCTCATCTGGGCTCCTTGGTGTGTACATCGGGTGCTGACTCGGGCTCCAAGGCTTGTGCAGCATGGAGGGTGCTCGGATGGGTCCCCTTTGGGTGCGATGGAAGTGCTCCCATGGGTGCCTCTCTCGTGGGCAATACATGGGGTGCTTGTCTCGGCCCCATGGTGCGCGTGCAAGGTGCGGACATAGGTTCCTCGGTCGGGTGCGACACTTGGTGTGCAAGCAAAGGCCACTTGGTGTATGGCCTTCTCGATCATAGGCTATCGGCCCATGACATTCTCCCCTATTGGATCTAGCGACGCCTTCGTCGCTAGGCGATGATGAGTCTCGGTAGTCTCGTCCTCGAACTTTCTCAGCTCCTCAGAAAGTCATCGATTGCTCTAAGCTTTGGGATGACTCCTCCAAAGTTCAAGGCCTTTATGTCTTGGGCTAGGATCCGGTCCTTGAACCGTCAGGACGGTTGGTGTCTTCATCTCATAGGAAACTGTCATTCCTCGTAGTGCTTGGCTTAGCATGCTCCGCTCTTGGCCATCGGCCTCCTCGTCCAACTACTTGGGCATGTTGGCATGGTCTACTCGCACGTTTAGTGGCCACTCTACTTTGTAGACCTCATCGTCTACTTGCTCCATGACTTGGTATGGTCCATCGTTTGGTCTTGCCAATGATCTATGGAAAAAACAACCACGAATTAGACTTAATTTTTCGAATGCTGGTTTGCTTACCACGGACACAATGTCCTTGTTGGATTGGTCCACCATGTCTTATCGATACTCAAGACAAGTGTTGTTGGCAAAAGGGTCGTGGGATAGGCCCCCTTTGGTTTTCTCAAGAACTCCTTGCTCAGGTTGGATGATGATTTCGGTTAGAGACTCTCGGCTTGTTCCAACCGCCATGGTGCTCGCCTCTCTTGACTCAGGTTCCACGGGCTCATCAAACACATCTATGGGTTGTTGCCTTCTAGTCATTTGTGCTAAAAAATCTCTGATAAAAAGGGCTCGTCCCTCGACATTGGCCTTGAACGATTTGGTGGGATCTGGCAGCACCTCATTTGGCTCACTATCCTTGGCTTGATTCAACTCTTCAAACCTTGTTGATGCTATCCAATGTGGGCCTTTGGGTGGTGGCACAACACTCGGATACGACTCGAACTCATGAACCACCTCACTCCTTGGTGGTACTGCCTTTGATAGCTCGAAAGGCTTCACGTCCTCGGATTCCTCAATGACTCATCCCACTGCCTCGGAGACTTCCACGGTCTCGTCATCGTTAGCCATCATTTCTGTTTGCACTCTTTTGGAAAATTGGATTGTTGATAATGCCTTAGTCGCTTTGCTCGCCTCTCACTTCAATGGCACAACACATTATTGGTGTAGATCTAGGATACACAAAACATCCTCTTTGGGCAAGGCAAGTGCATTAATCCGCTCAAGAAAAGATAAACAAAGAACAAAATCATAATCGTCTAAAGGTATTACCTTGATGGATGCTTTACCGTGCCAATCTCTAATTCAAAGATCCACTCCATTTGCAACTCCCTCAATTGGTTCTTCCTTGGAATTGACAGTTTTGATCGACCCACTTGCCTTCTCAACTTGAAGGTTTAATTGCTTTGTAGTCTACTCGGACACGAATAACTCGAATGTACCAGTGTTCACAAGCGCGCTCAACTTCTTGCCAGAAACTATCACGTCCACGAACATAAGCCCTTTCTTCTTGCGGCCACTCTCGGCTTGAAGGGAGCTTACGATGGAACCAAGTTGGGCAAACTGATGTTCTGCTTCAATGTCTCCTTGGATGGCAGAAAGGCTTGTCTTTTTCGGGCAATCCTTGATGTAGTGTGGTACATCGCAATGGAAACACTTCACTAGACCTTGGTCCTTTCTCGCCCAGGGCCTCATGAACCTGGTGGATTTGTCATTTGATGGTTTACCACTGCTGTTAGAAGACTCCTCATTTCCACCTTCGTTTGCTCTCTCTGGATTTCACCAACCGTTGACATTAGATCTTGGCTTTGACTTGGGGGAGTCGTTTCGATTAGCACTATGATATACCAATGATTCTACAACCGCTATTGCCTTGGAGAGTTGCTTCACGTCTCTCATTTCTAGCTCGGTGTTGACCCATGGCTTCAATCCATTCATGAAATGGAATAAGGTATTTTTCTCTCTCAAGTTAGGGATTTGGAGTTGTAGCTCGCTAAAATCCCGAACGTAGTCTCGGATTGATCTGTCTTGCTTAAGCTTTCTAAGCTTTAACTGTGCCACTTTCTCAGAATGTCTGGGATAGAACAGCTGCTTGAATTCCACTTGGAACTCATCCAATGTTTGAACAATAGTGCCTCCACGCCTTGAACTTCTTGTCGGCATCTTTCACGATACCCGTGGCTTTGAAATACTGCTTGAGTCCCCACAAGAAGTTCTCAACTTCTTGGGCCGATCTTGTCCCCTTGAACTGTCGTGGCTTCGGGACATCGACTTTGCACCCTCGTTGGGCTAGCCATCACACCATTCCTCACAACGGCTCTGTAAATAGAAAGTTCAGACTTGAGCTCTTCCACCATCTTCTTGAGTAGGGCCACCTCGTCTTTGAGGGTACCATCTTGCATATCGTTGTGCTCTCTTTTCGCATCAAGAGCCCTTTGGAACTTCTCCTCGAGTGTGTCACCCATTGTGTCTAGATTCTCTAAGTGGACCTCAACCACGTCAAGTCTATCTCGCGACTCATTTGTGGCAGTCTCAAGTCGGGCAACCATGTCCTCGAGTGTTGTGATTCAATCCTTGGAACTATCTCTCTTTGCCATATTGGTCTATCGAGTCATACGTCGGCCAACGTACTCGGTGTCAGATGTGTTGCCTGCCATCTCTTACTCAGTTTGGATGTGGAAATTTGCTTTGATATCACTTGTTACGGGGCTAGAGTCTGACTAGTTGATCCATGCGGCCTTAGTCGACTATCTTAGTCGAAGACTAAGTCAGCCTTCAAAATTACTAAGCAAGAGTGCTTAGAACTTGGAACGGCGAAAGTTTGTGGGAAAATAGTTAAGGCTAGACAACAAGGAAAAGAAAGGAAGAACAAGAGGTGAAGAGAAATTCTAAACTCTTTACACAAGAAACACAAAGAAGTGAAAGATGGAAGATGATTTACAATGGTGGATGAAGCGTCTATTTATAGGCTCACCTCCTACGATCTAACAGTCTAGGAGGATTCGATCCAAGGGCTAAGGATCAATCCTTAGGATACATATCTCCTGCTTATGGAAAAAAGTTTCACTCAAATACAATGCTGCCTAAATTAAAAAGGACAAGGATCACTCTATGATATCACACTTAGGTGGCAAAGGATACTTTCCCCAAGTGTTGGTCAATTATGATCTCCTTCCATGTGTATTGGTCCAAAGATGACCATTCTCAATGGGTCTTGGAGTCTTGGGTGGATCTGGCATTGATGGGCTTGGTTTGCTCGTCCAGAACCCCCTCGGTAGCATGCTTGGTGAGGAATCATGCCCTAAGCATGTGGGTAACTCGGATGGGGCTCATCCGGGCTCCCTGGTGTGCACATCGGATGTTGACTCGGGCTCCATGGCTTGGGCAGCATGGAGGGTGCTTGGCTGGGCCCCTTTGGGTGCGATGGAAGTGCTCCTTCAGGTCCCTCTCTCGTGGGCAACACATGGAGTGCTTGTCCCGACCCCATGGTGCGCGTGCAATGTGCGGACATTGTAACACTCCAAAGTTAGCCTAGTAGAATGTTACCATTTTTGATGTGTGTGCTATCCATTTATTTCCATTGTTATTCGAAATAAAGGTTTAATTCTAAATTACCTTTTCTTTACCAAAATGCTATTATGCTCTGAATTGTCACTTGAGGGATAATTAGTTAGTTTGGGATTAAATCAAAGTAATGAAGAAATGATGGACCAATTCGAATTGAATGATTAATTCATAAAGGACCATGTTGTGCAAAATATGGAAATCAATGGTTGCATGCTAAATGGAAAATAATGTATGGTTTCCTCACATGTCAAAAGGTTAGCCTAGACATGTTGATTATGCTTTTGGTGGAGGAAGAAAGGATTTGTTAATCCTTTTCCTTCTTTAACCGAAGAAGGGGAGAAGAGGAGAGGAGGGCGAGAAACATGTGTGTGTGTTGAGAGGAGTGACCGGTTAATACACTTAAAAATTGGGCGAGAAAAGAAATGAAGATTGTAGAAGAGAAACTAATAAAGGAGATGTAATCGGTCTCACCAAGAACAGGGTAAGCTTCATTATTTATAACCAAGTTGTTTATTGAATTCTTGAATGCTTATTGTGAGTAAATTATGTATGGAATTGTATCCATGGAAGGTTTTGTGCTTGTATGTAAGATTGGTATTTGTTTAGGGAGTGATTTGGCTCTTCGAATAGAATTTGAAAGTATAGAAAATGCCTTACAGTCTTGTTTATTGAATTTGAGTTATGAGGTTGGTTAGAGATGATAAGGAATTATTATGAATTTAAGCAAATTTAGGGTATTTTGTGACTATGTATTTGAAATGCTCGAATGAACATGGGTAGGATTTAGGAACTGTTCGAATGGGTCCTTCATCACGTATGAAAATAGTGTTTGTGCACAAGTTGAGAATTGAAGCTACAGAGAACTCGAATTGGAGCTGTTATATGTTAGTAAATTTGATATAGGGAAGTAGTTAAGTGCTATGAATGTTTTCTTAGAACATTTGAATGAATCTTGCATTGTGAATGAACCGCATATGGGTGAATTGTCATTTGAAAACAAATTTCAGATTTGTTAAGAATGAAATGATCGGCCTGTATATTTGCTGTTTGTTTAGATTGTACTAGAAATTAAGTTAGATTATACTGCTGATTGTCAAACTGAATTGAGATAGTTTTGAGTAGATATGATTTTATGAAGGGCTGTTCATGTATAATTTGCTATACAGTGTAAAAGCAGAATTTCAGGACTGTTTTGTTAGAATAGGGAATGTTGCGGACTGTTTTAGAGCGTGTAAATTATATACACATGGAAACAGGGCAGATTTGATTAAATACAAAGATTAAGGGATTGTTTAAGGTGTCTAATTATGTATACAAATAACAAGAATTGTTTTGCTTAAATGAATAAATTGGTAGATAGTTTCGATGCTCTTTAATGTATAAAGTTAAAATGTCCTGTTTTGGTATATGGATATCTAAATGCCTAATTAAAATCTTTCTTGATTGAGTATACATATTTTGGGGTTGTTCGAATAGCAAATTATATATATATATGTGTGTGTGTGTGCAAGCTGCCTATTATGTACATTTAGGCCTAAGGTTGGACTGTTTTAAACGTGTAGTAATTGTGTAAGCATGTTTGGGTGGGTAAAATCGATTAGATGTGAAAATCAATGGACTGCTTTTAATGTGTATGTAAGTGTATAAGTGTATCATGAGCTGTTTGCACAATATGAATATATCCTAATGCCTTCTGTTTCTTTTATTTTGGTGCGAGGAACATCATGAAAGGGGAAGAGTAGAAGCTAAGGATTAGTTAGATGCAATGAGGATTGTGGATTCAGGTATCCTATAATGTTGGGATAACAAGTGAGTGTAGTCACATGAGTCTCGGGTAATGAGGAGTTATCCCGATGTTTAATTTGTTAAGATTATATACTAATTGGTTGTGAACGAATTGCATTACATGTACATTGTGTAAAAAGGCTCAAATAGAACTAATTGAGTATGGGTATGCATTCATATCATGGCATTCATGTTAAGTACTTGATGATGATGTTATATATATATATAATGCTTAAAATGCCTTGCTATGCTTGAATGATGGATTATGAAATTCTCTTGACAATGAAATGAATTGTGTACTTGTTACAAGGCCTGGAATAATTTAATAATCAATGGCATTAAGAATATCAATGTAAGATTGAATAACTAATTCTAAAAGAATTAAGAAACAAGAAAGCTTAACCCATGCAATAAGCTACTGAAAGGAAACGTCAGATAAGACTATTTGATCAATAAGTTACACTCCAACTTCCCGTTAAAAGATAATATTGTCGCAACCCATTTTAGGAGCTTCGACTTTTTGAAAACTTTAAAACACAGAGTCGCCACCAATCTTTTTGAAAAGTGTGATTGTATCACTTTAAAACAAGGTTATTTTAATGAAACGTTTTGTTTTAATAAAATAATAGTTTTGTTTTAAAATAGGTTCGGGGGTTGGTTACGCGTGGGGAAGAGTTAGCAGCCCCACGGCGCCCAAATTGATACCTAATTAGTTTTAAAATCGTTTTTAGAACTGGAATATGCAAGTTAACAAAGGTTCGACTTTACTTGTCCGTTTAATGAATATTAGTCTATTTTAACGGCCTTATCGTCCGAGAGATGAAGTTTAACCACCGCTAACATTTCTGGCGCTAACCCGCCATTTCCGTTTTATAAGACACCACATTAAATTAATTTCACATTTTCAAACAACGAAGAGATTTAGTGTGTTGGGCATTTTATTCATTTCTAAGTCTGTTTATTAAGAGAACCCTAAAAACGTCTAAGTCTTTATGCTTAAGTGTATTTTATTATTATTTTGTGAAGAATATTTTTCAACAAAACATGTCTCTATCTAAGCTTTAGTCCATAATTCTAAGTTTTAGACTTTTTCTTAAAAAAAACAAGCAATCAAACTCTTTTTACGCTTCTTTCCTTTTATTATTCCTTTTAAAAATTTTATTTCTTTTTTCTTAAAAAACAAGCAAGCAAACATTTTTCAGCAAACTCTTTTTACGTTTTTTTACTCTATATTTTTTTTTCAAAAAAATTTGCTCATTTAAAAAATAACCTATTTTCATTTTTTTAGTTTTTCTTTTAAAACCATCTTTTTTTTAAAATAAACTTTATTTTTTCCTACATAACTTCCTTTTAAGTTTTTTCATAATTTATATTTATCCTAAACCCTAAACTCTATTTATAAATCTTTTTCCAAAAAAAACTTTACGACTTATTTTTTATATAAAAACATCTTATTTATCCTATTTATTTTTCCAAAATCACAACCCATTTATTATTTAAATTAAATTTCATAAAAATCTTTTTATATTTATTTTTAAAAAAATGAAAATCAAGCCCCTTTATTATTTCTACCCACACATTATTATTTTCCTAATTAAATCCCTAACTTTAAGTTTTTTCAATTAAGCTACATTTATTCATTTTATTCTTGCATGTTAATTTAAACACTTTTAGTTTTTTTACATTCCTAAAGATCAAAACAATTCTAACAACATTTTTTAAGCATGCAATTTTTTTTAAAGATCAAACTAAAATTAAAACAGAAATTTAAAACAAAAAAGTTACCAGAATCGTGAACGGTTTTCTGACTTCGAGAAAGCAACCTAAAATTCACAAACAACGCAAACACAAACACCAAAAATTTATCCAAGAACAAGTAAAATAAATCAAATAAAAATAAATGAAAAGAAAGCTTGGAATTTTACCGAAAAACGACGAACGAAGAACTCGAATCCGGGCTTCTGGAAATTCTCCAAATCGCCTCCGGAAATTGCTTCCAAACTCGAACTTCTACTAAAAAATTCCAAAAACTATTGAACAATTTTTTAGAGAATTTTCAGATTTATTTCTAAGTTTTTTCAAGTGGTTTTTCACTTCCAATTGTGTGTTGAACAAATGGGTAATGGGGGTTTTATAGCTATCTCAAGCTTGCAAATCAAGCTATAATCCGAGTTCCAATCCCCAAATTGCAGCCAAAATTAGACCAACGGCTTGATCCTCAGAAAAACCCTAAAAAATATCCCGATTTGGTTCAAAATCGAGATCGAATTTCCCCTTGATTCGAGCCTAGGGTTTGACTCATTTCACATTGTTTTTTGCAGATTTCGGCAAGCACAAGCGGCGGCGGCGAGCAGGGTTGGTGGCTTTCGGTCGGCGGCAGCAAGGCGGGCCGGCCGATACCAGCGACGTCGGTAGCCGTGGCCGGCCACCATGAAGGTCGTGATAAGGGATTGGTTGGGGAACCAGCCCGCGCGTTGGCGCGTGGCGCGCACTGGTTCCCCTTTTTTCTTTTTTTTTTCTTCTTTTCTTGCTTTTTTCTTTTTTTGCTGATTTTTGGCTGTTTTTTTTTGCTATTTTTTATATCTCATATATTTTTTTCACCTCACTTTTTTTATTTTTCACCATAATTATTATTTTTTTCCTTTTCCATTTTCCTATTTTTCCTTTTTTTTTCTTTAAAAGTGGGCATCATAATAAAAAAACGGGCCTTGTTATTTTTTTTATTATTTAAACGTGAGCTTTAAAATGGGCTTTTTAAGGATGGATCTTTGCTTATTTAAAAAGTTGGCTTTAAAAGGATTTTTTTAATATCTTTTTTCTTTTCCCTTTTTTGATTATTAAAAATTAAGGTGAAAATTTAGTGACAACAAATGCCCCTCTTTGCTTATCTCTGTGCAACAAAGGTAAAGCAAAGACAAGAAGATGCTAATTTTCACTGATTTACTGGTTGACTCCATTCTCCAAATGCCCGAAATGATAAGGGTGCTCTATTCTCCTAACACTCGAATAGCTGAGCTGGGTTCCATTCTCCATATGCCCGAACGGATAAGCTGGTTCTATTCTCTAATGCTCAAATAGCTAAGCTGGGTTCCATTCTCTAAATGCCCGAACGGATAGGCTGGTTATATTCTCCTAATGCTCGAATAGCTAAGCTGGGTTCTATTCTCCCAAAATGCCTAAACAGTTGAACCGAGCTTTGTTCTCCCAAATGCTCAATTAGGCCAAGTCTTCTAAAACTTTCATCCTTCTTATGCTTGGATTAATAAGCAAGCTCTATTCTCCCTATGCCTGAACGGATATGCGAATCTTTCAAAACACTTCATCCTCCTTATGCTTGGATGAATAAGCAAACTCCATTCTCCTTTTGCCTGAACGGATAGGCGGATCTTTTAAACACTTCATCCTCCTTATGCCTGGATGAATAAGAAAATTCTCATTTGAAAAGGTCTTCTATGTACCTGAAAAAAAAAAACAAAATGCAACATACAATACATTTATGATGTGCATGCCCCTAGGGATGTCTAGAATATGAATACATGACAAGTTTTTCCTTTTAAAACTCCTTTTACTTAAATCGTTTTCTTGATTTTAATGGAATTCTGGTTATCGAGGCCAACCCGATTAACATGAACTCTCTCCTAAACTTGCGTGGGTAAACAATTTGCTTCACTTTCCTTTCAACCCTTCCTGACTTTTTGGCTTCGAATTCACCATTTCCTGGGATAAGGCCATCTCCTTTCCTTTGGAATTCACTCGTGAGTTATGAACAACTCTGGCTCTTCCTTCACTTTCTAATCTTCTGCTGACGGGTTCCATCTTTACATCCTATTCTCACTTCATTGGAAATATTTAATCTTTATCTATCTTCATAGTCAACATTTTCATATTCAAGGAAAAACTCCCTAAGTCAAGTTTTGACCTTGTAAAGCTGCTCTTATCATCATATATGGAATGCTGGTGGCTAAGAAATGTTGTTTAAGCTCCTAGACATTCATATGGCTTTTCTTTCTTTTAAAGAATTTTGCAACAAGGCTTTACTTTTTCTTCATTAAGCATTTTAACACCATATGCCCCAAATAATAATTATGGAACACTTCATAGTCCCTGAACTTTTAAAACATTCTCAAAGTAATGCTAAAAAAATCTTTTGCATATATAAATGATTGTCCAAATCCATTAATCCTTATTTCAAAGCAAGATGCCAGGGAAGGAAACAAGAAAAATCCATGTAACAAATTTTATTAATGTTGTGGCAAACACAAAAAAAAGGTTTATAAGAAGGAAGTGAAACAAGTAATCAAATATCAATAGTCCAAACTTCTCCTATCAAACGCCAGAAGTAATCTTGAACGCTACCAGTGTCGAGGAAACCTGGAATACAGTGCATGATTTATGGAGCTCTGGATTCCATTAAATTATCTGAGCCGCCCTTTATAGGTTTTCAACTCAGGCCCTCATTTAGTTTCAAAACGCCCTTTGCGGGTTTTCATTTTGAACCCTCATTTTTCTTTTCTTTTTTCCTTTTCCTTTTCTTTTTTTCTCTTTTTTCTCTTTTTTTCTTCATGCATAATACTTCTTGACAATGTCAGAGTTTATCGGGTTTTGAAACTCATCACCATCCATCTTAGCTAAAATCAATGCTCCACCGGAAAGAACCTTTGTCACAATGTACGACCCTTCCCAATTAGGCACCTATTTTCCTCGGGGGTCACTTTGAATTGGCAACTTCTTTAAGACCATATCACCTTCTTGGAATACTGTAACACCCCAAAATCCGGTCTAGTCGGAATTAAGTTCCGTTGATCAGAAATCTTACATTGGCAGAGCTTAAATGTTGCATCGATTAGTTAATTATTGCTATCAAACCCTAAATTAGCTTAAAACCCTGTGATTGAACTTTGTTAAGTAATATTATGCTTTTAGCGGCTAAAATGGAAGAAGTGTAAGTTGGAGAGAAAAACTATAATTGCATGAAAAGTGAGGGACTAACCTCGCGATTAGCCCTCTTTAATTAAGTCTCCACTACGTGGAGTTATCTGATAACTTTCCTTCAATTGAAGGAAAGCTTAATGTTAAAAATTAGAAACTAAAAGCAAAAGGAGATAGCTTACTCGAGACAAACTTCCAAGCTAACACCTCTCACCTTCATCATCTTCTTCATCTAAGAACACACCTCCATTGGAGGAAATTCAAGCTTTGCTATTTCTTCACTATATCGATACCGAAACGTTGCTATCGAACGAGTAAGCTATATTCCTCAACCGGTTATTGGATTCCATGGATATTTTGAGTATAATCTAAGCTAGGGTTTTGACTATCCATGGATATCTCATCGTTGTCATCTCTATTGAAGCCGGTTATTGATTTTGATATTGTTATATTGATTTTGATATCGAAACATCGACCCTAATAAGTTTTCTATTAATTTTTCTAGCTCAAGAAGTGGATAAAGAAGTTTCACCATCTCCATCACAATCTAGGAACAAAGGGATTGCTATCCAAGAGCCTTGAAGCTTTGGATTGCTAAGGTGAGTGTAGTCAGAGTCTTGGGATTAGGCGAAAGGCCTTCCCGGATCATTATTTGTTATTTTAGATTACTTCGCTAAAATTGCTATTGAAGCGATTGCATTGGATGGTTAATCAGACACTTTGGTAAGTGTCGGTAAGTTACCATTGAATATTAATTATTGCCATTATATATATATATATATATATATATATATATATATATATTAATCGACATAAGCATTGTCATTGGATTATTGCATTGAAATCATCAGACATTGATATCGATACCAATTTATGAAATATTGATGTTGAGACACATATATTGATCGCCGGCTACATTGAATTCATTGTACGTTGATATATCATTTATTATTGAAATGAATAAGAACTTTGCAACCTTGGATTGGAATGGACTCGGGATACAATTGGCATGCCATAGAATTCATGAGCTCAGTGTACGAGTGGACTACAGTCCTAAGGCTACGACTTATATTGATTTGGCAAGGCAGAGGGATGTGTATTGTTATTGGTCATATTGGCGAGGTGGAGGGAGTGGACCATTCATTGATTTGGCGAGGCATAGGAATTCACGTATCCACGATTTGATTCAATCCAAGGACTACTAATGAAAACGAATCATGATTATATTTTGTGTATTGTTGCATAGTATCAATATTGTTGGCATGAGATTATGTATAAGTGTAACCATGTCATTTCCATTATTTACATTGCTTGTGACTACCTCACTAGGCAAATTATGCCTAACGTGTCGTATCTCATGCATTTTCAAGTTAAAAGGGTTTGTTCGTTGGAAGATCGGATCGGTCGCCAAGACAAGTCACTACCAAGCTACAAGTAATGTAATTATGACTTTTGAACTCCTAGTATGGTGGAAAAGCAGTGGAACTAGTCATACATGCCCATTTTGTTGTCTTGGTGCAATGTTTATTTTGTAACTCGGTCATTGGCCCTAAATGGCCTTTTTGGTGCTTTTGGAATAGCTTTAAAATGCATGATTATCATAAAAAGGTAAAAATATAGTAAACGTATTCGGATGGTCATGAAATTTAGCATGCTAGATGTTTTTACCAATGAAATGTTGCATGTAAAGTTTCGTTGCATTTGGACAGCTTTTGGTAGGGTAAATTGATTAAAAACCAGCAAATATTTGTTATTACATGCCTGTCCATATCGAAACGGGTGATGTCGTTTCGATATGGGTACACATTTTTGAACCTGAGAATAAGGGCGTTCCGGAACGAAGTAATGCCGTTTCAGAACATTTTTGCCTCTAGAAATCATTGTTTCGATACGTGTTTCGAAACACTTTGCCTCTGGAAATCATTGTTTCGATACGAGTTTCGAAACGGCCAAGTCAAAGTCAATGGTAGTCAATCCGTTCCGATACGGGTCAAGCCTGTATCGAAACGGTCTAAAGAGAAAGGTCAACAAGGTTGACTCTCGTGCAACCGTTTTGAAATAGTCTAAGGTGTTTCGAAACGGGGTTAGGTAAGTTAGTTAAAGACTTTTTGGATGGTTTGATTATGTTGCAATCTAGTCACTGAAATTTTGTAAAGTCAAATTGATGGTATTAATGATTCCTGATTAGAATGAAATTTGGTAAGCATGACCCTTTAGTAATGAATTTCACTTCGGTAAGGTTAATTACATTGAAGGACCTTAACTTGAAAAAATTTACAAATGAGTCCCAATACTTGTAAAAGTTGTAAAATAGCCCTAGATTGTTAATTGTTCATTCTATTTGATAAAATTGGTCTAATAGGTGCATTGGTCACACATTGTACGCCTTCTATTGATTTACTGTGCGAGTTAGATGAAATTTTATAACACTGATTATCACATTGTCTTCCGGTAACACACTTCGACCCGATTCTCTACCAGACCGGGAAGTGGGTGCTTGAACCCATTATGCTTCATCTAACTTGGCTTCCATCAAGACAGGCAACGATGGTATCTCCACCTTGATTGGTAACACAGATTCAGTTCCATATACTAATGAGAATGGAGTTGCCCCAGTAGATGTTCGTATCGCTGTTTGATATGCATACAGATCAAATGGTAACTTTTCAGGCCAATCTTTATAAGTATCAGTCATCTTTGCAACTATCTTCTTAATGTTCTTATTGACCGCTTCTACTACTCCATTCATCTTTGGGTGGTATACTACTGAGTTGCGATGCTTAATGTTGAACTGCTCACAAACCCCATCAATCATTCGGTTGTTCAAATTAGAGGCATTGTCAGTAATTATGCTTTCTGGTAGACCATATCGATAAATGATCTCTTTCCTTAAGAAATTACAAACGGTATACCTACTTACATTTGCATATGAGGCCGCTTCCACCCACTTTGTGAAGTAATCAATAGCTACAAAGATAAAGCGATGACCATTTGAAGCTTTCGGATGAATCTGTCCAATGACATCTATGCCTCACATAGAAAACGACCATGGAGACGACATGGCATGAAGAGACTAAGGAGGCACTTGAACCTTGTCTGCATAAACCTGGCACTTGTGGCATTTACGGGAATAATTAATGCAATCCCCTTCCATTGTTGATCAGTAATATCTGAAACGCATAATTCTTCTTGCCATAGTGAAACCTCTAGGGTGGGTTCCACAAATTCTCTTATGGACTTCTTCCAAAATCAAATGCGCTTCTTTTGCATCCACGTATCTTAGTAATACCTAGTCTTGACTTCGTTTGTAAAGGATATCCCCATCAAGGATGTATCCTGATTCCATTTTCCTGATCATTTTTTTCATTTTCTAAAGCCCGTATCAGGTATCGTTGAAGCTTTATGTACTGTAACATGTCATGGTACCACGATAAACCATCTTCTTCTTCTTCTACATTATAACAATATGCTGGGGACTCCATCATTTGCAACTTAATGAGTATCATCTCAGAACCCTCACTTGCTTTAAACGTGTCAGCCAACGTAGCTAACGCGTCAGCCATCTGGTTGTCTTCTCTTGGGAGATGCTTAAAAGTAACCACCTTGAATTCTTTAGTTAACTCAAGGACCAAATTGTGATACTCTATCAATTTTGCATCTTTTGTTTCCCATTCGCCACATGTTTGGTAGATGATCAAAGCTGAATCCCCATAGACTCTCCACTTTTGAATGTGTAGACCCAGAGTCAATCAGAGAAAGTAATGACAAAGACTGCAAATTAAAGGTACTTGTGATCATGTCAGTGTCATTCCTCCCCTAACGATGCGCATAAGCTCTGGCCTGACCATCTCCTTCGGGTTGAACAGCTACCACGTGTGCTACATTCCTCAGACCATCATCTATGCGCTCAAAGTTGCCACGACCGCGCCCACGGCCCCTCTGTGGCTCAACTGCTCTCACCGGAGCATGTCCCTCTCTCGTCGGCTGAGGACAATCCTGTTTCATGTGCCCACGAGAACCACAATTCCAGCATGTACCAACGTTGCCCCAACACTCTCCCGTGTGCCTCCTACCGCATCGGTTACATTCAGGTGTACGAACAAAAGCATTCGGTCCCTGCTGACCTCTCCCTGGGTTACCTCCTCCATGTCTAGGATCCGATTGAGACCTTCGAACCTTAGGCCCCTTAAAACGATCCCTCCCAGCATCATGACTTGTAGCTCGCTTCCCTGAGCTAGATCCTCCTGCTCGACCCGCCAGACCAAGGTTCAGCTCAATATCCTTGGCTCGAGTGACCAACACATCAAAATCGGAGTAATCCAATGCAAGCATGTACATCTTCACTTCTGTCACCATTCCATATCGGAAACGCTCCCACCTCCCGCTCATTAGGAATCAACTCAGGTGCATACTGACTGAGACGCACAAACTGTACTTCATATTTGGCCACGAACATGCTTCCTTGCACCAGGGACATAAATTCCCTCTTTTTCTCATCCAGGTAACGAACACCCTGGTATTTCCTCTTGAACGCATTCAGAAAGAACGTCCATGTCACCTCATCAGCCTCCAATCCCGCAGTAGTGGTCGTCCACCACGTATAAGCATCACCATGCAACAGAGATACAATGCATCCTAGCTTCTGGACATTATTACAACTCATTTGTCCAAGGATCCTCTTGGTGCTTTCCAACCAAGACTCAGAATTCTCAAGGGTCAGCTCCCTAAACTCAGTCCCACCAAGACTGCAGAGTTGCTCTAACGGCACACTCGCACCATCACCAGGCTGAGGTGCAGCCTCTTGAGCACCAGCTATTGCGGCCTAAAAGGCTCCAACAATAGCCTGAATTAGCACAGTCATATCAGGAGAATTGTGACCACGTGCTCCCTCGGATGCAACAACCCCTACTCCAGCACCAGCACCAACCCCTGCTCCACCACCACCGGGTGGTCCATTAGGAGGAGGAGGCGACAAATTCTCTACTTGCTCGTCCATCTCATTCTCAACCGTGATACGAGTGTTAATTCTAAGCTCTCTTCGTGGCCCCATTCGAAATAATGCAATTAGAAAAATGCAATAAAACTCAGTTAGGCAATTCAAGGCAAGAAAATCCAAGGGGCTCAAGTCTCATTTTCAAAACAATTTCTTCCATTACGAATGATATGGAAATGAGTTTCCAAATTATACCCCAATCAAAGCATAGCAACACAGTTTACTCTCAAACAAAAAAATTGCATGTATTCCATCTCAATCAAGCTCAAACATTGCACGAATACACAACATACACTCAGAGAATTCAACACAACTCGTATTTAAACTTACCAACCACATACCAATGCCCCAATTGTTTGTAAATCTGGCTCTGACACCAACAAATGTAACCCCCTTAGCCCGGTCTAGACGGATGACCCGAACCAAGGAGCTACACGGGGAAAACCAAAGCCAACTCGTTAAAGCCGACCTGGATTAGCGACCTTTTTTTTCTTTTTATCTTTTCTAGATACAATTTAGATCCTATGTGATTGTCAAAGAGCATAGGAAGAAACGGCACAACGATCGGATTTCATTTAGGGGTTTAATTGCATAAATTAAGCATTTAGGGACCAAAAAGTACCTTTTGTAAAATACAAGGACAATTCTGATTTTAAGGTTACCAATGTTTGATTAGTCTTATTTCATGCTTCTTTGCAAAATTTCATCACAATCAAGACATCCAAACTCACCTAATTGCATACACGAAGTTTAGGGACTAAAACATAACATTTCAAAACTTTAAAAGATGCTTTTAACAAATTTTAACGGACGCGTATCGGTACACTTATGGGCCGTATCGATACGCAGGAAGGCAGTGGCCAAACTTGGGAAAAGGGTATCGATACCCATTCCCGAGTATCGATATGCCCTTCAAATTTTGCCTAGGCGTATCGATACGCTTCCCATTCGTACCGATACCCCCGTACCATTTTGTACCAGTTTTGCTTATGAGTATCGATACTCAAGCCCGAGTATCGATACCCATACCAGATGTGTACCAAATTTAGCCCAAAACTCACATTTAACATCACCAAATCATCACCAAAACATATGAACATGTTTATAACATCAATACTAACATATAAGCATTCAACTCTAAGCTCATGGCAAGCATTTGATAGATTATCACAAAGATGCAAGGCATATGAAAGAACATGCTTAAATCACAAACCATAAGCATCCCAAAAGACAAGGTAAAGCAACAAAACAAATATAATGGCCTTCTACAAACCGAAAAGAGCACACATAACTTGCTACAACTGAAGGGAGTCCAAAACACATCTCCCTAAGCAAACCATTAAATCCCATTGCCATATTTCATTACTAAAGGTAAATGTAAAACATCATACTTGAGCTTATCTACTCCTTGGATTCCTTTAAGCATC
The DNA here is from genome assembly GCA_958450335.1 of Hibiscus tridactylites. Taxonomy (NCBI): domain Eukaryota; kingdom Viridiplantae; phylum Streptophyta; class Magnoliopsida; order Malvales; family Malvaceae; genus Hibiscus; species Hibiscus tridactylites. Next base: position 52,880,983 of record OY288273.1, on the reverse strand, counting down.
CTTGCTGCCCAAGATGTCTCAATTATTTTCATTGTTGGTAAAAGAGAGCGTAAGCACAATAGCTTAGTGAGGCATGCTCTAAAAACACCAACACAACAATGCAAGCTTTTAAAACATTGTCTTGAAATCCATTTCTAAAACCATACTCTTTCTATCTCATGCTTGGAAACCATTTCAAAGCAAAACACCATTTGAAAACCACATGTACCATCTATCTATCTCATGCATTCAACCAATGCAAAACCTATGGCAAGACCACACATGCTTAATATACAAAGCATTTCATAATCTCAAAATCTCACATGCATTTCTCATAGCATAAAAACATTTCAAACATCGGTACATGTGAGTCATGGCTCATTCTTATATATTGGCATTTCATTTTCTATCTTTACTCGGATATACGGTGTAACCCCCCGACCCGGCCTAGCCACCAGACCGTATCGAGTGGATTGCACGAGACTAATCGAAGAAAGATCCGAATATTTCCCTCCGATTAGCAACCCAAGACGCGTTGGTTAGTATATTTTCTAGATGCTCGAGATTAAACTTAAGTTATCGAACGTACAGTGGAAGATAGAACAACAATCAAGCATCAATTCGAACCAAAAAGGCAACCAGGGACCAAAATGCAAAACTAGCATAATATGGGGACCTAAAATGCAATTAAGGTGATATTTGAGAAATTTAGTCCATTTCATGCTTTCATGATGAAAAGCAACATTAAATATGCACACAATCAACCACAATTGAAAGCTGCATAATCTAGGACCAAAACGCAAGAAAAATAACTTCAAAGATGCCTTTAACTAACTCCAACGACCCCCATTTCGAAACCTATATCGGAACGATGCTTCACATTAGCGAAAACGTTCTGAAATGGCTTGAGACTATTCCGGCCCTGCTTAGCCCGTTTCGATACCCGTTCCGAAACGCCAAGGCAAAAATTAAGGGTGTTCCAAAACGGTCGAGCCCGTTCCGAAACACCCTGCTACAGAAACAACAAAACTGCAATTTTAAGCATCTCTAAGGGTATTTAACTTAGTTCTAACCCCCATCAAGTCACATGGTGAAACAACCCTAACCACAAACACACTTCAGCCGGGATGCCACAACCCGCATTACCCGTTGGTGATAGCTCAACCCCTACCACTCGCATCACAATAGCACAACCCCTATTGTGGAACCGAAGAATTTCTCACGCGCGAATTTTATAATACTAGTGCACTTCACATCCTATTGATCAATCAATCTATCCGATATAACCCATGTGTCAATATACTCACCGCAACATCATAAACCATTGATTTTCACCGGGGATAACCACCTCCCCAAAACACATCCCAAAAGCCATGAACACAAGATCAAGTATATCAGGAGCTCAACCAACATCCGAAACACAACATGGCATTCATCTGGGACAACAACAACATACATTTAATGCATAACAACATCAGAGGAAACATCATTTAATATGATCTGCACATGATCCAGAACATGATCAAATATAAGAAGGCGAAAAGCTGAAACAAAACCAAATCTTACCCTTGAGCTTGGATTGTCCTAATGGCTCAACCCAAACCCTTAAAACACCTCTTCAACCTTGATAAGACAGTAAAAAGCATTCCCACTCACCAGCGATTACCACAACAAGTCGAAACCCCTTTCCTAGCTTTCTGATCCGCCCACAATTGCGTCCAACAAATCTGAATCTTCAATCCCTGCCTCTAACCAACCCAAAACAGAGGATTTAGTGATATTTTCAACACACAAATTTGCTGGAAAGCAGAGATTTCAAATACTCAACCAAAACACCTATCGAATAAATCTGATACAAGTTGTAACCATAAAAAAGACCCAATTCGGATAGTCTCCCGCCAAACACAACATTAGATAACATTAAAAACATATAGATAAACATCTAAAAAACATCGTCCCAACATCAGACCAACACCAGCTATTGATTCACTTCAAATTCCACCCCAAAACCCATTTTTCATACTTCAAAATTCAACACCCAACCCCATTTCAGGATTCTTGCCATTCACCCATCATCTCAACACAATAATCACATTAAAACAAAGGTAACAACATCAACAAACCCATCATTAAAAGATCATACTAAACAATCTTACCAAAAACTCATTTTCATCAATTTTAGCCAATTTACATTAGATTGAGACAAGAGAATAAAACCTTGGTATTTAAAAGAATCAAAGCATGAGAATTTCATTAAAGAACCTTACATTAGAGGAGAATCACGTTGCTCACCCCCAATATTACCCCTTGTTTGGCAAAAATCCTTGAGGAAAACAATGAAATAGACTTGGGTTTTAGGAATTCAAGGTAGGAGAACCATTTAGCAATAAATGATTGATAAGAAAACACTTTTACCTTGAGGAAATCAAGCTCAAATGTTGTTTTGCTGAAGAGAGGAGATGAGGAAGCTCAAATGAGATTTTTGATGAACCCTTATTTTAATCAAATCATAAAAGCTATTTTAAAATATTTGAATACTCAAAATAAAGGGGATAATAACCAAATTGGCCCAACCAAGTTAGCTCCTTAAAGATTCAATGTTTTGACTTTTTTTACAAAATGGTCCTAAAAACAGATTTTACAAACTTTACAATTTGGTCACCAACCAAAGTGTCACGGTTCAGAAAGCGTTTTTCCAAAATTGTTTTTACCAAAACCTTTCACATATTTAAAAAGGATTTTAAAGATTTATTCTATATTTTTCCCAACGCTCGAAGATCTCTTTCCCTGAACTTACTCAAAACACCCAACACTGGTCTTTCGGACTTCGAAAACTCATCGGATCTCCTAGACCCTAACCCGGGATGTTACACACGGATTAGCTTGACACAAGTCAAGTCCTATCCCGGTGGAATCTCGCATCACCGAAGTCTCATGGCGGTATCTATCTTCGCCACAAAGCTTAGGTGTTTCACCAAGACTTGCCCCGATGGAATCTGATAAAGGGGTGGTTGCTTCAGAAACAACGCTCCTTGTTCGTAAACGGATCTAGGATCGTAGCAAACATTTCTCTGCAATAAAACACAAGAATGGACGTTTTTAGATAGTTAAAATAACAAGAAAAATATAAAGAAATAAAAAGAAACAAAGAAAAAGGGTGTAGGAATTTCTGGGCAGATTTGGACGACGAAAAATGACGAATGCTTCAAGTAGCGTTCATGGCTGTTTCGGTGTCCTAAAATGGCAGAAATGTTTCTGGAAAAGTTAGCGAAAGTTTGGCAACGTTAAACTCGAAAGAACTCGAACAATCTGCTGAACGAACCCGAATCGAATCTGTCTAACGTCAAAGACGGAAAGCTCGAAAGAACCTGCATAATCTACTGAGCAAACCCGAATCGAATATGCTTCACGTCAGAGGACTTAGACCCACTAGATAGCGATCTAGGAACCCGAAGTATCAAGTAAATTTGACAATTCAAAACATAGTCTGAAATGTCAAAAGATAGTTCTAAAAAGAACCGAACAAGAGAAACTCTCTCAAACAAATTTTATTTCCAAAATGTCTTACCAAATTACATTGTTTAAACACATATATATAGGTACAAGGGCTGCCAAATTCGTTTAAGTTGTGTGGTTGATATTAAAAGGAGTTTAAAAATTGAATTTGAGTGAAAATAACTCCTTTTGGGCGGACTCAATTGGCAGCCACAAGTTTAGGCGCCCAAAACACATGAAAATCACATTTAACATGTGATTTTTATGTTTGAAATTCAAACATAACCACCCGAGCTTATCCTTTCTTGCAAATGGCACATAATGAAGGAGAAAACGGGCTGATTCGGCTGCACATTCACACACATGTGTCAAGATGCCACGTGGGTGCTGGAGATGACCGAATGCCACCTAGGCTGCCACATATGCACTAGCACACTCCCCGATATGCAAGACGCTTTTTAGCTACTTCTGGATTTGTCAGCTGAAGTTTAGCTAGTGGAGCTAAAGTTTAGCTAGTGGAGCTAAAGTTGAGCTGAGCTGAAACGAACTAGCTGAAAGTGTGATGAGCTGAAAATGAGCTGGTTGCACTCTCCTGAGCTAGATTTGAGCTGCATATGCTCACTTGAGCTGGAGTGGAGCTGCATATACTCACTTGAGCTAGTGTCCTCCTAAGTACCTATGTCAAAAGGCAACAAACTTCCATCAAAGCATTGTAAACTTAATGGAAACAATAATACAAATCATAAACAAGTGCACAATTATTTATTAACACACAAACAAATATAAACACACCATAAGTTATATCAAACTTATTCAAAACACACCAAACATACTATATACATAGTAAACACACTGATATAAATAATATAAGTATAAGAAATGTTACACATCGGTATATAACAAATGAAAAAAAATCAAACTTCCCTGAAAGTTTGAAGTTGCATCGTTGGGTGGCATAAATGTGCTCACATCAGAATCTCTCATCATCGGACTCTCACTTTGGATCGGGATGGCACTACCCCCATTGCCCGACTCCAAAGAGCACGTACGAATTTTAGTTTAGAGTGCACTTTATATCCTACTGGTCGACCAATTATATCCGGTAACATCTCATCAATTATGCCAATATATTACATTAAAAACATCATCTCACCTACTGTTTTTATGCAACATTTCTAAACCAATCTCATCCCATTTCAAAATCAAATTTCATGCATAGCATTTGATCAAAATCTCAAAACTCTTTGCAACATTGCTCAATATCATGGGATCAATATAGCATCTCATATCATGTCATAAATCATGCATAAAAACGTAGGAATTTATATTTCTCAAATCAAGAGCATGTCAAAAGCATTTAGGGGCATCATCCACATTTCGAGAGCAAATCTAAACATACTTACTTTCGGACTTAGGATGGTGTTTCAAACCAATCCTAAATCCCCCCCAAACTCGTTTCCTTGTCCCTCAAGGACTTCTAAAAACCGTTTTTCTCTCACCGATGACGTTTCACTTGTTTGTCGAAACGATTTTTAAGCTTCCGGTGCTTCCAGATCAACACCAAACGCGTCTGATGAAGTCTCCCCTGTTTAACACACAAAAGAGGAGAGGATTAATGCATCACCATGCATTAAAATCACCAGCCACACATTCTAACACGCTGCTCTGCTCAAAACTAGCATTTCGGCTATCCGAAACAACCGAAAACACTTCCAAACCTCCACCAATCAAAGACCAACCAAGATATATCAATTTTAACCTTTCCTAAACTCCAATTAAAATAAAAAAAATCAACATAAACACGACCTTATACCTCCAACAGTAGCAGAACATAAAAAACACCTCAAAAACCACAAATCTAACATCTTAAACTTAGGGACCCAAGCCTATTCGGGATTTATTTGTTAAAACCTCATTCTCAACATCAAATAACATCCAAAATATGTTGAAAATCAACCTCAACTCAGATCATAACATAGTAATACGAAAATCGCCAAGATCTCATCAAGAATCTTGAATTTAACAACTCTTTCTTGTTTATACCATTAAAACAACTCAAAAACCATTAACAAAGGATTTATAACTTGGGAATTTTAGTAAAGAACTGATCAATAGAGGAGAAGAACGAGGCTTACCTCAAATGGTTGATCTCTCTTCAATTTGGGCAAGTTTTCTTGAAAAATCCAAAGCAAAATCAATGTGATTTGATGAAACAAAGTTGGAGAATCATTTAGAGAATGAAATCTCATAAATCAAGGTGAAAATCAAAGATTCTTTGATAAGGAAAAAGTGTTTGGCTGAATAGAAGTTGAGAGAAAATGAGGATAGAAAAACTAATGTGAAATTGGTTATGAAAAAGTCAACTTTTAGTTTCCTTTTTAATTCCCTTTATTTTATTATAAAATCATTCATTAAAAGCGCCCAAATTAAAGAGAAATCTGATGGAAATAAATGGTAAAAATAGCTCCTTAAAGACTCAAAGTTTGAATCCTTTACAAAACAGTCACTAGCTAACTTTTGCAAAAACTGCATTTTGGTCACTATACCAAAATGTAATATTTTCGAAACTCGTTATGTAAAATTGTTTTTATCATAATCATTTACATAATAAATAATGATTTTTAGATATTTTCCATATTTTTAAAACATCATGAACTAGGTTTTCCCTGAACCGACCTCAAAGATTCGAACCATTCCCGACCGGCCCGATCCAATGTCTAAAACATCTAGGCCCAAAACTAGGGTGTTACACCAGTAACGCCCCGGTTTTGGGCTTAGAAGTTTGAGCGTTAACCGGTTTGGTCAAAGTGCTGTTCGAATCTAAAAAGGTAAAATTATGAAAGCCTAGTTCGGGTTGCATTAAAAATATGGAAAAATGTTCTAAAATCATCTTTTAATATAAATAAGTGAACTGTGAAATCAATTTTACAAAATGAGTTTTGGAAGGCTGACATTTTGGCTAGTGACCAAAATGTAATTTTTGAAAGTTGCGTGACTGTTTTAGAAAGGGTTGAAACTTTGAATCTTTAAGGAGCTATTATTCCAAAGGGAGTTTCTCCAGAATTTTCTAAGATATTTTAAGGTTTAATTCTGATTTTAAATGAATTAAAAAGTGGAGGGAAGATATTTTTGAGTTTTAACTAACTTTTCTCTCAATTCTATTTTCTCTCATTTTCTCTCAAGCCAAACATATTTCCTCCAGAGTTTCTTTTCAGATTTTGTCACCTAAATCTATACTTTCAAATCTCTTTTGATTGCTAATCATCTCTACAACAAAACCTCACCAATTTCAAGTTGATTCTTCAAGCTTTTTGGTTCTAAAAGAGGAGAAACTCAAGTTTGGAGGTAAGAACGTCCTTCTCCTCTAAACTCTCAGTTCTTTACTGAAATTCCTAAGTTCTCAATCCTTAATTGATGTTTTATAATTGGCTTTTAAGTTGTGTAAATGAATCTTGGCTTAAAATGCATGATTTGATGATTTTTGGTGAATTTTCGTTGGATCTGTTAAAGCTGTGATTTGAGTTGTGTTTTTGATGATTAATGAATGATAATTTGATAAGGAATTGAGTTTTGATTAATGCAATCCCGGATAGGTTGAATTTCCTAAGTTTAGCTTGTGATTCTTGGTTGTTTTTGAGGTGATCTTGTGGATCTGATGTTGCTGGAGGTATAAGGATGTTATTAGGTTCTTTTTAGATGTTAAATGATGCTAAAGGATGTGTGGTTTTGATGGTTTATGGCTGGGCTTTGTTGAGAAGTGGTTTGGATGCATTTTTGGTTGTGTTTGGTGGCCGAAAATGGAGTGTGGATGAGAGCAGCGAGTTTAGGTGCTTTCATTGAAGCTATTAATGCATGATGATGCATTAATCCTCTGCTTTGATGTGTTTAAAACAAGGGAGGCATCTTTGGATCCAAGTGGTGGTGATCCGGTAGCTTGATTCGTGCTTCGGCAAGAGGCGAAGTGGAATCGGTGAGTGAAAATGGGTTTTCATCTTTGAAACCAATGTCTTGGGAGCTTAGTTTAAGTCTAAACAACTTTGCTAAGCTCAAGTGTAAGTTTTCGAAAGAACTCTCTAGTGGTGGCCATGGTTTGGTTGTGATGCAATGTGGTTTATTGCATGTTTTAAATTCTGTTTTGAAAGCATGTTTTAGCATGGTTATTGCTGATTTTGTAAGCCATATGTTGAAGGAAGCTCAAGGTAAGAGTTCCTTGTTTTTGAGCATTGTTAAAATGTGGTTTGATGCTTATAAATGCATGATGTTTATGGCTTGGTTTAATGCTTTAAAACAGTGGATTATTTGATGATAATGATGTATATTGGCAAGTGATGTTTTGAAAAGGTTAAGGTCACTAAGGTGGTTAAAAGTCCTTGAGTGAGCCTTGTGGTTTCTAAGAACTTCATGGTGGTTAAAAGTCCATGATGATTCTTGTTAAGGTCACTAAGGTGGTTAAAAGTCCTTGAGTGAGCCTTGTTACTTAAGAACATCAAGGTGGTTAAAAGTCCTTGGATGGTTCTTGTTAAGGACACAAAGGTGGTTAAAATTCCTTGTGTGGTCCTTGCCATGGTGTTTAAAAGTCCATGGGCCAAGGTGTTTAAAAGTCCTTGGGAAGAACACTAAGGTGGTTAAAAGTCCTTATGTGGTTCTTGAGAATTATAAGATCACAATGGTGTTTAAAAGTCCATGTGTGAGTCTTATGTTAATCTTGTTTTTAAAAGATGAAACTTATCACTTGTGGCCAATATGACATGAAATGTTATGAAAGCATGTATTGCTTGTTTAAGAATGCTAGTGAGCATGTATATATATGGTGTTTGAAGTATGATTTATAAAGTGGTTTTATAAATGCATTATTGAATGGTTTTTAAAGAGCATTCCTCACTAAGCTTTTGCTTACGCTCTCTTTCGTTTTCTTAAACCAATAATGCAGATCATTAAGGTACTTTGAGGGCAGCAAGGAAGGCAAGCAATCAAGTGGGATTAAGCTCAAAGTATGGAAGGTTTTCTTAAGCACATTTTAGCTTTTGGTAATTTGGTAATGGGGGACCTATGTGTATGTTTTGGGAGATGTTATGAACTCCCTAAGTATGTTAGATGTTGTTGGAAATGCTGGATTTGTAATTGGTCTATATGTGTTTGATTTGGAGGCTTTATGCTTGATTTTTGCTTGTGTAGGAAGCATGCCATTAGAATTGGGGCTTTTCTTATATGATGTTATAATGTTGAATTGTTGATGCAAATATGTCTCTTATATGTTGAATCTCATGCTGGTAAAGTTTGGTAGCATTTGGAGCAGGTATGGTTGATCAATTGCATGTTTTAGGAAGCCTTTTGCTGCAATCTGTGCAGGGTGTTTCGGAACAGAGGCTACCGTTTCGGAACGGGTGCCTTAAATGAGCCCAGACGTCCGAAACGGTAGGCACCGTTCCGAAACGGAAAGGCCACTGCTAGCCCGTGTTTCGAAACGGGCTCTACCTGTTTCAGAACACGTGACCGTTGGGGGCTGACATTGGTAGTTAAATGTTTTGGATTGTTTGCGTTTTGGTCCTGAATCTTGTTTGTGCAATTGTATGAGTTTGGGAAGTCCTTTTGAGCTGAAATTTTACAGGGAAGCATGAAACCTGATTAATCTTAAGATGGTAACTTTAATTTGGATGAAGTCCTTGTATTTTGCTGAATTTACAATTTGGTCCCTAAAGTTGTAAATCGTTCAATTGGGTCCCTGTTTGATCTCTGATGTTTATGATCTTTTAGTATGTTGTTTGTGTGATCATAAATAGGGTTAATGTGCATCTAGACAAGAGTAAAAAGAAAAAAAAGGGTCGTTAATCAAGGTTGACTTTCGGGTTGACTTTGGTTTTCCCCGTGTGACTTTCTTAATTCGGGTCAACCGTCTAGGCCGGGTTAAGGGGGTTACATTTGGTGGTATCAGAGCTGAGTTCTCGAGTAATTGGGAATGAATGTGTGCATGATTGAAGCATGTATGCCTTCTATGCTTGTTGAGTGAAAGCATGCTTAGTGGCTTATGATTTTGATGCAATTGAGTTGTATGCTGTGATATAGCATGTTGTGGGTACCCATTGCCAAATCAAAGCTAATGAAATGATGTTGATTTTGAATGAAATTGAGCTTGAGTACTTGGATTGTTTACCTTGCTGGGCCTGACTTGTTTTATTTGCATTGTGATTGCATGGTTATAGTATGGCACCACGTAGAGAGTTGAGAAGTAATGTGCGGGTTACGGCTCCTAATGAGAATGAGAATGAGGAAAATGCGGGTAGTGCGGTGTTACCTCCTCCTCCACCTGGTGGTGGTGGTGCTGAGGGAGAAAGAGCTGAAGCTGCAGCTGGTGCTGGAGCTGCTGGTCCTGAGGTTGGTCAGGGGCAAGCCATGCCTGACATGTCTAAGTTGGTAAAAGCTATTGCGGGTGCTTTTCGAGCGGCAGTAGCTAGAGCTCAAGGAGCTGGGCATCAGGGAGATGCTGGAGTTAGACTACCTTTGGAGCGTTTGCGCAGTCTTGGTGGGACTGAGTTCAGGGGTATGTCTGTTGAAGGTTCTGAAGCTTGGTTAGAGAGTACCAAGAGGATCTTGGGTCAGATGAGTTGCACGGATGTGCAAAAGCTGGGCTGTGTAGTATCTTTACTACAGGATGATGCTTATACGTGGTGGACGACCACTATAGCTGGAATGGTTGAAGCTGATGTGACTTGGACATTCTTTCAGAATGTGTTCAAGAGGAGATATCTTGGTGTGAGGTATCTTGATGAAAAGAAGCGTGAGTTCATGTCTCTTACCCAAGGGAGCATGACTGTGGCTGAGTATGAAGTTCAGTTTGTTAGACTCAGTCAGTATGCACCGGAGCTGGTACCAGATGAGCGGGAGAGGTGCGAAAGGTTCCGTTATGGTCTGGTGTCGGAGGTTAAGATGTATGTGCTGGCCACTGAGTATGATGATTTTGATGTGTTAGTGGGCCGAGCCAAGGACATTGAGATGAACTTGGGTTTATCTGCTAAAGGTGCTGGAGCGAGTTCTGGTAAAAGAGCTGCTGAGTTTAGTTCCGGTGGTGGACGGAACAAGAGGGGACGTGATCAGAAGTATCAGTCCTCAGCCAAGAGAGGTGGTGGTGCACCTGCTAGAGGAGGCAATCCTAGAGCTGATCCGAATGCTTGTTGGATTTGTGGTTCACGTGGTCACATGAAGCGTGACTGTCCTCGTGCTGTGAGGGAGGTGGAAGCTCCTGTTGCGGCAGCTGGTAATGGATGCTGGAATTGTGGATCTGCAGACCATTTGAGGCGAGATTGTCCTATGTTGGCTGGTGGCCAAGTGCGTGCTCCTGTTGTTGCTGCTCCGCAGAGAGGTCGTGGACGCGGCCATGGTAATTTCCAGAGGAGAGAGGAAGGTGGTCGTGGAGTGGCCCATGTTGTGGCTATTTAGCCTGAAGGTGGTGGTCAAGCAAGGGTGTATGCTCAGCATGAGGGAAGAAATGATGCTGATGTGATTGCAGGTACCTTTACTTTGCAATCCTTGTCATTACTTTCCTTGATAGATTCTGGATCCACGCATTCATACATTTTGCGTGAGCATGCTGAATTGCTTGGTTTGCCTGTTGAGTCTTTGGATGTTGGTGTTCGTGTCACTAGTTCTTTTGGTGAGACTGTTGTTACTCGAAAGTTGTATAGGAGGTGTCCTTTGGTTGTTCAAGATCATGTTTTTCATGTTGACCTTATGGAGTTGCCTTTCTATGGTTTTGATGTAATCCTTGGTATGGATTGGCTTGCTGAGCATCGTGCTGTTGTGGATTGTGAGAATAAGCGAGTTTCATTGAAGCTTGCGGATGATCATGAAGTTGTTGTGGTTGGTGAGAATGTGAAGTTTCTTGCCAATGTGGTGTCTACCTTGGAGGCGAGCAGGATGCTGAGGCAAGGTTGCGAAGCTTATCTAGCTTTTGTGATGAATCCTAGCTCTAAGGAGATGAGGGTGCAAGATATCAGAGTTGTGAAGGAGTTTCCTGGAGTGTTTCCTGAGGAGTTGCCTGGTTTACCTCCTAATCGTGAGGTGGAGTTTGGAATTGAGTTGTATGAGAATACGACTCCTGTGTCCATTACTCCTTATAGAATGGCACCTAAGGAGCTGAAGGAGCTGAAGACGCAGTTGCAAGAGCTGCTTGATCGTGGTTTCATCCGGCCGAGTGTGTCGCCTTAGGGAGCACCGGTCTTGTTTGTGAAGAAGAAGGATGGCACTATGAGGATGTGCATTGATTACCGTCAGCTGAACAAGTTGACTATCAAGAATCAGTATCCTTTGCCGAGGATTAATGATCTCTTTGATCAATTTCGGGGAGCAGCTGTGTTCTCTAAGATTGACTTGAGGTCAGGCTATTATCAGTTGAAGGTGAAGGATGTGGATGTGCCTAAGACAGCTTTCAGGACAAGGTATGGGCATTATGAGTTTCTTGTGATGCCGTTTGGTTTGACAAATGCTCCTGCTACTTTTATGGACATGATGAACCGTGTGTTTCATGAATACCTGGATAAGTTTGTTGTGGTGTTCATTGATGATATCCTCGTGTACTCGCGTACTGAGGAGGAGCATGAAGAGCATTTGAGGATTGTTTTGCAAGCTTTGTTGGAGAATCAGCTTTATGCTAAGCTGAGCAAGTGCGAGTTTTGGCTTAAGGAGGTGGTGTTTCTTGGGCATGTAGTTTCTGCTGAGGGATTTCGTGTTGATCCTCAGAAGGTTGAGGCGGTGATGAACTGGAAGGTTCCTAAGTCTGTTCATGAGGTTCGTAGTTTCCTTGGTTTGGCAGGATACTACCGGAGGTTTGTGGATGGGTTTTCTAAGATTGCTGCACCTTTGACGAAGCTGTTACAGAAAGATGTTAAGTATGAGTGGACGGAAGCGAGACAGCAGGCTTTTGAGAAGCTTAAGGCGGCTTTGACGCAAGCTCCTATCTTGGTTCAGCCTGAATCAGGGAAAGAGTTTGTGGTCTACAGTGATGCGTCCTATGTTGGTTTGGGATGTGTGCTGATGCAAGAGGGTAAGGTTGTGGCTTATGCATCGCGGCAGTTGAAGGTGCATGAGCGCAATTATCCTACGCATGATATTGAGCTGGCTGCAGTGGTTTTTGCTCTAAAGATCTGGAGACATTATCTGTATGGTGAGAAGTGTACTGTGTACACGGATCACAAGAGTTTGAGGTATCTGATGTCTCAGAAGGAGTTGAATCTTAGGCAGCGGCGTTGGTTGGAGTTGCTCAAGGATTATGATTTGACGATTGAGTACCATCCTGGAAAAGCTAATGTTGTTGCGGATGCCTTGAGCAGGAAGGTAGCTGTTGAGCTGAGAGATATGTTTGCTAGCCTGAGTATATCGCAAGATGGTGGTCTTATAGCTGAGTTGCAAGTGAAGCCATCTTTGGTTCAGTTGATCAAGGAAAAGCAGTTGCTAGATGATTCTTTGGTACCGCATGTTCAGGATATCGCGGAGGGTAGGCCTTCGGATTTCTGTTTTAATGATGATGGTGTGTTGTGTTTTGGTAGTCGGATAGTAGTGCCCAATGATGCTGAGTTGAGGCGTACTATTCTGACTGAAGGTCATAGTAGTCCTTTTGCTATGCACCCTGGTAGTACCAAGATGTACCGTGATCTTCGTGATGAGTACTATTGGGTGGGTTTGAAAAAGGATGTTGCGGAGTTTGTAAGCAAGTGTATGGTGTGTCAGCGAGTTAAGGCTGAGCATCAGGTTCCTTCAGGGTTGTTGCAACCGTTGAGAATCCCTGAATGGAAGTGGGAAAGGGTTACCATGGATTTTGTATCTGGTTTACCTTTGTCTCCGTCGAAGAAGAATTCGGTTTGGGTGATTGTGGATCGCCTGACGAAATGTGCACATTTCTTGCCTGTGCATACTACGTTTTCTTTGGATAAGCTGGCAGAGCTGTACATTTCTGAGATTGTGCGGCTGCATGGTGTGCCTAAGTCGATTGTGTCGGATAGGGATCCGAGGTTCACATCGCGTTTCTGGCAGAGTTTGCATCAAGCTTTGGGTACAAGGTTGAATTTCAGTACATCCTATCATCCTCAGTCGGATGGTCAATCTGAGCGTGTTATTCAGATTTTGGAGGATATGTTGAGGTGCTGCGTGATTGAGTTTCAGGGTTTTTGGGAGAAGCATTTGCCTTTGGTGGAGTTTGCTTATAACAACAGTTATCAGGCGAGTATACAGATGGCACCATATGAGGCTTTGTACGGGAGGAAGTGTAGGACTCCTCTTTGTTGGGCTGAAACGGGTCAAAAGTTGGTTTCGATGCCGGCTTTGTTGAAAGGAACCACCGAGAAGGTGAAGATCATTTGTGAGCGTTTGAAGGCTGCTTCTGATCGGCAAAAGTCTTACGCGGATTTGAAGCGTAAGGAGGTTGAGTATGCGGTGGGTGACCGTGTGTTTTTGAAGGTTTCGCCTTGGAAGAAGGTGATGAGGTTTGGCCGGAAGGGTAAGTTGAGCCCTAGGTACATTGGACCATATGAGGTGGTTGAGCGTGTGGGTCCTGTTGCGTATCGGTTGAGGCTACCTCAAGAGTTGGAGAAGATTCATGATGTGTTTCATGTTTCTATGCTCCGGAAGTATAGATCTGATCCTTCGCATGTGATGCCTGTGGAGGAAGTGGAATTGAATCCGGATTTGACTTATGATGAGGAACCGGTGAAGGTTCTGGATTCGGATAGTAAGGTTCTTCGTGGCAAGACCATTGAGTTGGTAAAGGTGCTGTGGAAGCATCGCGGTGGTGAGGAAGCCACGTGGGAGCGGAAGGAAGACATGCTGAAGCAGTTTCCTTATCTCTTTCCTTCAGGTAAATTTCGGGGACGAAATTTCTTAAGGGGGAGAGAGTTGTAACGCCCCGGTTTTGGGCTTAGAAGTTTGAGCGCTGACCGGTTTGGTCAAAGTGCTGTTCGAATCTAAAAAGGTAAAATTAGGAAAGCCTAGTTCAGGTTGCATTAAAAATATGGAAAAATGTTCTAAAATCATCTTTTAATATAAATAAGTGAACTGTGAAATCAATTTTACAAAATGAGTTTTGGAAGGCTGACATTTTGGCTAGTGACCAAAATGTAATTTTTGAAAGTTGCGTGACTGTTTTAGAAAGGGTTGAAACTTTGAATCTTTAAGGAGCTATTATTCCAAAGGGAGTTTCTCCAGAATTTTCTAAGATATTTTAAGGTTTAATTCTGATTTTAAATGAATTAAAAAGTGGAGGGAAGATATTTTTGGGTTTTAACTAACTTTTCTCTCAATTCTATTTTCTCTCATTTTCTCTCAAGCCAAACATATTTCCTCTAGAGTTTCTTTTCAGATTTTGTCACCTAAATCTATCCTTTCAAATCTCTTTTGATTGCTAATCATCTCTACAACAAAACCTCACCAATTTCAAGTTGATTCTTCAAGCTTTTTGGTTATAAAAGAGGAGAAACTCAAGTTTGGAGGTAAGAACGTCCTTCTCCTCTAAACTCTCAGTTCTGTACTGAAATTCCTAAGTTCTCAATCCTTAATTGATGTTTTATAATTGGCTTTTAAGTTGTGTAAATGAATCTTGGCTTAAAATGCAAGATTTGATGATTTTTGGTGAATTTTCGTTGGATCTGTTAAAGCTGTGATTTGAGTTGTGTTTTTGATGATTAATGAATGATAATTTGATAAGGAATTGAGTTTTGATTAATGCAATCCCGGATAGGTTGAATTTCCTAAGTTTAGCTTGTGATTCTTGGTTGTTTTTGAGGTGATCTTGTGGATCTGATGTTGCTGGAGGTATAAGGATGTTATTAGGTTCTTTTTAGATGTTAAATGATGCTAAAGGATGTATGGTTTTGATGGTTTATGGCTGGGCTTTGTTGAGAAGTGGTTTGGATGCATTTTTGGTTGTGTTTGGTGGCCGAAAATGGAGTGTGGATGAGAGCAGCGAGTTTAGGTGCTTTCATTGAAGCTATTAATGCACGATGATGCATTAATCCTCTGCTTTGATGTGTTTAAAACAGGGGAGGCATCTTTGGATCCAAGTGGTGGTGATCCGGTAGCTTGATTCGTGCTTCGGCAAGAGGCGAAGTGGAATCGGTGAGTGAAAATGGGTTTTCAGCTTTGAAACCAATGTCTTGGGAGCTTAGTTTAAGTCTAAACAACTTTGCTAAGCTCAAGTGTAAGTTTTCGAAAGAACTCTCTAGTGGTGGCCATGGTTTGGTTGTGATGCAATGTGGTTTATTGCATGTTTTAAATTCTGTTTTGAAAGAATGTTTTAGCATGGTTATTGCTGATTTTGTAAGCCATATGTTGAAGGAAGCTCAAGGTAAGAGTTCCTTGTTTTTTAGCATTGTTAAAATGTGGTTTGATGCTTATAAATGCATGATGTTTATGGCTTGCCATATGTTGGCAAGAGATGTTTTGAAAAGGTTAAGGTCACTAAGGTGGTTAAAAGTCCTTGAGTGAGCCTTGTGGTTTCTAAGAACTTCATGGTGGTTAAAAGTCCATGATGATTCTTGTTAAGGTCACTAAGGTGGTTAAAAGTCCTTGAGTGAGCCTTGTTACTTAAGAACATCAAGGTGGTTAAAAGTCCTTGGATGGTTCTTGTTAAGGACACAAAGGTGGTTAAAATTCCTTGTGTGGTCCTTGCCATGGTGTTTAAAAGTCCATGGGCCAAGGTGTTTAAAAGTCCTTGGGGCCAAGGTGTTTAAAAGTCCTTGGGAAGAACACTAAGGTGGTTAAAAGTCCTTATGTGGTTCTTGAGAATTATAAGATCACAATGGTGTTTAAAAGTCCATGTGTGAGTCTTATGTTAATCTTGTTTTTAAAAGATGAAACTTATCACTTGTGGCCAATATGACATGAAATGTTATGAAAGCATGTATTGCTTGTTTAAGAATGCTAGTGAGCATGTATATATATGGTGTTTGAAGTATGATTTATAAAGTGGTTTTATAAATGCATTATTGAATGGTAGTGAAAATGGGTTTTCAGCTTTGAAACCAATGTCTTGGGAGCTTAGTTTAAGTCTAAACAACTTTGCTAAGCTCAAGTGTAAGTTTTCGAAAGAACTCTCTAGTGGTGGCCATGGTTTGGTTGTGATGCAATGTGGTTTATTGCATGTTTTAAATTCTGTTTTGAAAGCATGTTTTAGCATGGTTATTGCTGATTTTGTAAGCCATATGTTGAAGGAAGCTCAAGGTAAGAGTTCCTTGTTTTTGAGCATTGTTAAAATGTGGTTTGATGCTTATAAATGCATGATGTTTATGACTTGGTTTAATGCTTTAAAATAGTGGATTATTTGATGATAATGATGTATATTGGCAAGTGATGTTTTGAAAAGGTTAAGGTCACTAAGGTGGTTAAAAGTCCTTGAGTGAGCCTTGTGGTTTCTAAGAACTTCATGGTGGTTAAAAGTCCATGATGATTCTTGTTAAGGTCACTAAGGTGGTTAAAATTCCTTGAGTGAGCCTTGTTACTTAAGAACATCAAGGTGGTTAAAAGTCCTTGGATGGTTCTTGTTAAGGACACAAAGGTGGTTAAAATTCCTTGTGTGGTCCTTGCCATGGTGTTTAAAAGTCCATGGGCCAAGGTGTTTAAAAGTCCTTGGGGCCAAGGTGTTTTAAAGTCCTTGGGAAGAACACTAAGGTGGTTAAAAGTCCTTATGTGGTTCTTGAGAATTATAAGATCACAATGGTGTTTAAAAGTCCATGTGTGAGTCTTATGTTAATCTTGTTTTTAAAAGATGAAACTTATCACTTGTGGCCAATATGACATGAAATGTTATGAAAGCATGTATTGCTTGTTTAAGAATGCTAGTGAGCATGTATATATATGGTGTTTGAAGTATGATTTATAAAGTGGTTTTATAAATGCATTATTGAATGGTTTTTAAAGAGAATTCCTCACTAAGCTTTTGCTTACGCTCTCTTTCGTTTTCTTAAACCAATAATGCAGATCATTAAGGTACTTTGAGGGCAGCAAGGAAGGCAAGCAATCAAGTGGGATTAAGCTCAAAGTATGGAAGGTTTTCTTAAGCACATTTTAGCTTTTGGTAATTTGGCAATGGGGGACCTATGTGTATGTTTTGGGAGATGTTATGAACTCCCTAAGTATGTTAGATGTTGTTGGAAATGCTGGATTTGTAATTGGTCTATATGTGTTTGATTTGGAGGCTTTATGCTTGATTTTTGCTTGTGTAGGAAGCATGCCATTAGAATTGGGGCTTTTCTTATATGATGTTATAATGTTGAATTGTTGATGCAAATATGTCTCTTATATGTTGAATATCATGCTGGTAAAGTTTGGTAGCATTTGGAGCACATATGGTTGATCAATTGCATGTTTTAGGAAGCCTTTTGCTGCAATCTGTGCAGGGTGTTTCGGAACAGAGGCTACCGTTTCGGAACGTGTGCCTTAAATGAGCCCAGGCGTCTGAAACGGTAGGCACCGTTCCGAAACGGAAAGGCCACTGCCAGCCCGTGTTTCGGTACGCGTTGCGGAACGGCCCCGTGTTTCGAAACGGGCTCTACCTGTTTCGGAACACGTGACCGTTGGGGGCTGACATTGGTAGTTAAATGTTTTGGATTGTTTGCGTTTTGGTCCTGAATCTTGTTTGTGCAATTGTATGAGTTTGGGAAGTCCTTTTGAGCTGAAATTTTACAGGGAAGCATGAAACCTGATTAATCTTAAGATGGTAACTTTAATTTGGATGAAGTCCTTGTATTTTGCTGAATTTACAATTTGGTCCCTAAAGTTGTAAATCGTTCAATTGGGTCCCTGTTTGATCTCTGATGTTTCTGATCTTTTAGTATGTTGTTTGTGTGATCATAACTAGGGTTAATGTGCATCTAGACAAGAGTAAAAAGAAAAAAAAAAGGTCGTTAATCAAGGTTGACTTTCGGGTTGACTCTGGTTTTCCTCGTGTGACTTTCTTAATTCGGGTCAACCGTCTAGGCCGGGTTAAGGGGGTTACAACACCTTAGCTCATTTTATCATGCATCCTTTGTAATTCAAGCATGTACACATTTCATGTCATCAATAAGCATCGAGTACTAGCATTTCAAGACATACATGAGTCATTCGAATAGGTGTTTCATGGCATAGAAGATCAAACAATTGTTTACATAATCCATTTCTAATTTTAAGTCATGTATCAAGCTAAGTTTAGTATCAAGTTTCAATTTAAGCAATTCTTCCTTTAGTTTATTACCAAGATTAGTTTAGATTCATTTATCATAGCATAACATATCAATGGAAGTGTAGACTTGCATATTTGGTTAGGACCTAAGTCCTAACCCCTATAAAAACTACACTCACAAATCCTCCAAGATAGTTTTGATCCTTGAACCAAATTCCTTTTTGCTTTCCCCTAGCTTGACCGACCCTTTCTTCTTCAACAAGATCCACTCCTTGTTCTATGATACAATTCAATACAATGGCAATCAAAATCAACAATCAAATAAAACATTCAAGCATCCAATTCAAACAATTCAAAGCAATTCTATCAAGCATATCCATTCATGTTAACCTAGCCATTGTGTACATATTGTAAAACAATTTTTCTTAACCTTTCAGTCTATCAAAACAATTTTGCCCTGCTCTAAACTACCCAAAACAGTCCCATTTTAACTGTAATTACAATGATATACACAACAGTCCTTGTGTTGTCATTTTTACTGAAAATAGTCTCCCAATTATGCCTATTTTTATACAAATTCGACCAGTCTTTTAAAGACACAAAACTTCCAATTTTCGATACAAAAACAGTCCATAATTTGTGTTTAAAAACGCAATCTAGTATAGTTATAAAAACAATACAATTTTTATGCTAAACAGTCCATTAACTTCCTATATATTCAAAACTGTCCCAACCATGTTTGTGCACCAAAAACAATCCTAAATGTAATCATATCATACAATTCAATTCAACAAGCTTTTAAACTAGTCTTCCCTTGTTTTTAAGTCACCCTTTCCAGCCTTTAATTCATGAAATTCAGTCCCGAATTTACCAATTCTCTCAAAGCAGTCCCCAATTAGCAAATTGTCAATCGAATGTGACTAGTTTCATTCCAAGCTCAAATTTCACTATCCAAACATGATTTCCATTTGGTTAACATTTCAATTCAGTTACAACTTAGTTTCCAACAAGTTCTTAGCTCAATATATGTCACAATTCCCAGAGAATTAGAATTACATCTCAATTCACATGATCTTGTAAACGATAACTTTCAACCATGTTAATATAACATTCAATTACTACATTTAGTTATTTAACAGTTTTAATCACTATAATTTCGATTTCCAGCACGCCCAACAATTAATCTATATATCGATTTCATAAGTGAATCAACTACCACTCCAATTACATGACTCTAATCACAATTACACCAAAACACAACGAATTCATAGCTCGTCTAAGTATAGGTACATGTATATCAAAATTTTGAACATACAATTTCACATGAATGAACAAGAGAACAAACAATTACCTTGCTATTGAGGATCTATACGTATAGTATTCAGTATTTTTAGCTAAAATGATTTTAGGCTAAGCTTTCTTAAACCTTCAATGGCTTTTTCACACTCCCCTCTCTCTCAAGCATTCGACTAACAAGGAAGAAGGAGATTGTTCTCCTTAGATCACAAGATCGGCAACATCTCATTCCCCCACTAATTCTTCATTAAAGTACATGTGTACTTGTCCTTGGGGTTTTGGGAATTTAGCATGCAAGGGAGACATTTTGTCATGATTCATTTTACTCCTTTCATTTAAACCTTTTTGTTTTAATGTTAATTCGAATTAGTCTTTGTTCCTCATGTTCAATCTAATAGATGGTAAATGCATTTCAAGAACTCCTAATTAAGTTACTATAAACTTTTAATCTAGGAATTGGGGTACTACAATTCTCCCCCTTAAAAGAAATTCGCCCTCGAATTTACCTGAGTTAAACAAATGAGGGTATTCCTTTCTCGGGATTTCCTCCGATTCCCATATAGCTTCCTCCACTTTATGAGTTCTCCACAATACTTTCACTAAGGGAACATTCTTGTTTTGAAGCCTTCTTTCTTCTTTGTCAAGTATTTGTAATGGCTCTTCTTCATATGACAAGTCAGGATTCAATTCAACCTCTTTAGGTTCTAGAATGTGGGATGGATCAAATCGATATATCCTGAGCATAGAAACATTGAAGACATTGGGGATTTTATCGAATTCACTAGGGAGTGCTAATCGATAAGCCACTGGACCTATCCTTTTAATGATTTCGAATGGTCTGATAAATTGGGGACTAAGTTTTCCTTTTCTTCAAAACCCGAAGACTTTCTTCCAAGGAGAAACTTTGAGAAAGACTTTGTCTCCAACATTGTATTGAATGTCTCTTCTTTTCAAGTCTGCATAGGTTTTCTGCCTATCAAATGCTTCCTTCAATCGACTATGAATGACTCTAACTTGTTCCTAGGTTTCTCTGAGCAATTGTGGTCCCAATACCTTGTTCTCTCCAAAATCGGACCAACAAAAGGGAGTTCTACATTTTCTCACATACAATGCTTCAAATGGAGCCATTTGAATCGATGTTTGGTAACTGTTTTGTAGGCAAACTCTACAAGGGGTAAAGACTTTTCCCAATTCTTCTCGAAGTCTATTACACAAGCACGTAACATGTCTTCAAGTACTTGTATCACCCTTTCGAATTGTCCATCTGCTTGTGGATGGAAAGTTGTGCTAAGATGCACTTTGGTCCCTAAAGCTATTTGCAAGGCATTCCAAAACCGAGAAGCAAATCCGGGGTCTCGATCGGAGATTATAGACATGTGCACCCTGTGCAATCGAATCACTTCACGAATGTATAGTTCAACCAAGATATCCAAGCTCATATTTATTCGAATAGGGATGAAGTGTGTCGACTTAGTGAACCTATCAACAATCACCCATACAACATCATTCTTTCTTGGAGTGGAAAGAAGACCGCTCACGAAGTCCATAGTAATACGATCCCATTTCCATTGAGGAAATTCGATGGGTTGAAGCAATCCCGTAAGAGCTCTATGCTTTGCTTTTACACTTTGACAAGTCAGGCACCTTGACACATAGTTCGTAATAGCTGATTTCATGCCTAGCCACCAATACAGTGGTTCCAAGTCTTTATATAGTTTGACCGATCCATGATGTAGCGAGAATAAACTTTGATGATCTTCTTGCAACATCTCTTTCTTCAATTCTTCATTATTAGGGACACATACTCTATCCTTGAAATAGAGTAGCCCATTCCTTTTCAAGGAGAAATTAGGAGTAGGTTCTAAATCTAGTTTTAACATGATAGCTTGAAGATCTAGGTCGGTTTGTTGAAGATCCTTGATTCTCGAGATCAAAGTAGATTGAACTTGTAGCTCAAATAGGAATCCAAGTTTCTTGTACACTCTGAAGTGTGCATTGATTGCATGAGAAGCTACAAGGAAAACTTATAGGATTAAGTTTATGGATTCAATAGGAAGTTTTCAAGGGTGTCACTTTCTACAAGATTTTTGAATGGCTTACCCAAGCTTGATTTGTGACTAAGTGCATCGGCAACCATGTTGGCTTTTCCAGGATGATAATCAATAACCAAGTCATAATCTTTCAACAATTCCATCCACCTTCTTTTTCTCAAGTTCAAATCCTTCTAAGTCAGAAGGTATTTGGGGCTTTTATGATCAGTGTACAAGTAACACTTCTCACAATACAAGTAATGCCTTCATATCTTGAGAGCAAATACAATGGCATCCAATTCTAGATCGTGTGCAAAATAGTTTAGTTCATGAGGTTTCAATTTACGTGATGCATACACTACAACATTGCCTTGCATCAGAACACATCCTAGTCTCGAATGTGATGCATCACTAAACATATTGAAATCCTTTCTTGATTTTGGTTGTATAAGAACTGGGCATGAGTCAAGGCTTGCTTAAGCTGGTAAAAACTTCTCTGCTGCTTCTCTGACCATTCGAATGGTTGATCCTTTTGAAGGAGCTTGGTCAAGGCTGTGGCAATGGATGAGAACCCCTTAACGAATCGCCGATAATATCCAGCTAAACCGAGAAAGCTTCTGACCTCTCCTACATTCCTCGGAGGTCTCCAATCTAAGATTGATTGAATCTTCTTTGGATCTACTTTGATCCATTCTGCGGAGATGATATGTTCTAGAAATGAAACTTCTGACAACCATAATTCACACTTGGAAAACTTTGAAAAAAATTGACTTTCTCGGAGAGTTTGCAAGACAATTCGAAGGTGCTTAGAATTTTCCTCCTTGTTTCGAGAGTAGACTAGGATATCATCTATGAATACAACAACGAATTTATCGAGATAGGGCTTGAACACACGATTCATGATATCCATGAACGCAATCGGGGCATTCGTTAACCCGAATGACATTACAAGGAATTCATAATGACCATAACAAGTTTGAAAGGCTGTCTTGTGTACATCTTCTTCTTTCACCCTCATTTGGTAATATCCCGATCGAAGAACGATCTTTGAAAATACTGCAACATCATTGATTTTATCAAAGAGATCTTGAACCCTTGGCAAAGGATATCTATTCTTGATAGTGAGCTTGTTCAATTGTCTGTAGTCAATACAGAGTCTCATAGTCACGTCCTTCTTCTTCACGAACAAGACTGGAGCACCAGGGAGATGAGCTAGGCCAAATGAAACCCTTGTCTTGTAGCTCTTGGAGTTGCTTATGGAGTTCTTTTAACTAGATTGGTGCCATTCTATAGGGACATCGTATTCGTTCCATGCTGGACATCAATCCCGAACTCTACTTCTCTGGTTGGAGGGAGACCAGGGAGTTCCTTGGGAAAAACATCAACAAATTCAAATACAACATGAATGTTTGGCAATCCAAAATCATATTCATCTTGTTTGACCATGGCAACAAAGATAGATGTAGGTTTCTTATCAATAAGAAGAATGGATTCCTTTCCTTGACCTCAGAGATAAAGTCTCTGATTTTGGCAATCTACCCAGGCTTGGTGTTTCCCTAACCAATCTAGTCCCAATACTAGATCGAATTCAAAATATGGCAATACATATAGATCAATTGAAAATGGTATGTTTCGAATAGTTATATGACAATCCTTGCAAAGGAAGTTTATGGTCATTAGACCCCCTATTGGGTTCAAAACTACAAGGTCATTTTTAACAGTTTCGGGTTTCAATTTCAGTTTCATAATCAAGGACGAACAAACAAAGGAATGGGTAGACCCCGAATCAATTAAAGCATAAGCAGGACTTGAATTTAACTCAACGGTACCTGCAATAATATCGGGAGATTCTTCGTCCTCTTTTCCCCGATTGTGATAGATTCTAGTAGGGGCTCAAGACTCTTGGTGTGTAGAAGCCAGATTCTGACCTCTACCCTTGCCTTGATTTCCGGAATGATTGTCTTGGGCCCTTATTTCAATTAGAAGGTGCGGAATTAGCATTCACGGGAGCTCGGCTCGGGAGTTTATTAGGATTCTGAGGACAATCCTCTATGTAGTGTTCCGTGCCTCCACACAAGTAGCATAAATTCGATTGAGTTCTGCACTGGCCTGAGTGGTGCTTTTGGTAGAACTTGCAAGTAGGAATTTGAGTAGCTTTACCAGAATTCTCCGTTCTATTAACAAAGATAACCGGGGCCGATGGCTTGGATACAAATTGTGGTCTCGGTATGAAGTTACTCTTTTGAGCAAGAGTAAAGGTCAAGGAGCTCTCTTTATGATATTTAGGCTTCTTAGACTGCCAATGAGGCTTCTCTTTGTGCTTGGATCTCTTGTCATTCCGATTATTATTACCCCTTCGTTTCTCCGAGGCTTTCATCTTTGCTTCGGTTGCAATGGCTCGATTAACCAGATTTTGGAAATATGTAATCCTTAGAGCCATAAATATAGGACTTAGTTCATCTTTAATGCCATCTATGAACATTCTGTACTTGTTTGCATCAGTCTTGATATACTCCGAGCCGTACTTGCAGTACTTGCAGAAGTTACTGACGTATTGCTCAATGGGTCTGCCACCTTGCTTCAGGTACAAGAAACGTTTCTGACGCTCAGCCAGATATTGCTCGCTGATATACTTCTTGAATTCTTCGAGGAAGAATTTCCAAGTAACATTGTCAACAGGAGCAATCAGAGTTTTGGTTTCCCACAAACTCAAAGCTTCACCTGCCAGGAGAGAAATGACACATTCGAGTTTGTATTCATCAAAACAGTGTACTTGCTTGGTCAAGATTCGAGTAGTAGCCTCTAGCCAATACTCAACTACTTCAGGGTTGACTTCATCCGCATCGGTGAATGTATAGGCCCGATGTTGAGCCAGTTTATCGATTGGAGCTCTATTTGGCACAACAGCAGGAGGTGCAACAGGATGGTCTCGTTTTAGAGTCATTACAAACTGATCGAACATCTCCTTCATGCTAAGGAGACATTACCTTTGTACAGATTGAATAGCAAGAGCTTCCTGCTGAGGTTGAGCTTGTTCTCGAGGTTCAACTTGTTCTTAGGGATTTTGCCCCATCCTCACACTATCTTCATCATTCGAGGAGCCTTTAGGACTTTCATCGTCCCGGGAGTCTTTTTTTTATACATTGTACGTTTAAATAGAATAAGGATAAGTTTAGTTAAGCAAGAACACAAGTATACTTGAAATACAACTCCTAGGTGGCACAATTTAATCCTATATGATGCATGATGGCCCGATTTAGTCCTAGAATCGACTAAACATTTAGCTCATATACAACTTATGTAACACCCCTCATCCGGCTTAGGAGTAAACCGACTAATGAGTGTTAAAAAATAAGAACGGAATCATACTTCTAACTTTGCTTGTATCTTGCTTCGAGCTCAAGGAAGATAGCTTTAAGATCTCTTTCCACCTATAGGTTGGGAAGAATTGAAACAAGAGTGATAAGTACAAAAATGTTCTTAGTGAGGTAGTAACCTAATGCTAATCAATTATCCAATTAAGTAATCCTTAGTCAAGAATAAACCTAGCTAAGGTTTGTATCATGTGTAATCAAGTCTAGCTTAAGGCTTTTAAAGTATTTCAAGTCAAGTATGTCGTCATGTAAAAACATGTAAGCTTAGTACCATTCATACATATCATTTCAAGATCGAGTACAACAATAAGAATCTTAATCTCAAGCAATCTAAACTATTCCATGCTTCAACATCATTCGGATAGCATATCAACAAGAGGATTGTTTCCATTTTAGGTTTAATCGAGTATCGAGTCAAGACAAGAAGCATGTTCAAGTATAACAATTCAAGTATAGTCACTTTTCTTTTCATGTATCATGTAAAACAAGCCATTTCAAGGTATCATGTCAAGTAACATTTAAGCTTTATGCTTTGTTTCTTTCTTGCTTATTTACTTTAGATTAGGCCTTGGTATTTAGCTGACTAGGTAATCGAGTCACCAACGAA
This sequence comes from Hibiscus tridactylites, assembly GCA_958450335.1. Taxonomy (NCBI): domain Eukaryota; kingdom Viridiplantae; phylum Streptophyta; class Magnoliopsida; order Malvales; family Malvaceae; genus Hibiscus; species Hibiscus tridactylites. Next base: position 52,855,060 of record OY288273.1, on the reverse strand, counting down.
ACTGTCGCCAAAACAAGAAATTGATCATATCCTTCATACTGTCTCCAATGACCATATCACACATACCTCCTACTGTCACCATATAAGGGCCTTGGCCCTGGACCGTAGTCCTCCCACACAAGAGAGATTTAGACTCTATGGCATGCCATCCTACCTAAGACCAACGAGCAACCAAGGAATTGTTTGATTTACTTATATATTATTCAAGTTTCAAGTTTTCAAGTCAAGGCAAGTACCATATCTTTATCAAGGCAAGTTAATAGCTTATTCAAGGCATCATTTTCAAGTGATACTTATCAAGCAAGTACACTGTAACACCCCTCACCCGGGTTAGTAGTAACCCGGTGTAGAGTGTCCAGAAGTTCTATATTTTATGCACATCCCTGCCCTTATTATTGTTGTTCTTAAGCTTAGTTAGGCATAATTAGCTGCATATCATGCATTATAACAATATTTCTTCTTTTACCACGCTTTTATTGAATATCTTATATTTGGTAGAGAAAATGTACTGTTTTAGTCTAGTTTTATATTTCAAGTGTTGTAGCTATGTAGAGAAAGAGAGGACAGGAAAGCATGGAGAAGAAGGAACTGTACTGAAGCAGTTCCAGTCGCCGCCAAGGACACCACCGCCGTAGAATGCCGCTACCAAGGACGCCGCTGCTGCAGAATGTCACCCAGGAAGCAATATGCCGACATAGTCAAGATGGGTCTCGTTTGATAGAGGACATTTTTCTGAGTCCATTGAGCCCAATCTTGTATTTTTCTGAGGCCTGGAGCGATGTATAGAGCTGATTGAAGATCGATAAGCAAGGTGGCTTAAACTTACTTGATGAACATGTAAACATCCAAAGGAGTCCATATTCAAGGCAGAATTGAATGAAGCATTAAATGTTAAAGCTATTTTATCATTAATGAAGAGTTCTACTCCAAGGAGGACTTAACCTTAGGCCAAGCCCTATATATACCCATGTACGTGAGGGTATAAGGGCATAGAGATAGAGAGATAGAGAGAGGGAGTCAGCTATGTCTTAAACTCCCTAGGGTTTAGGTTTTTGCTTGTAGAGTAGTTGTGAGAAATAGTTGTTAAGTTTGTGAGTTTATTTTTGCAATAAATATTCCAAGTTTGCTTAATCTATGTTCTTAAGGTCTTCGATTAGTTCTAACCGTTCAATTGAAGGATCCATTTAGGGGGCACGGAAGTGTCAACTTCATGAAAGAGTTAAGCATGGTCACAATGTCCAGAGGCGTGACTAACTTGGTTCCAAAAGTTCACGAGTTTCAGCGGCTAATAGGGATCGCTAACCGAATATGACTAGCCTCTGATAGGTTGGCGCTAAGATTGCTAGGTATTACCTACATCATGTTATCTATTCGCGCATCCTTGCCTAGACATAGGGAGGATCACGGTCGACTACCACGCCGAGCTTGGAATATCTGCTCGACTTGCAGCCAGGACGTCTTCCATCAACCTGCCAGACAAGCAAAAGTTGCAGTGTAGAGATCCCGCTGTGGCAGCAAAAGTGCCGCTGCGTCGCCCGCCAGTACCTGCCGAGGCCGCAATCGAGGCAGCGCAGAAATAACTTTACTTCTTCACAACGCAGTCAACACACTACTGAGCAGCAATAACTTGGCCCATTCTATCACTATGATCTCCTATTCTTTAATTAATTGTGTTTTTAGTTTTATTCCTTTAACCAAACTTGAAATTAATTGTGCATTTAAATTTCTTGTGTTGATACACACTCGAAGGAATCATTCCAATCCTCGTGGGATTCGACATCTTTTATACTACAACTTGACAGAAGTGTGCACTTGCGCTCATAAAAGGAGAACACCTTACAAGTTTTTGGCGCCGTTACCGGGGATTGGCTTTAGCGGCTTCATTTTGGTTTCTGCACTCTGTATTCAATTGCATTTAAATTTCAGGTTTTTAACTTTCTTTTTTTGTATATAAAAAAATCAGATACACTACGAGTCCAAGGGCATCACAATGTCAAGGAAAACTATACGGGAGCTGATGTTTGAACATGAACAGCAAATGATGTAGCAGTAGTTGCCGTCGTGGCAGCATACAAGACAGCAAACACCACTGCCGCAACAACAAAATTTTTCATGGTATGATCAAAATTGTCAAAACTTTTTTACCATAACAATTTTGCTGCAGAAACAAACATGCTAGGGCAAGGTGGTCAGCTTCAAGAGCAATCAAGAGAAACCACTCGAGAGCTGATGTTGGAAAATCTTGCAATCTATGTGAGGGAAATCGTGTGTTTGTAAATTTCCCTTTACTTATCGGAGAAGACATATAGGACCAACAACAGGAGAAGCCACAGTAGCAACTGGGACAGTAGATGCACCTGCCGCCGCAGTAGAATTTTTCATGGTATGATCAACAACCTCAAATTTTTTTTTACCATGACAATCGTGTTGCCGTAGCGGCAGATATACCCTGGCAGTGTTGTCCTCCGCAAGAACAATCACAAACCATGGAGGACATGTTTTAAGTTTTCATGGCTAGTATTGCATCCTTTATTGAATCCACTCAAAGGCTTTCACAGAAAATGGATACAAGGATAGCCCAGTGGGATTCAACCTTATGGGATACAACAAATCGATTGAACACATCCACATATGCCAAGAACAAAGAAAATGTCTCAACAACTTCTGCCTTGGCAACCATTGATCACCAACAAGTCAGTCCTATGGATACTGATGTCCCAAGGCAATAGGATGAATAAATATGCGAAGAAAGTTCTTCGATGTGTGAGGAACAACTAGAGGATGAAATACACTGCCCAACACATTGTAAGCCTATGCGAGAAATTGCCCTAGCAAGGATTGAGGAAACTGCACAGAGCAATTTTGCGACAACACCTAGTGAGGCCGACAGAAAAATTGATGATGTCACATCCGAAGCCTTAGCAACCTTGCACGCCTCAGCAGCAGTGTCGGTAACTATGCCCGCCACGATAGAGGCCTCATCAGCATTGCGCGGCTCGGCAGAAATCTCGGCAACTATGGAATATGTATATCAAGAGGAGCCGATGCTGGCAGATCTAAATCCATCACATTCTCTGCTGGTGCAGATGTTCGAGGGACCTGAAGAACACAAAGTTATGGATGATGAAGCCCTTCAATCTGCCGAGTTTTTCCTTGACCTGAACCACATTATGACAGACTACTGTCCTAACAGTTGGCCGCCTGAACAGCTACCTTGGCAGCAAAAGCCATCCTCCACCATAACAAACCAGGGCAAAGATAAGGTAAGTACATGGTTTGATAGTGGTATAATTTTTACTAATCACATGTTCATGCCTTCATAAAAAGAAACAAGGTGGAGGATTCACATGGATTACAAGGGAACGAGGAAGAATGACTTCCCCATAAGAATAGTCACTCGGTGGAAGGTGCGAGTGGACTATCAAAAGTATCGGAAACGAACCCATTATAACATAATTTTAGTTTTTCCACATCTTTACCATTTTTAGGAATAGATCTTATTAAGCTTAGCACCAGATTTTATTTTCAGTCATTTTATTTTTATTTAGTCTGTCTCACAACTACTTATCTAGATTCAGACCCTACTATAAAAGGCAAGCCGCCAAGAAATATGAGGAGTAAATAAGGACAGTCGGCCAAGCAGCAAAGGAGGCAGCTTAGGCCAACAATTCCCTTGACGAGGAGGTGTCTGATTCCCCCGATAATGCAAAGCTGGCCGAGGCAGCAAAGAAGAGAAAGAGGCATGTGATAGCAGATGAACCAGAGGGTGAAGGGTCAGAAACCGAGCTGGAGTAGTGTTTGCGTGTGTAGTGTACTATAAATGATACGCAAATATGGCGCAAGTATACACGTCGAATGAGTAATAAAGTGAGTGAGTGAGTATCGTCTCCACAGGGATTGGAGGTATTCACGGTTTGCTGTAACAATATTGATTGAACTTTTTGCAGATGACAATGCTATAGTATAAGAGATGATGTAAAATAATGCTGAATCAAAACAATGCAGAGAAAGATAAGATAGCAATATGATGAACATGTCCCCTTTCGTATGCGAAACTCACTACAGAATGACTGGCTGGGAATGATGGACAACCTAAACTAAGCTTCTTAACGATACTAAGGCTCTCACTACAACAAATTTGCTTATTAATGACATCTAAAATATTGTCATTAAAACTTATATTTTTGTCACTATTTTTATTTTGTGACGTGAAATTTAACGTCACGGCGTTCGTCACCCTAGGTGCGTCGCTAAATGTCAAGTGTGACGATGTATGATTTTTTGTCTCGTATTGTTGAGCTTATAATGACGTTGATGTATAATGTCGCCTTAAAATGTGCTTTCATTGACAACTAATTATGTCATAAAATGATATAAAAATTCGTCATTGATCATTCATATTGTCATCAATAATACATTAAATTCTAGAAATATTGTCACCTAAAAATGGTATGAATGACGATAATACATAACGTCACTTTATAACTTATGTTCCGTGACAACTAGTTATGTCACCAAATTATGTAAAATTTTGTTATTAATAAGTCTTATCGTCACGAATAATACATTAATTTCAATTTATAAGTGACCAAAAAGATATGTCACATTTTAGTTTGCCCATGTGCTTGCAATCTGATTGCATTTTAGATTTAGATTTAGATTTTCAATTTTAATTTAGAGTTTTAAATTTATCAAAACAATTTTAAATTTTTCTTATTTAAAAATAAAAAAAAACATAAAATTACAAAAAAAATCAAATATCTTATAGATTACAATAAAAACCTAAAGTTCTAATAAATTACAATAACGACATATTTTTTTTCACAATTTACAATAAGCCATACATTTTCTAATTTACAATATTGTTTCAGAATTATACAATCATTACAATTTTATCCCTACTCTCTAAAATGCAAAAAACCAATCGTCATATCTCAATAACAATTCCCATCATATTTATCATCTTCCTCGATCATAACACCTCTCAACTACCACTGTTGGTCATTGTTTCCTAAGACTTAAAACCTTCAATTCATCAAATACCTCCACCATATCTCACCTTCAAATGAACAGAGTTATGTATATCCCCTAGAATAAAAATCATGGATCCAATGTACCGCTGCTTGTGAATCCAAGCATAATAGAATACCTATGAAAGGTTACACATAATTAAATAAGTTGATAAAAAAACTAAACACTTTAATATACACAACTCGTAAGATATTGGATTGAACATACCTACTATAGTAACTTTGAGAATCATAACTTACCAAACCATGTTGTAGCTATTGAAGCTACAAAAGTACCCATTGTAAATACATCTTTATACTTCTGCTTGAAATGTTAGGTAAACTTCAAGTGCTTAGTTGATTAGTGGTTACCTAAAATAAAATGAATAGTTAAATTAGAAAAAAAATCAATTTTCAAAAGCAAAGAAAAAACAAGAGGTTGACGAAAATTATTAACATACACGAATGTTATGTCATCAACTAATCCATATAATGCTTCTAATTTTGAAATACTAATAATTTCATAACAAGGTACATAGCGAAGGATGAGCAAATATAGGTCAAACTTTTCACAATAAAGTAAATCCTTAGCAAAGTATAGGATGTAACAGTTTATAATAAAATATTAGCAACAATTTGTAGTAGCAATATCTAAAAGGGTTGCTCACACCAGTGCCCTATATTGTGTGGCATGAACCTTCACAATTTAACTCTTCGGGAAATAAAGTAATTTTATTCAAAAATACAACTCGAACAAACAACAAATACTTGGAAGAACTAGCAGAATTAGACCTTAGAGCGATTTTAAAGAATGAGCCCATCTCATAAACAAAATTCTGATCAATAAAGGTTTTCGCTACATTGCTTCTGTCATCTAATATAATGAGAGCTTAACAATTTCATCCACATTATATCTTTTCAAATCTCCATCTAGAAATGCAGATACTAAATTGAAACACAACATAAGCGGTTAATCTAAAAATCATCTTCTCCAACCTATACCGCACAACTAAATTCGGTTTCTCTGAAGTTGAAACTAAACTAATAGCCTCAGAAATTTGAGAAAGCTGAAAAAAAATATAGAAAGAAAACAATAATATCAATAAAAAGATAGAAATTTCACAACATAAACCAAGAGGAAAAGAAAGAAAAAGAGATGCCTAAAACAAAGTTGGTTGAAATCAATGTAGGTAACAACAAAATTGAGATTTCGAGAACCTAAACCTCAACTTAAACTAAATTATATATTTAACGCATCATAAAAAAATTGAGCTAAACAAAGTAAGGATTCGAGTCTAAAACAACAAACGGTAAACAATCTGGAACTTTAAGCACAAGGCAAAGCTACGTTTTTAAGAAAAAGATTACAAAAAGGGAAAAATTGTAGACAAACCTTCGAGATTGATTCGTTCTGCATCAGGCAATAAGTTGTAAAGAAGAAAACAAACAAAACAAAATGGAGAAATAGAAATGATTCGGTGATACTTTGTTTGCTGTATAGAGAGAATAATGATTTAGTGCACTAACCCAAGCAAGGAGCGTCACAGATTTTTGGTAAGGGGCAGTAAGGAGTGCAATATTGGAAATAGAACTCGAAAGAAGTTCTGGCGTTTGGTTTTTTAGGTTCATTTTTGAATATCTCGTAAATGGGTTGTCGATCAGAGGGCTTGAGGTTAAAGGAGAGGGCGTTTGGTGTTTTGGTTTGATCGACGCGCATCGCACAGCCGAGGGCTGGGTATGCGATTGGTGTGCGTACAACGACTGTGGTCAAGGCGCGATGACTAGCTGGAGGCTAGCCTACGGTCGATGTGCAAAATACGACACCTTTACGGAAAGACAAACAGTCGGCGAGTTTACGACAGAGGAGGTTGTGCGACGTTGGAGGGTGAGGGGCAAATCCACTATGGTTACGGGGAGAAGAAGGAAAATATGACTAGAGGGAGAAAAGAAAGTGGTTATATATACTTGAATTGCTAAATTGCAGAGAAGGACCCTAAATTAATTAGGGTTTCACAAAAAAGACCAAAACGACTAGTCTTTTCGATTTTTACCACAAATTCCCATAATCTTCAATTCATTCCAAAATTTCATTTTTTTCAATATGATCCTAAATTTCACAATTCTAAAGTCTCTCGTAAACAATTAACCCACAATTTAGGCATGACAATCAATCATAAAAATATTTAAATATATTTATTACTAAAACATGACAAAAATTTGAAAAAACTAAAATTGAAAATAATATGAAACCGAAAAATTTAAAATTATATAACACGAGCAAACGAATAAATTATGAGATTGAAAAGAGATTATGTCATGTTCTCAAAGGGGATACATTGCTCGTCATTGAAAAAAAGAGCTATCACAACTATTTTTGGGATGGAATTGTTGAGTGATTTTATTGAACTAGAAAATAGAAAATCAAGGCATGGATTAAGTTTTGGGTGATTGAATATATTTTTATTATTAAACTTGTAAATATAATTATGTATAAAAGTTTATGTAATACTTCATTCCATGATAATGTAATTTTTGTTTTTTCGAGGTCGAGTTTGAGTGTTAATATTGTAAATAAAGTCGAATTTGAGGTAAGACTAGGTTAAAAGACATAAAAAAACAGGTCGAGACGAGTGAAAAACTATGGCATCTCGTGTAATTTTCTATTTTTTTGAAATAATGTAATTACTATTCCTAGTTATTATACCAAATTCAAATATAAATTTTAGGCTCAAGGGTTATTTTGCTCCTTTAGTAATCCCAATTTTTAGATTTCGCCCCTATGGTATTTTCGCATAAATTTAGCCCTTGAAGTAGTCGAATTACATAACTGTCTAGGGTTTAGGAATACTTTTATGTTTCATAACCACTTTAGATTGATGAATTTTCAATTATGGTGTAGGATTTAGGGTTTGAGATTTAGAAATTAGGGTTAGAGTGTCAGTCAAGGGGTAAATAGTGATGCAATTCGACTACTTTAGGGGCCAAATTGATGCAAAAATGTTATAAGGACGAAATCGATAAATTGAGACTACTACATGGGCAAAAGTAGCCCTTAAGCCTAAATTTTATTACATTATAAACTTTATTCACGTGTTTCCTTGCTTTTTTTACATAGTCGTTTTAATTAATTAACTTGATTTCTATTTAATTTATTCATATTTTATTATACTATACTATATTTACTTATTTAATTTTATTTTGCTTTTAAATTATAATTATTTTTTTTACTTTCCCTTTATTTCTTCTTTTCTTGTACACTTCTATTCATTTTAGTTAATTTTATGAAAATGTCATTTTTGAAAATAACATAAAATTATTTAATTATTCTTGTACACTTATTTAATTTAATTATTATTTTTTACCTTCCATTTAGTTGGTAATAACATAAAATTATGAAAATGCCATTTTCGCTTGATTTTTTTAAGTTAGCTAGGAAAATTATGTCTATGGTTCATATTTGATTACGAGTTTTTGAAATGCAAGTGACTGAATATTTAATCTGTCACTAATATTTTGAATTATTCTCGTAATCAAGATATCGAAAATTCGTCACTAATAAAATTTCCACCAATTTTTCATTAATTATCGATGATAAGCATTAAATGAAACAATTTCATGATGTTTTTGAAAATTATCATATAAAACGTAAGAGATAACAATTTGTGACAGATAGTGGTTTTCGTCACATTAAATCACTTTTTTCTGACAAAAATAAAACGTCATCTTTTATATCTTTTAAAATATGACGAATAGAATTCGTCACTAATACTTTCATTTCATTAGTGACGATTTTGCAATGTCATCATTTTGTCTAAACATCATTGAAATGTTTCCCTCCAAAAAAAATTTAGGCGCCAAACTTATATTGACGAAAACCAATGATGTTTTTGAAAAATGTCAAAAAAAGAAATACCATTTGTTGAGTGGATCGAAAGATCTATATGAACCAAGAGGGGGGGGGGGTGAATTGGAAATTTAAAGTTTGTGTGGTGGAAATTTGCAAAATAAAAGATTGACAAGAGATTTTAGAGTGGTTCAAGTTCCAATTGAACTCTACATCCACTACCTTAGCTTCACTAAGGATTTGCAACAATTCCACTAATTGATCTTCCCCTTTTCTAGGCTAAGGAGGCAACCCTTACAATATCGGTTAAATTTTCTACCCAAAATTTAACCCAATCCTCACAACAAGATAAAAAAGAATTTGTTGGCTAATAGAGTATCTCTCAATACAAATGATAGCCCAATTACAAGCACTCAACCCAATTGAACAAGATAAGAATGAAAAATACAATTGGGGTTTCTAGACAATATGAGATTTTTGCACAATTGCTTGGATTTGATGAATAGATGTTTTCTTGAAGATCAATAGTTGTTGTTGTAGCTTTTGGATGTCTCTTTTATACCTCCTCATTGATTTCTAGCCGCTTGGGTGGTTGGGAACATAAATGGAGCCGTTGGAACCCTCTCTTACCACCATAAATGCACTTCTGCAGCTATGCATATCGGTACGCGGGGAGGTGTATCGATACCTGTCTCAGAAAAGAAAGAGCCATTGTGTGCAATAAATAAGGGGGATCGATACACGCGTAAGCGTATCGGTACTGGGTATCGAAACGGTAAAGGTCATATCGATACCTTTTTCTCAACTAAACTTACTGTCGATATCCGTATCGATACGAGGGTTTAGCGTATCGATACGGGTCAACGACCATTTAAAATTTGGTTACCAACCAACAGACATCAACAGTCATATTATTTAAACCGACTTATATTTAAAAATTTATTAAGACCGTATCGATACGAGGGTTTGCCGTATCGGTACACCATTCAAACTCTTTAGATTTTAACACAGGGGCGTATCGATACGAGGGTTTTCCGTATCGATACGTGTTCCGACAGTAACTTTCTTTGTGAAAAAGGTATCGATACGCTTGGGAGTGTATCGATACACTTGAACGTTTTTCAATAGTTTGGCCTTGGAACACTTAGAAAATATTTAGAGTTTGTGTTTTTCAAATCAGTTTTAAAGTGTTGGTGATTAAAAACTTATTAAGGGACTTATAAAAACAATTTTAAGTTTTTCAAATTGATCCTTAAAGATTTAATTATATCAAAATCAAACATAGGTTTTACAATCTCCCCCTTTTTGATATAACAAAACTAAAACTTAAATTTTTTGACATTTTTGAAAAACTTTACAAAGTTAACTCCCCCTTAATATAAGCTTTGTAACCTTTGAGTTAAAATCAAAATATTTGAAGTGTTGAGCTAGTTTCTCTCCCCCTTTTTGTTAGATCAAAAAATATTGAGACAATTAAGTGCATAAACATAGGCAAAGGTATAAATAAGCAACTCTTATATTATTCATCATAGCATCAATCCTTAAAATCCAAACAAAAGCAGAAAATCAAAGCATATGTTTAATCCTAAAACAAACTTAATCCTAAGAACATAAATCAAAGCTGCATAAAAAGAAAATCCTAAATGATATGCATGAGATGCAAGAAGAAACGTCTAGGCATTGTCTTCGTCATCTTCATCATCAATCCCCGTTGGCTCATTATCCCGCATGCTATTGGGCCACTCATCATTGAAAGCGCCGATGGAAATATTCAAAGATTTGTGACCGCTTTCAAGGGATGTGAGGCGATTCTTCATACCCGTCATCCTTGTATCAAAAGTGGTTTCAAGGGAAGTAAGACGAGTGTTCATGTCCGTGCGCAACCCGGTAAATTGCTCATTGAGATAAGTCATGAGAGCATCCATGGAGGGTTGTGGGACTTGAGGAGCTTGAGGAGCTTGATTTTCTTCAAATACGGCGGCGGCCTCGGGTGGTAGCTCGACAAGACGTACCCATTCACCATTAAAATAGGAGAACTTTGCCCGAGCAAGAGATCGCTCATCAATGGGATCGGTGAGGGGAGTTAGGCGGTCAAAAGAGCAATCAATATCCTTCTTAATAAAGAAATAATTCAAAGCCGTACCATATGTAAAGGAGGTTGTGAGAGTTGTGTGACGATTTTTCACGAGGTAGACGATCTCCGCGAACATGAGCCGAGCAAGATTTGGGCGCTTTTGCTCACGGAAGCAACAGATCCAAAAATCATCCACTTGACAGATGGTGGAATATTTTCCTCCGGAGGGACGAAACCACCAAGACACCATCAAATGTAAGATCCGGTCTTGAGCATTTAGGGCGGTGAAGGATCCACTAAGAACATGCCCCAAAGCATGCTCATCATCAATGCCTTCATCCTCTAATTTGAAAATCTCACAAATGGATTTGACATCAAGGATGATTTTCTTCCCCATGAGATAAGAGCTAATGGCAACAACTTCCCCATTACGAGTAATACATTTGGCATTAGTGTAGAAAATCAAAACCAAAAGACGATAATAAAAACCAGGAATAGATATGAAATCCATGAAGTTTCAACGACAAAACAAAGGAAGATATTCAAACTTGAAACGCTCGGAGTCGAGAAAAGGAACGGATATTACCCTTTCGGCACGAATCTTATAATTCTCGAATTGACGAAAATAAGTTAGACCCGTGGGACTTTCGAAGGATTGCTCATAGATGGTAGTATAGTTCGGACGAGCAATCGCTCCAAGGGTGGATGATTCACCGGTTTGAGAAACCCTTGTACGCTTCCTCGATGGTTCCTTTGGTGCCATGATCTAAAAGAAAAATTAAGCAAAAGGATTTCTTCAATTTTGAGTAAAAACCAAGGTAAAAAAATTTTTTAAGTAAAATTTGAAGAAAAATTTTGAAAATCAAAAGTTTTGAAACAAAGATGAAACAAAACAACAAAACAAAACAAAAAAAATTGAAAAAGAAAAAGAAAGAAACGATTACCTTGATAGAAACTTGAGAGATTGATTGTGATGAGAGAGAGCTCAAAGCTTTTCTTGATTCAAAAACTCTTTTAGATTTGAGTTGAGGTGTGAAAAATATGAAGGAGGAAGAGCCTTTTTATAGACAAAAACGACTAGGGTTTTTAGGTTTTGAAGAGTTTTAATTTAGGTAAAAGTTGAACACATTAAAAGCCAAATTTAAAGTTGTCTGCGCAATCGAGTATCGATACGCCTGAAAGGGGTATCGATACGGGGGTAGAATCGTCATTTCCGCAAAAATGCCCGTTGGAGAGTCGTATCGAAACGGATGGGGTCCGTATCGAAACGACCCGTATCGATACGAGTTTAATCGTATCGATACCCGTGTAAGCGAAGTAAATTCTGGGAAACTGAATGAAGAACACGTATCGATACGCGTAGATCCGTATCGATACCGTGTGCCCAGAAATGCATATTTGGTTCTAAGAACAACCATAGGCTCGAATTTAACATCTCCTAAAAGTATGCAAATGATGAATGAACAGTTCTAAGCATATTTTAATAGAAGCATACTCCCCCTAACTATAGGCATGGATGAAATTAGGAGTCTAAACACATAAACATGGCATTTCACAAGATCAAGCAAATTTAAGCACAAAAGAGGTCCTAAAAGGTCAAGATAGGCTAGCTAGACCTAACTCTCTCCTAAGGGACCAAAAACGCTCTTTGTCTAAAGGTTTTGTAAATATGTCTGCTAGTTGATTTAAGGTGTCTACATACTCTATAACCACATCTTCCTTAAGGACATGATCTCTAATGAAATGATGCCTTATTTCTATGTGTTTGGTTCTATAGTGTTGGATGAGATTTTTTGTTAGGCATATTGCACTAGTGTTGTCACATTTTAGGGGTATGGTTTCAACTTTAATTCCATAACCTAAGAGTTGTTGCTTCATCCAAAGGACTTGAGCACAACAACTCCCTAAGGATATGTACTCGGCTTTGGTGGTAGATAAGGCTACACTATTTTGTTTCTTAGAGAACCAAGATATGAGCATACTACCTAGGAATTGACAAGTTCCCGAAGTACTTTTCCTATCGATTTTGCAACCCTATAATCCGCATTCGAGTAAGCATGAAGGTTGAAGGTAGAGTCTCTAGGGTACCAAAGACCTAAACAAGGAGTATCTCTAAGGTACCTAAAGATTCTCTTAACGGCTATAAGGTGAGACTCTCTAGGACTAGCTTGAAACCTAGCACACAAGCAAACACTAAACAAGATATCCGGTCTACTTGCGGTAAGGTAAAGCAATGATCCAATCATAGAACGATAAAGCTTAGAGTCAACACACTTACCTCCTTCATCTTTGTCAAGCTTTTTAGATGAGCTCATAGGTGTGGCTTGAGGCTTTGCATTCTCCAAGCCAAACTTCTTGAGAATATCCTTTATGTATTTTGCTTGGTTGATGAAGGTGCCATCCTTCTTTTGCTTGATTTGGAGTCCCAAAAAGAATGAGAGCTCCCCCATCATGCTCATCTCAAATTCACCTTGCATTAACTTAGCAAACTCTTGACAATGACATTCATTAGTAGAACCAAAAATAATATCATCAACATAAATTTGAACTACTAAGATGTCATTTTTATACATTTTTATAAAAAGTGTAGTGTCCACCTTACCTTTTTCAAATCCTTTTTCAATTAAAAAGTTTGAAAGTCTTTCATACCAAGCTCTAGGAGCTTGTTTTAAACCATAAAGAGCTTTGGTAAGTTTGAAAACATGATTTGGAAATTTTGAGTCTTCAAAACCCGGTGGTTGTTCCGCATACACTTCTTCATTTATAAAACCATTTAAAAATGCGCTTTTAACATCCATTTGAAAAAGCTTGAAATTATGATAACATGCATATGCAAGCAACATCCTAATGGCTTCCATTCTAGCTACGGGTGCATAGGTTTCATCAAAATCTATTCCCTCTTCTTGAGTGTAACCTTGTGCTACTAGTCTAGCTTTATTTCTTACAATGTTACCACTCTCATCTAGCTTGTTACTAAAGACCCATTTAGTTCCTATTGTAGATTGATTACTAGGCCTATCAACTAATATCCAAACATTACTTCTCTCAAATTGATATAACTCTTCTTGCATAGCCATAATCCAAAAGTCATCTTTCAATGCTTCTTTAATATTCTTAGGCTCTATGCATGAGATAAATGCAACATGATTCATTAATCTAAGAGATGATCGAGTGGTTACCACCTTGGATGGATCCCCCAAGATTTCACCATCTTTGACATAGTTCAACTCCCTTGGGTAGCTCACTTCCTTTTCCTCAAGAGCCAAGTCCTTCAAGGCTTCAAGAGGTGGATCTTGTGTGTCCTCTTCTTTTGTTGGAATCTCATCCTCCTTTGAAGTTTGTCCTCCATCAAAGGCATTTATGATTCCTACATCATCATCATCACAAGAACCCTTCCTAGGAAGGAGGTTATCATCGAATACAACATGAATAGATTCTTCTACTACTAAAGTTCTTTTGTTAAATACTCGATAGGCTTTAGAGGTTAAAGAGTAACCTATGAAAATAGCTTCATCACTTTTTGCATCAAATTTACCTAAGTTGTCTTTTCCATTATTTAAAACAAAACACTTGCAACCAAAAGGGTGAAAGTAGCTAATGTTAGGCGTTTTAGATTTTAAAATCTCATAAGGTGTTTTCTTTAAAATTGGCCTAATCATTACTCGATTTATAGTATAGCAAGCGGTGTTTGTGGCTTCCGCCCAAAAATATTTAGGTAAATTGTTTTCACAAAGCATAGTTCTAGCCATTTCTTGCAAAGTTCTATTTTCCCTCTCAACTACCCCATTTTGTTGAGGAGTTCGAGGAGCCGAAAAATTATGGCTAATACCATTTTCATTTAAGAAATCTTCAAACCCTAAATTTTGAAACTCGGTTCCATGATCACTTCTAATATGTGAAATTTTAAGTTCAAGATCATTTTGGGTTAGTTTTGAAAATGTGATGAATTTTTCCAAAGCCTCATCTTTAGTACTTAAAAATAGAACCCAAGTAAATCTAGAAAAATCATCAACAAGTACAAAAGCATAAGACTTACCACCCAAGCTCATAGTTCTAATTGGCCCAAATAAATCCATGTGGATAAGTTGTAAGCATCTACTAGTAGAAACATCATTAATGGATTTAAAGGAAGATCTATGTTGTTTACCCTTTGAGCATGCATCACAAATTTTATCATTTGAGAATTTTATCTTGGGTAAACCTCTAACTAGATTAAGGGAGACTAGTTTTTCTAAAACACTTATGCTAGCATGTCCTAGTTTCCTATGCCACAACCATGCATCATTTTCATTTTGTGCAACTAAGCATACATGAGATGTATGAATGTCATCTAGATGCACCATGTATATGTTCCTTATGCGATGACCTAAGAGAATAATATTATTAGATTTAATGTCTACAATTTTGCATCCATTTTTATCAAATTAAACATTAAATCCTTTATCATACAATTGACTTATGCTCAATAAATTGAGTTTAAGACCATCGACATATAAGACATTTTCAATGAGAATAGTAGAGTGATTACCTATGGAGCCAATACATTTAATGTGGCCTTTGGAGTTGTCACCAAATGTCACTACTCCTCCACTTTTTGGCTTTAGATCCATGAATCTACTCTTGTCTACGGTCATATGCCTTGAGCATCCACTATCAAGGTACCATGAGTTTTGACTTTGTGCTTTGGCCTTGTAGCAATGCTCCCCCTACAAACAAAGATATTAAGCTTTTGTTTTTGGTACCCAAATCATTTTGGGTCCATGAGTGTTAGCTCCCAAAACCTTGGTTCCCTTAGGAATCCAAGATGACATAGCAATAATATTATTAGATTTTACAAGTTCTTTAGGAACCCATACACTTCTAATTCTTTTAGCTCTACTATGTCTAGGATAGCTACTTTGTTTGTAGTAGTTAGTCTTTTTCTTAGGTTGGTGTGTTCTAGAGGATTCACCTATTTCATGCTTGATACTACCAACATTTTTAAAGGACTTTTTGAGCTCATTTAGCTCATTTAACACCTTTTGGTGTTCATTATTACATTGAGACAAAAGATTATTAAGATCAACATTTTCATCTTGAAAGAATTTTAGTTCATCTTTTAATCCTAATATCTTTTTCTCAAATTTTGAATTAGCTTGAGTGAGTGAGTCATTTTTCTCATTTAGTTCCAAAATAATTTTCTTGTTTTAATGACCGACTCTTTATACTTCTCAACTAATTCATCATATACCTCTTGTAACTCATCATATGCATCATTCAATTCATCATATGAAAAATCTAAAGTAGATGAGTTAGAGGTTACCATGGAGGAATCTTCCTCAAGTGCCATGAGGCAAAGGTTAGCCACTTCTTGTTCGTCATCCTCCGATGACTCCTCATCACTCCAAGTAGCAATCTTGGCTTTGAGCCTCTTCTTCTTCTCAAAGCCCTTCTTCTTGAGTTGAGGGCACTCCGAACGTATGTGGCCGAGTTGTTTGCACTCAAAGCAAATGATAGGATCCCTTTCTTCTTCTTTGTTCTTGCTTTTGAAGTCCATCTTTCTTTGGATTTTTCTTCCCCGGTTGGACCTCATAAAACGTGAGAATCGTTTGGCTATCATTGCCAATTCTTCTAGTTCATCCTCCTCACTAGAAGAGCTCTCTTCATGTTGTGAAGCTTTGAGAGCTATTCCCATCTTCTTCTTCTTCTCAACCTCAAGCTTCTCTACCCTTTTCTCTTCTTTCTTCTTCTCTTCTTCCCTTCATTGCTTCATGATCTCATGAGTAAGGAGAGAACCCACAACCTCATCAAGCTTTAAAGTCTTTAAATTCTTAGCTTCAATGATGGCGGTTCTCTTCCCATCCCAAGACTCGGGAAGAGAATAGAGTAGCTTCCGAACAAGCTTGTCTTCCGGTATGATTTCTCCAAAACCCTTGAGTCCGTTGACAATAGTGGAGAAACGATCAAACATCTTAGATACCGTCTCATCGGGCTCTATCTTGAAATTCTCATAACTAAGATTGAAAATTCCAATCTTAGTTTCTTTAACATCATTGGTGCCCTCGTAGGTAGTCTCAAAAGTGTCCCACACTTCTTTGGCACTATCGATGGATGAGACCATAGAATAGATGTCCGGACCAAAAGAGCAAAATATCATGTGGAGAGCTTTATCATTGACTTGAATCTTTTTCCTTTCTTCTTCACTCATCTCCATCTTTTTCTTTAAGACCATCTTGCCTTCACCATCTTGCTTCAATGGAATATAAAGGCCATCTTCAATGACATCCCACACTAGGCAGTCATTTGACTTGATGAAGAGATGCATTCTATTTTTCCAAAAAGAATAGTTATCACCATTAAAGAAGGGAGGCTTTGTAGTGGATTGAGACTCGTACATGCCCGAAACGGAGGTTGAAGCCATCTCTTGATATTTGATGATCGCACTCTTCCAAGGAACTCCTCTTGTGGTTGTTAATCCTCAAAAAGGTAGGCTCTGATACCAATTGTTAAGTGGATCGAAAGATCGGTATGAACCAAGGGGGGGTGAATTGGAAATTTAAAGTTTGTGTGGTGGAAATTTACAAAATAAAAGATTGACAAGATATTTTAGAGTGGTTCAAGTTCCAAATGAACTCCACATCCACTACCTTACCTTCACTAAGGATTTCCAACAATTCCACTAATTGCTCTTCCCCTTTTCTAGGCTAAGGAGGCAACCCTTACAATATCGGTTAAATTTTCTACCCAAAATTTAACCCAATCCTCACAACAAGATAACAAAGAGTTTGTTGGCTAATAGAGTATCTCTCAATACAAATGATAGCCCAATTACAAGCACTCAACCCAATTGAACAAGATAAGAATGAAAAATACAATTGGGGTTTCTAGACAATATGGGATTTTTGCACAATTGCTTGGATTTGATGAATAGATGTTTTCTTGAAGATCAATAGTTGTTGCTGTAGCTTTTGGATGTCTCTTTATACCTCCTCATTGATTTCTAGCCGTTTGGGTGGTTGGGAACATAAATGGAGCCGTTGGAACCCTCTTTTACCACCATAAATGCACTTCCACAGCTATGCATATCGGTACGCGGGGAGGTGTATCGATACCTGTCTCAGAAAAGAAAGAGTCGTTGTGTGCAATAAATAAGGGGTATCGATACACGCGTAAGCGTATCGGTACTGGGTATCGAAACGATAAAGGTCGTATCGATACCTTTTTCTCAACTAAACTCACTGTCGATATCCGTATCGGTACGAGGGTTTAGCGTATCGATACGGGTCAACGACCATTTAAAATTTGGTTACCAACCAATTGACACCAACGGTCATATTATTTAAACCGACTTATATTTAAAAATTTATTAAGGCCGTATCGATACGAGGGTTTGCCGTATCGGTACGCCATTCAAACTTTTTAGATTTTAACACAGGGGCATATCGATACGAGGGTTTACCGCATTGATACGTGTTCCGACAGTAACTTTCTTTGTGAAAAAGGTATCGATACGCTTGGGAGTGTATCGATACACCTGAACGTTTTTCAATAGTTTGGCCTTGGAACACTTAGAAAATATTTAGAGTGTTAGTTTTTCAAATCAGTTTTAAAGTGTTGGTGATTTAAAACTTATTAAGGGACTTATAAAAACAATTTTAAGTTTTTCAAATTGATCTTTAAAGATTTAATTATATCAAAATCAAACATATGTTTTACACCATTATTCACTAATTGTGACGAAAACAAAAAATCGTCACATTTGTAATCTATTTTGTGACATTATACGGAATGTCATATAGAAATTTCGTCATAAATTGATAAATTTGTTGTTGTGTCTTCAGCTATCTTCTATGCTAGGTGGGATTTGCTAAAAGTGTTCTAAAACTATCTCTAGCCAAGAAACTGGGAGTCAGAAATGCTACAGCCATACCTCTCGGCGTAAACTCTTAACACTCCCCTACCCTTCACAAACTATCCTTTTTAGCCCTTGAAACCTATCACTTATCTCTAAGGTAGGTTAGAGTATGCCTCTAGACAACCATTCCATTGCTTATGGGGGTTCTAAGGCTAGCTCTCTGGATTAGTAACCTCAACAAACACTTAAAGAACGACCAACTCTCGAGGCCTCTTACAACTTTAAGGAAATAAAATGCATAAGCAAAGCATAGAACATGATAAACACTGAAAAAACTATAGTGTGAATTAAAAAGTACATAAAATAAAATCATCCATCAATCCCAAGCCACATAAAATAGTTCATGGATGGGCAATATCATCCAACGTATCATTGTGATAACATTACCAAGGATAAACATATGAAAAGGAAATGCTAAAGCGACAGAAAGAAAGGTGAACTCCCTCTCCACCTTGGACTGCCCGACTGTCTTAGGCCCACCGCCTCTCTTGAGGCCAGTGAGGCCACTCCTTGGAGCTTCAACGATGGAGGACACCAAGTTGGAGAAGATGAAGAAGAACCCTTCTCTCTCCTTGCAACTTTCTCTCTCTTTGCTCTCTTCCGCCTTTCTCCTCTATCTTATTTTGCCAAGCTTCTCTCCCTTTTTATATAGTGGAGGCTCTAGGGTTTTGTGCCCGAAAGATTCCTTGATAATCCCAAGGAATATCCCCCGACAAGCTCTGCCACGAGGAGACAAGGAGGATAGTCTGCAGGTGGGTACCGGCTGCTGCACATGTTAGGTCGTCCTTTTCTGTATATTCACGTGCTTCTGCATCTCACGTGCTTCTCACATGTTGGCCAATATCCACTTCCACTATGCTATAGCGATTCTCGGCACCAGCTTCCTCTCTTGACTCCTTTCCTGCGCACCATCAAACCTAAAATCAACCTTCCGAGCAGTACCCCTCCATATGGACTAATAACTAGCAAAAGTAGATGCACCCAGAAGAAGAAAATACAGCCTAAATTATGTCTAAATGCTATGGTATGTGCTCAAGAACAAGCAAATGCTATAGCAAAAAGGTATGAAAACAAGGGTATTTATGCAGTTATCACACCCTCAAACTTAAGCCATTGCTTGTCCTCAAGAAATGAGTAGAGCAGAACAAAAGAAATACTATGACAAAGATTTACCCTAGAGAGTTGCTATGGAAAAATCTCAGTCCTCAGAAATGGCATAGGCAATTAAAATATAAACAACTAGAAGTGAGATCCTTAAGAACATTCCTTAGGACTAAGTTGTGTGCGTGTGTGCGTGGCTTCCTTCCTTCTATACTTAAGCTAGTAAGACAAATTTTCAAGGAAGCTCCCTAGTTATACCCTAGCCATGTTCTCTAGCTCTTTTCTAAGTTTCAGACTCCCAAAGATATAGGTTTTCTGCTACGAAGTGTGTCAGCTCATCACACCTACCGTCCTTAGCTCTAGATGAGCAGGGAGCAAACCTCTCACCTTCGAGCTAGTAGGTAGAGTCATCCCGTGAAAACTTTCATTCACTCATATGCTATAGCAAAACTTTATTTCTTCTTTCTTCTTCTTTTTTTAACATTGTAGTATGCTATAGCAAAGCGGAGTGTCCTTCTACAGATATGCCGTAGCATTTATTCATTCGTTTTAGCACAGAGACGTCTGTTTTTAGATCTCTAGAGTTTACATACCAGAGTTCACTAGGGTCCTTCCCTAAAAAAATTTTCTAACGAACTTACTTATAGAAAAAGGGCAGCCGTGTAAATTTTTTTAACAACTAGATCCTAAGGTCAGTTCTACAAATCTCAACTAGTTTTGTTTGTTCTAAACTAGTTCAAGCCTTTAAGTTTTCGTCCTCAGACATCATATATATATATATATATATTCATAACATGTCTCTAGACTAAACATAATGTCATAGTAAAAATTTTGTCCTTTCCTACTATGCATATGCTAAAGCAAAATACTAACTATGAACACCAACACCCCCAAACTTAAGGGATGCAGTGTCCTCAATGCATGAACTAATCTATACTATATGCCATGAAAATTTATTATAAATGAAATAAAATAAAAGAAGTTAGTTACCTATTGGGTGCATAGGCTATGTGGTGCTGCTGGTATTGTCCATGGAAGTTTCAAACGAGTAGTGGTGGGGATCTGTGACACCGTCCACACTCTCGGAGGAGACTGACTGAGCACTGGTTGAAGATCGGACACGACCATCGGTATGTTTTATGTGTGTCTTTGGTCTGGATGCTTTAGAATCCTTCGTTTGTGCTGGTGTCGGCTCAGGCGTAGGTGCTAGGGTTGTCTCCTTTTGAGGGGGGTCCTCATGATCACTCGATATGTGTTCTGGCTTAGGCAGTGGGTTATCTGGTCTTGAAGGCATAGGGTTGGTTGCCTTCCTGTTGCGTTTTCTCTTTTTTGTCAGGGTGGGTGCAGGGGTGGTTTCTTCGACAGTAGGTGGAACAAAGGGAGTTTCTTTTTCTGGTTGGGCAGTAGGAGTCTCAGGCGTCTTCTTTCTTGCAGTCTTTTTCTTAGCAGCGGGCTGGACTGAACTAGGATCAACTTTGCTCTGACTGGGAGGTACTTGGCTTGCTGTGGCAGTGGTGGGGGCTTGCAATAACTCCAAGGGAAATAGAGGGAATAACACGTTATGGTCCGGGAGGAGTTTGTTGAAGCAAGATGCTATAGCACCATCGCGATGATGGGCATACATAAAGTACGCCTGCTGATGTGCCTTCATTAGGTTGAGCTTAGTGCTCAGTTCTTTTGTTGTGGCCACCAATGCTGCTACCCGTGCTGCAGCAAAGCTTTTAGCACCCCCACCATTTGCTGAGGCACATCCTCGTTGAATTCTCGAAGCTCAGTGACGAGGGCTGGTGTACGACCTGTTTTTCCTGAAATTGTTGCATCCACAAGATCGTCTACAAAGCTTGTTGCCTAACATTCCTCCACTCGAAGCGAACATTCTTTTGCATCAACTTGGTCAAAGGTGCATCAATCTTAGAGAATCCTTTGAAAAACCTTTGTTAGTAACCAGCCAACCCAAGGAAGCTACGCACTTCCGTCACTAATTTAGGCGTTTTCCAACTCATCACTGCCTCGACCTTGTGTGGATTAACCTGAATACCTTTGGCTGACACCACATGTCCAAGAAAAACCATTTCCTTGAGCCAAAACTCATACTTGCTTAACTTAGCATAAAGCTGATTCTCCAACAACACTTGTAACACAATCCTCAAATGCTTATCATGATCCTACTCGGTACGCGAGTACACGAGAATATCATCGATAAACACTACAAGGAACTGATCCAGAAACTCATGGAACACCCTATTCATCATATCCATGAATGTAGCCGGTGCAGTTTTCAATCCAAACGACATCACCAAGAACTCATAATGGTCGTACCTAGTCCGAAAAGTTGTCTTAGGTACATCCATATCCTTAACCTTTAGCTGATAGTACCCAGACCTCAAATCTATCTTCGAAAACACCAAAGCACCACGAAACTGATCAAACAAATCATCGATCCTTGGCAGAGGGTACTTGTTCTTAATCGTCAACTTGTCCAGTTACCAATAATCTATGCACATACGCATTGTACCATCCTTCTTCTTCACGAACAAGATCGGTGCACCCCAAGGTGAAATACTCGGCCTTATGAATCCTCGGTCAAGCAACTCCTGAAGTTGCGTCTTAAACTCCTTTAACTCCTTAGGTGTCATGCGATAAGGAGCAATGGACACCAGAGTCGTATTATCGTACAACTCCATGCCAAACTCAACCTCTCGGTTGGGTGGCAACCCAGGCAACTCTTTCGGAAAGACACCCGGAAACTCGCACACGGTTCATATATCTTGCACCCGCACTTTCTGCGTACCAGGATTCATCACATACGCTGAGACAGCTTCACATCCTAACTCCAACATCCGACTCGCTTCAAGAGCCGAATTTGCGTTAGACGAGAACTTCACGTTCTCGCCTACGATTACCACCTCGTAATCATCCGCAAGCTTCAGGGTAACACACTTAACAACCAAATCCACCACAGTTCGGTGCTCAACCAACCAATCCATCCCAAGAATCATGTCAAAACCATAGAAAGGCAGTTCCTTCAAATCAACTGAAAACTCATGACCCTGAACAGACAATGGACATCTCCTATACAATTTCCTTGTAACAACAATCTCACCAAAAGAACTTGTTACTTGCATTCCTACATCTAGCATCTCAACAGGAATATCATGCAAATGTGCATGCTCACTTAAGATGTATGAATGTGTAGATCCAGAATCAATCAAGGCTAACAAAGACAAGGATTGCAAGGTGAATGTACCTGCATTCACATGTCCGCAAAGTTCTTCGTATCATGATTGAGCATGCGATCATAAAAAGAACCCTTGAGTTTCCACGAACATCGGGGTAACCTCATTTTCTAGCAACGGTGGTTGTACTTGTGTCGCTACATCCTTCCACCTCTGTGCGTATTGTCGGAAGCTCTCCTGGTGCTTTTTCTCCATCTCTAGCAAGACAAAATGGGTTGGAAACATATATGAAACATGCTTGTATTGCTCACTGAAGGCTTTGGACATATCTCTCCATGATTTGATATTAACCCGACTTAATTGCGAATACCAACGTGGAGCGGATCCTACTAAACTGTCTTGAAAGCAGTGAATGAGCAGGTTCTCATTGTCGAGGTACATTAACATCTTTCTAAAATACATAACAAGATGTGCTGATGGGCATGTGGTCCCATTGTATTTCTCAAAGTCTGGGATCTTGAATTTTTGTGGCGCAACTAAATCAGTTACCAAGCTCAGATCCTTCGCATCTATTCCACCATAAGCAGCTCCATATTGGAAGGACTTGAGCATCCCTTCTAACTTTTCGTACTTTTCTTCCAACTTCTTCTCAGTTCGAGCCTTATCGGCGACTTCATCGAGGTCAGGCACCTCGTAATTATTGACCTCCACATTTGGAACATGAGTGGAAGATTCATCTACATGGATGGGTGTTTTGGCCTTTGCAACAGCCTCCTTCCTAAAGGTCATTCCTGGGAATCGTGGAATGGCAGTAGTGTTCCCTTCTTCTTCAACCACATCCGGGTACTTGAATCCTAGCATAGCAGCTATTGAACTGGTCGTCTTTTGATGAACTGCCTCAACTTGTTGTTTCAGGTCAACCTCCATTTTCTCTAGCTTATCTTGAATGTTCTTTTGGTTCGCCTCCAAAGTTGTCAATCTTTCCTCAGAGTTCATGGCTCGGGTTTGGGCTCGTGTACCGTATTTATGACTTGTCTTAGAAATTTTAGATATTCTGTCGTTTTTATTATTAAGTTAGTTTATAACATGAATGAATGTATGCACAAATGAATTCACAAAAAGCAAACAACAAAGCAAACAAAACAATGTAAATGCATGAATGCAGTCGAAGGGCCATCAATTCCATTGAAAATGCGCTCATGAAAGGAAACTCTTTATTAAATACGAAAGTTTTTATTACATCTCTTTTTTTGAATTACAAATATTTTTTGCTTGAACGTCTAACTCCTTGATTTCTTCAACTAGCCACATGAGTCTTGGTCCAACTTCTCCAACGGGCTTGATCTACTGACGAAGGGCTACAACTTCAGTTGCCAACATTGTCACATGCTTGGTCCACCTCCCTTTGAAAAAGCTTTCCATTCACAATTGAAAATTTTTCTAGAATCAACCCCTTCTAAATATGGAATAATGTACATACAAAATAAACAAGATAGGAAACAGAGGTTAATAAAAGCAAGGAAAAAACAAATGAAACAGTCAAAAACAGTTTAAATGCATGATCTGAGCCGACATTCCAACATTCCAGGACATGTCTCCACAGACTATTCCTGCGACTCAACACCCTAGGCTTTCTACATGGCTCTATTAGGGGTAGGCTCTAAAATTCTCAAACTTGGTTTGGTTCTAAAAAGGTACCCGAGTTGTCTTTGTTGTCCTCTACTAAGAGTAGAAAGGCCCTCGATTCTCACCCATTATAGGTTACAAACGTATCGAGTTCAACTCAGGAGGATTCACCACCGAAGCCTCCTCGAAGAATCAATATCCTTACGAAGGCAAAGGGAATGATTCCCGAAGGTACTTGCTAAGCTCATACAAAGAATCAATATTCTTACATGAGCAAAGCGTGTTCCCCCCACTTAAACGAACGTGGCAAAGCTCGGGAATAGAGATTGAATTAAGTCTTAAATGCGTAAAATAGAATTATATTCATTTAAGCGAACAAATAAATAGAACCTATCGTGAACTTTCAAATTCCATATTTAAAAAAAAAACTTTTTTTAAAACCATTTAAAACCAATTTGTGACTTCACCCTCTTTTGTTTTTATTTTAAAAACAAAAACAAGTCCCCAGCAGAGTCGCCAAGCTGTCGCAACCACCTTTTTAGGGAGGATTTGACTTTTTGAAAACTTTAAAACACGGAGTCACCACTTGTAACATCCGGGTTTAGGGGTTAGGTGAAAATAATATTTTAATACAAATTGAGTTCGGTTTTATGATTTAATTAATGGTTCGGGTTTGGTTTTCAAATTAATGAAATTGATAGACTATGCTTTAAAAAATTTAAACCCCCAATTAGTCTTGGATTTTAAGCCCTTGTGATTAGTTCATTTCATTAAGGGCAAAGTAGTCCTTTGAGCCCTAAAATAAGTCACATGCCAAATAAACACCCACTTCCCTACTATTCATCTTCCTCTCCAAGAACACACCAACGGGAAACCAAACTCCCTTCTCCATTCACTATTCCATTCCCAAAGCTTCTTCATTTCAACTCCGAATTTAAAGGTGAAGGTAATTTTGAACTCCCCTCACCTCCCTCTTCTCAAAAGTACATTTTATTTTCGTTTTCATGAAGATTTAAGGAATTAGAGGTTTTTGAATATTTGATTAAAAGAGGTGCCTTTGTGTAGCTAAACCTAATATTTTGATTCATTATGGTTGGTTATGGTATATAGGAGTCAAATGATGTCACATATGTGAATTTCAAACGATTTTAAACAATTTTCGGAATTGGGTTTTAAAGGGGTTTTTGGAGGGTTTTAAAGAGGTTTTGGGGGTTGTTTAAGGTTGGTTTTTGAGGGCTGATGTTAGTATAATATATGAGGGCTGCTTTGGGTGTGTTTGATGGTTATTTGGATGCTTGAAATGGAAGATATTGGTGGGCTTTGAGGGCTACTCGAAAATTCTGTTTTTGGTCTTGGTTGGGGTGTTGAATACTTGCTAATGATAATCCGGGTTGTTTCCGATGATGTGTTATTGATTCGAACGTTTTGTTTGTGTTTGGGAATGATTAGAATCAGGTTTGGGCATCGGTGGAACATCGGAAGAGAATCCGGGAAATTGAAGGTTGTGCTTGCTTGGTCTTTGGGCTTGGAAGTTTAGGTGAGTGGTTGTTTGCTTTTAAAGGTTTTAAATTAGTTGGTTCGAGTATATGGACTAGGTTGGGCTTGGTAGACCCACCTAGAGTTAGGATTAGGGTTGTAGCCTAATCCTAATCTTGATCTAAGCCTTTGGATGAACTCAAATGCATGAATGTATATGCCTCGTATGTCTTGTGTTATGAATGCTTATGTATAATGTTTTATACATGTGAATTGAGGCATGGATTGTATTGCTTAAAACATGCATGGTGATGGTTCATGGTTGTGTCCATGGTGAGTACGTGCTAAGCACGGGAATGATTGAAATGGGTAATGTGGATTGAGTAAAATATTGGCACTAGTATACTTAAATACAAATGATCGATCATTAGGATGTTAGTGTGTACACATGAGTCAAAAGTCGCGTGTGGCCTTGGTGGCGTTGAGTCACCAAGGAGGAGTACGGGTACGCCCGGAAATGGTATTTAAATATAGTCGGTGATGAGTGGAATCCCATCGACGGGGCGTGAGGATGAGTGGAATCCCCTCCGCGAGACCGGTGATGAGTGGAATCCCACCGAGGTAATGTGGTTGTTGGATATGAGTTTCCAACGTGTCTATCCGCGTATTTGAGTCATATCTAGGTGCCAATGTGGATTGATATGTGTATCAATGTGTTGTGATATATGAGCTGTTTGGATGTTTTAAATGTGATTACACGTATGGTAGTGTTGAGCTCATAATTATGGCATACATGTGATATATTGCTCATGCATCTATATTTTGTGGACTCTTGGTAAATGTAAATTGCCTTGGCTAGATCGTGCTCGGACCCTGCGATGTTGAGGTTTGTTTTTAGAGCTTACCCTCACTAAGCATCATTGCTTACGCTCTCTTTGTTCAACATTGCAGATCCCTAGATCGTGGGTTGCTCGGGCAAGTGGAGGGCCTCCAAGTGTGGTTTTGGGCTTAAGTTCATCAAGTATGGTTTTAATGTTAAGACATGTAATAGTTTAAGCAATGGGATGTGTAAGACATGTATGGTTGTTGGATTGTCGTTGGTTGGTTGGAGCGTGTGTAGACTCCTTAGTATCTTGCTTTTGCATGGTTGTGTTGCCATGTTGATTGTTAACTCATGCCTAATTGCTTACCCGCATGTTAGCCTTATGCTTTAGGAGTTATATATGTGTTTGACCTATGTTTGAATGAATGCATGTTGTGGGAATGTTGCCTTAGTGATAGACACGTCTAATTAATGTCGAAGCATGCTAATATGGTTGTTATACCTTAGGATGTCTTGTCTTGAAGTTTCTTGGTTGTTGTATGGTGCTTTGGGGATGTTTTGGGGCATCCTTGTGCCTCAAAACAGCCCAGAAAAGTCTGCAGACAGGGGGTGTTTCGGAACGGGTCCCCGTGTTCCGAAATTGCCCCTGTGTTTATGGCCTGCCGTTTCGAAACGGATGAGGGTCGTTCCGGAACGTTTTCACTACTGGAATTTTGAGAAATTGGCGAGATGAAGCCGTTCCGAAACGGGCCTTTGAAGTTCCGAAACGGTCAAATCTCGTTGACCACGAGATATTGACCGTCAAGGTCGTTCCGATACGGGTCACCCCTGTTTCGGAACGGTCACCTTGTGGTTGACCCAGGCCCGTTGACCAGGTCAGGGCGTTTCGGAACACCCTATAGGTGTTCCGAAACGGCCTGCTGTAATGAAGAAAAATGGACTGTTTGCTTTTGTTTGGTCGGTAAATGTTTCGTTGCTTGTACCTTCCGCTGTTGGTTTACACATAGGAATTAAATATGCATCTAGAGAAGACTAAGGTTAAAAAGAAATTTTTTGGGTCGTTAACCGAGGGGAAGCCTTAACGGGTTTCGCTTCGGTTTTCCCCGTGTGGCCCACTCGGACCGGTCATCCGACCAGACCGGGACGAGGGTGTTACACTTGTTGGTATCAGAGCCTAAGGTTACCGAGACCTTGGGCAGGTAAGTGAGGTAAGTTTAAGTTTTTAAGTTGAATTGCACGGTGTTTGCTTGTTCTACAAGAATGGTTGCTTATGTGACAAGTATGCTGATTGTTTTACTTTTAAGCATGTGTGTGTGGGTCCCATTGCTACTATTACATTGGAAAAATGATTTTAAAGTGAGGGAACATACTTGGACACTTGGAAGCCTTGCCTTGCTAACCCAACTTGTATGTTTGTTTGTTGTTGTTGTAGTTAATATCTGTGAGAGCAATGTCTAGACCGAGAGGTAGGCCGAGGCTGGTTCGTCAGGAACCATGTGTTGTGGCTCCTGTTGAGCCGGTAGTTGGTGCGGGGGCTCACATAGAGGGACCGGGGGCAGCGGGAGTTGGCGCTCCTCCACCACCTCCACCACCACCACCTCCTCCACCGGGAGTTGAGGGCGAGGATGGAGCCCGAGGAGAGGGACCTCAAGGTGGCCAAGGTGGCCAAGGTCCAGCTGGAATTGATATGACTCCGCTTGTGCAAGCAATAGCGGGAGCGTTCCAAGCCGCAGTTGCGGGAGCCCAGGCTGCAGCTCAGCCTAGGTGTGATGATGCTAGCTTACCTTTGGAGAGGCTCCGTAGCTTAGGGGCCGAGGAGTTTAGAGGATTTACTCCGGAGAGGTCGGAGTTATGGTTAGAGAAGACAGTTCGTATCTTGGCTCAGATGGGTTGTGCGGGCGCACGTAGATTGGGTTGTGTGATCTCACTGCTTCAGGGTGATGCCTACACCTGGTGGGTCACCATCACTACCGGGGTTCCAGAGGCCGAGATAGATTGGGATTTCTTTGAGTCCGCTTTCAGGAAGAGGTACTTGGGACCGAGGTACTTGGATGAGAAGAAGCGAGAGTTTATGGCTCTTACTCAGGGGGATGCTTCTGTGACTGATTATGAGATCCGCTTTGTTCGCTTGAGTCAGTATGCCCCAGAGTTGGTTCCTACTGAAGTGGAACGCTGCAACCGATTCCGATACGGATTGAATGAAGAGGTTAAGAGGTACACGTTGGCTTCGGACTACTCAGACTTTGATGTGTTGGTCGCGAGGGCCAAGGATTTGGAGCATAGTTTGGGTTCAGCCAAACGAGCTGGTGGTTCTGGTTCTGGAAAGAGGCATAACCACTTTGATGGTAGAGATGCTAAGAGGCACAGAGGTGGCGGGCATCAGTTCGATCAGAGACGTGGCGGTGGCCACCATGGTAGGGGCCATCAGGGCCATAGAGGAGGAGGGCGCTTGCCCGAGTGTGCACAGTGTGGGAGACAGCACACGGGAGAGTGCTGGGGTAATTTTCATGCTTGTTGGAACTGTGGTTCGAGGGACCACTTTAGGAGGGACTGTCCGCGTCAGGCAGCTCAGGCACCAAACATTGCGCAGGCTCCTGCGAGAGGTACTGATTTTCAGAGAGGCCGTGGGCGCGGTCGTGGCTACTTCCAGCCGAGGGCTGATGCACCTAGGGTAGATGCTCAGAGGAGCCTTGCACATGTTGTGGCTGTGCAGCCAGAGGCGGGAGGACCAGCGAGGGTCTATGCTCAGAGAGAGGCCGTGAACGACACCGATGTGATAGCAGGTAATTTTGAGTTACAGTCTATGTCCTTGCTTTCTTTGGTTGATTCGGGTTCTACACATTCCTACATTTTGAGTAAGCATGCACACAAGTTAGATATTCCTGTTGAGATCTTAGATGTAGGTATGCATGTTACTAGTTCTTTTGGTGAGACAGTTGTGGTTAGACGTATGTATAGGAGGTGTCCACTGAAGATTCAGGGTCATGTGTTCTCAGTTGACATGATGGAACTTCCTTTCTACGGTTTTGATATTATTTTGGGTATGGACTGGTTGGTTGAGCATCGGGCTAGTGTGGATTTTGAGACAAAGATAATCTCCTTGAAACTCTCTGATGATTACGAGGTAGTGGTACTGGGCGAGAACATTAAGTTCTTGTCTAACGTGGTGTCAGCTTTAGAGGCTCATAGGTTGATGGACTCTCGATGTGGGGCCTATTTAGCTTATGTTATGAATCTGGATATGAGTGAAGCTAGACCGAAAGATATCAGAACAGTGTGTGACTTTCCAGATGTGTTTCCTGAAGAGTTGCCGGGTTTGCCTCCTGACAGAGATGTTGAGTTTGTGATTGAAACAGCTTCAGGGTCTAGTCCAGTTTCGATAGCTCCGTATCGTATGGCTCCGAAAGAGTTGAAAGAATTGAAGAGTCAGTTGCAAGAATTATTAGACCGTGGTTTCATTAGGCCTAGTAGTTCTCCGTGGGGTGCTCCAGTGTTGTTTGTGAAAAAGAAAGATGGTAGCATGCGCATGTGTATTGACTATAGACAGCTGAATCAGTTGACTGTGAAGAACAAGTATCCGTTGCCTCGTATAGATGATTTGTTTGATCAGTTGAGAGGTGCTTCAGTATTCTCGAAGATAGATTTGAGATCCGGGTACTATCAGTTGAAGGTGAAAGAGTGTGGTGTTCCGAAGACAACGTTTAGGACTAGATATGGTCACTATGAGTTTCTTGTGATGCCATTTGGCTCACGAATGCACCAGCAACATTCATGGACATGATGAACAGAATTTTTAGAGACTATTTAGACCGATTTGTGGTTGTCTTCATTGATGATATACTTGTGTACTCGAAGACAGAAGAAGAGCATGATGAACACTTGAGATTTGTTTTACAGAGGTTGTTGAGCAATCAGTTGTATGCGAAGCTTAGCAAATGTGAATTCTGGATTCGAGAGGTTGTATTTCTTGGCCATGTTGTTTCGGCCGAAGGCATTCGAGTTGATCCATCGAAGATTGAGGCTATTGTTGAGTGGAAACAACCTAAGTCCGTGACAGAGATTAGGAGTTTCCTAGGATTAGCTGGTTACTATAGAAGATTTGTGGATGGCTTCTCTAGAGTAGCTGCTCCCTTGACTAAGTTGTTGCAAAAGGGAGTCAAGTTTGAATGGTCAGATGCAAGACAAAAGGCCTTTGAGAAATTGAAAGAAGCTTTGACGAATGCTCCAGTGTTAGTACAACCTGTTTCAGGTAAGGAGTTTGTGATTTACAGTGATGCTTCCTACGTAGGCTTAGGATGTGTTTTGATGCAAGATAGGAGAGTTGTTGCCTATGCTTCTAGACAGTTGAAGATTCATGAGAAGAACTATCCTACCCATGACATAGAGCTAGCCGCAGTCGTATTTGCATTGAAGATTTGGCGTCACTATTTGTATGTTGAGAAGTGTATAGTCTACACCGATCACAAGAGCTTGAAGTACTTGATGACACAGAAAGAGTTGAACTTGAGACAGAGGAGATGGCTAGAGCTGTTAAAAGATTATGATTTGACTATTGAGTACCATCCGGGTAAAGCAAACGTAGTAGCCGATGCTTTGAGTAGAAAAGTGGCCGTTGAGCTGAGAGCTATGTTTGCTAGATTGAGTGTGTCCGATGATGGTGGCTTGATCACCAAGTTGCAAGTGAAGCCTTCTTTGATTCAGTTGATTAGAGAGAAGCAGTTGCAAGATGCGAGCCTAGTTCCTCATGTTCAAGACATAGCCGAAGGAAGACCGACTGAGTATAGTTTCAGTGGTGAGAGCTTGTTGTGCTTCAGAGATAGAATTGTGGTACCAGAAGATGTTGAGCTGAGACGTCAGATTTTGAGCGAAGCGCATTCGAGTCCCTTTTCTATGCATCCGGGTAGTACCAAGATGTACCGAGATTTGAAGAATGATTACTTCTGGGTTGGTTTGAAAAGAGATGTAGCCGAGTATGTGAGCCGTTGTATGGTTTGTCAGAGAGTGAAGGCAAAACATCAGGTTCCTTCAGGGTTGCTACAGCCTTTGAAGATTTCGGAATGGAAATGGGAGAGAATCACCATGGATTTTGTATCGGGGTTGCCTTTGTCTCCTTCGAAGAAGAATTCAGTTTGGGTGATTGTTGATAGGTTCACTAAGTGTGCTCACTTCTTAGCAGTGAACACTACGGATTCCTTAGACAAGTTGGCAAACTTGTACATTCGTGAGATTGTGAGACTTCATGGAGTTCCAAAGTCTATAGTTTCAGATAGGGATCCTAGATTTACTTCGAGGTTCTGGAGTTGTTTGCATGGTGGTTTGGGTAGTCGTTTGCATTTCAGCACATCTTATCATCCGCAGTCCGATGGGCAGTCAGAGCGAGTGATACAGATTCTAGAGGATATGCTTCGTTGTTGTGTGATTGATTTCCAGGGTTCTTAGGAGAAGCACTTACCGTTGGTTGAGTTTGCTTACAACAACAGTTATCAGTCTAGTATTCAGATGGCACCTTATGAGGCTTTGTATGGTAGACGGTGTAGAACTCCGATTTGTTGGGCTGAGACAGGTCAGAGGTTATTACCTATGCCAGACTTGCTTAAAGGAACCACAGAAAAAGTGAAGTTGATTTGTGACCGTTTGAAAGCAGCTTCGGATCGTCAGAAGTCTTATGCAGATTTGAAGAGGAAAGAGATTGAGTACACAGTGGGTGAGAAAGTGTTTCTAAAAGTATCTCCGTGGAAGAAGGTAATGAGGTTTGGCCGGAAAGGCAAGTTGAGTCCGAGGTTCATTGGTCCGTATGAGATAGTTGAGCGGATTGGGCCCGTAGCTTATCGTTTGAGATTACCTTCTGAGTTAGAAAAGATCCATGATGTCTTTCATGTATCTATGCTTAGGAGATATAGATCGGATCCTTCGCATATGATGCCCGTTGAGGAGATAGAGTTGAATCCGGATTTGTCTTATAATGAAGAGCCCGTAGAGATACTTGCTTCTAATAGCAAAGTGTTGCGTGGCAAGACCATAGAGTTGGTCAAGGTGTTGTGGAGACATAGAGGTGTGGAAGAGGCCACGTGGGAGAGAAAGGCGGATATGGTTGAGCAGTTTCCGTATCTGTTTCCACCAGGTAATTTCGGGGACGAAATTCCTTAAGTGGGGGAGAGTTGTAACATCCGGGTTTAGGGGTTAGGTGAAAATAATATTTTAATACAAATTGAGTTCGGTTTTATGATTTAATTAATGGTTCGGGTTTGGTTTTCAAATTAATGAAATTGATAGACTATGCTTTAAAAAATTTAAACCCCCAATTAGTCTTGGATTTTAAGCCCTTGTGATTAGTTCATTTCATTAAGGGCAAAGTAGTCCTTTGAGCCCTAAAATAAGTCACATGCCAAATAAACACCCACTTCCCTACTATTCATCTTCCTCTCCAAGAACACACCAACGGGAAACCAAACTCCCTTCTCCATTCACTATTCCATTCCCAAAGCTTCTTCATTTCAACTCCGAATTTAAAGGTGAAGGTAATTTTGAACTCCCCTCACCTCCCTCTTCTCAAAAGTACATTTTATTTTCGTTTTCATGAAGATTTAAGGAATTAGAGGTTTTTGAATATTTGATTAAAAGAGGTGCCTTTGTGTAGCTAAACCTAATATTTTGATTCATTATGGTTGGTTATGGTATATAGGAGTCAAATGATGTCACATATGTGAATTTCAAACGATTTTAAACAATTTTCGGAATTGGGTTTTAAAGGGGTTTTTGGAGGGTTTTAAAGAGGTTTTGGGGGTTGTTTAAGGTTGGTTTTTGAGGGCTGATGTTAGTATAATATATGAGGGCTGCTTTGGGTGTGTTTGATGGTTATTTGGATGCTTGAAATGGAAGATATTGGTGGGCTTTGAGGGCTACTCGAAAATTCTGTTTTTGGTCTTGGTTGGGGTGTTGAATACTTGCTAATGATAATCCGGGTTGTTTCCGATGATGTGTTATTGATTCGAACGTTTTGTTTGTGTTTGGGAATGATTAGAATCAAGTTTGGGCATCGGTGGAACATCGGAAGAGAATCCGGGAAATTGAAGGTTGTGCTTGCTTTGTCTTTGGGCTTGGAAGTTTAGGTGAGTGGTTGTTTGCTTTTAAAGGTTTTAAATTAGTTGGTTCGAGTATATGGACTAGGTTGGGCTTGGTAGACCCACCTAGAGTTAGGATTAGGGTGGTAGCCTAATCCTAATCTTGATCTAAGCCTTTGGATGAACTCAAATGCATGAATGTATATGCCTCGTATGTCTTGTGTTATGAATGCTTATGTATAATGTTTTATACATGTGAATTGAGGCATGGATTGTATTGCTTAAAACATGCATGGTGATGGTTCATGGTTGTGTCCATGGTGAGTACGTGCTAAGCACGGGAATGATTGAAATGGGTAATGTGGATTGAGTAAAATATTGGCACTAGTATACTTAAATACAAATGATCGATCATTAGGATGTTAGTGTGTACACATGAGTCAAAAGTCGCGCGTGGCCTTGGTGGCGTTGAGTCACCAAGGAGGAGTACGGGTACGCCCGGAAATGGTATTTAAATATAGTCGGTGATGAGTGGAATCCCATCGACGGGGCGTGAGGATGAGTGGAATCCCCTCCGCGAGACCGGTGATGAGTGGAATCCCACCGAGGTAATTTGGTTGTTGGATATGAGTTTCCAACGTGTCTATCCGCGTATTTGAGTCATATCTAGGTGCCAATGTTGATTGATATGTGTATCAATGTGTTGTGATATATGAGCTGTTTGGATGTTTTAAATGTGATTACACGTATGGTAGTGTTGAGCTCATAATTATGGCATACATGTGATATATTGCTCATGCATCTATATTTTGTGGACTCTTGGTAAATGTAAATTGCCTTGGCTAGATCGTGCTCGGACGCTGCGATGTTGAGGTTTGTTTTTAGAGCTTACCCTCACTAAGCATCATTTCTTACGCTCTCTTTGTTCAACATTGCAGATCCCTAGATCGTGGGTTGCTCGGGCAAGTGGAGGGCCTCCAAGTGTGGTTTTGGGCTTAAGTTCATCAAGTATGGTTTTAATGTTAAGACATGTAATAGTTTAAGCAATGGGATGTGTAAGACATGTATGGTTGTTGGATTGTCGTTGGTTGGTTGGAGCGTGTGTAGACTCCTTAGTATCTTGCTTTTGCATGGTTGTGTTGCCATGTTGATTGTTAACTCATGCCTAATTGCTTACCCGCATGTTAGCCTTATGCTTTAGGAGTTATATATGTGTTTGACCTATGTTTGAATGAATGCATGTTGTGGGAATGTTGCCTTAGTGATAGACACGTCTAATTAATGTCGAAGCATGCTAATATGGTTGTTATACCTTAGGATGTCTTGTCTTGAAGTTGCTTGGTTGTTGTATGGTGCTTTGGGGATGTTTTGGGGCATCCTTGTGCCTCAAAACAACCCAGAAAAGTCTGCAGACAGGGGGTGTTTCGGAACGGGTCCCCGTGTTCCGAAACGGCCCCTGTGTTTATGGCCTGCCGTTTCGAAACGGATGAGGGTCGTTCCGGAACGTTTTCGCTACTGGAATTTTGAGAAATTGGCGAGATGAAGCCGTTCTGAAACGGGCCTTTGAAGTTCCGAAACGGTCAAATCTCGTTGACCACGAGATATTGACCGTCAAGGTCGTTCCGATACGGGTCACCCCTGTTTCGGAACGGTCACCTTGTGGTTGACCCAGGCCCGTTGACCAGGTCAGGGCGTTTCGGAACACCCTATAGGTGTTCCGAAACGGCCTGCTGTAATGAAGAAAAATGGACTGTTTGCTTTTGTTTGGTCGGTAAATGTTTCGTTGCTTGTACCTTCCGCTGTTGGTTTACACATAGGAATTAAATATGCATCTAGAGAAGACTAAGGTTAAAAAGAAATTTTCTGTGTCGTTAACCGAGGGGAAGCCTTAACGGGTTTCGCTTCGGTTTTCCCCGTGTGGCCCACTCGGACCGGTCATCCGACCAGACCGGGATGAGGGGGTTACACCACCGATCTTTCTATAAAGTGTGATTGGATCACTTTAAAACAGAGTTATTTTAATAAAACGTTTTGTTTTAATAAAACAAAGATTTTGGTTTGCGAAAATCAGAAAATAGGTTCGGGGTCGGTGACGCGTGGGGAAGGCTTAGCACCCCCCACGACGCCCAAAATTGGTACCTAATTGGTTTTAAAATCTCTTTCAAAACTGGAATTCGAAAGTTCACAAAGGTTCGACTTTACTTGTCTGTTTAATGAATATTAGTCTATTTTAACGACCTTATCGCTACGGAGATGAACTTTAATCACTGCCAACATTTCTGACGCTAACCCGTCATTCCCGTTTGATAAGACACCGCGTTAAATTAATTTCACTTTTTCAAACAAAAAAGAGATTTAGTGTGTTGAGCATTTTATTCATTTCTAAGTTCGATTATTAAGAAAACCCTAAAAACGTCTAAGTCTTTTATTCCTAAACTAAAATTCAAGTATGCTTAAGTGTATTTTATTATTTTTTTGTGAAGGACATTTTTCAACAAAACATGTCTCTATCTAAGCTTTAGTCCCTAATCATAAGTTTTAAACTTATTTAAAAAAAAAACAAGCAGGCAAACTCTTTTTACGCTATTTTTCTTTTATTATTCCTTTTAAAAACTTTATTTCTTTTTTACCTTTTAAAAAAGTCAAGACTATTTTTACAATTTTTACCTTTTTCATTTTTATGTTTTTTTACTCTTTATATTTTCCTTTTCAAAAAAAAGGAATTTGTCTTTGAAAAAACAACTTTTTTTTTCATTTTTTAGTTTTTCTTTTAAAACGACCATTTTTAAAAAAATAAACTTTATTTTTTCCTAGAGAACTTCCTTTTATGTTTTTAAAAAAACTTTATGACTTATTTATTAAAAAAATATTTTATTTATCCTCTTTATTTTTCCAAAATCACAACTCATTTATTATTTAAATTAAATTTCATAAAAATATTTTTATATTTATTTTTCAATAAAAATAAAATCAAGCCCCTTTATTATTTCTACCCACACATTTTTATTTTTCCTAATTAAATCTCTAACTTTAAGTTTTTTCAATTAAGCCACATTTATTCATTTTGTTCTTGCATGTTAAGTTAAACATTTTTAAAATTTATTTTTAGATTCCTAAAGATCAAAACAATCCTAACAACATTTTTTAAGCATGTAATTTTTTTTAAAGATCAAACTAAAATTAAAACAGAAATTTAAAACAAAAGTTACCGGAATCGTGAACGATTTTCCGACTTTGAGAAAGCAACCTAAAATTCACAAACAACACAAATACAAACCCCAAAAATTCATCCTAGAACAAGCAAAAAATCAAATAAAAATAAATGAAAAGAAGCCTAGAAATTTTATCGAAAAAAAACGAACGAAGAACTCGAATCCGGGCTTTTCGAAATGCTCCAAATCACCTCCGAAAAATTGCTTCCAAACTCGAACTTCTACTCAAAAATTTCAACAACTCTTGAAAAAAATTTAGAGAATTTTCAAATTTATTTCTAAGCCTTTTCAAGTGGTTTTTCACTTCGAATTGCGTGTTGAACAAATGGGTAAAGGTGATTTTTATAGCTATCTTGACCTTGCAAATCAAGCTATAATCCGAGTTTCAATCCCCAAATTTGAGATAAAATAAGACCAATGCCTTGATCCTCGAAAACCCCCTAAAAATATCCCAATTTGGTTCAAAATTGGGATCCAATTTCCCCTTGATTCGAGCCTAGGGTTTGACTCCTTTCGCACTGTTTTTTTTTGCAGATTCCGGCGAGCAATGGTGGCGGCGGCGGCGAGCTGGGTTAGTGGCATTGGGTCGACGGCGGCGAGGCGGACTGGCTGGTACCAGCGGCGTCGGTAGCTGTGGCCGGTATACGTCGGTCGACCACCATGAAGGTCGCGATAAGGGTTTGGTTGGGGAACCAACCCATGCACGTGCAGCCCATGCGCTGGTTCCCCTTTTTCTTTTTTTTTGTTTTCTTTCCTTTTTCCTTTTTTTTTGCTGATTTTTGGCTGTTTTTTGCTATTTTTATATCTCATTTATTATTTTTTTTACCTCACTTTATTATTTTTGCACCATAATTATTATTTTTTTCCTTTTCTATTTTCCCCCTTTTTCCTTTTTTTCTGTAAAAGTGGGCTTCATAATAAAAAATGGGCCTTGTTCTTTTTTTATTTAAAAGTGGGTTGTAAAATTGGCTTTTTAAGGATGGGTCTTTACTTATTTAAAAAGTGGGCTTTAAAAGGATTTTTTTTATTTTTTAATATATTTTTCTTTTCCCTTTTTTTTATTATTAAAAATTAAGATGAAAATTTAGTGACAACATCTAGCATGAACGTTTTCACGTCCTGCACTAGGCCATACCAGAAACGATCACACTGATGTCTATCACTTGGCACCAACTCCGGAGCATATTGGATCAGTCGTATGAATTGGACCTCGTACTCAACCACAGTCATGTTCCCTTGAACCAGAGACATGAATTCTCTCTTCTTATCGTCCAAGTATCTAACTCCAAGATACTTTGTCCTAAAAGCAGACTGAAAGAACCTCCAATCTACCGCTCCCGGCTCTAACGCTGCGATCGTAGTCGTCCACCATGTGTATGCATCTCCATGCAACAACGATACTGTGCAACCCAGTTTCCGTGCATTATTGCACTCTATCTGATCCAGTATTCGGATCGTACTGGCCATTCAGGCCTCAGATGCCTCATGAGATAATCCACAAAATTCTACTCCTCCCAGACTCCTAAAACGGTCAAATGGCAATCCCACTTGCCCAGCAGCAAATGCTAGTACATGAACTCCGGCAACAACAGCCTGGAATGCTCCTGTAATTGCCTGTACCAGAGGCGTCCAATCTCCCAACACGGGACCAGTCTATCCTTGTTGACCTTGCTCATCACCCCCAGGTGTTGGTGGTGGAGGAGTAGGTAAATTTCCGCCAGGCAAAACTTCGTTCTCCTGGTCACGTTGCCCCTCAACAGGAGCAACTGCTCCAAAACATAACTCTCGTCTCGGTCCCACTCTGCTAGTTAACAATAAAGCATGAACATTAACAAAAAAAGAGACCAGGCCAGCTCTTAACAAGGATTCCAAGACTTCCAAAACCAATTTAAAATAGTTCACTAGGTAGTAAGGCAATGGGCAATCCAATTTCCCCCAACATAGCATAAAGCATATTACATGCATACCACAACCATCATGTGACACAAGCATCAAGATTCATCCCAATCAACCATCATAAACAACTCACATTCATATTCAATCACCATATAAAACATCACTATCACATGTTTAACATAAGCATACTTAGGACATCCACCGAACAAAGGAAATATCACCAAAACGCATATACACATCACAAATCACTTACCAACAACTTACCATCATCTGAACCTTTCATAACCTGGCTTTGATACCACAAAATGTAACCCCTTCGACCCAGCCTAGCCGATAGACCGAACCGAACAGGTTACAAGGGGAATATTGAAGTAAACCGAGAAAGTTTACCTTAATAAACGACCATTTTTTTTCTTTTTAACTTGTCTAGATGCAACATAGTTTCCTATGCGTGTACACATGCAGCGGATAAGACCACATCACAAATACTCATTGATTATAACCGATTTCAAGTTTAGGGATCATTTTGTAAAATTTTCAAATTGTAAGAGTTATTACCAAATTCGGATTTCCAACCTTTAATTAAGATCATTACATGCATCTCTGCCAAAGCTCAACTCAAATTAACCATTAAATCACCTTAAATTTCATCCATAAGAAACAGGGACTAAAACGTAAAGATTCAGAACATTTAAAGATGTCAAACAACAAAAATAACTAACAGCGTATTGATACCCTTAGAGAGGGTATCAAAACCCCACTGTAACAATACCCTTAGAGAGGGTTTCAATGCACAACTATATCGATACCCTTAGAGAGGGTATCTATACCCAACCGTATCCATACCCTTAGAGAGGGTATCGATACTCCCAGGACGAGCAGCCCACCAACCTCACAATTCAAAGGCCGTATTGATACACTTGAGGCCCGTATCTATACACCCAAAACCAGTGGCAAGAATGGGTATCGATACGCCCTGAGTATCGGTACACCCCTCCAAAAATACACAGACCGTATCGATACCCTTACGAGGGTATCGATACCCTCAGGCCTGTAATGTTAAAATTGGATGTTTAAAACATTTTAATCCATTCCTAAACACACCAACTTACCTCTAATATACATGCAACTCATGTAAACATCAATTCTCAAGAATACATGGCAACAACAACATCATAACATGACATTTATCATCAAAGGATTCTAGAGGCATGCTTCCTACGGAAAATCAAGCATCAAAAGATCAATTCTCCAATCCAAACATAAACCTACACTTAAAGGCTATTTACATACTCAAATATGCATATCAAACTTGCACAAAGCTAGAAAATACCAAACTAACAACATTCATTGCATTGGACACCCCCATTGCCTTTATTACCCTAGTTAAAGAACACAACATACTTTTAGAGAGTGTCTTCGTAAGATTCCTTGAAGATGCTGCTTCCAAATGTCTAATTATCTGCATTGATGAACTAAGAGAGCATAAGCATACAAGCTTAGTGAGGATTGCTCAAACCATAAACATCATCAATGCTCAAAACCATTTTCACTCATTTCAAAACCATCATGCTTCCTTTGAAAAAACATGCACTTTAACTGTAACCCCCTAAACCCGGCCCAGAAGGAATGGACCGAATTTAGGAAGTAACAATTGGAAACTTGTCCCTCAAGAAATAATTTAGGTTAAAACATTTTGTAATCCAAAAGAATCGATTAAGTAAGTAAAACTCAACAAATATTCCCATTAAAATAAAACTCAATCTTTTGAACGATGTTCCGATAATTAATTAAAAATCCGAAGCGTAACTTCATAGATGCATGCATTTAGTAAAACCCAAATTAAAACAGTTCCAATGTCCATATTACACAAATATCCCAAAATATATTAACGTAATAATTCTAAGGTAACAGAAAAGTTCGTACTGAATAATATTTTATCTGAATAAACAAGAGAAGCTCCAAGTACCGATCGCCTAAAAAGTCTGAGATATCTGAAAAGTAAAAACTAAAGGGTGTAAGCTAAAGAGCTTAGTGAGTCTCTAAAGTGCAACGAAAACAAAACAAAAACAAAACAGTATTTTATTTTCTGATAAATACTTTTCTGAAAACACAATAAAACTGAATCATGATGATATGATGTCTGATGCACATGAATCATAATACCCATCTCCGATACACCGAAAAGTAAGGTTCCCCAGAACCTACTTTCTCCATGTCACCATCCGAAGTGGAACTCAGCCCGAAGGGTGGAACCACTGATCCGAAGCGGAATTCATCCCGAAGGCTGAAACCACTAATCCGAAGCGGAATTCAACCCGAAGGTTGAAACCACTGATCCAAAGCGGAATTCAACCCGAAGGTTGAAACCACTGAACTTCCCCGAACAAATCTCAAACCATATACCCACAATGATATGATGCATATTTTAAAATCCGAGTCTGATCCGAAACTTGAATTATGAAAATTCAACTTGAACAATTCTATAAATCTGATGTTTTACAATTCTGAAAATCTGATATTTCACTTAAATCACAATATGACATGTTATGCATGATGTCTGAAAACATTCATCCAATCACAACAGAGTATGCACACAAGATGTACAAAACATTTACTTATATTAATACCAGAAAAGCTCATAAAACTTTAAGCACAGAAACTTTAAGCACAGAAAGAAACACACAAGTTTATAAATCAGGAAGAGACACACCTTTAAGCAACAGAAGCTCTAATTCCGAGAAAACGCATCTCACACTCAGATCTAGCTGAATCAGTACCTACGAAGGTATGAATACTATATTAGTATTTATTACTAACACTAAGTCACTGACTAAAACACTAAAAACCGAACTGAAGATATACTCACGTGAAGATCTCGAAGAACGTGCACGATCGGTCTAAACAACTGGAGGTAACCCAACGGCTCAAGGTCGGCACCTGAACACGAGAATATTCCGAATTAGATTCTGAAATCTATAACTTATCAGATTCCAATAACAATTACTTAAAATAAGCAAAACGGAGCTGTAGGGATCTAATTTGACAAAACAGGCAGCGGATACGGACTCAGGACGTCGAGAAAGGTTGAGGTGAACATTTTCTGAAAAAGTCAACTCTTGGTCAACTCTGGTCAAAGTCAAACTGGTCAAAGTCAACTCTAGCGGTCAAAGTCAATAGGTCAACGGCCATGGTCAAAGTCAACTCTAGCGGTCAAAGTCAATGGGTTAAAGAGTCAACAAGTCAAGTGGTTCGGTTCAGTTTGGTCCAAGTTTCGCTGATCTGGTTCGGCTGCACTACTCGGTTCATTTCACTGGTCCAGTTTACTTGGTAATTCAATTCATTGGGCTTACAAATCTGGTCTGGTCAACTCAGCTTAATGGGTTACACTGATGGGCTATTGATTTTAGGGATTCTGAAGAAAAGAACAAAGGTTTGGGCTCAACCAACAACACTCAGCCCAAAATCCTTAATCCCCTCTCATCAGATCCAGAACTAGGGTTTCCAAACTTTGACGGCGACGGCAAAGAAAAGATGACGGCAGAGGTGGCGAGTCGACAAAGCAAGGCGGCAGTGGCTCACCGAAAATACCTCCGTTGACGCCAAAATTGTCATTTCCGACAAGAAATAGCATAAGCAACAGATTAAAACAACCCAAAGCAAGGAAACATTAAAACTCAACCCAAAAGCTTACCCAAATCGAAACTGAAACGAACAACGGGGAAAGACGGTGGCACAACGAGAACACGAAGGTTGGGGTTTGCTTGCGACCCAAAGATGATTCCGATGATGGTGGTGCGGATAGCCAAATGACGACGGCGGTTCAAAAGGAGAATGACGATGGTGGCTCATTGAAAGCACAAACAGTGACCAACATGGTCATTCTAGCCAACAACGAAAATGGAAGATTTAAAAACCCAGCAACCCAAACCAAAACGAAGAAGAAAACGAGGGCGGCAGCGGATACGAACGGTTTAACGCCGTTTTCTCACAAATGAAAGACGACAAGAACCATCCAACGGTTGGGGTTTATTTGCGAAGGGAAGACGAGCAAGATGATGGTCATCACACGCGAAACGGACGGTGGCAAGGAGGTCACCGGAGCTTCATCGGAGAACAAGGGGTAAGGGAGAGATAACGACAGAAAATGGGAGAGCGGCTACTGGTTTCCAAAACCAGATAACAAGGATTAAATACCCAATTTAATGGGTAAAATACAAAAGAAGCCACTGAAGTTATTTAGGGTTTGAAAATGAGCACTTAAGTTTCCATAAATTACAAATTGACCCATGAATTCCTAAATTAAGCCTCTTAATTCTGAATTTATTCAATTTAATCCCTTAATCAAATTAGGGTTCCAAGACTAAAATTCCAAAATTTTAGGGTTTCAAATTAGGGATTCTAAAAATTAGGGATCTTTAAATTGGGGCAAATTTGGGGTGTTACAACTCTCCCTCCCTTAAAAGAAATTTCGTCCTTGAAATTTTCAGACTTAATAACAGATTCCAAAACTAACCCCAGACATGTAATTTCTTATTCTGAATTCATAATCCATCATAACCAACATAAAAATTGAAAACATCATAAATGTATTTGTTATGCCATTATGCATTTCATCACATCCAACGCGAACTCTGGTCGAATATACTGAACTTGGTCGTCTAATCTCATATCCAGTTGACCT
Organism: Hibiscus tridactylites; assembly: GCA_958450335.1. NCBI lineage: Eukaryota > Viridiplantae > Streptophyta > Magnoliopsida > Malvales > Malvaceae > Hibiscus > Hibiscus tridactylites. Next base: position 52,811,184 of record OY288273.1, on the reverse strand, counting down.
ATCACTCTGAGCATGTCTACCTCTACTAGTTGTGCCAGAAGCAGCTAATCTAAACTGCCCTCTACCTCGGTGAGGTGCCTGAACTGATGCATGTGTCTAACTCTGAATGAATGAACCGATAGGTGGTCAAGGACAACTCTTCAACTAATGATCATGGGAACCACATCTAAAACACGCTCTGCTCATCAGTCTGCATTCTCCATTATGCTTTTTATTGCAATAACCACATACAAAAATAGGTTCGACAAACTTTTGTACTACCTATGCTGCCAAACAGAACTGTCGGTGCTGCAGGTCTCACACTTCGATAACTAAGAGGAACATATTCATCCCTAAGCCTCTTTTCAAACGAGTTGACAAAACTGGGCTGAGCATATATGTCTGGTTGTTTCACGTCTTTCCCACAATTCAGAACTTCCTCAACTTCCATAAGTGAAATTATCCTCTCAGAAGTTTTAACTCGATCAACCATGTCGCTGAATACTTTATCATGATATGTTGCAACATCTCTCTGAATCGGTAGTCGAAGTTCCTTAAAAAAAGTCACACTTATCTTTTCAGTCACAACTAACTCAGAAGCATACTTGACCAACCTTCGAAATTTTATCTCATAATCATTTACTGACTTGTTATTCTGTTTCAAATTCATAAAGTAATCTTAACACTTCGCTACGAACTCGGCTCCTACATATCGATTAGTGTTCTCAATATTAAGTGAGTTATCACTTCCGATCTGATATCCTCCTAACGAATGGTTCTCTTCAACGTGTAACTTATTCTGAATTTTTGTTTGCCCAACATAAGGCGGGTGATCAATACCAGAAACAACAATACGGCCTCGGTCACGACCTCGAACAACGATAGATTAAGACTCATACACGGTGGCATAATGAACTATATACCAGAAGCTAATAACCTAGAGTCATAATCGGTACTGGAGTCTCAGATTTAAAACACATTGAAAACGTTGAAGTCAAAATCACAGAATACCATAGTATATTTTTCAGAAAATCCTCACTTATCCCAAAATATTTCCGATGCATGCAAAAGTCAAAAACATTTTGAAAACAACTTTTGTGAGCCAACAGTCCGAGGGTTGAACCTAGGCTCTGATACCACTAAATGTAACCCCCTAAACCCGGCCCAGAAGGAATGGACCGAATTTAGGAAGTAACAATTGGAAACTTGTCCCTCAAGAAATAATTTAGGTTAAAACATTTTTTAATCCAAAAGAATCGATTAAGTAAGTAAAACTCAACAAATATTCCGATTAAAATAAAACTCAATCTTTTGAACGATGTTCCGATAATTAATTAAAAATCCGAAGCGTAACTTCATAGATGTATGCTTTTAGTAAAACCCAAATTAAAACAGTTCCAATGTCCATATTACACAAATATCCCAAAATATATTAACGTAATAATTCTAAGGTAACAGAAAAGTTCGTACTGAATAATATTTTATCTGAATAAACAAGAGAAGCTCCAAGTACCGATCGCCTAAAAAGTCTGAGATATCTGAAAAGTAAAAACTAAAGGGTGTAAGCTAAAGAGCCTAGTGTGTCTCTAAAGTGCAACGAAAACAAAACAAAAACAAAACAGTATTTTATTTTCTGATAAATACTTTTCTAAAAACACAATAAAATTGAATCATGATGATATGATGTCTGATGCACATGAATCATAATACCCATCTCTGATACACCGAAAAGTAAGGTTCCCCAGAACCTACTTTCTCCATGTCACAATCCGAAGTGGAACTCAGCCCGAAGGGTTGAACCACTGATCCGAAGCGGAATTCATCCCGAAGGCTGAAACCACTAATCCGAAGCGGAATTCAACCCGAAGGTTGAAACCACTGATCCGAAGCGGAATTCAACCCGAAGGTTGAAACCACTGAACTTCCCCGAACAAATCTCAAACCATATACCCACAATGATATGATGCAGATTTTAAAATCCGAGTCTGATCCGAAACTTGAATTATGAAAATTCAACTTGAACAACACTATAAATCCGATGTTTTACAATTCCGAAAATATGATATTTCACTTAAATCACAGTATGCCATGTTATGCATGATGTCTGAAAACATTCACCCAATCACAACAGAGTATGCACACAAGATGTACAAAACATTTACTTATATTAATACCATAAAAGCTCATAAAACTTTAAGCACAAAAACTTTAAGCACAGAAAGAAACACACAAGTTTATAAATCAGGAAGAGACACACCTTTAAGCAACAGAAGCTCTAATTTCGAGAAAACGCATCTCACACTCAGATCTAGCTGAATCAGTACCTACGAAGGTATGAATACTATATTATTATTTATTACTAACACTAAGTCACTGACTAAAACACTAAAAACCGAACTGAAGATATACTCACGTGAAGATCTCGAAGAACGTGCACGATCGATCTAAACAACTGGAGGTAACCCAACGGTCTCAAGGTTGGCACCTGAACACGAGAATATTCCGAATTAGATTCTGAAATCTATAACTTATCAGATTCCAATAACAATTACTTAAAATAAGCAAAACGGAGCTGTAGGGATCTAATTTGACAAAACGGGCAGCGGATACGGACTCAGGACGTCGAGAAAGGTTGAGGTGAACATTTTCTGAAAAAGTCAACTCTTGGTCAACTCTGGTCAAAGTCAAACTGGTCAAAGTCAACTCTAGCGGTCAAAGTCAACTCTAGCGGTCAAAGTCAGCGGGTTAAAGAGTCAACAAGTCAAATGGTTCGGTTCAGTTTGGTCCAAGCTTCGCTGATCTGGTTCGGCTGCACTACTCGGTTCATTTCACTGGTCCAGTTTACTTGGTAATTCAATTCATTGGGCTTACAAATCTGGTCTGGTCAACTCAGCTTAATGGGTTACACTGATGGGCTATTGATTTTAGGGATTCTGAAGAAAAGAACAAAGGTTTGGGCTCAACCAACAACACTCAGCCCAAAATCCTTAATCCCCTCTCATCATATCCAGAACTAGGGTTTCGAAACTTTGACGGCGACGACAAAGAAAAGATGACGGCAGAGGTGGCGAGTCGACAAAGCAAGGCGGCAGTGGCTCACCGGAAATACCTTCGTTGACGCCAAAATTGTCATTTTCGACAAGAAATAGCATAAGCAACAGATTAAAACAACCCAAAGCAAGGAAACATTAAAACTCAACCCAAAAGCTTACCCAAATCGAAACTGAAACGAACAACGGGGAAAGACGGTGGCACAACGAGAACACGAAGGTTGGGGTTTGCTTGCGACCCAAAGATGATTCCAACGATGGTGGTGCGGATAGCCAAATGACGGTGGCGGTTCAAAAGGAGAATGACGATGGTGGCTCATTGAAAGCACAAACAGTGACCACCATGGTCATTCTAGCAAACAACGGAAATGGAAGATTTAAAAACCCAGCAACCCAAACCAAAACGAAGAAGAAAACGAGGGCGGCGGCGGATACGAACGGTTTAACGCCGTTTTCTCACAAATGACAGACGGCAAGAACCATCCAACGGTTGGGGTTTATTTGCGAAGGGAAGACGAGCAAGATGATGGTCATCACACGTGAAACGGACGGTGGCAAGGAGGTCACCGGAGCTTCATCGGAGAACAAGGGGTAAGGGAGAGATAACGACAGAAAAGGGGAGAGCGGCTACTGGTTTCCAAAACCAGATAACAAGGATTAAATACCCAATTTAATGGGTAAAATACAAAAGAAGCCACTGAAGTTATTTAGGGTTTGAAAATGAGCACTTAAGTTTCCATAAATTACAAATTGACCCATGAATTCCTAAATTAAGCCTCTTAATTCTGAATTTATTCAATTTAATCCCTTAATCAAATTAGGGTTCCAAGACTAAAATTCCCAAATTTTAGGGTTTCAAATTAGGGATTCTAAAAATTAGGGATCTTTAAATTGGGGCAAATTTGGGGTGTTACATTAACATCAAAAACATTGTATTTAACATCATGCAACATGATTCGTAAAGTTCCAGCAATTAAACCATTGCTACTCAAGTTCCAAGCCTTTCAAGCATAACACCCTTATGCTAAGCTTAAACCAAAACATGCATCTTTCAAAATATGCATCAACTACATTTTCCATAACATTCAAATCCATTATATTGGCTCAAAAGTGATAAACAACATTCAAAAACATATATCGGATGCACAGATTACTAAGGGTTGTCCCACACCCTTTATACACTCTACCGACATCTCAAGGTTCACACACGAGAGCAACTCTCCATCGTTGTGACACCCGTGGTGGAGTATTCGGTACAATCACAACCCCTCAACACCACTCATCGATAGATGTATAACCCACTAATGAGAGATGGGACACGCACAAGGTTCGCACCCGGAAGATTCCCTCAACCGTTGCAACCTTAAACAATCCTCAATCGTTAGGGTACTTGGATGGAATTTTCGGTACAATCACAACCCCTCAACATCTAAGGCGACTTGTTTATAGTGCACTCAATCCTATAGCCGGCTAAATATATCCGATTTCATTTATAAAACACTTTACACAATCATCACTTGCAAATATAATCCATACCTCATGCATACCTTACTGTTTTTACAAATCATTCATGATAAGCCATATATCAAGAATTAAACCATGCTTCAAACCCCATGCATCAACACATGCATACAAGGATCACTTACCTTGTGCATCCTTAAATATCATGGAATCATTAACCTTATTTCATATATTCAAAACGTGCTTTAAAACATTAGGTAAATGCAATTAAAATCAAGTGCAACCAAAGGTTCAAAACTAGCACAATCCGAGGGAGAAATTCACTTTACTTACTTCCAAACTTAGTAAAGCGTTTCAAGGTCGTACTAAGTTCCCAAAACCTTTTCTAAAACGTTTCCAGGCTGGAAAACCAAGTTCACCTCACCGACTTGTGAAACCACGCTTGCCGACGCAACTATCGATCGTCTGAAGCCTCTTACAATACTTCATTTGCTTCTGGATTACTATCTCTATTTTCAACACATTAAAACAGGGGTTCAATGCATTAAAATGCATCCAAAACACCAACACTCAAAAGAAATCCCGCAACCCTGCTCTAAAGCATCAATTCACTCATCTGAAACAACTGAAAACTTAATTGATTGACCTCTAACCTCGGCCCAGTGATTACCCAACACCTCCAACATATTTTAAGCATCAATCAACATCCAAAAACATCCTAAAACAATCTTTATACCTCCAGTAACTCAGATTCACCTAAACACACCAAAAACTCAACCAAAAACACTTCAAAAACCAAGGATCTCAAGGATTTCGAGATCTCTATGATTAAGGCTCCACTTCAACACTAAAAATCTTTCAAAAGTCATTTAGAAACAATCTCAAACTATCCAAATCAATAAAACTCCGAAAATCACATTTTAAACCATTTTCCTATCAAAATTTCAATAGTTTATCAAACTAACAACAAAACCTCAATCAAAATCATTAATAAAGAGTCAAATATCTTTGGAATTTCATTAAAGAACCTATATTTGAGGGTTAGCATGAAATTTACCTCCAATCCTTGCTTCTCCTCTAACTTGGGAAGTTTAGCTTGAAAGAACTTGAAGGAAAATGAGAGAAATCACCAAGGAAAAAGATGGAAATCCAAAAGAGAATTTGAGAGTAATGAAATTCTTGAAATTTGAGAGAAAATGGAGAATGTTTGGTTGAAGTGAAGAAGAGAGGTTGAAAAGATCGTCAAAATTCTTTTAACTGATTAACTACCTCTTTAATTAATTAATTAAAAACTTTTTAATTATTTAATAAACCATTTCAAACACATGTCAAATTAGGGAAATGCTTAATTGCCATGTAGCTCCTTAAAGATTCTAAGATTTTGACTCTTCTTTGAAAAACACAAGTTTCTCGACTTTTAAATCTTTACATGTTAGCCACTACCCAAAATGTACACTGTCGACATCCCATTTTGTAAAATTGATTTAAAAAACCTCTTAAACATAATTTTAGAGGATTTTAGAAAATTTTATCATATTTTTATCTCATCCTAAACCTTGATTTCCCCAAAACCACCTTTTAACAATTTGAACCACCGACACTAGTTCCACCTGCCCAACCCGACTTGCCAAAACACCTAAGCCCAAAATCGGGGCGTTACAACACTTCCCCACTTAGGAAATTTTGTCCTCGAAATTTTACCTGAAGGAAAAAGATGCGGGAATTGCCTCAGTGTGTCCACCTTGCTTTCCTACATGGCCTCTTCAACTCCTCGGTGCCGCCACAACACCTTCACAAGCTCAATCATCTTGCCACGAAGAACTTTGCTACTCGTATCCAGATTCAACTCAATCTCCTCGGTTCCTCATCATACAATAAATCTGGATTCAACTCAATCTCCTCAACTGGCATAACATGTGAAGGATCCGACCTATACCTCCGAAACATAGAAACATGAAACACATCATGAATCTTTTCCAACTCATGAGGCAACCTCAACCGATAAGCCACAGGACCAACTCGCTCCACAACCTCATAAGGTCTAATAAACCTCGAACTAAGCTTTCCCTTACGTCTGAACGTCATCACCTTCTTCTAAGGAAATATCTTAAGAAACATGCGACCTCCAACCGCAAATTCAATCTCTCTACACTTTAAATCCATGTAGGACTTCTGACGATCCGATGCAGCCTTCAACCGCTCACATATGAGCTTTACCTTCTCAGTTGTTCTTGGAGTATGCCCAAAGACCAATCATATGATGATTGAATATACATACTATTTTACTCGATTTATCAAGTAATGGCGTTGTCGTTATTATCATTTGGTATGTTTCTGTGCATCAAACTAACCATTGGATAATAATGTCCATACAATAATACGATTATTGTTAAATATGATCCTTAGTCGAATATTATTACGGGCATGGACAGTGATAATATATAAAGACTAATATGTGGTTGATTGATAACAAGTGTTGTCATTGACATAGAGATGTCAAAATCAACACATAAGTATTTGTTAGAGAACAACATACTGGATTGACACGCTATGAGCATGTTTCTTGGGTAATTATGTGACAGTCACAACATTGCTCATGATAAACATATGTATAATCCCAGACATGAGATCAACATGATTTCAACATAAAGATTTACGTATTTCGACATAGTCAAACGTGTGTCGTAACTGGCTACATTATAAAGACTGATGATTGGATACATGATGACCTATGTAGTGAAATATGGTTGATCAAGAAAGGATTTGTCCCTCCTACATAATGGGAGAAATATCTTCGGCCACTTGATTGAGTGAGATTAGAAAATGCATGGCCATGCTCGAATATTATGATATGAGATATCATGGAGATTCGTTTATCATAATCTACTCAAGACATCAAGAAACACTAGATGGACAACGCAAGTGTGACTAACCCATGACTTGTGTTCATCTGAGATATAAAGGACAAAAGTATGAAATACATAAAGGACGTTTATTTAGGAATTAGGAAAGTCAAACCATGACTTCATGCAAATTAGGTAGCAATGATGTATTGCTAGATGCCACTCATTTTTTTTGTAAAATTAGAACAATTCTAATTTTGCTGCTAACGTTGCATGAACCTACAAGGGTCACACCCTTTGAATGAAACGAACAAAAAAAAATTGGAAACCATACTCCCTATTTTAAGGAGGTTGCCGAAAATCCCCTATGGGATAGGGGAAATCGAAACCTCCCTTAAATGGGAATAATATTGGATAAATATTGTATTTATCAAATATTATTTAGAGTATGGAAAATATTTAGAGACTTAAATATTATAGAGTAAGATTCTAGAAATTTAAATATATATTTGGAATTTATATAATGTATATTTAATTCCAAGTTTATGTAGAATTAGATTCTACATAATTCAAAATATATATTTAAATATATTTAAATCCAAGTAAAGATAGAATGAGATTCTATAATATATATATATATATATATATATATATATTTGGATTATATATAATGTATATTTAAATCCATGTTTTATGTAGAATAAGATTCTACATAATTAAATATATATATTTCATTTAATATTATTAAATATAATGTATATTTAATATAAACCAATTTCAAGTAGAATTAGATTCTATGAATTTTGGCTGAACTTGGATTTAAGGAATTCAACTAGAATTAAGTCTCTGAATACTATTTAAAGGGACAAGGGCTAGCAACCAAATCATCCCTATTCCTCCTTGCAAATTTCGACATATCCTTGGGAATTCCCCTCTGGAATTTTCGACAAGTCCCAGATTTCTTCTGAGAAGCTGTTCGATATTTTTCTGGTGTTCCTCTTGCCCCTGGCAAATTCCTGACGATTTCCTAGTTCGAATCCAAGTCCCGGTAGAACCCCTGGTCGATTTCAAACTCCCTTAGGAATCCTTGAAGGGATTTCGACTTCTCACTGGAAGGTGTTCAAACCTGTCGAAATTTATCCCTAAGTGTTAGGGAGGCGGAAACTTTGTTTGTTTTGTTCGGGTGGACTCCGTAGAGGTCATTGCGAACCTGTGACGATTCCGGTTTTACTTGACGTGGTTATTCCGACATACCATTGGTTTTCCAGTTTCTAGAGCTTTGAAAGGTAACTCTTCATGTTTTCACCCCGGACTCGTTCCTGTACATGGATCCTGGCTTGATTACGTCGAATTAATTTTTTCCGCTGCGCCACAGGGCGTGCCGACATGACCCAACAGTGGTATCAGAGCCACTTGTATCATATGAATTCGGACTTAAATTCTTGGGTGATGTTTATGTATGAGATGTATGTTGTTTGTTCGATTTAGATATTTATCGTTTATCGTATCACACCTAATAGAGACTTATTTTGATTATCACTGAATGATTAAGAGTTAATCATTACTATGTTAGGTTGCTTAAATGTTAAATGTTAACATGTTGAGACTAATAGTTAGTCTAGAGAACAAGTAGTTGTTCGTAGTTTCATAGATTTATGAAATCTCTGAAAGGGCTTCTAATTTGATAAAAGTTATCAAACTATCTTTCACGGTGAATCCATAAGAGTTATGGTTAGACGTTATGAAAAATGCATGTCTAGGATTGGCAACATCAAAGACCTGGTACTTAAGTGTGCCTAGTGTGTCACATCTCTTTCATGTTGACCTACCTGGTGCATTTATTCGTTAACGCAAATGGTTTATGAAACCTCGTGATCCTTCTTTGTCCCATTAACAACAACATAGGGATAATCAGTTTAAAACTTCCTAAACACGTCGTTACTTTGTTCGCACGATGTTTGAAATGCATGTTAGATTGCACGGTGTTTGTTTTGCATGCTTATAGCCCATAGCCTTTATAGTTTTGGTTTTTATAAATACGGCCTGCATGTCGTGCCTTTCTCTATCTTCTATTGTATTCCTCTTCTCATCTCACTCCCTCGCATGTAACGCGAGTTTTTGAAAATTTTAAATACTCATGGAGATAAAACAAGTACCAAGGTAGCAGTGTGGTGGGCCTTTCCTGGTGGACCGGGCGTTTTAGAAGCAGATTCTATCTTCAGTAGAATGGTCCTCCCATTGGCTTGGGACGGGTCGCCTTAGGTTAAGAAGGGCTATAATCATTGCATATTTATTTACCGATTATATTTACCTTGTATGTGATGCAATTGATGTTTTATAAGCACGATTAAACATAAATCTATTGATAGGATCAATGTTAAAATGATGAGATATTTAAGTAAATCCCTCACTATAATTCTAAGTCTGTTTTAACCATCCAATATTTACCCTCGTTAAAGCTTCGATCGATATAATGCGAGCTTTGCCAAAGCAATGTCACATTTATCTATCTTAGTTAAACGCAAAGAATAAGCTAGTGATATTCGCCGGTTGAGATATTGGTATTGACTTAGCTGGGTTGTTCTAATAGGATTAGAAAACCTAGTGGTTAAAAGTTTTGGTTAATCATAAGATGATTTAAAGAACAAGAGTTGTTCGCCAAAAGATGAGGAATTACATGAGATGTAATTAGTAAGGTGTTACTTACCTAAATAACCATTTCCTAAAAGACTGGCCAAAGTTGATTTAGGAATGGTGAAATATGGATCCTCACTCACTAGAAAAACTATCGAAACGTTTTTCCGAAATTAAAACTAGAGGGTTTTTAATTTTGAAGAAAATAGTGGGAATAAATTTATATAGTAAAGATCTATCTATAAATTTTAAAATTTAGTAAAACTTATGTACCATATTTTCTTTGTTGTAGAAATAATGACAAATAATACTCTTTCTCTGCGATCTATCCTTGAGAAGGATAAGCTCTATGGCATAAACTTCCTTTACTGGTTCTGCAATTTGAGAATTGCTCTCAAACAGGAAAAGAAAGAATATGTCATTGAAGAACTTGTTCCCGATGAACCGGTTGCCACTGCTTCCAGAGCTGACAAAGACAAGTTAAAAAACACATGGACGACATGCTGGATGTCGGTTGTCTTATGCTTGCCTCCATGACCCCTGAGCTTCAGAAGCAACATGAGGACATGGTAGCTAATGATATGATTCAAAATCTCAAGGAGATTTATGAAGGGCAAGCTCGTCAAGAGAGGTACGAGACCTCTAAAGCTCTGTTTCAATGCAAGATGAGTGAGGGATCTCCCGTAGGAGCTCACGTCATCAAAATGATGGGCTACATCCAAACGTTGGAGAAGCTCGGCTTTCCACTGAAAGACGAATTAGCTACTGATGTCATCCTGCAATCGTTGCCGGATAGTTTCAATCATTTCGTCCTTAATTTCAATATTAATGAAATTAACAAGACGCTGCCACAGTTGCTCGGCATGTTGAGAGCTGCTGAAATCAACCTGAAGAAGGTAGGACCTAAACCTGTTTTAATGGTCCGCAAGGGCAAGAAGAAAGGTAAATCGGCAGCAAAGTCCAAAAGTTGATGGTAAGACCAAAACCGATGGAAAGGAGGCATTGAAACCTAATAAGGGAATCAAGATGGATGGAAAATGTTTCCATTGCGGCAAGATCAGACATTGGAAGAGAAACTGCCCCACACACATACAAGAAGTCAAGAAAGCAAAAACGAGTGAGGCATCAACCTCAGAGACTTTTAAAGAGAAGGCATCAGAATAGACATGGACCTGCGAATGGAAATAAAGCAAGAGTTGCTACATCATCCATTAGGACATGTGTTTTTGCTTAAATAGATCTGTTTTAGTTTTTATGATTATTATTTTGTGCCTAAGTTTTAGTTATCTTGTAAGGACAAGATATTTTAATTTTGAGATTAATTAAATAAATGTTATTGTTTTAATCTCTTATGGCACAACGAATCAATGATCTTTAAACTAATCAAATCAATAATATTTGTAAGATAAATAAAACAAATGACTAATCTCAAACTCGTAAAAAGTTTTAAGGTAATTTGATGAGATCAAATTCAATAATACTTAAAGTTTGATGAACTTTCAAAGAATATAGGATTGTCCCAAAATTAAATCCCACAAGTGGAACGAAAAGTCTTTGAAAGAGAATCAAATATGTTAGACATGTTTTGATTAAGAACAAGTCATTTTTGACTTCTTTACACACTACAAAAACAATTCTCATACTTAATCGTGTTTTTCAAAACTTGGTTCAAAAACGCCATATAAGATATGGACTAAGAATTGTTCTAGAATACCTTTGAAGTTTTAAGGTTACAAAACTTACATGTTAAAATGTTTACAAAGTTCGAACCTTAAAAACTCCATTTGTTGTTTATCCTAACGAGAACAAAGCGTTTGTTTCTCAAACGAGAGTTTATCTTGAAAGAGATTAATTCTCATAAAGTGATATTATTTCTTCAACTTTAACGAGAACAAAATATTTGTTGCTCAAACGATAGTTTATCTCGAAAGAGAATACTTATCACTAAGGGATTTCATTTTCAACGAGAACAAAATGTTTGTTGCTCAAACGAGAGTTTCTCTCGAAAGAGATTACCTCCCACAAAAGGAAAAAACGGAATTTGGAATTTGAAGAAATTTTAGACAACAAATTTATGAACCAAAGATTGAGAATGTTCCACAAATGATCAAGGGACATTGGAACAAAACACAACCATTGTGTTGATCCTTAAGAGAATACCATATACTTGAGAAATATGGATTTCTCACTATCCGTACATGGAACCACTCTTTTTTTTCGGATCAAGATTAAGACTATGTCTTATCAGAAAGCAATGGTGAGCCCAAAATTCGAGAAATGGCTAAGAGCCATGAGAGATGAGATGAAATCCATGTCTAAAACCAAGTATAGACTTTGTTTACCTAAAAGGGTAAAACCTAAGAGATATGGATGAGTTTTTAAAAAAGGAAAAACCGACATGGATGATAAAACATACAAAGGATGATTCGTCACTAAAATTTTTCGACATACTTCATAGTATAGACTATGATAAAGCATCTTCCTTGTAGCTATGTTTAATCCATCTTAATCTCACTTGCAAGTAGTTACATACCATGATTATGGAATCAAATAAAGGAATGTCAAAACCGCTTTCCTAAGGGAAAACTTGAAACAGATGTGTACATGACACATCTAGAAGGTTTTGTCACTCCAGTAAACACTTGGAAGGTATGTAAGCTACAAAGGTCTATCCGTAGACTAAGGCAAGCTTCTCGAAGTTGGGATATTTGTTTTAGAAGATACAATCAAAAGGTTTGGTTTATCTAGAAACAAAGGGGGGTCTTGTTTTCAAAAGAGCTAGTGGGAGCATTGTTACTTTCCTAAGTATTGTATGTAGATGACATACTCATCAAAATGAACTAAAGATCGCAATCCGTTTTGCATTAATAAAATATATTGTGAGTTAGCAACATGAGACAGTATCTAACTCTACAATATAGGCTAAATGTATTACAGTCGACATAGCAATAAAGAAGGATGTTTGGATCTAAAGGGATCACTTCTGAACTAAGGGTTGTTCCCAGCATATTAGATGCTACATAACTCTGTTATGATGGAACCTTTGCGTAAGCAAATAAAACCCAGATCTCATCAATAAATCAAAACATATTCTAAAGTTCTTACATCTTGGAGATGTGAAAGTATGCAACATACGCACAAAGTTGATAACTTTGTCAACTCCTTGACAAAGCTTTTGACACAACATAAGCATGTCAGTTACACTAAGCCATATCGTATTATATACGAGAATGATTGGTCTTAGTGCTAGTGGGAGATTGTTGGAGTATGCCCAAACACCAATCATATGATGATTGAATAGACATACTATTTTACTAGATTTATCAAGTAATGGCATTGCCATTATTATTATTTGGTATGTTTCTGTGCGTCAAAATAACCATTGGATAATAATGTCCATACAATAATACGATTATTGTTAAATAGGATCCTTAGTCGAATATTATTACGGGTATGGACAGTGATAATATATAAAGACTAATATTTGGTTGATTGATAACAAGTGTTGTCATTGACATAGAGATGTCAAAATCAACACATAAGTATTTGTTAGAGAACAACATACTGGATTGACCTGCTATGAGCATGTTTCTTGGGTAATTATGTGACAGTCACAACATTGCTCATGATAAACATATGTATAATCCTCAGACTTGAGATCAACATGATTTCAACATAAAGATTTACGTATTTTGACATAGTCAAACGTGTGTCGTAATTGACTACATTATAAAGACTGATGTTTGGATACGTGATGACCTATGTAGTGAAATATGGTTGATCAAGAAAGGATTTGTCCCTCCTACATAATGGGAGAAATATCTTCGGCCACTTGATTGAGTGAGATTAGAAAATGCATGGCCATGCTCGAATATTATGATATGAGATATCATAGAGATTCGTTTATCATAATCTACTCAAGACATCGAGAAACACAAGATGGAAAATGCAAGGGTGACTAACCCATGACTTGTGTTCATCTAAGATATAAAGGACAAAAGGATGAAATACATAAAGGAAGTTTAATTAGGAATTAGGAAAGTCAAACCATGACTTCATGCAACTTAGGTAGCAATGATGTATTGCTAGATGCCACTCATTGTTTGTAAAAATAGAACAGTTCTAATTTTGCTACTAACGTTGCATGAACCTACAAGGGTCACACCCTTCGAATGAAACGAACAAAAAAATTGGAAACCTTTCTCCCTATTTTAGGGATGTTGCCGAAAATCCCCTATGGGATAGGGGAAATCCGCAACTCCCTTAAATGGGAATAATATTGGATAAATATTGTATTTATCAAATATTATTTAGAGTATGGAAAATATTTAGAGACTTAAATATCCGGGGCGTGCCGACGTGACCCAACAATTGTTCCATTGAGCATATCCGACAAGAAAAGCAACTTTTTCCCTGCTTCAGCCCAACAAAGAGGTGTTCTACACTTCCTCCCATACAAGGCCTCATACAGAGCCATTTGTATACTCACCTGAAAACTGTTGTTATAGGCAAACTCAACCAAAGGCAGATGCTTTACCCAAGAACCTTGGAAATCAGTCATACAGCATCGCAACATGTCCTCCAGCACCTGGATAACTCATTCTGACTGTCCATCCGTCTGTGGGTGATACGAAGTGCTGAAATTCAAACGTGTACCCAACGTCTGATTTAAACATTCCCAAAAACTTGTTGTAAACCTCAGATCTCTATCCGACACTATGGACTTGGGCACACTGTGCAAACGCACAATTTCAGCAATATACAACTCCGCTAACTTATCCTACATATACGTAGTATGCACAACCAAGAAATGTGCACACTTCGTGAGACGATCCACAATCACCCACACGGAGTTCTGCTTTGATGGTGTCAAAGGTAGACCAGACAGAAAATCCATCGTAATCCTTTACCATTTCCACTCCGGTATTCTCAAAGGCTGCAAAAACCCAGAAGGAAATTGATGCTCTGCCTTCACACGCTGACAAACCATACACTTGCTTACAAAATCAGCAACATCCTTTTTTAACCCCACCCAATAGTACTAATCCTTCAAGCCACGATACATCTTATAACTACCAGGGTGCATACCAAAAGGACTACTATGAGCCTCAGTCAAGATAGTGTGCCTCAACTCAACATCTTCCGGCACCACTATTCAACTTTTGAAACATAGAACTCCATCATCATTAAAGCAGAAGTCTGTTGCCTTACCATCAGCTATGTCCTGAACATGAGGCACTAACGAATCATTCAACAATTGCTTCTCCTTAATCAACTGAATCAAGGAAGGTTTCACTTGCAACTCGGCTATCAAGCCACCATCACGCGATATACTCAAACGAGCAAACATAGCTCTCAGCTCAACAGCTACCTTCCTACTCAAAGCATCGGCCTTGCCAGGATGATACTCAATGGTCAGATCATAATCCTTAAGCAACTCCTACCATATTCGCTGCCTAAGATTTAAGTCCCTCTGAGACATAAGATACTTCAAACTCTTATGGTCAGCGTAAACCACACACCTTTCACCATAAAGGTAGTGTCTCCAAATTTTCGAAGCAAACACCACTGCCGCGAGCTCTAGATCGTGCGTGGGGTAGTTGCGCTCATGCACCTTCAACTGCCTAGACGCATAAGCTACAACCTTCCCACCTTGCATCAATACGCAACCCAAACCAACATAGGATGCATCGCTATAGACTACAAATTCCTTATCCAATTCTAGTTGAATCAAGACAGGAGCTTGCGTCATGGCTTCCTTCAACTTCTCGAAAGCTTGTTGCCTAACATCCGTCCACTCGAAGCGAACATTCTTTTGCAACAACTTGGTCAAGGTGCAGCAATCTTGGGGAATCCTTCGACAAACCTTCGATAGTAACCAGCCAACCCAAAGAAACTACGCACTTTCGTCACTGATTTAGGCCTTTTCAAACTCATCACTGCCTCGACCTTGTGAGGATCAACCCGAAAACCTTCGGCTGACACCACATGTCCAAGAAAAACCACTTCCTTGATCCAAAACTCACACTTGCTCAACTTAGCATAAAGTTGATTCTCCAACTGCACTTGTAACACAATCCTCAAATGCTTATCATGATCCTCCTCGGTACGCGAATACACGAGAATATCATCGATGAACACCACCACGAACTGATCCAAAAACTCATGGAACACCCTATTCATCATATCAATGAATGCAGTTGGTGCATTTGTCAACCCAAACGACATCACCAAGAACTCATAATGGTCGTACCTAGTCCGAAAAGTTGTCTTAGGTACATCCACATCCTTAACCTTTAGATGATAGTACCCATACCTTAAATCTATCTTCGAAAACACCGAAGCACCACGAAATGATCAAACAAATCATTGATCATTCGCAGAGGGTACTTGTTCTTAATCGTCAACTTGTTCAGTTGCCGATAATCTATGCACATACGCATTGTACCATCCTTCTTCTGCACGAACAAGACCGGTGCACCCCAAGGTGAAATTCTCGGCCTTATGAATCCTCAGTCAAGCAACTCCTGAAGTTGCGTCTTCAACTCCTTCAAATCCTTAGGTGCCATGAGATTAGGAGAAATGGACACCGGAGTCGTATTCTCATACAAGTCTATGCCAAACTCAACCTCTCGGTTAGGTGGCAACCCAGTCAACTCTTCCAGAAAGACACCCGAAAACTCGCACACAGTTTGTATATCTTGCACTCGCACTTCCTTCGTACCAGGATACATCACATACGCTAAGATAGCTTCACATCCTAACTCCAACATCCGAATCGCTTCAAGAGCTGAAATTGCGTTAGACAAGAACTTCGCGTTCTCTCGTACGAGTACCAACTCGTAATCATCTGCAAGCTTCAGGGTAACACGCTTAACATCAAAATCCACCACAACTGGCTACTCAACCAACCAATCCATCACGAGAATCACGTCAAAATAATAGAAAGGCAGTTCCATCAAATCAACTAAAAACTCATGACCTTGAACAGACAATGGTCATCTCTTATATAATTTCCTTGTAACAACAGTCTCACCAAAAGAACTTGTTACTTGCATTCCTACATCCACCATCTCAACAAGAATGTCAAGCAAATGTGCATGCTCACTTAAGATGTACGAAAGTGTAGATCCAGAATTAATCAAGGCTAACAAAGACAAGGATTGCAAGGTGAATGTACCTACAATCACATCGGTGTCATTACATCCCTCGCGATGTGCATACACCCTCGCAGGACCACCTCCCTCCGGCTGAACAACAACTACATGAGCCACACCTCTCTCCTCTGAAAGTTGCCACGGTCGTGCCCACAACCTCTCTGCTGTACAACAATTGGTGTACGACCATGCCCACCTCCTGCTAACAGGGGACACTCACGCCTCATATGATAAGCAGACCCGCAGTTCCAACACGAGTTAGCCCCAACCACAGGAGCCTGCACCTCACAAGTTGCACGAGGACAATCCCCCTCAAGTGCTCACACGAACCACACGTCCAACATGTGTTCTGCTCAAACCTCTACATGTTGCCCTGGGTTGGTGCCCCTCGCCCAAAGTTACCTCACCTAGCCGCAGGCAGATATTTACGGTACCAGTTCCTCTAATTCTACCCACCATTAGGGCCAGCATCAGCAATTCTCTTGCCCAAACTGGAACCACCCTCATGCGAGGTCAAACTCAAGCTCTACTCTATGTCTTTGGCTCGAGTCACGAGCACAACAAAATCTGTATAATCCGTCGCTAGCATGAACGTCTTCACGTCCCACACTAGGCCATACCAGAAATGATCACACTGATGCCTACCACTTGGCACCAACTCCGGAGCATATTGGCTCAGTCGTATGAACTAGACCTCGTACTCAGCCACAGTCATGTTCCCTTGAACCAGAGACATGAATTCCCTCTTCTTATCGTCCAAGTATCTAACTCCAAGATACTTTTTCTTAAAAGCAGACTGAAAGAACGTCCAATCTACCTCTTCCAGTTCTAACGTCGCGGGTGCAGTCATCTACCATGTGTATGCATCTCCATACAACAACGATACTGCGCAACCTAGTTTTCGTGCATCTTTGCACTCCATCTGATCCAGTTTTCGGATCATACTGGCCATCCAGACCTCAGATGCCTCGAGAGATAATCCACAAAATTCTACTCCTCCCAGACTTCTCAAACGCTCCAATGGCAATCCCACTTGCCCAGCAGCAGGCGCTTGTACATGCACTCTGGAAATAGCAGCCTGGAATGCTATCGTCATCTACTGTACCAGAGGCTCCCAATCTCCCAACACCGAACTAGCTTGTCCTTGTTGACCCTGCTCATCACCCAGGTGGTAGTAGAGGAGGAGGAGGTAAATTTTCGCAAGGCAGAACCTCGTTCTCCTGGTCACGTTGCCCTTCAGCATGAGCAACTACTCCAGAACGTAACTCTTGTAACCCCCTTAACCCGGCCTAGACGGTTGACCCGAATTAAGAAGATTACACGGGGAAAACCAAAGTCAACCCGAAAGTCAACCTTGATTAACGACCCTTTTTTTTCTTTTAAATCTTGTCTAGATGCACATTATCCCTAGATATATTCACAAGATCACCATATTCAAAGATCATAACAATCAAAGACCATTTAGGGACTCAAATGCACAAATTACAACTTTAGGGACCAAATTGTAAATTCTGAAAACTTTAAGGACTTAACCCAATTTTAAGTTACCAACTTGAAATTAATCATCTTTCATGCTTCTCTGTCAAATTTCAGCTCAAAAGGACATCTCAAACTCATACAATTGCATAAACAAGTTTCAGGACCAAAACGCAAACATTCCAAAACATATAACCATCAATTTTAGTGCCCAACGGTCGAGTGTTTCGGAACAGGGAAGACCCGTTCCAAAACGCGGGACCATTCCGAAACTGGTACCGAAACATGGTCTGGCAGTGGCCAAACTGTTCCGGAACAGTGCCTCCCGTTTCGGAACGCCCAGGCCATTTCAGGCCCCCGTTCCGATACGGTAACACCTGTTCCGAAACAGGCTGCCCAGATTGCAGAAAATTTGCTGGTTTATCATGCAATTGACTTATCAAACATGCTCCAAACGCCACCAAACTTTACCAGCAAGTCATACAGCATACAAGGAACATAATTGCATCAACCAAACATCAACATGGCATCAATTATGAAAATCCCCAAATCTATAGGCATGCTTCCTACTTAGCAAACCATTCAAGCAACAATAAACCAAAACCATCTCATAAGGCCAATTACAAGTACCAACATTAACAACAACATAAATCCAACTTAGGGAGTCTAAAACATCTCCCAAAACAACCACATAGGTCCCCCATTGCCAAATGCCAAAAGCTAATAGTGTTTAAGAAACCTTCACTATACATGAGCTTTGTTCACCACTTGGATTCTTGTCCCCCTTGCTGCCCTCAATGCACTTTAATGCTCTACATTATTGGTTTAAGAAAAGAGGGAGCGTAAGCAAAAGCTTAGTGAGGAATGCTCATTTTAAACCACACAATAATGCATTTACAAAACACATTAATAACCTTAATTCAAATAATCATTTGCACATGCTCATAAGCATTTAAAACAAGCAATTCATGCTTCAAGTTCATATCATGTCATATTGGCAACAAGTGATACATTCCACATAAGACTCACACATGGACTTTTAAACACCATTGTGATCTTATAATTTCCAAGGACCACACATGGACTTTTAAACACCATTGTGTCCTTAACCCCATGGACTTTTAAACACCATGGCAAGGACCACACAAGGACTTTTAAACACCTTTGTGTCCTTAACAAGAATCTCCCAAGGACTTTTAAACACCTTGGAGTTCTTAAGTAACAAGGCTTACACAAGGAATTTTAACCACCTTTGTAACCTTAACCAAGAGCCCACCATGGACTTTTAAACACCATGTTGCTCTTAAGATATACAAGACTCACCCAAGGAATTTTAACCACCTTGGTGATCTTAACCAAGAACCAACCATGGACTTTTAACCACCATGTTGTTCTTAAATAAACAAGGCTCACACAAGGACTTTTAAACACCTTTGTGACCTTAAACATCACTTGCCAATATGCATCATTAACAACAATAATCCACTGTTTTAAAGCATTTATCAAAGCCATAAATATCATGCATCTTTAAGCATCAAACCACATTTAAACAATGTCCAAAAACAAGGATCTCTTACCTTGAGCATCCTTCAACACATGGCTTATAATCTCAGCAAATAAACATGCTAAATATGCTTTCAAAACAGGATTTAAAACATGCAAACAACCACATTGCATACAACCAATCCATGGCTCATCATCAAGAGAGTTTTCTGAAAACTTACTCTTGAGCTTAGCTAAGTTGCTTAGACTTAAACTAAGCTCCCAAACCTTCAAAATACTGGTTTCAAAGCTGAAAACCAAATTCCACTCACCGATTCCGTTTCGCCTCTTGCCGAAACACCAATCAAGCTTTCGGATCACCACCACTTGGATCCAAAGATGACTCCCCTGTTTTAAACACATCAAAGCAGAGGATTAATGCATCATCATGCATTAATAGCTTCAATGAAAGCACCTAAACTCGCTGCTCTCATCCACACTCCATTTTCGGCTACCAAACACAACCGAAAATGCATCCAAACAACTCCACAACACTACCCAGCCAAGATCCATCAAAACTAAACATTCTTAAACATCAATTAACATCTAAAATGGATCTCAACTCATCCTTATACCTCCAGCCATAACAGATCATCAAGATCACTCCAAAAACAACCAGGAAAATGAGCTAAACTTAGGAAATTCAACCTATCCGGGATTGCATTGATTAAACCTCAATTCCCTATCAATTTAACATTCATTTAACATCAAAAATACACCTCTAATCACTGCTTAAACAGATCATACGAATTTTCATCAAAATCAAGTAAATCTTGCATTTAAAAGCCAAGATCAAGAACACAACCTTAAAACCTTTTATAAAACACAAATTAAGGATTGAGAACTTAGGAATTTCAGTAAAGAACTGAGAGTTTAGAGGAGAAGGACGTTCTTACCTCCAAACTTGAGTTTTCTCCCTTTTTGGAACCAAAATCTTGAAAATCCAATTAGCAAATGGTGAGGTTTTGTTGAAGAGATGATTGAAGATCAAAAGGGAATCAAAATGAGTTATTTAGGTGACAAAATCAGAGAGAAAAGCTCTGGAGAAAAGGTGTTTGGTTTGAGAGAAAATGAGAGAAAATGAAAATGGAAGATTTGAGAGAAACGTTAGTTATGGCCAAAATATCTTCCCTCCACTTTTGTTTTATTTAAAAACCATTAATTAATCATTTAATATCTTAGAAAAATCTGGAGAAACTCCCATTGGGTAAATATCTCCTTAAAGATTCAAAGTTTCAATCCTTTTTAAAACAGTCTCACAATTTTCGAAAATTACATTTTGGTCACTAGCCAAAATGTCACCCTTCCAAACCTCATTTTGTAAAATTGATTTCACCAAACTCTTATATATAATAAAAGAGGATTTTAGAACATTTTCCCATATTTTTAATGCAACCCAAACTAGGCTTTCCTAATTTCACCTTTATATTCAAACCACACTTTGACCGAACCGGTCCCAACCCAAAACTTCTAAGCCCAAAACCGGGGCGTTACAACTCTCCCCCCTTAAGAAATTTCGTCCTCGAAATTTACCTGAAGGAAAGAGATACGGAAACTGCTTCAGCATGTCATCCTTTCGCTCCCACGTGGCTTCCTCAACACCACGGTGCTTCCACAACACCTTCACCAACTCAATGGTCTTGCCACGAAGAACCTTGCTATCCGAACCCAAAATCTTCACCGGTTCCTCATCATAGGTCAAATCCGGATTCAATTCCACTTCTTCCATAGGCATCACATGCGAAGGATCTGATCTATACTTCCGGAGCATAGAAACATGAAACACATCATGAATCTTCTCCAACTCTTGAGGTAGCCTCAACTTGTACGCAACAGGACCCACACGCTCAATCACCTCGTATGGTCCAATGTACCTAGGGCTCAACTTACCATTCCGGCCAAACCTCATCACCTTTTTCCAAGGCGAAACCTTCAAAAACACACGGTCACCCACCGCATACTCAATCTCGGTGGTTCCTTTCAACAAAGCCGGCATCGAAACCAACTTCTGACCCGTTTCAGCCCAACAAAGAGGAGTCCTACACTTCCTCCCGTACAAAGCCTCATAAGGTGCCATTTGAATACTTGCCTGATAACTATTGTTATAAGCAAACTCCACCAAAGGCAAATGTTTCTCCCAAGAGCCCTGAAACTCAATTATGCAGCACCTCAACATATCCTCCAAAATCTGGATAACACGCTCGGACTGACCATCCGACTGAGGATGATAAGATGTACTGAAATTCAACCTTGTACCCAAAGCTTGATGCAAACACTGCCAGAAACGCGATGTAAACCTCAGATCCATATCCGACACAATCGACTTAGGCACACCATGCAGCCGCACAATCTCAGCAATGTACAGCTCCGCAAGCTTATCCAAAGAAAACGTAGTATGCACAGGCAAGAAATGCGCACACTTCGTCAGGCGATCCACAATCACCCACACTGAGTTCTTCTTCGATGGTGACAAGGGTAAACCAGATACAAAATCCATGGTAATCCTTTCCCACTTCCACTCAGGGATTCTCAACGGTTGCAACAATCCTGAAGGAACCTGATGCTCAGCCTTAACTCGTTGACACACCATACACTTGCTCACAAACTCAGCAACATCCTTCTTTAAACCCACCCAATAGTACTCATCACGAAGATCACGATACATCTTAGTACTACCAGGGTGCATAGCAAAAGGACTACTATGACCTTCAGTAAGAATAGCAAGCCTCAACTCAGCATCATTGGGCACTACTATCCGACTCCCAAAACACAACACTCCATCATCATTAAAGCAGAATTCTGAAGGCCTACCCTCCGCGATATCCTGAACATGCGGTACCAAGGAATCATCCAGCAACTGCTTTTCCTTGATCAACTGAACCAAAGATGGTTTCACTTGCAACTCAGCCACAAGACCACCATCACGCGAGATACTCAAACTGGCAAACATAGCCCTCGGCTCAACAGCTACCTTCCTACTCAAGGCATCCGCCACAACATTAGCTTTCCCAGGGTGATACTCAATCATCAAATCATAATCCTTGAGCAACTCCACCCAACATCGTTGCCTAAGATTCAACTCCTTCTGAGACATCAGATACTTCAAACTCTTGTGATCCGTGTACACCGTACACTTCTAACCATACAGATAATGCCTGCAGATCTTCAAAGCAAAAACCACCGCAGCCAACTCAATGTCATGCATAGGATAATTGCGCTCATGCACCTTCAACTACCGCGATGCATAAGCCACCACCTTACCCTCTTGCATCAACACACATCCCAAACCAACATAGGACGCATCACTATACACCACAAACTCTTTCCCTGATTCAGGTTGAAGCAAGATAGGAGCTTGCGTCAAAGCCGCCTTAAGCTTCTCAAAAGCCTGTTGTCTCGCTTCCGTCCACTCATACTTAACATCTTTCTGCAACAACTTTGTCAAAGGTGCAGCAATCTTAGAAAACCCATCCACAAACCTCCGGTAGTATCCCGCCAAACTAAGGAAACTACGAACCTCATGAACAGACTTAGGAACCTTCCAGTTCATCACTGCCTCAATATTCTGAGGATCAACACGAATCCCCTCAGCAGAAACCACATGCCCAAGAAACACTACTTCACTTAACCAGAACTCACACTTGCTTAGCTTGGCATAAAGCTGATTCTCCAGCAAAGCTTGCAGCACAATCCTCAAATGCTCTTCATGCTCCTCCTTAGTACGCGAGTACACGAGGATATCATCAATGAATACCACAACAAACTTATCCAGGTATTCATGAAACACACGATTCATCATGTCTATGAAAGCTGCAGGAGCATTTGTCAAACCAAACGGCATCACAAGGAACTCATAATGCCCATACCTCGTCCTGAAAGCTGTCTTAAGCACATCCACATCCTTCACCTTCAACTGGTAATACCCTGACCTCAAGTCAATCTTAGAGAACACAGCTGCTCCCCGAAATTGATCAAAGAGATCATCAATTCTCGGCAAAGGATACCAATTCTTGATAGTCAACTTGTTCAGCTGACGGTAATCAATGCACATTCTCATAGTGCCATCCTTCTTCTTCACAAACAAGACCGGTGCACCCCAAGGTGACACACTCGGCCGAATGAACCCACGATCAAGCAACTCTTGCAACTGCGTCTTCAGCTCCTTCAACTCTTTAGGTGCCATTCTATAAGGGGTAATGGACACAGGAGTTGTATTCTCATACAGCTCAATCCCAAACTCCACCTCGTGATTAGGAGGTAAACCAGGAAACTCCTCAGGAAACACACCAGGAAACTCCTTCACAATCCTGATATCCTGCACACGCAACTCCTTAGAGCTAGGATTCATCACAAAAGCTAGGTAAGCTTCACAACCTTGCCTCAGCATCCCGCTCGCCTCCAACGTAGACACCACATTGGCAAGAAACTTCACATTCTCACCAACCACAACCACCTCATAATCATCCGCAAGCTTCAACGAAACTCGCTTATTTTCACAATCCACAACAGCACGATGCTCAGCAAGCCAGTCCATACCAAGGATTACATCAAAACCATAGAAAGGCAGCTCCATAAGGTCGACATGAAAAACATGATTTTGAACAACCAAAGGACATCTTCTATACAACTTTCGAGTCACAATAGTCTCACCAAAAGAACTAGTGACACGCACACCAACATCCAAAAACTCAACAGGCAAACCAAGCAATTCAGCATGCTCACGCAATATGTATGAGTGCGTAGATCCAGAATCAATCAAGGAAAGTAATGACAAGGATTGCAAAGTAAAGGTACCTGCGATCACATCCGCGTCATTCCTTCCCTCCCGCTGAGCATACACCCTGGCTTGGTCGCCACCCTCAGGCCGAATAGCCATAATATGGGCCACACCTCCACCACCCTCCTCTCTTCGCTGGAAATTGCCACGGCCGCGCCCACGACCTCTCTGCGGTGCAACAACAACAGGAGCATGCACTTGGCCACCAGCCAACATAGGACACTCTCGCCTCATATGATCCGTAGATCCACAATTCCAGCACCCATTACCAGCTGCCGCAACAGGAGCTTGCACTTCCCTCACAGCTCGAGGACAATCACGCTTCATGTGACCACGTGAACCACATGTCCAACATGCACTCAGATCAACTCTAGCATTGCCTCCCCGAGCAGGTGCACCACCACCTCGCTTAGCTGAGGACTGATACTTTTGATCACGTCCCCTCTTGTTCCGTCCACCACCGGAACTATATTCAGCTGCTCGCTTACCAGCACTTGACCCAGCACTCTTAGCAGATAAACCCAAGTTCATCTCAATGTCCTTTGCTCGGCCCACCAGCATATCAAAATCACTATACTCGGTAGCCAGCACATACATCTTCACCTCCGTCACTAAACCATAACAGAACCTTTCACACCTTTCTCGCTCATCCGGAACAAGCTCAGGTGCGTACTGACTGAGTCGGACAAACTGCACTTCATACTCAGCCACAGTCATGCTCCCCTGGGTAAGAGACATGAACTCCCTTTTCTTTTCATCTAGGTACCTCACACCTAGATACCTTCTCTTGAACGCATTCTGAAAGAATGTCCAAGTTACATCAGCTTCCGCCATCCCAGCGATAGTGGTTGTCCACCACATATAAGCATCATCCTGAAGCAATGACACAACACAGCCCAGCTTCTGCACATCAGTGCAACTCATCTGACCCAAGATTCTCTTGGTACTCTCTAACCAAGATTCCGAACCTTCAGCTGACAAACCCCTGAACTCAGTCCCTCCCAGACTGCGCAGACGTTCCAAGGGTAGTCTAACTCCAGCATCTCCCTGATGCCCAGCTCCTCAAGCACCAGCTACTGCGGCTTGAAAAGCTCCAGCAATAGCTTGTATCAACACTGTCATGTCAGGAACAGCTTGCCCCTGACCAGCCTCAGGTCCAGCGACCCCATCATCAGCTGCAGCTCCAGCTCCTTCACCCCCAGCACCACCACCACCAGGTGGAGGAGGTAAAACCGCACTTTCAACATTCTCTTCATTCTCATTCTCATTTTTAGCCGCAGCTCGCACATTACTCCTTAACTCTCTACGAGGTGCCATACTCTAACAATGCAATCACAATGCAAATAAACAAAGTCAGGCCCAGCAAGGTAAGCAATCCAAGTACTCAAGCTCATTTTCACTTAAAACAACATCATTTCATTAGCTTTGATTTGGCAATGGGTACCCACAACATGCTTCACCACAGCATACAACACAATTGCAACATTTTTACAATTCACTCATCATGCTTTCACTCAACAAGCATACAAAGCTTACATACTTAAATCATTCACATAAGCCATTCCCAATTACTCGAGAACTCAGCTCTGATACCACCAAATGTAACCCCCTTAACCCGGCCTAGACGGTTGACCCGAATTAAGAAGATTACACGGGGAAAACCAAAGTCAACCCGAAAGTCAACCTTGATTAACGACCCTTTTTTTCTTTTAAATCTTGTCTAGATGCACATTATCCCTAGATATATTCACAAGATCACCATATTCAAAGATCATAACAATCAAAGACCATTTAGGGACTCAAATGCACAAATTACAACTTTAGGGACCAAATTGTAAATTCTGAAAACTTTAAGGACTTAACCCAATTTTAAGTTACCAACTTGAAATTAATCATCTTTCATGCTTCTCTGTCAAATTTCAGCTCAAAAGGACATCTTAAACTCATACAATTGCATAAACAAGTTTCATGACCAAAACGCAAACATTCCAAAACATATAACCATCAATTTCAGTGCCCAACGGTCGAGTGTTTCGGAACAGGGAAGACCCGTTCCGAAACGCGAGACCGTTCCGAAACTGGTACCGAAACATGGTCTGGCAGTGGCCAAACTGTTCCGGAACAGTGCCTCCCGTTTCGGAACGCCCAGGCCATTTCAGGCCCCCGTTCCGATACGGTAACACCTGTTCCGAAACAGGCTGCCCAGATTGCAGAAAATTTGCTGGTTTATCATGCAATTGACTTATCAAACATTCTCCAAACGCCACCAAACTTTACCAGCAAGTCATACAACATACAAGGAACATAATTGCATCAACCAAACATCAACATGGCATCAATTATGAAAATCCCCAAATCTATAGGCATGCTTCCTACTTAGCAAACCATTCAAGCAACAATAAACCAAAACCATCTCATAAGGCCAATTACAAGTACCAACATTAACAACAACATAAATCCAACTTAGGGAGTCTAAAACATCTCCCAAAACAACCACATAGGTCCCCTATTGCCAAATGCCAAAAGCTAATAGTGTTTAAGAAACCTTCACCATACATGAGCTTTGTTCACCACTTGGATTCTTGTCCCCCTTGCTGCCCTCAATGCACTTTAATGCTCTGCATTATTGGTTTAAGAAAAGAGAGAGCGTAAGCAAAAGCTTAGTGAGGAATGCTCATTTTAAACCACACAATAATGCATTTACAAAACACATTAATAACCTTAATTCATATAATCATTTGCACATGCTCATAAGCATTTAAAACAAGCAATTCATGCTTCAAGTTCATATCATGTCATATTGGCAACAAGTGATACATTCCACATAAGACTCACACATGGACTTTTAAACACCATTGTGATCTTATAATTTCCAAGGATCACACATGGACTTTTAAACACCATTGTGTCCTTAACCCCATGGACTTTTAAACACCATGGCAAGGACCACACAAGGACTTTTAAACACCTTTGTGTCCTTAACAAGAATCTCCCAAGGACTTTTAAACACCTTGGAGTTCTTAAGTAACAAGGCTTACACAAGGAATTTTAACCACCTTTGTAACCTTAACCAAGAGCCAACCATGGACTTTTAAACACAATGTTGCTCTTAAGATATACAAGACTCACCCAAGGAATTTTAACCACCTTGGTGATCTTAACCAAGAACCAACCATGGACTTTTAACCACCATGTTGTTCTTAAATAAACAAGGCTCACACAAGGACTTTTAAACACCTTTGTGACCTTAAACATCACTTGCCAATATGCATCATTAACAACAATAATCCACTGTTTTAAAGCATTTATCAAAGCCATAAATATCATGCATCTTTAAGCATCAAACCACATTTAAACAATGTCCAAAAACAAGGATCTCTTACCTTGAGCATCCTTCAACACATGGCTTATAATCTCAGCAAATAAACATGCTAAATATGCTTTCAAAACAGGATTTAAAACATGCAAACAACCACATTGCATACAACCAATCCATGGCTCATCATCAAGAGAGTTTTCCGAAAACTTACTCTTGAGCTTAGCTAAGTTGCTTAGACTTAAACTAAGCTCCCAAACCTTCAAAATACTGGTTTCAAAGCTGAAAACCAAATTCCACTCACCGATTCCGTTTCGCCTCTTGCCGAAACACCAATCAAGCTTCCGGATCACCACCACTTGGATCCAAAGATGACTCCCCTGTTTTAAACACATCAAAGCAGAGGATTAATGCATCATCATGCATTAATAGCTTCAATGAAAGCACCTAAACTCGCTGCTCTCATCCACACTCCATTTTCGGCTACCAAACACAACCGAAAATGCATCCAAACAACTCCACAACACTACCCAGCCAAGATCCATCAAAACTAAACATTCTTAAACATCAATTAACATCTAAAATGGATCTCAACTCATCCTTATACCTCCAGCCATAACAGATCATCAAGATCACTCCAAAAACAACCAAGAACACAAGCTAAACTTAGGAAATTCAACCTATCCGGGATTGCATTGATTAAACCTCAATTCCCTATCAATTTAACATTCATTTAACATCAAAAATACACCTCAAATAACTGCTTAAACAGATCATACGAATTTTCATCAAAATCAAGTAAATCTTGCATTTAAAAGCCAAGATCAAGAACTTAGGAATTTCAGTAAAGAACTGAGAGTTTAGAGGAGAAGGACGTTCTTACCTCCAAACTTGAGTTTTCTCCCTTTTTGGAACCAAAATCTTGAAAATCCAATTAGCAAATGGTGAGGTTTTGTTGAAGAGATGATTGAAGATCAAAAGGGAATCAAAATGAGTTATTTAGGTGACAAAATCAGAGAGAAAAGCTCTGGAGAAAAGGTGTTTGGTTTGAGAGAAAATGAGAGAAAATGAAAATGGAAGATTTGAGAGAAAAGTTAGTTATGGCCAAAATATCTTCCCTCCACTTTTGTTTTATTTAAAAACCATTAATTAATCATTTAATATCTTAGAAAAATCTGGAGAAACTCCCATTGGGTAAACAGCTCCTTAAAGATTCAAAGTTTCAATCCTTTTTAAAACAGTCTCACAGTTTTCGAAAATTACATTTTGGTCACTAGCCAAAATGTCACCCTTCCAAACCTCATTTTGTAAAATTGATTTCACCAAACTCTTATATATAATAAAAATGATTTTAGAACATTTTTCCATATTTTTAATGCAACCCGAACTAGGCTTTCCTAATTTCACCTTTATATTCGAACCGCACTTTGACCGAACCGGTCCCAACCCAAAACTTCTAAGCCCAAAACCGGGGCGTTACAACTCTCGTCTTAGTCCCATTGTTCTAGTTAACATTAAAGCATGAACATAAACAAACAAAAGATCATGTCAACTCTTAACAAGGATTCCATGACTTCCAAAACCAATTTAAAATATTTCACTAGGTAGTAAGGCAATGGGCAATCCAATTTCCCCCCAACATAGCATAAAGCATATTACATGCTTACCACAACCATATTGTGACACAAGAATCAAGATTCTGTCCAATCAACCATCATAAACAACTCACATTCATATTCAATCACCATATAAAACATCACTATCACATGTTTAATATAAGCATACTTAGGACATCCACCGAACAAAGTAAATATCACCAAAACACATATCCACATCACAAATCACTTACCAACAACTTATTGTATCGATATCCTTAGGGAGGGTATCAATACCTCATCGTATCAATACCATTAGAGAGGGTATCAATATCCAACTGTATGGATAACCTTAGAGAGGGTATCAATACCCAACCGTATATATACCCTTAGAGAGGGTATCGATACTCCAACGACGAGCAGCCCACCAACCTCACAATTCAAAGGTTGTATCGATACACTAAAGGCCCATATCGATACACCCAAAACCATTGGCAAAAATGGGTATTGATACACCCCCAAGTATCGGTACACCCTTCCAAAAATAGATAGTCTGTATCGATACCCTTACGAGGCTATCGATACCCTCAGGCCTGTAATGTCAAAATTGGTTGTTTTAAACATTTTGATCCATTCCTAAGCACAGCAACTTACATCTAATATGCATACAACTCATGTAAACATCAATTCTCAAGAATACATGGCAACAACAACATCATAACATGACATTTATCATCAAAGAATTCTAGAGGCATGCTTCCTATGGAAAATCAAGCATCAAAAGATCAATTCTCCAATCCAAACATAAACCAACACTTAAAGGCCATTTATATACACAAATATGCATATCAAACTTGCACAAAACTAGAAAATACCAAACTAACAACATTCATTGCATTGGACACCCCCATTGCCTTTATTACACTAGTTCAAGAACACAAAATACTTTTAGAGAATGTCTTGGTAAGATTCCTTGAAGATGCTGCCTTCAAATGTCTAATTATCTACATTGATGAACAAAGAGAGCATAAGCATACAAGCTTAGCGAGGATTGCTCAAACCACAAACATCATCAATGCTCAAAACCATTTTCACTCATTTCAAAACCATCATGCTTCCTTTGACAAAACATGCACTTTAACATCATGCAACATGACTCGTAAAGTTCCAGCAATTAAACCATTGCTACTCAAGTTCCAAGCCTTTCAAGCATAACACCCTTTTGCTAAGCTTAAACGAAAACATGCATCTTTCAAAATATGCATCAACTACATTTTCCATAACATTCAAATACATTATATTGGCTCACAAGTGATAAAAAAACATTCAAAAACATATATAGGATAAAAGGATTACCAAGGGTTGTCCCACACCCTTTATACACTCTAAAGGCATATCAAGGTTCACACACGAGAGCAACCCTCCATCGTTGTGACACCCGTGGTGGAGTATTCGGTACAATCACAACCCCTCAACACCACTCATCGGTAGATGTATAACCCACTAACTAGAGGCAAGACACGCATAAGATTCGCACCCGAAAGATACCCTCAAATGTTGCAACCTTAAACAATCCTCAATTGCTAGGGTACTTGATGGAGTTTTCGGTACAATCATAACCCCTCAACATCCAAGGCGACTTGTTTATAGTGCACTAGATTCTATAGCCGGCTAACTATATCCATTTCATATATAAAACACTTTACACAATCATCACTTGCCAATATAATCCATGCCTCATGCATACTTATTGTTTTTACAAAGCTTTCATGATAAGAATTATATCAAGCATTAAACCATGCTTCAAACCCCATGCATGAACACATGCATACAAGGATCACTTACCTAGTGCATCCTTAAACCACACTGCATCATCAACCTCATTTTATATATTCAAAACATGTTTTAAAGCAATAGGTAAATGCAATTAAAATTAAGTGCATCCAAAGGTTCAAAACTAGCACAATCCGAGGGAGAAATTCAATTTACTTACTTCCGAGCTTAGTAAAGAATTTCAAGTTCTTACTAAGTTCCCAAAACCTTTTCTAAAACGTTTCCACGCTTGAAAACCAAGTTCCACTCACCGACTTGCGAAACCACGCTTGCCGACGCAACTATCGATCGTTTGAAGCCTCCTACAACACTTCATTTGCTTATGGATTACTATCCCTGTTTTCAACACATTAAAACATAGATTCAATGCATTAAAATGCATCCAAAACACCAGCACTCAAAAGAAATCTCGCAGCCCTACTCTAAAGCATCAATTCATCCATCCAAAACAACTTAAAACTCAATCGATTGACCTCTAACCACAGCCTAGCGATTACCCAACACCTCCAATATATTTTAAGCATCAATCTACATCCAAAACATCCTAAAACAACTATTATACCTCTAGCAACTCGGATTCACCTAAACACCCCAAAAACTCAACCAAAACACTTCAAAAATCAAGGGTCTCAAGGATTTCGGGATCTCTATGATTAAGACTCCACTTCAACACCAAAAACCTTTCAAAAGTCATATAGAAACAATCTCCAACTAGAGAAATCAATCAAACTCCGAAAATCACATTTTAAACCACATTCCTATCAAAATTCCAATAGTTTATCAAACTAACAACAAAACCTCAACCAAAATCATTAATAAAGAGTCAAATATCTTTGGAATTTCATTAAAGAACCTAGATTAGAGGGTTAGCACAAAATTTACCTCCAATCCTTGCTTCACCTCTAACTTGGCAAGTTTAGCTTGAAAGAACTTGAAGGAAAATGAGAGAAATCACCAAGGAAAAGATGGAAATCCAAAAGAGATTTAGATAGTAAAGAAATTCTAGAAATTTGAGAGAAAATGGAGAGTGTTTGGCTGAAGTGAAGAAGAGAGATTAAAAAGATCGTCAAAATTCTTTTAACCGATTAACTACCTATTTAATTAATTAATCAAAAACATTTTAATTATTTAATAAACCATTTAAAACACATGCCAAATTTGGGAAAAGGCTTAATTTTCATGTAGCTCCCTAAAGATTCTAAGATTTTGACTCCTCTTTGAAAAATACATTTTTCCAAACTCTTAAATCTTTACATGTTGGTCACTGCCTAAAATGTACAATCTCGAAAACCCATTTTGTAAAATATATTTAACCAACCTTTTAAACATAATTTAAGAGGATTTTATAAATTTTTATCATATTTTTACCCCATCTCGAACCTTGATTTCCCCAAAACCACCTTTTAACAATTCGAACAACCGACACCGGTTCTGCCGGCCCAACCCGACTTACCAAAACAACTAAGCCCAAAATCAGGGCGTTACAGGAGGAGAGTCCCTGAATGAAGAGCTATGCCAACCCCTGCACACCAATCCACACCTCTGCCGAGGAAGTCAACAATGTGCTGCTGAGGCAAGAAATCGAAGAAGAGTGAAAAAATGCAAAGTGGTATGCGACTGAAAGAGTTCATCAAGCCTGATTTTTGGAGACCACTTGCACGTGCATTGGAGCCCAACAGAAAGAGAAAAGCCTGGTCAAATTCAAGTTGGAAAAGGTCAAACGGAAATCTAGGAAGATTTAATGATCTTTTAATGAGTTATAATTATGTTCTAACTAGTATTCCTATCCTAAACCGACTTAGGCATATTCTCCTCCTCTATATATATGTAATCGACTTGAAGGAGTGAAACAATTGAGATTAGAGAGAAACTCCTTCTTGTCGAAACCCCAGTGTCGTCTACCCTCATCATGTTCTAATCCTTCCCTAGGGCTAAGGGTTGCTTGTGTAGTAGTTGTGAGAGTTTGCTTGTATTTGTTTAGGTTTCAGTTTTTGCATTAAAATTCAAGGTTTACTTACGCTTGGTTCTTCATTGATGCAGTCTTTATCGGGAGAGAAGAGGGCAGCAATCTATTTGTTCATAATCGATTGGTGTTCATCCTTTGATTCACGCATCACCAATAGTAACTTGATCTTTGTCGAGGTAGGTGCCTGCTGAGGCATAGTCGTGGGCGGCTGTTGAAAGTTGTTAAGTTGATATGCAAAACTATACCGAGACAGTGCATTCAATCTCCACACTACGAAGCATTCAATACCGGCCTATTCTCTCACTCTGATTTCTTAATTTACTTTATTTTCTTTAGTTTTAGCTTTAATCAAACCAACTCCTAATATTTGTGTTTTTAATTTTACTTGTGTACAAAAGTGAACTCCGAAAGGTTGTCACAATTATTGTGAAGTCGATATCTTAAATACTATAACTTGGCACCGTGTATACTTGCTCGAAATTTGCGCATCACTTTTGCATGCAACAATGCTTTATCTTCATGATTCAGCTTCCATCAGTAGAAGCTGTAATCTTTGCCTTAGCTTGATCTGGATCGGTTACGAGCTCATTATGCACCATATTTCCTTTTCTTCATTGCCCGCTCGGCAGCAGCTGCCCCAAAATTGAGTAAATTTGCGCAAATACCAAACGTGCATCAAAACAATACCTTTTTCATTTAATACATCAAATATCAGGATCAAAGGAAAAGGTAGTGTAATTAATGCATATAATGCCACTCGAATGGGAGTAGGTTAAGCAAGAATTGCCATGTAAAAAGGGTGAAAATATAGAACTTTTGGGCACTTATCACAACCCAAACTCGAACTATTGCTCGTCCTCAAGCAATGCAAACCATAAATTGCCAAAACATTAATCTTCATGAAAATTCTCCTTGTTCTTACTTTTCCTTATTCTCTCCAAACCATGGCCATGAATGCTTAGCCTTTAAGTCATCGGATGCCTTATGATTTCCCTAGAATCAAACTATAAGATTTGTGAGTGTGTGCAAGATTTGTGAACAGGATGATTATTCGGGTTCTAAGTAAACACTTAAGCATTAACCTACTTAACTTAGGTAATTTTTTATATAAGCAATCTAACCTACTAGAGCCAATTTCGGGCACCTCTAGTGATTAGCCTAGAGCCAGTTTCGAGCACCTCTAGGGCTTCCTTAAGCTAGAGCTAGTGTTAGGCACCTCTAACTTTTTACCCAAAATTTTATTCCTAAGAAAGTTTGTCTTAAGTGTCCTAGAACTCCTTAAATCATACAAGTCACAAAGGTGGATTGAAGTTCAAATCTCATAGTATGATCCTAAGTTATCTTCCTTATGCATCCTAAAATTAAAGGCTCTAAACAATTCATAGTTATGGTAAGAAAAGAGATATCTATGGCCAAGGTAGAGAATTCAATTAAATTAAACTAAGTCAATTGATGAAGAACATTGTCGAGGCATAAGCTTCATTCGGCTAAGGCAATATGTGCAGTTAAAAAAATTGACAAGTATAAAACAAAATTGCATACCAATGATATTAATATGCCGCGGAAAAATAATGCCTCTCGGCAGCAGAACCTACACCCCGAAACTCAAGACAAGCATTGCCCTCAATACATTATCAACATATGCAATAATTGAAAAAATGAAGTACAACAATTAAGGCCATAAAAATAAAGGCAAGAGAGAAAATTTTAGATGGACTCGGATGAGTCATCACTTTGTCAGATCAATTTTCTCCCTTTGCAGGCCGTATGCTTGACTCTCTTGGTTTCTCTTGGCGGTTGAATGCGCGTGGGGGGGGGGGTTCGCATGGCCAGAGCTATTACTTCTTCCTCTTTGTCCGTGTCAATGTGGAGTTCCTCCATGACCTCCAAGGCGGATGCCTTACATTTTCTAGCTTCCAATGTTCGGAGGACAGATTGAGCAATTTTGGTCCAATTGGAGAAGCCTTCTGTCCTGACCAATGAACCCATCAGAGTGTCTAGATGTGCCTTGCCCTTGGCCTTCTTGGCCGTGGCATTAGAAGTTGTGGTTGCGGCGGTAGAGTGCCTTGGTGAGGCCTGGGAAGTAGCGGTGGCAAGTGTGACTCTACCATGGGTGCTGGGGTGGCTGCGGCATGTGGTTCTGGGCGGCTGCGGCAGAGACGACGGTAGGGAACTAAGGGAACTATATGGTGTGGTAAGGGAACTTCTCTTAAAACACTTGGACAATAGAGGAGGTGAAGTCCCTTGCGAAGGCCATCAATAGGCGTTGCCGTCTGTTCATGTCCTCCAATTTCTCGGCAATTTGCTGAAGGGTGGCTGCCAGGGTAGTGGATTGTGGCATCTCCGGAACATCTGCTGTGGATGTTGTCGCGGCAGGGCCTTGCATCGGCGTAGATTGGCAAGGCTCATCTTCCGTGATCAGCATTAGCTGGTAGTATGTTTCTCTGTCTCATTGTTTCCTTGGAGGTGTGTACTCATCGGCTTCATCGGTTGGTATCTCCTGTCCGTTGCATAAGCCGGTGGTGAGTGATGGGAAGTAGAGGGGGCCGCGTTCCTTTTGGCTGCATTGGTGAATCTCATGACATATAATGTTACCAACATTAATGATACGATTATTTAAAATAGAGTGTATGAGTGCAAGCCTGGGCCGGTCGACAATGATGTTGTATGAGGTTGGCATGAGGCGGCATTTGACAAATGTGTTCCATAGCTTGGCATCTGGCCGTAACTGTCGCCAATTGACCGAACCCGTGTGTGCCCCGACATTCCATGTCGTGCCAGCGTAGCAGAGTTCTTCCTTGATGTGTTCGTAGTCTTCCTCCGTCAAGCACTCGACAAATTCTGCATGCTCCTCCCTCTCTACGTGGATGCCATAAAAGAGATTTATGGCATCAGAATCCACCATGATTGCTTTTTCCCAAACGTGAACAAAGAGTGTGGTTGGGCTTGGATTGTGCGCGTAGAATTCTCGTACCACTGTTATGTTGGCTCGTTCGGGTTGGAGGCAAAATATTTGCCACTTTTGGTGATCTATCTTGTTGAAGAGATAATGGTTGATGCTGAAATTTGGCTCATCGGAGCAATGGAATCCTTTCTTCTCCCATACATGGTGGGCTATGAAGTGCTTATTGAAGCGCCGTTCTACCTCCGGCGGTGCGAAGCGTTTGTACGTTGATGCCTCGGCCGAGCGTGAGCTTTCTCCTTTCTTTAATTTGAGGGCCATCTAGAAAATGTAAGTGAGTTGTGAGAGAGCAAAAGAAAATTCTAAACTTTGGAGAGTGCAAGAGAGTAGAAGAGAATGTTGAGTGATGGATAGTTTAGAGAAGAGTGGCCATTATATAGAGTTTTGGCAAGCCATGTCGTGCGGTATTAAATGTAGAGCGGCATCTCTAGCAATTAGTAGCCGTTTTTTACCCGTTACAGTCTTCTGCCTGTTACAAATATAGCCGTTGCCGCTTTTTCATCCCTTTGGCAGTTTATGCCATTGCATTTATCTGCCCGTTGACAGATTATGCCATTGCGGCAGCGGTTTCTCCACATTTAGCTATTGGTTCATCTCTTCTTCCTTTATTGATCTCCATCCTAAAAATAAATAATAAAAATAAAACTTTATTCCTAGAAGAAAATTTAAAAATATGGAAATAAAAACTAAAAATAAAACTAAAAAATAAAAATAAAAAGATAGAGAGAAAAGGTTAAGACACTAAAGGAGTGCATGTGCATGTATCTTTTAAAACGATTACTTCCTTATCCCTCACGACATGTAGCCCATAGTGATGCTTTGATCTATGCCCAGTATTTTTGAATTCATGGTCGTCCTGCACTTTTGTCACTGTATCTCCCAGTCTTGTCATCATACTGCCGCGACAGTGGCCCAGGCAGTAGCCAATTTTGCTGCTGAGGCATTGTTTAGTTTCCTTGTCGAGGCGGTGTGGTTCTATGTCGATGTCTGACTCAGTTATGGCCTCAATTGCCTGACATTTTTCTGGGTCATCAGAATGTTTCATGTTGTTCAGTACATTGAGTTTCACGTGTTGATCGTTTACTCTCATTATCAGTTCTCCTTTTTCGACATCAATTAGAGTTCTCCCTGTAGCTAGGAATGGTCTCCCAATGATGATTGATACATTCTCATCTGCATCACAATCCAAGATAAGAATGTCGACATGGAATATAAATTTATCATTTTTTACCAAAATATCCTCAATTTTCTCGTCTGATTGTACATAGGATCTATCGGCAAGCTGCAACATTACAGGGGTAGGTATTGCTTTTCCCTATCCCAATTTCTCAAACACTAACTTAGGCATCAAGTTTATGCTTGCTCCTAGATCACACAGTGCTCTCCCTACGTAATGATTTTCGATTGCGCATGGTACGTGAAAACTACCTGGGTCCTTGAGCTTGGGTGGTGTCCAATTGTGTAGCATTGCGATGCATTCTTATGTCCCAACAACAGTTTCAAATCCCCCAATCCTTTTTCACTTTGAGACAATGTCCTTGCAGAATTTTGCATAATTCGGGATCTGCTTGATCACTTCCACCAAGGGCAGGTTGATATGTACCTGCTTCAAGATGTCTAAGAACTTCTTAAACTTGTACTCGTGCTTCTGTTGTTTAAGTATTTGGGGAAACGGTGGAGGTAGTCAGATGTCCTCTACTCTTTTTTGCATGGGAATTTGATTTGAGGGATTGTTGACTCATCAACTTTTGGCTCTAGTATGGGTGTTGTCGTGGCAGTGTCTTCAAGGGTTGTTGTTGCAGCGGTGTTGTTAGGCATTGCTGCGGTAGTTGACTCCTTTGGATTTGTCTGCTTTGTTTCCTTAACTTGGGATTCCTCGAGTTGAATACCACATCGAGTGATTATGACATTGCATTGCTCATATGATTTTCCTTTAGCGAGTTCAGTATCGCTAGGCAAGCCTCCCATCGGCCTTGTGTTTAGGATCTGTGTGATTTGCCCAAATTGAGTCTCTAGAGATTTTAGTGTTGCCTTAATATTTTGTAGCCGCATCTCGGTCCTATCCAAAAAAGCGTTAGTTTTCTTTATGAACTAATCAGTATTAGCCATATATGCACTAGTTTGGGACATAAAAAGCATTCATAGTATTTTCTAAAGAACTAGTTGGCATAGACTGTTACGGCGACATATACTACTATTGCGGCATGTTCTGCGAAAGCATGTTTTGTTGAAATCTTGCTGCTGGAACATTCTAATTGTTCGGGTTGAGTGCGTTGTTGGGGTTGCTCCAGGAGAAGTTCGGGTGTTTCTTCCAGGAAAGATTGTAGTTGTTGGATATGTTGTTGTTGCGGTTGTAATTTCCAATGTAACAACTCGACTCTGTATTCTGCGGACACTCGGAGGAAATATGGTTACCTCCACATTTTTCACAAAATAAATACATTACCTTGACCTCTTGATGATTATTTTGCGGTTGCATGTTCATCACCAACTTTGTCAAGGTGGTAATTTGGGATGAAATTGAGTCCGAGGATCCTATTTCGTTTACTGTGGGCTTGCGTCAGATTCCTTCTCTTCTGGTCGTTGGGAACTGATAGTCGTTCTTGGTCGTCCTGTTCATAATATCCATTGCTTCCTCTTGTTCTTTGTCTAGGTGTATGCCGCTTGCTGAGGCATTAAGCATCATCCTAGTTGTCGCGTTAACATCATTATAGAACATGGTTACTTGTGTCAACACTGGGAATCCATGCAAGGGGCATTTGTTGAGCAGCTCTCTATACCGCTCCCAGGCCTCGTGCATGGAATCCTCGTCAGCCTGTCAAAAAGAAGTGATTTCGTTACGTAATTTTTCGGTTAAATTCGTAGGATTAAAATGTGATAAGAAATCATGACATAAGTCACTGCCAGATCCAATTGATCCTGCTAGAATGCTATTTAGCCAGGTTTTTGCCCTATCCCCTAGTGAATAGGGAAACAATTCCAGTCTCAAAATATCCTCATGTACTCACTGTATTTTAAATGAATTGCAAATATGTAGGAAGGATTTGACGTGTTATCTAGCATCTTCTGTTGCTGAGCCGCCGAATTGCTCCATAATATTGATCATGTTGAACATTACAGGCTTTAGATCAAAGTGGGCGGCTTCTATCTCAGGTGTAACTACTCTCGGATTTAGTCCGTTCAGATCCTTTTCTAGATAGTTGTAAAACTAATTGTTTTGATATAATAATTGAAAATATTTTGGACTAAATTGAAAATTATTTAAAATATGTTTTTAGTCAAAAACAACTTCAAAATATGTTTAAGGGTTTTACAAGGCTTTGGAATGATTTAAACTATATTTAAAGTAGTCAAAACCATGTTTTAAAATGTAACTGTACCAATACGGTGTGGAACCGTATCGATACCCTTTAGGGTTTTAACTAAAGTGATAGTCTAGTAGCCAAAATCCTTACTGATACGCTTTGTCGTATCGATACGGTGTGCTTTAAAATACCCAACAGCTAGTTCGTGTAACGATACGGTTGTATCGCGTACCGATACGCTCAACTACCCCAAAACCACCTTTTAACAATTCGAACAACCGACACCGGTTCTGCCGGCCCAACCCGACTTACCAAAACAACTAAGCCCAAAATCGGGGCGTTACAGGAGGAGAGTCCCTGAATGAAGAGCTATGCCAACCCCTGCACACCAATCCACACCTCTGCCGAGGAAGTCAACAATGTGCTGCTGAGGCAAGAAATCGAAGAAGAGTGAAAAAATGCAAAGTGGTATGCAACTGAAAGAGCTCATCAAGCCTGATTTTCGGAGACCACTTGCACGTGCATTGGAGCCCAACAAAAAGAGAAAAGCCTAGTCAAATTCAAGTTGGAAAAGGTCAAACGGAAATCTAGGAAGATTTAATGATCTTTTAATGAGTTATAATTATGTTCTAACTAGTATTCTTATCCTAAATCGACTTAGGCATATTCTCCTCCTCTATATATATGTAATCGACTTGAAGGAGTGAAACAATTGAGATTAGAGAGAAACTCCTTCTTGTCGAAACCCAGTGTCGTCTACCCACATCATGTTCTAATCCTTCCCTAGGGCTAAGGGTTGCTTGTGTAGTAGTTGTGAGAGTTTGCTTGTATTTGTTTAGGTTTCAGTTTTTGCATTAAAATTCAAGGTTTATTTACGCCTGGTTCTTCATTGATGCAGTCTTTATCGGGAGAGAAGAGGGCATCAATCTATTTGTTCATAATCGATTGGTGTTCATCCTTTGATTCACGCATCACCAATAGTAACTTGGTCTTTGTCGAGGCAGGTGCCTGCTGAGGCATAGTCGTGGGCGGCTGTTGAAAGTTGTTAAGTTGATCTGCAAAACTGTACCGAGACAGTGCATTCAATCTCCACACTACGAAGCATTCAATACCGGCCCATTCTCTCACTCTGATTTCTTAATTTACTTTATTTTCTTTAGTTTTAGCCAATTTCGGGCACCTCTAGTGATTAGCCTAGATCCAGTTTCGGGCACCTCTAGGGCTTCCTTAAGCTAGAGCTAGTGTTAGGCACCTCTAACTTTTTACCCAAAATTTTCTTCCTAAGAAAGTTTATGTCTTAAGTGTCCTAGAACTCCTTAAATCATACAAGTCACAAAGGCGGATTGAAGTTCAAATCTCATAGTATGATCCTAAGTTATATTCCTTATGCATCCTAAAATTAAAGGCTCTAAACAGTTCATAGTTATGGTAAGAAGAGAGATATTTATGGCCAAGGTAGAGAATTCTATTAAATTAAACTAAGTCAATTGATGAAGAACATTGTCGAGGCATAAGCTTCATTCGGCTAAGGCAATATGTGCAGTTAAAAAAATTGACAAGTATAAAACAAAATTGCATATCAATGATATTAATATGCCACGGAAAAATAATGCCTCTCGGCAACAGAACCTATACCCCGAAACTCAAGACAAGCAATACCATCAATACATTAACAACATATGCAATAATTGAAAAAATGAAGCACAACAATTAAGGGCATAAAAATAAAGGCAAGAGAGAAAATTTTAGATGGACTCGGATGAGTCATCACTTTGTAGGATCAATTTTCTCCCTTTGCAGGCCGTATGCTTGACTCTCTTGGTTTCTCTTGGCGATTGAATGCACGTGGGAGGTTGGCATGGCCAGAGCTATTACTTCTTCCTCTTTGTCCGTGTCAATGTGGAGTTCCTCCATGACCTCCAAGGCAGATGCCTTACATTTTCCAGCTTCCAATGTTCGGAGGACAGATTGAGCAGTTTTGGTCCAATTGGAGAAGCCTTCTGTCCCAACCAATGAACCCATCAGAGTGTCTAGATGTGCCTTGCCCTTGGCCTTCTTGGCTGTGGCATTAGAAGTTGTGGTTGCGGCGGCAAAGTGCCTTGGTGAGGCCTGGGAAGTAGCGGTGGCAAGTGTGACTCTACCATGGGTGTTGGGGTGGCTGTGGCATGTGGTTCTGGGCGGCTGCGGCAGAGACGACGGTAGGGAACTGAGGGAACTGGATGGTGTGGTAAGGGAACTTCTCTTAAAACACTTGGACAATAGAGGAGGTGAAGTCCCTTGCAAAGGCCATCAATAGGCGTTGCCGTCTGTCCATGTCCTCCAATTTCTCGGCAATTTGCTGAAGGGTGGCTGCCAGGGCAGTGGATTGTGGCATCTCCGGAACATCTGTTGTGGATGTTGTCGCGCCAGGGCCTTGCATCGGCGTAGATATGCAAGACTCATCTTCCATGATCAGCATTAGCTGGTAGTATGTTTCTCTGTCTCATTGTTTCCTTGGAGGTGTGTACTCGTCGGCTTCATCGGTTGGTATCTCCTGTTCGGTGCATAAGCCGGTGGTGAGTGATGGGAAGTAGAGGGGGCCGCGTTCCTTTTGGCTGCATTGGTGAAACTCATGACATATAATGTTACCAACATTAATGATACGATTATTTAAAATAGAGTGTATGAGTGCAAGCCTGGGTCGGTCGACAATGATGTTGTGCGAGGTTGGCATGAGGCGGCATTTGACAAATGTGTTCCATAGCTTGGCATCTGGTTGCAACTATCGCCAATTGACCGAACCCTTGTGTGCCCCGACATTCCATGTCGTGCCAGCGTAGCAGAGTTCTTCCTTGATGTGTTCGTAGTCTTCCTCCGTCAAGCACTCGACAAATTCTGCATGCTCCTCCCTCTCTACGTGGATGCCATAAAAAAGATTTATGGCATCAGAATCCACCATGATTGCTTTTTCCCAAACGTGAACAAAGAGTGTGGTTGGGCTTGGATTGTGCGCGTAGAATTCTCGTACCACTGTTATGTTGACTCGTTCGGGTTGGACGCAAAATATTTGCCACTTTTGGTGATCTATCTTGTTGAAGAGATAATGGTTGATGCCGAAATTTGGCTCATCGGAGCAATGGAATCCTTGCTCCTCCCATACATGGCGGGCTATGAAGTGCTTATTGAAGCGTCGCTCTACCTCCGGCGGTGCGAAGCGTTTGTACGTTGATGCCTCGACCGAGCGTGAGCTTTCTCCTTTCTTTAATTTGAGGGCCATCTAGAAAATGTAAGTGAGTTGTGAGAGAGCAAAAGAAAATTCTAAACTTTGGAGAGTGCAAGAGAGTAGAAGAGAATGTTGAGTGATGGATAGTTTAGAGAAGAGTGGCCATTCTATAGAGTTTTGGCAAGCCATGTCGTGCGGTATTAAATGCAGAGCGGCATCTCTAGCAATTAGTAGCCGCTTTTTACCCGTTACAGTCTTCTGCCTGTTACAAATATAGCCGTTGCCGCTTTTTCATCCCTTTGGCAGTTTATGCCATTGCATTTTTCTACCCGTTGACAGATTATGCCATTGCGGCAGCGGTTTCTCCACATTTAGCTATTGGTTCATCTCTTCTTCCTTTATTGATCTCCATCCTAAAAATAAATAATAAAAATAAAACTTTATTCCCAGAAGAAAATTTAAAATATGGAAATAAAAACTAAAAATAAAACTAAAAAATAAAAATAAAAAGATAGAGAGAAAAGGTTAAGACACTAAAGGAGTGCATGTGTATGTATCTTTTAAAACGATTACTTCCTTATCCCTCACGACATGTAGCCCATAGTGATGCTTTGATCTATGCCCAGTATTTTTGAATTCATGGTCGTCCTGCACTTTTGTCACTGTATCTCCCAGTCTTGTCATCATACTGCCGCGACAGTGGTCCAGACAGCAGCCAATTTTGCTGCTGATGCATTGTTTAGTTTCCTTGTCGAGGCGGTGTGGTTCTATGTCGATGTCTGACTCAGTTATGGCCTCAATTGCCTGACATTTATGTGGGTCATCAGAATGTTTCATGTTGTTCAGTACATTGAGTTTCACGTGTTGATCGTTTACTCTCATTATCAGTTCTCCTTTTTCGACATCAATTAGAGTTCTCCCTGTAGCTAGGAATGGTCTCCCAATGATGATTGATACATTCTCATCTGCATCACAATCCAAGATAAGAATGTCGGCATGGAATATAAATTTACAATTTTTACCAAAATATCCTCAATTTTCCCGTCTGATTGTACATAGGATCTATCGGCAAGCTGCAACATTACAGGGGTAGGTATGGCTTTTCCCTATCCCAATTTCTCAAACACTGACTTAGGCATTAAGTTTATGCTTGCTCCTAGATCACACAGTGCTCTCCCTACGTAATGATTTTCGATTGCGCATGGTACGAGAAAACTGCCTGGGTCCTTGATCTTGGGTGGTGTCCAATTGTGTAGCATTGCGATGCATTCTTATGTCCCAACAA
The DNA here is from genome assembly GCA_958450335.1 of Hibiscus tridactylites. Lineage (NCBI taxonomy): Eukaryota > Viridiplantae > Streptophyta > Magnoliopsida > Malvales > Malvaceae > Hibiscus > Hibiscus tridactylites. Next base: position 52,766,801 of record OY288273.1, on the reverse strand, counting down.
CAGTTTCAAATCACCCAATCCTTTTTCGCTTTGAGACAATGTCCTTGCAGAATTTGGCATAATTCGGGATCTGCTTGATCACTTCCACCAAGGGCAGGTTGATATGTACCTGCTTCAAGATGTCTAAGAACTTCTTATACTTGTACTCGTGCTTCTGTTGTTTAAGTCTTTGGGGAAACGGTGGAGGTAGTCAGATGTCCTCTACTCTTTTTTGCATGGGAATTTGATTTGAGGGATTATCGGCTCATCAACTTTTGGCTCTAGTATGGGTGTTGTCGTGGCAGTGTCTTCAAGGGTTGTTGTTGCAGCAGTGTTGTTAGGCATTGCTGCAGCAGTTGACTCCTTTGGATTTGTCTGCTTTGTTTCCTTAACTTGGGATTCCTCGAGTTGAATACCACATCGAGTGATTATGACATTGCATTGCTCATATGATTTTCCTTTAGCGAGTTCAGTATCGCTAGGCAAGCCTCCCATCGGCCTTGTGTTTACGATCTCTGTAATTTGCCCAAATTGAGTCTCTAGAGATTTTAGTGTTGCCTCAATATTTTGCAGCCGCATCTCGGTCCTATCCAAAAAAGCGTCAGTTGTCTTTATGAACTAATCAGTATTAGCCATATATGCACTAGTTTGAGATATAAAAGCATTTTTAGTATTTTCTAAAGAACTAGTTGGCATAGACTGTTACGGCGGCATAGACTACTATTGCGGCATGTTCTGCCGAAGCATGTTTTGTTGAAATCTTGCTGCTGGAACATTCTAATTGTTCGGGTTGAGTGCGTTGTTGGGGTTGCTCCAGGAGAAGTTCGGGTGTTTCTTCTAGGAAAGATTGTAGTTGTTGGATATGTTGTTGTTGCGGTTGTAATTTCCAATGTAACAACTCGACTATGTATTCTGCGGACACGCGGAGGAAATATGGTTACCTTCACATTTTTCACAAAATAAATACATTACCTTGACCTCTTGATGATTATTTTGCGGTTGCATGTTCATCACCAACTTTGTCAAGGTGGTAATTTGGGATGAAATTGAGTCTGAGGATCCTATTTCGTTTACTGTGGGCTTGCGTCGGATTCCTTCTCTTCTGGTCGTTGGGAACTGATAGTCGTTCTTGGTCGTCCTGTTCATAATATCCATTGCTTCCTCTTGTTCTTTGTCTAGGTGCACGCCGCTTGCTGAGGCATTAAGCATCATCCTAGTTGCCGCGTTAACATCATTATAGAACATGGTTACTTGTGTCAACAATGGGAATCCATGCAAGGGGCATTTGTGGAGCAGCTCTCTATACCGCTCCCAGGCCTCGTGCATGGATTCGTCGCCAGCCTGTCGAAAAGAAGTGATTTCGTTACGTAATTTTTCGGTTAAATTCGTAGGATTAAAATGTGATAAGAAATCATGACATAAGTCACTACAAGATCCAATTGATCCTGCTGGAATGCTATTTAGCCAGGTTTTTGCCCTATCCCCTAGTGAATAGGGAAACAATTTCAGTCTCAAAATATCCTCATGTACTCACTGTATTTTAAATGAATTGCAAATATGTAGGAAGGATTTGACGTGTTGTCTAGCATCTTCTGTTGCTGAGCCGCCCAATTGCTCCATAGTATTGATCATGTTGAACATTACAGGCTTTAGATCAAAGTGGGCGGCTTCTATCTCAGGTGTAACTACTCTCGGATTTAGTCCGTTCAGATCCTTTTCTAGATAGTTGTAAAACTAATTGTTTTGATATAATAATTGAAAATATTTTGGACTAAATTGAAAATAATTTAAAATATGTTTTTAGTCAAAAACAACTTCAAAATATGTTTAAGGGTTTTACAAGGCTTTGGAATGATTTAAAGTGTATTTAAAGTAGTCAAAACCATGTTTTAAAATGTAACTGTACCAATACGGTGTGGAACCGTATCGATACCCTTTAGGGTTTTAACTAAAGTGATTTTCTAGTAGCCAAAATCCTTACTGATACGCTTTGTCGTATCGATACGGTGTGCTTTAAAATACCCAACAGCTAGTTCGTGTAACGATACGGTTGTATCGCGTACCGATACGCCCAACTACCCCCAACGGTAATTTTCCCAACGGTCTTTCAAATTGCAGGACTGTACTGATATGCTAGCCAAGCGTATCGATATGCACCAGCTTGAAGTGCTCAACGAATATTTTCTTATCGGGACTGTATCGATACGGATTCAAGGGTACCGATGCGCCAAGCTATAGAACTGCATTTATGGTGGGAAATAAAGTCTCAAATGGATTTAATTCAAACGCCTACAAACTCAGTTAGGAGTATAAAAGGGACCTTCAAGCATCAAGAGTTGATTAATGCTTCAATTGTAACAACATTATGATGTAAAATTGTCTTTAGAGCTTAATTGTCATTTTCTTGTATAGACAAAACACTTGTAAGCCAAAATTGTTAAATTTGCTCAAGTGTATAGGTTTTGGATGAGTGCTTAGATTTGCAAACATATACCTATTAGAGGGATTTCTAGTTTGCTTTGAATTTCTCTAGTAAGAAATTGTTTGATCAAGCTTTTGGGTTGTAAGCTTGATCGTTGTAACGGTTTCCTCCTCATTCGAGAAAAGGGGACAAAATTCTTAGTGATTTTTGTTGAAATCCTTAGAAGGAAGCTAAGGTACTGGATGTAGACTTTGGGTTAGAAAGACGAACCACTCTAAATCCTTGTGTTTAAATCTTACATTTTTAGCTTCCACAAATTCACCCAAAAATTCAATCTTCTCCACACTTGGCAAGCATTTCAGTTGTGACCATCGAGCCCAACAATTGGTATCAGAGTGAGGCTCAATTGATCGGGATTAACATCCTATTGTGGTGATCCGGGAAGTTCGATACATCAATCCAACCAACCATAACAGTGGCTCAATCCATCGACAAGCCACCCTTCTACGACAGGACCAACTACGCTTATTGGAAGACGAGAATGATGTTCTTTTTCAAATCAAAAGACTACAAGCTTTGGGATATTATTAAGGATTGTCCGTTAGTACCACAAAGAAGCAAGGCATAATGGAGTGCCGACAACCGCAAGAAGATGGAACTTAATTGCAAGGCTTTGCACTTTCTTTTTTGTGCACTTAGCCTCAACATCTATGAGAAGATGTCTTCTAGTGAGAGTGCCAAGGAAGTATGGGACAAGCTTGAAGTTACATATGAGAGAACAAATGAAGTAATGGAGACCAAGATCGGCCTCCTCAACCATGAGTATGAGAACTTCCAGATGGATCCGGAAGAGGACATTGAGAAAATGTTCCATCGATTCTCCACCATCACCAATGGACTAAAAGACTATGGAGAAGTCATTCCGAAAGAAAAGCTTGTCCAAAAGCTTATCTACTCCCTTCCCAGTCATGGGACTAAAAAAAGACCGCCATCATCGAAGCCAAAAATCTCAAGACCTTGAAGCTTGATGAACTCATGGGGTCACTTCTTACTCACCAAATCATGAAGAAAGACAAAGAAGAAGAGAAGAAGAACGAAGAGATAAGAAAGATGCGGAAGAAGAAGATCATGGAGCTAGGCATCAACGCGAGTGCCGTTGCTCTCAAATCCTCCACATGCCATCATGTAGAACTAAGTGAGAAGGAAAGCGAAGATGAAGAGATGATCTATCTCTTCAAGAAATTCACCCAGTTCATGAAGAGCGAATTGAAGAATTCTAAGAATTAATTAAAGAAGAATATGAAGGATTCCCACAAGTCCAACAAAAAGGGATCATCTTTAAAGAAAGTATATGTGGCAACATGGAGTGATGAAGACTCCGCCGATGATGAGGTAGCCCAACTATGCTTCATGACCCTCAATGAGGGGTAGGTAACTTTTAACTCATCTAGTTCAAATTCATATTCTTTTGATGAGTTACAAGAAGCCTATGATGAATTGGTTTGTAACCCCCTTAGCCCGGCCTAGACGGTTGACCTGAACTACGAAGATTACACGGGGAAAACCAAAGTCAACCTGAAAGCCAACCTTGATTAACGACCCTTTTTTTCTTTTTAACCTTGTATAAATGTATATTAACCCTAGGTGTACTCTTGAGATAAGCATACTAAAAAATCACTGCAATCGGAAAACAATTATGGACTCAGTTGCACAACATACGAATTTAGGGACCAATTTGTAAATTCTGGAAATTACGAGGACTTTACCAATTTTTGAGTTACCATTATGAAATTAATCATGTTTCATGCTTCTCTGCCAAATTTCATCTTAAACGGACACTCCAAACTCAAGCAATTGCACATACAAAAATCATGACTAAAACGTAATGCTTGTAAACCTCAAAACCATTCAAATTTTGTGCCCAACGGTCAAGTGTTTCGAAATGGGTCTAGGCCGTTCAGAAACACCCCTTGGCAGTAGCCAAAGTGTTTCGAAACACCTCTGCCCGTTTTGAAACACCCAGGCCAAAATATGCACCTGTTTCGAACCAGGCAAGGGTGTTTCGAAACACCCTGCCCAAAAACAGCAGAAAAGTCTGTTTTACACTTTTTGGACCCACCAAACACGCTCATAAGACCTCCATGTCATGCCAACAAGTCATCAAACATTAAAGGAAAACATTTGCATCATCAAAGCTCAATCACGGCCTCAAATAAGAAAAACCACAAGTCTAAAGGCATGCATCCTATATAGAAAAGCAAGCAATCATCAAATCTCCAAACAAAATACCAAATGGCCATTTACCTGTTCCAAACACCATAGGCATTAAACCAAACTTAGGGAGTCCAAAACATCTCCCAAAAACACAATCTAGGTTCCCATTGCCAAATACCAAAAGCTAATAGTGTTGTGAAAATAGTCACCATGCATGAGCTTAGACTTTCACTTGGATCCTTGACCTCCTTGCTACCCTTAAAGCACTTCAATGCTCTGCATTAATGGTTCAAGAAAGAGAGAGCGTAAGCACGTATGCTTAGTGAGAAATGCTCTAATAAAACAACACAATAATGCACTTTGTAAAAACACCTTTCCAAGGCCTTTAATTTCAAAACATCATTTATCATGCATCTATGCATACAAACCAAGCATCTCATGCTTCAATACATCAACATGTCATATTGGCTTTCAAGTGATAATCCATAACCATTTTTCAACTCAAAACACAATCGGATACGCGGATTACAAGCGTTGTCCCATACGCTCCATATACACTACCAAACACTCAAGGTGGAGTTTACCGGTACAATCACAACCCCTCAACACCCGTGATGGAGTCTACGGTACAATTACAACCCCTCCACATCACTCATTGGTAGTTGTATAACATCACTAACGAGAACACGGGACACACAACACAAGATCCTCACATGGCATTTTAACCACCATTATGATCTTAGACATCTCGTTAGTGTTCTTGGATGGAGTTTACGGTACCATTACAACCCCTCAACATCCAAGGTGACTTTATTCACGGTGCACCCAATCCTATAGCCGACTAACTATATCCGATTCAAGTACTTTTAAACCAACACATCACTTGCCAATATACATCATTTACCATCATCAATCCACTGTTTTAAAGCATTTAACAAAGCCATTAAATAATCATGCATCACCATGCATCAAACCACATTTATCAATGTTTAAATCAAGGATCTCTTACCTTGAGCATCCTTCAACACATGGCTTACAAAACCAGCATTAAACATGCTAAAATATGCTTTCAAAACAGAATTTAAACATGCAAAATAAACACATTGCATTCAACCATCTCATGGTTCTTCAAAAAGAGAGTTTCTCCGAAAAAATTACTCTTGAGCTTAGCTAAGTTGTTTAGACTTAAACTAAGCTCCCATAACCTTCCAACATTGGTTTCAAAGCTGAAAACCAAACTTCACTCACCGATTCTGTTTCGCAAGCTTGCCGAAACACCGATCAAGCCTCCGGATCAACACCACAAGGATCCGAAGATGTCTCCCCTGTTTTAAACACATCAAAGTAGAGGATTAATGCATCATCATGCATTAAAATCTTCAGCCAAAACACCTAAACTCGCTGCTCTCATCAAAACTCACATTTCGGCTACCAAACACAACCGAAATCACATCCAAACACCTCTACAACATTACCCAGCCAAGATCCATCAATTCCAATCATTCTTACACGTCAATTAACATCCAAAAAAGACCTAATCACGTCCTTATACCTCCAGCTATAGCAGAACATCAAAATCACCCCAAAAACCACCATTAACTCAAGTAAAAACTTAGGAAAATCAACCTATTCGAGATTACATTGATTAAACCTCAATTACACATCATTTAGACATCCAAAATACATCAAAAAGACATCTCAAAACAGAGCCCAATCATTTAATACGAATTTCTTCAAAATTAAATCCAAATCTTGCATTTTTAAGCCAAAATCAAGATCACAACATCAAAACCTTTAATAAAACTCAATTTAAGGATTGAGAACTTGGGAATTTCAGTAAAGAACTGAGTATTTAGAGGAGAAGGACGTTCATACCTCTAAATGTGGATTTCTCCTTGTTTAGAGCCAAAATTCTTGAAAATTCAATAAGCAAATGATGAAGATTTGGTGTGGAAATGATTAGAAATTATTTAGAGATTGAAATCTCAACTTTAGGTGTTAAAATCAAAGTAAAAGTGGATGTGGAAATGTGTTTGGCTGAGGGAAAATTGAGAGAAAATGAAATGGGAAAATTTTGGCAAAAGTTAGTTATGAAACTAAAATATCTCTTTTCCCTCTTTTCTTTTTATTTAATAACATTAAATGAGTCTTTAAAATTTAAGAAAAATCTGGAGAAACCCTCCCTTGGGTAAATTAGCTCCTTAAAGATTCAAAGTTTCAATCCTTTTAAAACAGTCACCAACTTTTCAAAAATTACATTTTAGTCCCTAACTTGAAATGTCATATTTCCAAACCCCATTTTGTAAAATTGATTTCACCACTCTTTTATATATAATAAAAGAGGATTTTTAGATATTTTTCCATATTTTTAATGCATCCCGAACTAGGCTTTCCCTAAAATCACCTTTTATATTCGAATCGTAATTTAAGCCGGTCCGATTCAGACCCTAAACTTCCAAGCCCAAACTCTCCCCCCTTAAGAAATTTCGTCCTCGAAATTTACCTGAAGGAAAAAGATACGGAAACTGCTTCAACATGTCATCCTTCCGTTCCCATGTGGCTTCTTCAGCACCACGATGCTTCCACAACACCTTTACCAACTCAATGGTCTTGCCTCGAAGAACTTTACTATCCGAATCCAGAATCTTCACTGGTTCCTCATCATAGGTCAAATCCTGATTCAACTCCACTTCCTCCACAGGCATCACATGAGAAGGATTCGATCTATACTTCCGAAGCATAGAAACATGAAACACATAATGAATCTTTTCTAACTCTTGCGGTAACCTCAACTTGTACGCAACAGGACCCACACGCTCAATCACCTCGTATGGTCCAATATACCTAGGGCTCAACTTACCCTTTCGGCCAAACCTCATCACCTTTTTCCAAGGCGAAACTTTCAAAAACACACGGTCACCCACCGCATACTCAATCTCCTTATGCTTCAAATCCGCGTAAGACTTTTGCCGATCAGAAGCTGCCTTCAATCGCTCACAAATGAGCTTCACCTTCTCGATGGTCCCTTTCAACGAAGCTGGCATCGAAACTAACTTCTGACCTACTTCAGCCCAACAAAGAGAAGTCCTACACTTCCTCCCGTACAAAGCTTCATAAGGTGCCATTTGAATACTTACCTGATAACTATTATTATAGGCAAACTCCACCAAAGGCAAATGTTTCTCCCAAGAACCCTGAAACTCAATAACGCAGCACCTCAACATATCCTCCAACACTTGGATAACACGCTCAGACTGTCCATCCAACTGTGGATGATAAGAAGTACTGAAATTCAACCGTGTACCCAAAGCCTGATGCAAACACTGCCAGAAACGCGACGTAAACCTCGGATCCCTATCCGACACAATCGACTTTGGCACACCATGCAGCCGCACAATCTCAACAATGTACAACTCCGCAAGCTTATCCAAAGTGTATGTAGTATGCACAGGTAAGAAATGCACACACTTCGTCAAGCGATCCACAATCACCCACACCGAATTCTTCTTCGATGGTGACAAAGGCAAACCAGACACGAAGTCCATGGTAATCGTTTCCCACATCCACTCAGGAATCCTCAACGGTTGCAACAACCCTGAAGGAAACTGATGCTCAGCCTTAACTCGCTGACATACCATGCACTTGCTTACAAACTCAGCAACATCTTTCTTTAAACCCATCCAATAGTACTCATCACGAAGATCACGGTACATCTTAGTACTACCAGGGTGCATAGCAAAAGGACTACTATGAGCTTCAGTCAGAATAGCACGCCTCAAATCAGCATCATTGGGCACTACTATCCGACTCCCAAAGCATAAAACTCCATCATCATTAAAGCAGAAATCTGATGGCCTATCCTCCGCAATATCCTGAACATATGGCACCAAGGAATCATCCAACAACTGCTTTTCCTTAATCAACTGAATCAAGGATGGTTTCACTTGCAACTCAGCCACAAGACCACCATCACGCGAAATGCTCAAACTGGCAAACATAGCCCTCAACTCAACAGCTACCTTCCTACTCAAGGCATCCGCTACAACATTAGCTTTACCCGGATGGTACTCGGTAGTCAAATCGTAATCCTTAAGCAACTCCACCCAACGTCGTTTCCTAAGATTCAACTCTTTCTGAGACATCAGATACTTCAAACTCTTGTGGTCCGTGTACACAATACACTTCTCACCATACAAGTAATGTCTCCAAATTTTCAAAGCAAAAACTACCGCAGCTAACTCAATGTCATGCATAGGATAATTGCGCTCATGCACCTTCAACTGACGCGATGCATAACCCACCACCTTACCCTCTTGCATCAACACACATCCCAAACCAACGTAGGACGTATCATTATACACCACAAACTCTTTCCCTGATTCAGGTTGAACCAAGATAGGAGCTTGCGTTAAAGCTGCCTTAAGCTTCTCAAAAGCCTGTTGTCTCACTTCCGTCCACTCATACTTAACATCCTTCTGCAACAACTTCGTCAAAGGTGCGGCAATCTTTGAAAACCCATCCACGAACCTCCGATAGTACCCCGCCAAACCAAGGAAACTACGGACTTCATGAACAGACCTAAGAGGCTTCCTATTCATCACTACCTCAATCTTTTGAGGATCAACACGTATTCCTTCAGCAGAGACCACATGACCAAGAAACACAACTTCTCTAAGCCAGAACTCACACTTGCTCAGCTTGGCATAAAGCTGATTCTCCAACAAAGCCTGTAACACAATTCTCAAATGCCCTTCATGCTCCTCCTCAGTACGAGAGTACACGAGAATATCATCAATGAACACCACAACAAATTTATCCAAGTATTCATGGAACACTCTATTCATCATGTCCATGAAAGCTGCAGGAGCATTCGTCAAACCAAACGGCATCACAAGAAACTCATAATGCCCATACCTCGTTCTGAAGGTTGTCTTTGGCACATCCACATCCTTCACCTTCAGCTGATAATACCCTGACCTTAAGTCAATTTTAGAGAACACAACCGCTCCCCGAAATTGATCAAAAAGATCATCAATTCTCGGCAATGGATACCGATTCTTAATAGTCAACTTGTTAAGCTGACGGTAATCAATGCACATCCTCATAGTGCCATCCTTTTTCTTCAAAAACAAGACCGGTGCACCCCAAGGTGACACACTCGGCCGAATGAAACCACGATCAAGCAACTCCTGAAGTTGCGTCTTCAGCTCTTTCAACTCCTTAGGTTCCATTCGATAAGAAGTAATGGACACTGGAGTTGTGTTTTCATACAGCTCAATTCCAAACTCCACTTCGCGATTAGGAGGCAATCCAGGCAACTCCTCCGGAAACACACCAGGAAACTCTCGCACAGTCCTGATATCTTGCACTCGTAACTCCTTAGAGCTAGGATTCATCACAAAGGCGAGGTAGGCTTCACAACCTTGCCTCAGCATCCGGCTCGCTTCCAATGTAGACACCACATTGGCAAGAAACTTCACATTCTCACCAACAACCACTACCTCATAATCATCCGCAAGCTTCAACGAAACTCACTTATTCTCAAAATCTACTACAGCTCAATGCTCAACAAGCCAATCCATACCAAGGATTACATCAAAACCATAGAAAGGCAATTTCATAAGATCAACATGAAAAACATGATCTTGCACAACCAAGGGACATCTTCTATAAAGCTTTCGCGTCACAACAGTCTCACCAAAAGAACTAGTTACACGCATACCAACATCCAAAGTCTCAACAGGGAAACCAAGCAATTGAGCATGTTCACGCAATATGCATGAGTGTGTAGATCCAGAATCAATCAAGGAAAGTAATGACAAGGATTGCAAAGTGAAAGTACTTGCGATCACATCCGTGTCATTCCTCCCCTCCCTCTGAGCATACACTCTGGCCTGGCCACCACCCTCAGGCTGAACAGCTACCACATGAGCCACATCCTTCCACCATCCTCCCTGCGCTGGAAGTTACCACGGCCGCGCCCACGGCCTCTCTGTGGTGCAACAACTCCAGGAGCATGTCCCTGACCACTACCGGCCAACAGAGGACACTCCCTATTCATGTGATCCACCGAACCACAGTTACAGCACGAAGAACCGGTCACCACAATAGGAGCCTGTACCTCCCTCGCTGCTCGAGGACAATCACGCCACAGATGACCACGCGATCCACATGCCCAACATGTGTTCTGATCAGCTCTCGCCTTGTCTCCCTGAACAGGCGCACCTTGCCCTCCACCACCACGCCTAGCTGAAGACTGATACTTCCGATCACGTCCTCTCTTGTTTCGTCCGCCACCGGAACTATACTCAGCAGCTAGCTTGCCCGCACTAGGACCAACTCCTCTAGAAGATAAACCCAAATTCAACTCAATGTCTTTTGCTCTACCAACTAGCACATCAAAGTCAGTGTACTCAGCAGCCAGCATATAGGTCTTCACTTCCGTCACCAAACCATAACGGAAACGTTCACACCTCTCCCGCTCATTAGGGATAAGCTCAGGTGCATATTGACTGAGTCGGACAAATTGAACCTCGTACTCAGCCACTGACATGCTACCTTGAGTAAGAGATATGAATTCCCTTTTCTTTTCATCCAAGTACCGCACACCCAGATACCTCCTCTTGAACGCGTTCAGAAAGAACGTCCAAGTCACATTAGCATCCTCCATTCCGGAGATAGTGGTTGTCCACTAGGTATACGCATCGTCATGCAACAACGATATTACACAGCCCAGCTTCTGCACTTTATTGCAGTTCATTTGTCCCCAAATTCTCTTGGTACTTTCCAACCAAGACTCAGAACCTTCAGCAGACAAACCCCTGAACTCAGTCCCTCCCAGACTGCGCAAGCGTTCCAGAGGTAGTCTAACATTAGCATCTCCCTGATGCCCAACTCCATGAGCTCCAGCTACCGCCGCCTGAAAGGCTCCAGCAATAGCCTGAATCAGCATTGTCATGTCAGGAGCAGCTTGCCCCTGCCCAGCTTCAGGTCCAGCGACCCCAGCACCAGCACCAACACCGGCTCCCTCACCCCCAACACCACCACCACCGGGTGGAGGAGGTAAATCCACTACATTTTCAGCATTCTCTTCGTTCTCATTTTGAGCCATAGCTCGCGTATTAATCCTCGCCTCTCTACGAGGTCCCATTCACTATACAATGCAATCACCATGCAATAAACATAGTCAGGCTCAACAAGGTAAGCAATCCAAGTACTCAAGCTCATTTTCCAATTAAAAACAAATCATTTCATTAGCTTTGATATGGCAATGGGTCCCTCTAACATGCTTCACCACAGCATACACCACAATTGCAACATACTTACTATTCATACATCATACATTCATTCAACAAGTATACAAAGCAATCATACACTTATCACCCGCATAACCATTCCCAAATACTCGAGAACTCAGCTTTGATACCACCAAATGTAACCCCCTTAGCCAGGCCTAGACGGTTGACCCGAACTACGAAGATTACACGGGGAAAACCAAAGTCAACCTGAAAGTCAACCTTGATTAACGACCTTTTTTTTCTTTTTAACCTTGTCTAAATGCATATTAACCCTAGGTGTACTCTTGAAATAAGCATACTCAAAAATCACAGCAATCGGAAAACAATTAGGGACTCAATTGCACAACATACGAATTTAGGGACCAATTTGTAAATTCTGGAAATTACGAGGACTTTACCAATTTTTGAGTTACCATTATGAAATTAATCATGTTTCATGCTTCTCTGCCAAATTTCATCTTAAACGGACACTCCAAACTCAAGCAATTTTACATACAAAAATCATGACTAAAACGTAAAGCTTGTAAACCTCAAAACCATTCAAATTTTGTGCCCAACGGTCAAGTGTTTCGAAACGGGTCTAGGCCGTTCAGAAACACCCCTTGGCTGTAGCCAAAGTGTTTCGAAACACCTCTGCCCGTTTTGAAACACCCAGGCCAAAATATGCACCTGTTTCGAAACAGGCAAGGGTGTTTCGAAACACCCTGCCCAGAAACAGCAGAAAGGCATGTTTTACACTCTTTTGACCCACAAAACACGCTCATAAGACCTCCATGTCATGCCAACAAGTCATCAAACATTAAAGGAACACATTTGCATCATCAAAGCTCAATCACGGCCTCAAATAAGAAAAACCACAAGTGTAAAGGCATGCATCCTATATAGAAAAGCAAGCAATCATCAAATCTCCAAACAAAATACCAAATGGCCATTTACATGTTCCAAACACCATAGGCATTAAACCAAACTTAGGGAGTCCAAAACATCTCCCAAAAACACAATCTAGGTTCCCATTGCCAAATACCAAAAGCTAATAGTGTTGTGAAAATAGTCACCATACATGAGCTTAGACTTTCAGTTGGATCCTTGACCTCCTTGCTGCCCTTAAAGCACTTCAATGCTCTGCATTAATGGTTCAAGAAAGAGAGAGCGTAAGCACGTATTCTTAGTGAGAAATGCTCTAATAAAACAACACAATAATGCACTTTGTAAAAACACCTTTCCAAGGCCTTTAATTTCAAAACATCATTTATCATGCATCTATGCATACAAACCAAGCATCTCATGCTTCAATACATCAACATGTCATATTGGCTTTCAAGTGATAATCCATAACCATTTTTCAACTCAAAACACAATCGGATACGCGGATTACAAGCGTTGTCCCATACGCTCCATACACACTACCAAACACTCAAGGTGGGGTTTACCGGTACAATCACAACCCCTCAACACCCGTGATGGAGTCTACGGTACAATTACAACCCCTCCACATCACTCATTGGTAGTTGAATAACATCACTAACGAGAACACGGGACACACAACACAAGATCCTCACATGGCATTTTAACCACCATTATGATCTTAGACATCTCGTTAGTGTTCTTGGATGGAGTTTACGGTACCATTACAACCCCTCAACATCCAAGGCGACTTTATTCACGGTGCACCCAATCCTATAGCCGGCTAACTATATCCGATTCAAGTACTTTTAAACCAACACATCACTTGCCAATATACATCATTTACCATCATCAATCCACTGTTTTAAAGCATTTAACAAAGCCATTAAATAATCATGCATCACCATGCATCAAACAACATTTATCAATGTTTAAATCAAGGATCTCTTACCTTGAGCATCCTTCAACACATGGCTTACAAAACCAGCATTAAACATGCTAAAATATGCTTTCAAAACAGAATTTAAACATGCAAAATAAACACATTGCATTCAACCATCTCATGGTTCTTCAAAAAGAGGATTTTTAGATATTTTTCCATATTTTTAATGCATCCCTAACTTTAAATGTTAGTTACCTAACGTGTAACACCCCATTTTAGCCCCAATTAGAAAACCCTAATTATGAGAATTCCCAATTGGAAACCCTAGAATTTGGGGGGAAAATCAGAATTTAACCTAATCTAAAATGGGGACCAAATTGAATAAATTATATGTTTGGTGGTTATATGGTTAGGCGGGTAAAAACAGGGACCCTTCTTCTGTAATTTACCCATTTGTCTAGGGTAAACACTCCTTTTGTATCAGACTTGTTGTTTTGCGCCGCACACACTCTCATTCTCTCTCAGATTTCTCTCAAAGCAAAGGAAAAATATTAAAATAATCAATCGAAGCTCCGGCCAAGGGGCTACCTTTGTCCGTTCAGCGTTTTAAGGACGTCGGTGTGTTCACCGACGCCGTCCGATCAAAACTGCCATTGGGTATCTTGTTCGCCGCCTCCTATCGTCGGAAGGGAGGCTTGAAAGCTTCGATCTTCTGCTGCCGTCGCCGTTCTCCGTGAGTGCCGCCGTCGTCCTCTACGCTCGCGTCGTTTCCGTCTCAGATTGGGTGAGTGACGTGGTTTGACTGTTGGGCTTCGGGTTTACCGTCGCCGTCGTGTCGGTCGTGGTTGGTAGAGTCGTGGCCTCCGTCGGGTTCACTGGATGTGCTGGAGTGGTCGGGCGCCGCCGGGGGCGTGGTGTTAGGGTTTGATAATTTGGGGATTAGGGTTTGGTTGATTTGTGATGTTACTGTTGGATCTGAACCGGATTGTGGGAACTGAACCGAACGGACCAGTGCATTGAACCGAACCGGCCTGGTTGACCGAGATGGATGACGCCAGTAGTGACGTCATCTGCTATTGCAAGGCTTATACAGGATGACGTCAGCGATGACGTCATCATAGTCAATGATGACTTCAGCGATGACGTCAGCGTTGACTTTCGCGTTGACTTTTTCGGCCGAGTTCACCTCAATGTTTTTTGACGTTCCGGTTCCGTTGCCACCGTCCGTTCCTCCAAATTCAAACCTGAAATGCCTTTTTGGATGAAGTTTATTTGTTGAGCTCAGATTTTTGTAAAGTGTTGCATCAGAATTTGACTCGGTTGTTTATATGTTTAGGTGACGTGGACTCTGACCCCGAGTTTTTACCTCCTCCTCCACCAGGCAGGCCTCTGGTGGCACAGTCTTCGAGATCTGCTAGTAAGATTTCTGTTAAGCGTAGTTTATTCGAGTGTGGCATAGTAGAAAGTCTTATATAGTGTTCTTTGTTTTTAGGAGCTGATTCTATCCGATCTTCCGCTAGAGCTGAGCGTGGAAGACGTCACTATCGATGTTGACTAATTAGCTGCCTAAGGTGTGTTCTCTGTCTGTGCTACATGTCTCTGCTATCTGATTGCATGATCTGTATGTTATATGTATATATGTATATGTATGCTATTCTGTTATGTTATCTGATAAACATTGTATGACTCGGATGCTATGATCATGTTATGTGACACATATCGGAATATGATTATTATGTATATGCATCTTAGTTATTTAACAAGATTGCATTCGGACTCTAAAATTGGATTATATGTCATGTCATTGGGTTGGGATATTGTACGGAGGAAGCTCAGCGACTTCATCCTTCAGGTTGAACTTCGCTTCAGATCAGTAGTTCCATCTTTCGGGATGAGTTCTGCTTCAGAGTTGGTGTTGCGGTGCAGAGTGGTTCAAGGGAACCTCACTCTTCGGACGGTGATGTAGTTGGGTGCATGTCATGTTATGATATCTGTATGCTTTGCTTGTAATACTTCGGAATATCTGTAAATTCTTGATACGTTGTTTGACTATTGGATTGACTTCTGTTATGCACTTTAGAGACACATTGAGCTTTATAGCTGACTCCCCCTTAGTATATGTTTCAGATTTCCAGACTTAGGTTTCGGTACTTGGAGGACCTCGTACGAACAATATTTGATACTATTTATCAGTATGTTTTGTTCTAGACTTATACTTAATTATTTAAGCATTTTCAGATTTGGTTGTAAAAGTGCACTTTGGACATTTATTATTTTTGGGATTTGATAAACTATTTTTAGCATACTTGTTTTATTATGAAACATTAAAGGTTAATTATTATGATGGAATAATAGTTTCGTCACGGTTTTTCATAAATAACCTTACTTGAGGGGAAAGTTTCCAAATCGTCAATTTCAATTTGTTATAAACTCTTAGGTCAAAATAAGGGGTTACATTTAGTGGTATCAGAGCCTAGGTTACATCCTCGGCCTGTGAGGCTCGATAAAAATTTGATTTTAAAGTTTTTAAAAAAATTTGCATGCATAATAAATGTTTTTGGAACCTACGAGATTTTTAGATAAATGTCTGGATTTTAAAGAAGTAATATATGTTTTAATTAAAGTCTCCAAGTACCAATTTTGACTTTAGGACTCTTCTTTTGTAGATAGACTACTATGCCACCCCGTAGGAGTACTAGAGCTACGGCTGGCTGAGGTCGAGGCCGTGGACGAGGTCGTACCGCTGCAAATACGAGTGACGTTAATCCTCCTGAGCATTTGCCACCGCATCAGGATGACCCACAACATGAGCAGGCTGAGGAGCAACCTAAGGTTCATATGAGTGGTCAACAGACCGATCACCCTGATTAGCAGACTCAGAGTGAAGTTCCTCGTGCAGCCGATAATAGTGAGACTGTTGGAGTTGATGTTGCTGCAGTGTATTTGGAGCTACTGGAGTATCTTCGACAGGGTTCTAGGAGACCCATATCTACTGAGTTTTTGTCTGCTGGGATGTTGATGTTTGATGGTAAGACGACTGCAGATCCAGCTGACGCAGAGTTTTGGTTGAAGAAATTACAACAGTTATTTGATGATTTGGACTACTCTACTGACAGAAAATTAAGAGTTGTTGTATCTTTATTGAAGGGTGAAGCCCTAACTGGTGGGAGGCTGAGAAGACCGTTATTTCTGCTAGTCGGATCACATGGGATCATTTTCGTTAGGCTTTCCGAGACAGATATGTCGGGGCAGAGTATCTAGCCAAGTGTCGAGAGGACTTTATAAATCTAAAGCAAAATGACATGACTGTGAATCAGTATGAGATCGAGTTTTTGAGGCTGGTTCAATATGTCCCTACGTTAGTTACTACAGAGAAAGAGAAGTGTGACTAGTTTCTAAAGGGTCTGCGACCTTCGATCAAGACTGGTGTTTCCTTGCACTTGGACAAAGAGTATAAGGATATTACCTTGCGAGCTAGGACTGCTGAACGCAATGAGGCAGAGTTGACGCAAGCTGAGTCTTAGGGTATGGATCAGGGTAAGAGGCACTCGACCGCGTCAGTTCAGTATAGTCACGGTAACCAGACCAGAAAAGAGGGCAAGAGATGAGAGTGATTATCAGAGTTATTCCAGAGCCATACCAGTGACCACTGTTGTTCTGACTTCTAGTGTTGGATGATTGACTAACACGCGGGGGCTACCGCAGTATTCTTTCTGCAAGAAATGGAATTCTGGGGAGTGTATGAGACAGTCTGGGGCTTGTTTTCGGTGTGGGTCTTTTGATCATCTTTTCAGAGATTGTCTACATACACCTCCGTCAGCACATATGACGAGTCCGTCAAAGGCATCAGTACAGACTCCTGCTAGGGGTAGAGGTTGAGGTAGACCTGATACTACAGTTTCTGCTAGTAGCGGTATGCCAGCTCAGAGTGGAGGATCAGCTGGAACCGGGGTGAGACAGCCAGGTTTGGTTTATGCTACCAGGAGACACGAGGATCGTGATGAGCCATATGTTATTGCTGGTACATTTTCTATCCACTCTATTTCGTATTTTGCATTATTAGATATTGGTTCTACCCATTCATATGTTGTGAGTTCGGTATCTGGGGGACTTGAAATTCCGGTTGAGAATACTGTAAATGCGGTTTCAGTTTATAGTCTAGTTGGTGACCATTTCAAGGTTACTAAAGTGTACAAGAATTGCCCTTTGGAGATTCAAGGGAAAATATTCTCCGCTGATTTGATGGAGTTACCTTTCAAAGAGTTCGACCTTATTCTCGGAATGGACTGGTTATCCGCTCATCGAGTCCGTTTGGATTGTGAAAAGAAAAGGGCGACTTTAAAAACCTCAGATGGGTGCGAGGTGATTATGGTTGGAGAGCGTAGAGGTTACACGACCAATGTTGTTTCGGCTCTCAAAGCAGAAAAGATGATTCGACATGGGGCTAATGCTTATCTTGCTTATATTCTTGACTTGAGGCAGTCAGATTCTGGTTTGGATAAGATCCCGGTGGTTAGGGATTTTCCAGATGTTTTTCCGGAGGAATTGCCGGGGATACGGCCAAAGCGTGACGAGGTTGAGTTTGGTATAGTTGTATATCCGGGTACAACCCCTGTTTCTATGGCTCCTTACAGGATGGCTCTGAAAGAGCTTAAAGAATTGAAGATTCAGTTGCAGGAATTGCTGGATAGGGGTTTCATCCGACCTAGTGTTTCTCCCTGGGGAGCCCCTGTTTTGTTTGTGAAGAAGAAGGACGGATCACTTCGGCTTTGTATTGATTATCGAAAGTTGAACAAGATGACGATCAAGAACAAGTACCCATTTCCTCGTATTGATGACTTTTTTGACCAGTTCCGAGGAGCTACAATATTTTCTAAGATAGACCTGAGATCGGGTTGTTACCAACTCGATGTTAAGGATTCTGATGTGTTCAAGACCGCTTTTCGGACTCGTTATGGTCATTACGAGTTTCTGGTGATGCCGTTTGGATTGACTAATGCCCATGTAGCCTTTATGGATATGATGAACAGGGTGTTTCAACCCTATCTGGACCAGCTCATGGTGGTTTTCATTGACGACATACTGGTTTATTCTAAATCGGAGGCAGAACATGAGAAACATCTCCGGGTTGTCCTACAGACTTTGCTTGAGAAGCAGTTGTATGCAAAGTTCAGTAAATGTGAATTCTGGTTGACCAAGGTTACCTTCTTGGGACACGTGGTTTCTGCTAATGGTATTTAGGTTGATCCAAAGAAGATTGAGGCTATTTTGGGTTGGAAGTAGCCCAAGAATGTTCCTGAGATTCGAAGCTTCTTGGGTTTAGCTGGCTACTATCGGAGGTTTGTGGAGGGTTTCTCGATTATTCCAGCTCCTCTGACTAAACTTCTGAGGAAGGATATTCCTTTTGTCTGGACTGGGGCTCAGCAGACCAATTTTGAGAAGCTTAAGACCGTGTTGACTAAAGCACCGGTTATGATTTAGCCTGAGCCTGGGAAGGCCTATACAGTATACAGTGATGCCTCCCACACAGGATTGGATGTGTTCTGATGCAGGAGGGGAATGTAGTGGCCTATGCATCTCGTCAGTTGAAAGTTCATGAGTGCAACTACCCCACCCATGATTTAGAGATTGTTGATGTGATCTTTGCTCTGAAAATTTTGAGACACTATCTCTACAGAGAGAAGTGTTATATCTTCACCGATCACAAGAGTCTTAAGTATCTACTTACGCAGAATGAGTTGAATCTGAGACATCGTCGCTGGTTGGAACTTCTCAAGGATTATGACTGTAAGATAGAGTATCACCCGGGGACGGCGAACGTGGTTACCGACGCCTTGAGTCGTAATGCTATCTCGGATTTGAGGACCTTGTTTGCTCGGATGAGTTTGTTTGAAGACGGTAGTTTGATGGCAGAACTTTGGATCATTCCTACGCTGATATCTGATATTCGAGCTGAGCAACCTACTGATCCTTTTCTTATGCATCGTATCAGAGAGGTTTCTGAGGGTACATCTTGGATTTTACTATTGATCATGAGGGTGTTTTGTGTTTCCGAGGCCGGTACTGTATTCCGAGGAAATCTGGGTTGAAACAGGTTATTCTTCGCGAGGCACATGACAGCCCCTATTCTATGCATCCGGGTGGTGATAAGATGTATAAGAACCTTCGTCAGAGGTACTGGTGGAAAGGTCTTAAACGGGATGTTGTCGGATTTGTGTCTAAGTGTATGACTTGTCAGAGAGTCTAGGCAGAGCATCAGCGTCCATCTGGGTTGCTTCAGCACATCGAGATTCCTCAGTGGAAGTGGGAGCGTGTGACTATGGATTTTGCCAGTGGTCTTCCGATGACTCCATCCAAGAAGGACTCCGTCTGGGTTATAGTGGACCGTTTGACTAAGTCTGCTCATTTCATTTCGGTTCGAGTCAACTATCCTTTGAATAAGTTGGCTCGACTATGTGTTTCTGAGATCGTTCGACTTCATGGGGTACCGCTATCGATTATTTCTAATCGTGATCCGAAGTTTACAGCGAAGTTCTGGAAGGCACTTCACTCTGCTTTGGGTACCCGATTGAACTTCAGTACATCTTATCATCCGGAGACTGACGGGCAGTTTGAGCGTGTGATTCAAATTCTTGAGGACATGTTGAGAGGTTGTGTTCTTGATTACAGTGGTAGTTGGGAGGATTTCTTGCCGCTCGCAGAGTTTTTATATAATAACAGCTACCAGGCTAGTATCAAGATGGCACCGTATGAGGCTCTATATGGACGTAGGTGTAGGTCACCGATTGGATGGACTGAACTTAATAAGCGTAGATTGTTGGGACCAAACCTAGTCCGTGAGGCCGAGCAGACAGTCAGGTTGATTCGAGACCGGCTTAAGGTTGCTTTTGACAGACATAAGTCCTATGCCGACTTGAGACGTCGAGATCTTGAGTTTGAGGTCGGTGATGAGGTTTTCCTGAAAGTATCTCCTTGGAGGAAGGTACTTCGGTTTGGTCGGAAGGGCAAGCTGAGTCCTCGTTATATTGGTCCTTATCGGATTCTTCGTCGGGTTGGACCTGTTGCTTATCAGCTCGAGTTACCACCAGAGCTTCAGCGTATTCATGATGTTTTCCATGTTTCTGTGTTGAGACGCTATCATGCTGATCCGTCTCATGTTTTACCTGTGGAGGAGATTGAGATTCGTCTTATTTACGCTTTGAGGGGGAGCCTATCGAGATTCTTGCTCAGGATAAGAAAGTTCTCAGAAGGAAGACCATTAAGATGGTTAAAGTCTTGTGACGTGGTCGCGGTCATGATGAGGCTACCTGGGAGCCCAAAGCTGTCATCAAAGCTCAATATCCGCATTTGTTTGCTCCAGGTAAATTTCGAGGCCGAAATTTCTTTTTTTACGGGGGGAGAGTTGTAACACCCCGTTTTAGCCCCAATTTGAAAACCCTAATTATGAGAATTCCCAATTGGAAACCTTAGAATTTGGGGGAAAATCAGAATTTAACCTAATCTAAATTGGGGACCAAATTCAATAAATTATAAGTTTGGTGGTTATATTGTTAGGCGGGCAAAAACATGGACCCTTCTTCTTTAATTTACCCATTTGTCTAGGGTAAACACTCCTCTCGGTTTCTCTCAAAGCAAAGGAAAAATATTAAAATAATCAATCGAAAACCCTTCCCCGTTTTTCCGTCGAAGCTCCGGCCAAGGGGCTAGCTTTGTCCGTTCAGCGTTTCAAGGACGTCGGTGTGTTCACCGTGGCCGTCCGATCAAAACCGTCGTTGGGTATCTTGTTCGCCGCCTCCTATCATCGAAAGGGAGGCTTGGAAGCTTCGATCTTCCGTTGCCGCCGCTGTTCTCCGTGAGTGCCGCCGTCGTCCTCTACGCTTGCGTCGTTTCCGTCCCAGATTGGGTGAGTGACGTGGTTTGACTGTTGGGCTTCGGGTTTACCGTCGCCGTCGTGTTGGTCGTGGCTGGTAGAGTCGTGGCCTCCGTCGGGTTCATTGGATGTGCTGGAGTGGTCGGGCGCCGCCGGGGGCGTGGTGTTAGGGTTTGATAATTTGGGGATTAGGGTTTGGTTGATTTGTGATGTTACTGTTGGATCTGAACCGGATTGTGCGAACTGAACCGAACGGACCAGTGCACTGAACCGAACCGGCCTGATTGACCGAGATGGATGATGTCAGTAGTGACGTCATCTACTGTTGCAAGGCTGATTCAGGCTGACGTCAGCGATGACGTCATAATAGTCAATGATGACATCAACGATGACGTCGACGTTGACTTTCGCGTTGACTTTTTCGGCCGAGTTCACCTTAATGTTTTTCGACGTTCCGGTTCCCTTGCCGCTGTCCGTTCCTTCAAATTCGAACCCAAAATGCCTTTTTGGATCAAGTTTATTTGTTGAGCTCAGATTCTTGTAAAGTGTTGCATCAGAATTTGACTCGGTTGTTTATATGTTCAGGTGACGTGGACTCTGACCCCGAGTTTTTACCTCCTCCTCTTCCAGGCAGGCCTCCGGTGGCATGGTCTTCGAGATCTGCTAGTAAGATTTCTGTTAAGCGTAGTTTATTCGAGTGTGGCATAGTAGAAAGTCTTATATAGTGTTCTTTGTTTTTAGGAGATGATTCTGTCCGACCTTCCGCTAGAGCTGAGCGTGGGAGACGTCACTATCGACGTTGACTAATTAGCTGCCTAAGGTGTGTTCTCTGTCTGTGCTACATGTCTCTGCTGTCTGATTGCATGATCTGTATGTTATATGTATATATATATATCTGTATGCTATTCTATTCTGTTATCTGATAAACATTGTATGACTCGGATGCTATAATCATGTTATGTAACACATATTGCAATAGGATTATTATGTACATGCATCTTAGTTATTTAACAAGATTGCATTCGGACTCTGAAATCGGATTATATGTCATGTCATTGGGTTGGGATATTGTACGGAGGAAGCTCAGCGACTTTATCCTTTGGGTTGAACTTCGCTTCGGATTAGTAGTTCCATCTTTCGGGATGAGTTCTGCTTCGGACATGGTGTTGCGGTGCAGAGTGGTTCAGGGAAACCTCACTCTTCGGACGGTGATGTAGTTGGGTGCATGTCATGTTATGATATCTGTATGCTTTGCTTGTAATACTTCGAAATATCTATAAATTCTTGATACGTTGTTTGACTGTTGGACTAACTTCTGTTATGCACTTTAGAGACACACTAAGCTTTATAGCTAACTCCCCCTTAGTATTTGTTTTAGATTTCCAGACTTAGGTTTCGGTACTTGGAGGACCTCGTACGAACAGTATTTGATACTATTTATCGGTGTGTTTTGTTCTAGACTTATATTTAATTATTTAAGCATTTTCAGATTTGGTTGTAAAAGTGGACTTTGGACATTTATTATTTTTGGGATTTGATAAACTATTTTTAGCATGCTTGTTTTATTATGAAACATTAAAGGATAATTATTTTGATGGAATAATAGTTTCGTCACGGTTTTTCATAAATAACCTTACTTGAGGGGAAAGTTTCCAAATCGTCAATTTCAATTTGTTATAAACCCTTAGGTCAATATAGGGGGTTACATAACGACTGACACCAACGGTCGAAAAGATTTAAAACACTTTGAATTAAAAATTCAATTAAAACCGTATCAATACAGGTTAAGCCATATCGGTACACCATTCAAACTCCTTCAGTTTTTTACAGAGGGGCGTATCGATACAGATTGAATCTGTTTCGATACGTTGTTTTGATACGGTTAAGAGCGTATCAAAACGTGTCTTTCCAGTAGCCAACTTTATAAAAAAAGGTATCGATACGGCTGGAGGCGTATCGATACACCTGGACGGTTTTCAATACTTTGGCCTTGGAATACTTAGAAATATTTAGACTTTGAGTTTTTCAAATCAGTTTTAAAGTGTTGGTGATTTATAAATTATTAAAGGGACTTAGAAATCAATTTCAAGTTTTCAATTTAATCCTTAAGAATTTATTTATATCAAAATCAAACATAGGTTTTACAATCTCCCCCTTTTTGATATAACAAAACCAAAACTTGAAATTTTTGACACTTTGAAAAACTTTGCAAAATAACTCCCCCTTAATATTAGCTAGGTAACTTTTAAGTTTGAAAATCAAAAATTTTAAGTGTGAGCTTCACTCTCCCCCTTTTTGTTAGATCAAAAAATAATTGAGACATAATGTAAAGTGCATAAATAGGCAAAAGGTATAAATAAGCAAGCAACATAATATCATTAAGTTCAAAGAAAGGATAACATCAACTTAAAAATCTAAACAACAGAAAATCAAATCATAGGATTAAAATAATTCAAACTTAATCCTAAAAACATGAAGAAAAGGTGCATAAATAAAATATCCTAGATGATATGAATGGTATGCAAAGATAGGCTACTATGCATCTCCATCGCCTTCTTCATCATCTTCCTCAATTTGATCATCATTCCCCAAGGTTTGACGCCACTCGTCATGGAAAGTGGTGAGAGAGATATTCATTGAGTTGTGACCGCCTTCAAGAGAAGTGAGTTGAGTCTCCACGTTCTTCATCCAATCTTCAAGGCTTGTGAAACGAGTATCAATCGTGGTAAACCCCGAAGCCATGTCCGTGCGCAATCCCGTGAATTGCTCATTGAGGAAAGTCATTAGAGCATCCATGGAAGGTGGAGGAGGAGGAGCTTGAGGAACTTTTTCAACTTGAGGATTAGCAAATTTTTCTGCGGCCTCACTAGGGAGTTCGAATAGACGTAGCCAATTACCATTAAAGTAATGGAACTTATCCCTTGCAAGAGAGCG
Source organism: Hibiscus tridactylites (assembly GCA_958450335.1). Lineage (NCBI taxonomy): Eukaryota > Viridiplantae > Streptophyta > Magnoliopsida > Malvales > Malvaceae > Hibiscus > Hibiscus tridactylites. The sequence continues at coordinate 52,742,298 of OY288273.1, read as the reverse complement.
TTCATCGATATGATCGGTTAGGGGAGTTGGGAAGTCATGCGAGCAATCAATCTCCATTTGTTGGAAGAAATAACTTAGGGTCGTGCCATAGGTGAAAGAAGTGACAAGTGTGGTGTGGCGATGTTGCACAAGATAGACGATCTCCGCAAACATGATACGAGCAAGGTTCAGACGTTTTCTCTCACGAAAGCATCGAATCCAAAAGTCATCCACTTGGCGGATAGTAGAATACTTCCCTCCCGAGGGCCTAAACCAACAAGAGACCATCAAATGGAGGATCCGATCCTGAGCATTTAGGGCGGTGACGGAACCACTAAGAACATGGCCAAGAGCATTCTCATCATCATAACATTCATCCTCCAATTTGAACACTTCACAAATAGATTGAACATCTATAGTGATCTTTTTACCCATAAGATGAGAATTAACGGCCGTAACAACACCATCTCGATTGGCACAACATTTGGCAATAACATAAAAGATTGAAACCAAAATACGAAAGTAAAACCCGGGAATAGTGAGAAAATCCATAAACTTCCACTCTTGGAGCAAAGGTAGAAATTCAAATTTGAATCGCTCCGAGTTAAGAAAAGGGATAGAGATTACCCTCTCCGGACGGATCTTATAGTTTTGGAATTGACGAAAATAGGTGGGAGCTCCGGGGGATTGAAAGGATAGTTGATAAATATGAGTGAGATTTGGACGAGCACCACCTTCGGTATTGGATCCTTCACCGGATTCATTAGTGCATGTTCTCTTCCAAGAAGGTGCCATGAACTAGATAAAACAATGTCTGCATTAAGATTTCTTCATTCAACTCATTGAAAAACCAAAAATCAAGGTTAAAAAAAATTAAAAACAAATTTTGAAAGGAGAGTTTGGTTTTAGAAGACAACAAAAAAAATAAAAGTTCGAAAACGAAAATAATAAGAAAAATGAAAAAAAAAAGAAAGAGTTTTACCTTGATATTGATTAGAGAGGAATGGAAGAAAAGCTTAGCACCAAAAAATGAAAAAGCCTTAGAGCTTTGCTTGATTTGGTAAAACCTCTTGAGATTTTGAGATGTGGTGTGAAAATATGAGGGAGGAAGAGGCTATTTATATAGTGAAAACGGCCAGGGTTTTTAGGGTTTTGAGAAATTTTAATTTTGGTAAAAGTTGAACTCTTAAATGCGAATTGATAGCTGTCTGCGCAATCGCGTATCTATACGCCTAAGGGTGTATTGATACAGGGGTAAAAACGTAATTTCAATAAAAATTCCCGTTGAAGGATCGTATCGAAACGGATGCAATCCGTATCGAAATGATTGTAGCTTTGCATTCTCCAAGCCAAACTTCTTGAGCATACCCTTGATGTACTTTGCTTGATTGACGAAGGTGCCATCCTTCATTTGCTTGATTTGGAGTCCCAAAAAGAATGAGAGCTCCCCCATCATGTTCATCTCGAATTCACCTTGCATTAACTTAGCAAACTCTTTGCAATGACATTCATTAGTAGATCCAAAAATAATATCATCAATATAAATTTGTACTACTAAGATGTCATTTTTATACCTTTTTATGAAAAGTGTAGTGTCCACCTTACCTTTTTCAATACCTTTTTCAATCAAAAAGTTTGAAAGTCTCTCAAACCAAGCTCTAGGAGCTTGTTTTAAACCACAAAGAACTTTAGTAAGTTTGAAAACATGATTTAGAAATTTGAGTATTCAAAACCCGGTGGTTGTTCCACATACACTTCCTCATTTATAAAACCATTTAAAAATGCGCTTTTAACATCCATTTGAAAAAGCTTGAAATCATGATAACATGCATATGCAAGCAACATCCTAATGGCTTCCATTCTAGCTACGGGAGCATAGGTTTCATCAAAATCAATTCCCTCTTCTTGAGTGTAACCTTGTGCTACTAATCTAGCTTTATTTCTTAAAATGTTACCACTCTCATCTAGTTTGTTCCTAAAGACCCATTTAGTTCCTATAGTAGATTGATTTCTAAGCCTATCAACTAATGTCCAAACATTACTTCTCTCAAATTGATTTAATTCCTCTTGCATAGCCATAATCCAAAAATCATCTTTTAATGCTTCTTTTATATTCTTAGGCTCTATGCATGAGATAATTGCAACATGGTTCATAAGTTTAAGAGAAGATATAGTGGTTACCCCATTGGATGGACCACCAAAGATTTCACCACCTTTGACATAGTTGAACTCCCTTGGGTAGCTCACTTCCTTTTCCTCAAGAGCCAAGTCCTTCAAGGCTTCAAGAGGCGGATCTTGTGTATCCTCTTCTTTTGGTGGAATCTCATCCTCCTTTGAAGTTTGTCCTCCATCAAAGGCCTCAATGATTCCTACATCATCATCATCACAAGAATCCTTCCTTAGAAGGAGGTTATCATCGAATACAACATGTATAGATTCCTATACTACTAAAGTTCTCTTGTTAAATACAAGATAGGCTTTAGAGTTTAAGGATTTTCCTATGAAAATAGCTTCATCACTTTTTACATCAAATTTACCTAAGTTATCTTTTCCATTATTTAAAACAAAACATTTGCAACCAAATGGATGAAAATCGCTAATGTTAGGCTTTTTAGATTTTGAAATCTCATAATGTGTTTTCTTTAAAATTGGCCTAATCATTACTCGGTTTACAATGTAGCAAGCGGTGTTTGTGGCTTCCGCCCAAAAATATTTAGGTAAATTGTTTTCACACAGCATGGTTCTAGCCATTTCTTGTAAAGTTCTATTTTTCCTCTCAACTACCTCATTTTGTTGAGGAGTCCGAGGAGCCAAAATTTTTTTGCTAATGCCATTTTTATTTAAAAACTCTTCAAACCCTAAATTTTGAAATTCGGTTCCATGATCACTTCTAATATGAGAAATTTTAAGTTCAAGATCATTTTAGGTTAATTTTGAAAATGTGATGAGTTTTTCTAAAGCCTCATCTTTAGTACTTAAAAAAAGAACCCAAGTAAATCTAGAAAAATCATCAACAAGAACAAATGCATAAGATTTACCACCCAAGCTCATAGTCTTAATAGGTCCAAATAAATCCATATGGATAAGTTGTAAACACCTACTTGTAGAAACATCATTAATGGATTTAAAGGATGACTTATGTTTTTTACCCTTAGAGCATGCATCACAAATTTTATCGTTTGAGAACTTAATCTTGGGTAAACCTCTAACTAGATCTAGGGAAACTAATTTTTCTAAAACACTAATGCTAGCATGTCCTAGTTTCCTATGCCATAGCCAAGCATCATTCTCATTTTGAGCTACTAAACATGCATGAGATGTAAGTATGTCATCTAAATGCACCATGTAAATGTTACCTATGCGATGACCTATGAGCATAATGTTATTAGATTTAATGTCAACAATTTTGCGCCCATTTTTGTCAAATAAAACATTAAATCCTTTATCACATAATTGGCTTATGCTCAAAAAATTATGTTTAAGACCATCAACATACAAGACATTTTCAATAAGAATGGTAGAGTGATTACCTATGGAGCAAATACCTTTAATGTGGCCTTTGGAGTTGTCACCAAATGTCACCACTCCTCCACTTTTTTGTTTTAAGTCCATGAATCTACTCTTGTCTCCTGTCATATGCCTCGAGCATCCAATATCAAGGTACCATGAATATTGACTTTGTGCTTTGGCCTTGTAGCAATGCTCCCCCTACAAACAAAGATATTAAACTTTTGTTTTTGGTACCCAAATCATTTTGGGTACACAAGTGTTATCTCCCAATAGCTTGGTTCCCTTAGGAATCAAAGGTGACATAACAACAACATTATTAGATTTGACAAGTTCCTTAGGAACCCATACACTTCTAATCTTTTTAGTTCTATTATGTCTAGGGAAGCTACTTTGTTTGTTGTTATTAGTCTTTCTCCTAGGTTGGTTTGTTTTAGATGATTCACCTTTTTCATGCTTCACATTACCCACATATTTAAAAGACTCTTTGAGCTTGTTAAGCTCATCTAACACCTTTTGGTGTTCACTATTGCATTGAGAAAGAAGATTATTTAGGTATACATTTTCATCTTGGAAAAATTTAAGCTCGTCTTTCAAACCTAAAATCTTTTTTCTCAAATATTAAGTTAGCTTGAGAGAGAGAGAGAGAGAGTCATTTTTATCATTTAATTCCAATAATTTTCTTATTCCTAATGACCGACTCTTTGTATTTCTCAACTAACTCATCATACACCTCTTGCAACTCATCATATGCATCATGCAATTCATCAAATGTAAAGTCAAAAGATGATGAGTTGGAGGTTACCATGGAGGAATCTTCCTCAAGTGCCATGAGGCAAAGGTTGGCCACTTCTTGTTCGTCATCCTCGGATGACTCCTCACCACTCCAAGTAGCAAGCTTGGCTTTGAGCTTCTTCCTCTTCTCAAAGCCCTTCTTCTTGAGTTGAGGGCACTCCGAACGAATGAGATCGGGCTTCTTGCACTCGAAGCAAATGATTTGATCCCTCTCTTCTTCTTTGCTTTTACCTTTGAAGTTCATCTTTCTTTGAATTTTCCTTCCACGGTTGGACCTCATGAATCGAGAGAACCTTTTGGCTATCATAGCCAATTCTTCAAGGTCATCCTCCTCACTAGAAGAGCTCTCCTCAAGTAATGATGTTTTGGAATTGACGAAAATAGGTGAGAGCTCCCGGGGATTGAAAGAATAGTTGATAAATATGAGTGAGATTTGGACGAGCACCATCTCCGGTATTGGATCCTTCACCAGCATCATTAGTGCGTGTTCTCTTCCAAGAAGGTGCCATGAACTAGATAAAACAATGTATGCATTAAGATTTCTTCATTCAACTCATTAAAAAACCAAGAATCAAGGTTAAAAAAATTAAAAAACAAATTTTGAAAGGAGAGTTTGGTTTGAGGAGACAACAAAAAAATAAAACAAGGAAAAAGTTTGAAAACAAAAAATAATAAGAAAAATTAAAAGAAAAAGGAAGAGTTTTACCTTGATATTGATTAGAGAGGAATGGAAGAAAAGCTTAACACCAAAAAATGAAAAAGGCTTAGAGCTTTCCTTGATTGTGTAAACCCTCTTGAGATTTTGAGTTGTGGTGTGAAAATATGAGGGAGGAAGAGGCTATTTATAGAGTGAAAATGGCTAGGGCTTTTAGGGTTTTGAGAAATTTTAATTTTGGTAAAAGTTGAACTCTTGAATGCCAATTAATAGATGTTTGCGCAATCGCGTATCGATACGCCTAATGGTGTATCGATACGGGGGTAAAAATTTAATTCCAATAAAAATGCATGTTGAAGGATCGTATCGAAACGGATGCAATCCGTATCAAAACGATTGTAGCTCGTATCGAAACAGGTTTAACCGTATCGATACCCTTTTAAGGCAAAATGAAGTCTAGGAAGCTAATATAATACTCGTATTGATACGCATAGGACCGTATCGATACCCTATGCCCAGAAATACATTTTAGGCCTAAAGAACAACCAAAAGCTCGATTCTAACTTCTCCTAAAGGAATGCAAATGATGAATGAGCAGTTCTAAGCATATTTTAACAGAATCATACTCCCCTAGCTATAGGCATGGATATTTTCAAGAGCTACAACACACAAACATGCAATCTCACAAGATCAAACAATTATAAGCACAAAAGAGGTCCTAAAAGGTCAAGATAGGCTAGTTAGACCTAACTCTCTCCTAATGGACCAAAAACGCTCTTTATCTAAAGGCTTTGTAAAGATGTCCGCTAGTTGGTTTAAGGTGTCAGCATACTCTATAACAACATCTTCCTTAAGGACATGATCTCTAATGAAATGATGTCTTATTTCTATATGTTTGGTTCTAGAGTGTTGGATGGGATTTTTTGTCAAACATATGGCACTAGTGTTATCACACTTAAGGGGTATGGTTTCAACTTTAATACCATAATCTAAGAGTTGTTGCTTCATCCAAAGGACTTGAGCACAACAACTCCCTAAGGATATGTACTCGGCTTCGGTGGTAGATAAGGCTACACTATTTTGTTTCATAGAGAACCAAGATATGAGCATACTACCTAGGAATTGGCAAGTTCCCGAAGTACTCTTCCTATCGATTTTACACCCCCCATATTCCGCATCTGAATAAGCATGAAGGTTGAAGGTGGAGTCTCTAGGGTACCAAAGTCCTAAACAAGGGGTATCTCTAAGGTACCTAAAGATTCTCTTAACGGCTATAAGGTGAGACTCTCTAGGACTATCTTGAAACCTAGCACACAAGCAAACACTAAACAAGATATCTGGTCTACTTGTGGTAAGGGAAAGCAATGATCCAATCATAGAACGGTAAAGCTTAGAGTCAACACACTTACCTCCTTCATCTTTGTCAAGCTTTGTAGATGAGCTCATAGGTGTGGCTTGAGGCTTTGCATTCTCCAAGCCAAACTTCTTGAGCATATCCTTGATGTACTTTGCTTGATTGATGAAGGTGTCATCCTTCCTTTGCTTGATTTGGTGTCCCAAAAAGAATGAGAGCTCCCCCATCATGCTCATCTCGAATTCACCTTGCATTAACTTAGCAAACTCTTTGCAATGACATTCATTAGTAGATCCAAAAATAATATCATCAACATAAATTTGTACTACTAAGATGTCATTTTTATACCTTTTTATGAAAAGTGTAGTGTCCACCTTACCTTTTTCAATACCTTTTTCAATCAAAAAGTTTGAAAGTCTCTCATACCAAGCTGTAGGAGCTTGTTTTAAACCATAAAGAGCTTTAGTAAGTTTGAAAACATGATTTGGAAATTTTGAGTGTTCAAAACCCGGTGGTTGTTCCACATACACTTCCTCATTTATAAAACCATTTAAAAATGTGCTTTTAACATCCATTTGAAAAAGATTGAAATCATGATAACATGCATATGCATGCAACATCCTAATGGCTTCCATTCTAGCTACGGGAGCATAGGTTTAATCAAAATCAATTCCCTCTTCTTGAGTGTAACCTTGTGCTACTAATCTAGCTTTATTTCTTACAATGTTACCACTCTCATCTAGTTTGTTCCTAAAGACCCATTTAGATCCTATAGTAGATTGATTTCTAGGCCTATCAACTAATGTCCAAACATTACTTCTCTCAAATTGATTTAATTCCTCTCTCTTAGCCATAATCCAAAAATCATCTTTTAATGCTTATTTTATATTCTTAGGCTCTATGTATGAGATAATTGCAACATGGTTCATAAGTTTAAGAGAAGATCTAGTGGTTACCCCCTTGGATGGATCACCCAAGATTTCACCACCTTTGACAGAGTTGAACTCCCTTGGGTAGCTCACTTCATTTTCCTCAAGAGCCAAGTCCTTCAAGGCTTCAAGAGGTGGATCTTGTGTATCCTCTTCTTTTGGTGGAATCTCATCCTCCTTTGAAGTTTGTCCTCCATCAAAGGCCTCAATGATTCCTACATCATCATCATCACAAGAATCCTTCCTTGGAAGGAGGTTATCATCGAATACAACACGTATAGATTCCTCTACTACTAAAGTTCTCTTGTTAAATACACGATAGGCTTTAGAGTTTAAGGAATATCCTATGAAAATAGCTTCATCACTTTTTACATCAAATTTACCTAAGTTATCTTTTCCATTATTTAAAACAAAACACTTGCAACCAAATGGATGAAAATAGCTAATGTTAGGCTTTTTAGATTTTAAAATCTCATAATGTGTTTTCTTTAAAATTGGCCTAATCATTACTCGGTTTACAATGTAGCAAGCGGTGTTTGTGGCTTCGCCCAAAAATATTTAGGTAAATTGTTTTCACAAAGCATGGCTCTAGCCATTTCTTGTAAAGTTCTATTTTTCCTTTCAACTACCCCATTTTGTTGAGGAGTTCGAGGAGCCGAAAAATTCCAGCTAATACCATTTTTATTTAAAAACTCTTCAAACCCTAAATTTTGAAATTCGGTTCCATGATCACCTTTAATATTAGAAATTTTAAGTTCAAGATCATTTTGGGTTAATTTTGAAAATGTGATGAATTTTTCTAAAACCTCATCTTTAGTACTTAGAAAAAGAACACAAGTAAATCTAGAAAAATCATCAACAAGAACAAATGCATAAGATTTACCACCCAAGCTCATAGTCCTAATAGGTCCAAATAAATCCATATGGATAAGTTGTAAACATCTACTTGTAGAAACATCATTAATGGATTTAAAGAATGACTTATGTTGTTTACCCTTAGAGCATGCATCACAAATTTTATCGTTTGAAAACTTAATCTTGGGTAAACCTCTATCTAGATCTAGGGAAACTAATATTTTCTAAAACACTAATGCTAGCATGTCCTAGTTTCCTATGCCATAGCCAAGCATCATTCTCATTTTGAGCTACTAAACATGCATGAGATGTAAGTATGTCATCTAAATGCACCATGTAAATTTTACCTATGCGATGACCTATGAGCATAATGTTATTAGATTTAATGTCAACAATTTTGCACCCATTTTTATCAAATAAAACATTAAATCCTTTATCACATAATTGGCTTATGCTCAACAAATTATGTTTAAGACCATCGACATACAAGACATTTTCAATAAGAATGGTAGAGTGATTACATATGGAGCCAATACCTTTAATGTGGCCTTTGGAGTTGTCACGAAATTTCACCACTCCTGCACTTTTTGACTTTAAGTTCATGAATCTACTCTTGTCTCCGGTCATATGCCTCGAGCATGCATTATCAAGGTACCATGAATTTTGACTTTGTGCTTTGGCCTTGTAGCAATGCTCCCCCTACAAACAAAGATATTAAACTTTTGTTTTTGGTACTCAAATCATTTTGGGTCCACGAGTGTTAGCTCTCAATAGCTTGGTTCCCTTAGGAATCCAAGGTGACATAGCAACAACATTATTAGATTTGACAAGTTCCTTAGGAACCCATACACTTCTAATCTTTTTAGTTCTATTATGTCTAGGGAAGCTACTTTGTTTGTAGTTATTAGTCTTTCTCCTAGGTTGGTTTGTTTTAGATGATTCACCTTTTTCATGCTTCACATTACCCACATATTTAAAAGACTCTTTGAGATTGTTAAGCTAATCTAACACCTTTTGGTGTTCACTATTGCATTGAGAAAGAAGATTATTTAGGTCTACATTTTCATCTTGGAAAATTTAAAGCTCATCTTTCAAACCTAAAATCTTTTTCTCAAATTTTAAGTTAGCTTGAGAGAGAGAGATAGATAGTCATTTTTATCATTTAATTCTGAAATAATTTTCTTACTCCTAATGATCGACTCTTTGTATTTCTCAACTAACTTATCATAAACCTCTTGCAACTCATCATATGCGTCATGCAATTCATCAAATGTAAAGTCAAAAGATGATGAGTTAGAGGTTACCATGGAGGAATCTTCCTCAAGTGCCATGAGGCAAAGGTTGGCCACTTCTTTTTCTTCATCCTCGGATGACTCCTCATCACTCCAAGTAGCAAGCTTGGCTTTGAGCTTCTTCTTCTTCTCAAAACCCTTCTTCTTGAGTTGAGGGCACTCCGAACGAATGTGACCAGACTTCTTGCACTTGAAGCAAATGATTTGATCCTTCTCTTCTTCTTTTCTTTTACCTTTGAAGTCCATCTTTCTTTGAATTTTCCTTCCACGGTTCGACCTCATGAATCGAGAGAACCTTTTGGCTATCATAGCCAATTCTTCAAGGTCATCCTCCTCACTAGAAGAGCTCTCCGCAAGTAATGAATCTTTGAGAGCCACTCCCATTTTCTTCTTCTTTTTCACCTCTAGCTTCTCTACTCTTTTCTCTTCCTTCTTATTTTCTTCTTCCCTTCCTTGCTTCATAATTTCATGAGTAAGGAGAGAACCCACTAGCTCATCAAGTTTTAGAGTCTTCAAGTTTTTAGCTTCGATGATGGCGGTTCTCTTCCCATCCCAAGATTCGGGAAGTGAGTAGAGTAGCTTTCAGACAAGCTTGTCTTCCGGAATAGTCTCTCCAAAGCCTTTAAGCCCGTTGACGATGGTTGAGAAGCGATCAAACATTTTGGATATTGTTTCGTCGGGCTCCATCTTGAAATTCTCATAACTAAGATTGATAATTCCAATCTCGGTTTCCTTCACATCATTGGTTCCTTCATAGGTGGTCTCAAGAGTATCCCACACTTCCTTGGCACTCTCAATGGAGGAGACTTTGGAGTAGATGTCGGGACCAAAAGAACAAAAGTGATATGACCATCAAGAACAAGGACCCGGAGAAGTACCCAAGTGGCCCCATTACACGTGCACGGGCCAAGGAGTTTCAATCAGCCATGGAAAGCTTGTTTACAACAAGCCATGAACGTGAGAAAGAAGACATACTAAGGGAGGAATGCCTTACCTTGCTCATGCATGCATTTGCATGAGAATTTAAGTATTTCAAACTTCCATTGCATTGATAAAGTGTGTTGGCCATTAAAGCATGCACTTCATTTATAGTTTTAGTTCATTTAGGGAAGTAGTTTAATTATGTATCTTAAATCATTCTTAAAACTACTTCATTCATGCATTTAGTTAAATTCAATAAAGTTAGTTCTTTAGTTAAACTAGTTCATTCATTTAACTAGTTCACTCAATTAACTAACTCTTTAATTGTTTCATGCATCTATTATTTTAAGTTTGAATAAATCCTTTGTGTGTGTCTAGGTTCATGTGACATGTGGATTAAAGAAGAGACTTTTCAACTTCAACTTGGAAACAAGTCATTGATGACCATCTTTACTCATGCAAACAAGGCAATTGAAGGCAATTCAAGGCTAAATTCTTTTCATCTTTTCAAGGTTGTTCATCTTCTTAGAGAACAAAGCATTTAAGCTTCATAATTCACTTATTCAAGGTTGAAATTATGAACCAATGAAGGCCATTCACGTTCAAGAGAAGGGACATGCAATAATCAGCATTCAAATTATGCATTCAAGGCCTTTATTTATCATTTTTGAAGGCTGATCATATTCCAGAAATGGGCAAGCAATGAAGGCTGGTTTAATATCATTTAATCATCAAATTAAGTGATAAAATCATCAAGGAATTCAAAGAGACAAGCTGATTTGGATGTGTGGGAATGTCTACATTCATCCTATGTCCACATTCATTCTCTTTTATCCATTTGCAAGCAAAATGAAGCAGCCCAAGAGTCACCACTCCTTTTGGACGAATTTAAGGCTAAATTCATCTCAATTTAAAGCGAAATTCATCCATCAAAAGGATGAGAAAGAAACATTTCATTTATTTGTATTCAATAGCATTTAGATGAGCATTCATCTCTCTTTTGTGACTTTTCATATGGTGCCTAGCCACACTATAAATAGGCACCTTAGGTTCATTTGTAAACACTTTTTTTAGAGAATATAAACCTTTGAAAGATTGCTTTCATCTTGTTCTTGCGAGAACTCTATCGGCTTCAAGTTGTGTTTGTAGTCTTCTATCCATTTCATTTTGCTATAGCGTTGGTTCCAAGCTCTCTTATAGCTTGTGGGTCACGTTCCACACACCTCCACCTCGACTCCATTAAAATATATTGTTGGTTCCTAGCTCGTTATAGCTAGCGGGTCACAATTCGCTATCCTTGCAACCATACAAATCCACGCTGCCTTTAACATCTCCCATCACTCCTTTGATTTACACCTTTCCATGATTATCATCCTCCATCCTTAGCCACCATACTATCCATATTACCTATCCAATTCCTTTCTTCATTAATTTTTCTATTATATTGCTATTCATCTCACATGATTGTTTTATGATATCTCAGAGTTCAAAGCGTAGCAAAGAATATTTCTTACTAGAATCACGATCGGGCACATCTATATGACTCGGGTCACATTATCGGGTTCATATCAATTGGTATCAGAGCAAGGTTGATTCAGTAAGATAGTCGTTGTCTCTCTTCTGACAAAAAAAAGAAAAAAAAATAAAAAAAAAAGAAGAAAAAAATCGAAAAAAAAAATTAGAGAAAGTTAAAGAGGGAGGGGGTATCGTATTCTCTATTCTTCTTTAAAAAAAATCTTACACCATTTTTTTCTTTTGCTACTATTTTGTCATCTTTACCAACTCTCACAATTTACCTTTTTTTTGTTGCCACTTTTTCTTATTCCACCTTCCAAATTCTTTTCGCCAAGTTTTGTTTTTTTCAGCCGAATTCTACAAGCCATTTGCAAGCCTTGAGGAAGTTCTTAAAAGGACTTGATTGAGAGCAAGAGTGGAAGAAGGCAAGAGTGCACATCAAGGGTAAAAGCCATCCCGAGTGAAACACGAGTGTGAGTGCATTTTCTTGGAGTGGAATAGGTGAGGTTTTGTGTTTGTGAGGTTTTAATTTTTTTTTATTTTTGTTACTAATAATGTCTCAAAATTCCGTGAGAAACTCTGTTGGAGGAAGTAATAATGTTAACGTAGATGCAACTAACTCCAATCTTCAAGATATTATCCGAGAGATGGATAGATTGTTGCAACAAAGGTTAGGGCCGATGCAAGAACGATTAGATCATTTGGAGGAAAGATCTCAACGAAGGCATAATTCAGATCACGAGGAAGAGTATGAGGGAGAGGTGGACGAAGAACTCATAGACGAGCGAGCCTCCCAGCAAAGTTTGAGGCGTCAAGAACCTAGGTACCAAAGAGCTCGGCCAAGAGTTGATGATAATCTTAGCAACATCAAAATAACCATTCCTCATTTCCAAGGAAGAACGGATCCTGAAGCCTATCTTGCATGGGAAAAAAAAGTTGAGCACATCTTTGAGTGCCACAACTACTCCGAGCTTAAGAATGTAAAACTTGCAGCCATTGAATTTACAGATTATGCACTAATATGGTGGGATCAGTTGACATCTAGCAGGAGACGCAATGGCGAACATCCAATTTCTACTTGGAATGAGATGAAGGCCGTTATGCGTAGGAGGTTCGTTCCAACTCACTATCATAGGGAGTTGTTCAACAAGCTTCAAAATCTCACCCAAGGCAACCGTAGTGTTGAGGACTACTTTAAAGAGATGGAAGTAGCCATGATCCGAGCTAACATTGATGAGGATCGAGAAGCCACCATGGCAAGATTTCTATCCAGCCTTGACCCAAATATTGCGGTCGTCATTGAGTTGCAACATTATGTGGAGATCGAAGACATGGTGCATATGGCCATAAAAGTGGAAAAGCAACTTAAACGGAAGGGTTCCACACGAACCTATTGGGGAGCATCATCAAGATCGGGGCAAAGTTCTTACAAACGTAGTCCTCCAATACCACCCAATGAAAGAGGCGCACCACCCAAAGGAAGCAAGGCCAATGCCGAAACTAGCAAAGGTAAGGCTCCGAATGTTCCAAACCGTTCCCGTGATATACAATGCTTCAAGTGCTTGGGAAGAGGGCATATTGCAAGCCAATGCCCAAATCGCAACACCATGCTTCTTCGTGATGATGGAGAGGTTGAATCGGAACAAGAGGAGGAAGATGAAGTTGCTGCCATACAAGAAGATGAAGGTGATGATATAGAGTATGCAGTAGAAGGAGAGGGCCTTATTGTGAAAAGGAGCCTAAGTGTGCAAGCGAGTGAAGGGAATGAGCAACGCGAGAATATCTTTCATACTCGCTGCCATGTTAATGGAAAGGTATGCTTTGTCATTATTGATGGAGGTAGTTGTACTAATGTTGCTAGTACTCTTATGGTAGAAAAACTTGGATTAGCAACCACAAAGCATCCACATCCCTACAAGCTGCAGTGGCTTAATGATGGAGGAGAACTCAAGGTTACCAAGCAAGTTCTTGTTGCTTTCTCCATTGGAAAGTATAAGGATGAAGTTCTTTACGATGTTGTTCCGATGCACGCTGGCCATTTACTACTTGGGAGGCCATGGCAATTCGATAAACGAGTCATACATGATGGATATACCAATCGGTATACACTCACCCATGGAGTAAGAAAGATTACCTTAGCCCCTCTTTCACCAAAACAAATTCACAAAGACCAAATACATTTGAGAGAAAGTATTAAAAGAGCCAAAGAGAGAGAATCAAAAATGGAGGTAAAAGCAAGTGAGAGTGAGCAAAGTGAGGGTGCGAAAATGAGTGTGTTTACCAAAGAAAGAGAGTTGAGAAAGTGTTTGCTGTCGGGAAAGGAATTACTTGTACTTGTGTACAAGGAAAGTTTATTGAACACTAACCAACTTGATCACACTTTGCCTTCTTCTATTGTGTCTTTGTTGCAGGAATTTGACGAATTATTTCAGGAGGAGATACCAAGTGGGCTGCCACCAATTCGTGGCATTGAACATCAAATAGATTTCATTCTCGGTGCCGTCATTCCTAACCGTCCAGCTTACCGAAGCAATCCCGAGGAAACCAAGGAGTTAGAAAGGCAAGTGGCTGAACTAATGGCCAAAGGCTACGTGAGGGAGAGCCTTAGCCCATGTTCTGTTCCGGTATTACTAGTGCCAAAGAAGGATGGAACTTGGCGCATGTGTGTAGATTGTCGAGCAGTAAACAAAATTACGGTAAAGTATCGTCACCCTATTCCTCGTTTAGATGATATGTTAGATGAGCTTAGTGGTTCTAACCTTTTTCTCTAAGATTGATCTTAAGAGTGGTTATCACCAAATAAGGATGCGGGAAGGCGATGAATGGAAAACAGCATTTAAAACAAAGCAAGGACTCTATGAATGGTTGGTTATGCCTTTTGGCTTAACTAATGCACCAAGTACTTTCATGAGGTTAATGAACCATGTTCTTAGACCGTTTTTGGGTAAATTTTGTGTGGTTTATTTTGATGACATCCTAATCTATAGTAAATCAATGGAAGAACATGTTCAACACTTGAGGTCAGTTTTGTTGGTTTTAAGAAAGGAGAAGTTATATGCTAATTTAGACAAGTGTACATTTTGTACTGACAAAGTTGTCTTTCTTGGTTTTGTTGTCAGTTCTAAAGGCTTAGAGGTTGACAAAGAGAAGGTTAAAGCCATTGAAGAATGGCCACGACCAGCAAGCATTTCCCAAGTTATGAGTTTCCATGGACTTGCAAACTTTTACCGGAGATTTGTGCCAAACTTCAGCACCATTGCCGCCCCTTTAACTAGTGTCATCAAGAAGAATGCTAACTTTTTCTGGGGGGAAGACCAAGAGAAATCTTTTAATGTCATTAAAGAATGTTTAATTCATGCCCCTTTGCTTACCTTACCTGATTTTAACAAAACGTTTGAAATTGAATGTGATGCATCAGGTGTGGGAATTGGAGCGGTATTATCTCAAGGTGGACGTCCTATAGCATATTTTAGTGAGAAATTAAGTGGAGCTGCGTTGAATTATCCAACATATGATAAGGAGATGTATGCCCTTGTTCGCGCAATGGAAACATGGCAACACTATCTATGGCCTAAGGAGTTCATTATTCACACCGATCATGAGGCATTGAAGAACATTCGGGGGCAACATAAACTCACCAAACGACATGCCAAATGGGTGGAGTTTCTTGAATCTTTTCCCTATGTCATCAAATATAAGAAAGGTAAGGAGAATATAGTTACCGATGCATTGTCTCGGAGGTACACTCTTCTAAACACCTTAGAATCTAAGTTGTTGGGTTTTGTTTTCATTAAGGATTTATACGAATCTGATTCTGATTTTGAAAAAATTTACAAAGCTTGTGAGAAAGGCACGTTTGAAAACTATTATAGGGACAATGGGTTCCTATTCTAGGAAGGAAGACTTTGTATTCCACAAGGTTCCACACGTGAATTACTTATCAAAGAAGCCCATGGAGGAGGCTTAATGGGACATTTTGGAATAGCAAAGACTTTGGCCATACTTCAAGAGCATTTATATTGGTTAGAGATGAGACGAGATGTAGAGAGGTTATGTGAACGTTGCATCACTTGCAAGAAGGCTAAGTCTAAATCCATGCCACATGGACTCTACACACCACTACCTATTCCAGAAGCACCATGGATGGACATTTCAATGGATTTTGTGCTAGGGCTTCCACGCACAAAGAATAACAAAGACTCCATCTTTGTAGTAGTGGATAGATTTTCCAAAATGGCTCATTTTATTCCTTGCAAAAAGACTAATGATGCCTTACATATTGCTAACTTGTTTTTCAGGGAAGTCTTGAGATTACATGGTGTGCCAAGAACTATCGTTTCCGATCGAGACGTGAAGTTCTTAAGCCACTTCTGGAGAGCCTTATGGAGTAAGATTGGAACTAAGCTGCTATTTTCCACCACTTGTCACCCTCAAACGGATGGCCAACCGAAGTGGTGAATCGAGTACTCTCCACGTTGCTTAGGAGCATTATTAAGAAGAATCTAAAGACATGGGAAGAGTGCTTACCACATGTGGAGTTTTCATATAACCGATCAGTCCATACCACCTCGGGACACACTCCTTTTGAAGTTGTGTATGGGTTCAATCCATTAACTCCGATGGACTTATTGTCATTACCCGCTGATCAAATTGTGAATAAAGATGGACATAACAAAGCTGAATTTGTTAAGAAACTTCATCAACAAGTGCGGGATAATATTGAAAAGAAAACCAAGCAATATGAGCAGCAAGCAAACAAGGGTCGAAGGAGAGTTGTCTTTGAGCCGGGAGATTGGGTGTGGTTGCACATGAGAAAAGAAAGGTTTCCAGCCCAACGGAAATCTAAATTGATGCCTCGAGGAGATGGGCCATTTCAAGTAGTTAAAAGGATCAATGATAATGCTTATCAACTAGACCTCCCAGGTGAGTTTAATGTTAGTGCAACCTTTAATGTTGCTGATTTATCTCCTTTTGATGTAGGTGACGATTTGGGGACAAATCGATTTAAAGAGGGAGGGACTGATATGACCATCAAGAACAAGGACCTGGAGAAGTACCCAAGTGGCCCCATTACACGCGCACGGGCCACGGAGTTTCAATCAGCCATGGAAAGCTTGTTTACAACAAGCCATGAACGTGAGAAAGAAGACATAATAAGGGAAGAATGCCTTACCTTGCTCATGCATGCATTTGCATGAGAATTTAAGTATTTCAAACTTCCATTGCATTGATAAAGTGTGTTGGCCATTAAAGCATGCACTTCATTTATAGTTTTAGTTCATTTAGGGAAGTAGTTTAATTATGTGTCTTAAATCATTCTTAAAACTACTTCATTCATACATTTAGTTAAATTCAATAAAGTTAGTTCTTTAGTTAAACTAGTTCATTCATTTAACTAGTTCACTCAATTAACTAACTCTTTAATTGTTTCATGCATTTATTATTTTAAGTTTGAATAAATCCTTTGTGTGTGTCTAGGTTCATGTGACATTTGGATTAAAGAAGAGACTTTTCAACTTCAACTTGGAAACAAGTCATTGATGACCATCTTTACTCATGCAAACAAGGCAATTGAAGGCAATTCAAGGCTGAATTCTTTTCATCTTTTCAAGGTTGTTCATCTTCTTAGAGAACAAAGCATTTAAGCTTCATAATTCACCTATTCAAGGTTGAAATTATGAACCAATGAAGGCCATTCACGTTCAAGAGAAGAGACATGCAATAATCAGCATTCAAATTATGCATTCAAGGCCTTTATTTATCATTTTTGAAGGCTGATCATATTCCACAAATGGGCAAGCAATGAAGGCTGGTTTAATATCATTTAATCATCAAATTAAGTGATAAAATCATCAAGGAATTCAAAGAGACAAGCTGATTTGGATGTGTGGGATGTCTACATTCATCCTATGTCCACATTCATTCTCTTTTATCCATTTGCAAGCAAAATGAAGCAGCCCAAGAGTCACCACTCCTTTTGGACGAATTTAATTCTAAATTCATCTCAATTTAAAGCAAAATTCATCCATCAAAAGGATGAGAAAGAAACATTTCATTTATTTGTATTCAATAGCATTTAGATGAGCATTCATCTCTCTTTTGTGTGACTTTTCATATGGTGCCTAGCCACACTATAAATAGGCACCTTAGGTTCATTTGTAAACACTTTTTTAGAGAATATAAACCTTTGAAAGATTGCTTTCATCTTGTTCTTGCGAGAACTCTATCGGCTTCAAGTTGTGCTTGTAGTCTTCTATCCATTTCATTTTGCTATAGTGTTGGTTCCAAGCTCTCTTATAGCTTGTGGGTCACGTTCCACACACCTCCACCTCGACTCCATCAAAATATATTGTTGGTTCCTAGCTCGTTATAGCTAGCGGGTCACAATTCGCTATCCTTGCAACCATACAAATCCACGCCGCCTTTAGCATCTCCCATCACTCATTTGATTTACACCTTTCCATGATTATCATCCTCCATCCTTAGCCACCATACTATCCATATTACCTATCCAATTCCTTTCTTCATTAATTTTTCTATTATATTGCTATTCATCTCACATGATTGTTTTATGATATCTCAGAGTTCAAAGCGTAGCAGAGAATATTTCTTACTAGAATCACGATCGGGCACATCTATATGACTCGAGTCACATTATCGGGTTCATATCAAAAAGAGCATGTGAAGAGCTTTGTCATTTATTTCGATCTTCTTCCTCTCTTCTTCACTCATCTCAATCTTCTTCTTTAGAACCATCTTTCCATCATCATCTCTCTTTAACAGAATGTAGGAACCATCTTCAATGACATCCCAAACCAAGTAACCGTTGGACTTGATGAAGAGGCACATCCGATTCTTCCAAAACGGATAGTTGTCATCATTAAAGAATGGAGGTGTTGTAGTGGATTGAGACTCGTGCATGCTAAAACCGGAGGTAGATGTCATGCCTTGATTTTTGGATGATCACACTCTTCCTAGGAACTCCTCTTGTGGTTGTTAATCCTTCAAAGAGGTAGGCTCTGATACCAATTATTGAGTGGATCGATAGATTGATCAAGATCAAAAGGGGTGAATTGGGATTTTAAAACATTGTTGGAGTGAATGGACATATAAAAATGAAGAATAAAGGATTTTAGAGTGGTTCAAGTTCCAAATGAACTCTACACCCACTACCTTAGCTACCACTAAGGATTTGCAACAATTCACTAATTTGTTCTTCCCCTTTTCAAGGCTTAAGAGGTAACCTTTACACAACCGGTCAAATTTTCTACCCAAAATTTGGTCAAAACCCTCACAAATAAACAAAGAAGAAATTGGAAAAGAAATATATCTCTCAAATACAATATTGTCCCTTGAAGTACAACACTCAATCCAAATTTGAAGATAGAATAATAATTGAACACAACTCAATTTGGAGTTTACAAGAAATTGGAAAATAGGCACACTTGAGGTTGAATTTTTTCTTGGATGTTTGTCTTTAATGCAATAGTTGTTGTTGGTCTTCAATGAGCTTCAATTTATACCTTCTCTATCAATTTTAGCCATTTGGGTGGTTAGGGTATTGATTATAGCCGTTGGGACCCTCTCTTTCCACCATAAATGCACTTCTGCAGCTATCCGTATCGGTACACGGGGAGCCGTATTGATACCTGTCTCAAAACAGAAAGAGCCGTTGTATATAATAAAGAGGGCGTATCGAAACACATGTAAGCGTATCAGTACGGGACATGGACCGTTTCGATACGGAAGAGACCGCATCGATACCTTTTTCTCAACTTAGCTCACTGGAAGTCTCCGTTTCGATACGGGGGTTCACCGTATCGGTACACCATTCAAACTCCTTCAGTTTTTGCAGAGGGGCGTATCGATACAAATTGAATCTGTTTTGATACGTTGTTTTGATACGGTTAAGAGCATATCGAAACGCGTCTTTCCAGTAGCCAACTTTGTAAAAAAGGTATCGATACGACTAGAGGCGTATCGATACACCTGAACGATTTTCAATACTTTGGCCTTGGAATACTTAGAAAATATTTAGAGTTTGAGTTTTTCAAATCAGTTTTAAAGTGTTGGTGATTTATAAATTATTTAAGGGACTTAGAAAATCAATTTCAAGTTTTCAATTTAATCCATAACAATTTAATTATATCAAAATCAAACATAGGTTTTACATATACATATACACATATAGCTCCAAAACTGTCCTTATATTTTTTCTAACAAGCCAAAATAGTCCATGAATCATATACACACATGTGCATGCTTAAATCAGTCTTTTACACATTTATATACATGTAAAATAGTCCATACTTTTGCTTATATATTTATATATATCAAAACAACCCCTTATCATGTTTATATACATTAAAAATAGTCTCTAAACATTTCCTTCTAAGACAAAACACTCTACAATTATTTTCACCAATAAAAGTGACCACAATTCAAGTTCAAACTCAACTATACAAGCGATCACGGTCCACCAAATGTTCATCTTTACACATAGCAGTCCAAATACATGTATACCCTATGCACTTAACAAAACAGTCAATCAAAGTTCATCTATATATAAAACAGTCCCGATTACTCCCATATATAGGTAGTTTACTAAAGCAGCTCACTTAACACTTTTATACATGAAAAACAATCTTTAAACTTGTAAATTAGCCCCACCCCATGTTCTTTACTAATTTCAGAACAGTTTCAAAACAATTTCCTGATACATAAAATTGTCCTCATTACTGAACCATCGATTCCCAAATAATTCTAAATTAGATGATAGAAGGAGGATGCTTACCTCTTCTTTAAATCGATCGGTCAAGGGTTCAAAGAAATAGCATCAAACTAAGCTTAATTTCCTCATGCTTTCATGAAAAATTATCTCTTTACCTCTAGTGATTTCGGCTACTTGGAGGAAAAAGGAAGATGATGAAGAAATATTTTGGTTATCTTCACTTAGACCTAGACTTCCCTTGTAACACCCTCTATCCGGTATAGGAAACAAATCGGCTTAGGACGTGTTACCAAACAAACATTTGAACACTCCGAAAAAAAAACTTAGCTTAATTAACTAAACATGATTTAAGAAAACAGAAGATTTGAACCCCTTTTTAACCTTTTTCATAGGTCTAACTTAAACTTCAAGTCACATACAAACAATAGACGTACATTAGGCGTTTCACTATAACCTTTATTTCGTAGCATGTTCTTATAATTCACATATTTCCAATCACAAAGTATATTGCATTATTACCACAATCACGTAGGATTACTTATCTTCCAAACATATTATTAACTTCCATATCAGTTAAAAACTTATGTCTCTAACCATCTTTAAGACATGGCGGTCAATTAATAAGATCATTAGAGAAAATATCAAACTATTGTTTATCAATTTTTAAGCTTACAAGTTGAATCAATTAAAATCAATCTTGTTATCCAAGTTTATCATTAGGCATACCAAATCACATTCAATCATTTAACCATAACAACAAGTATTCATATAGCAAGTCTACCTTAGCTAAATCAACAATCAACCCTTCGAATTTTCATAACCTTTATAACTTAACCATCCAGCAATCATTACAATCAAGTCATTTCGAAGTATAGATCAATCATATCATCTATATACAACTTTCACATGGCAATACTATACCATTATTCATTGATACGCTGCCAATTTCTTATTTTAACCATTAGATTAGCTATTCGAACTATGTCACTTTTAGTTAGGACTTAACACATGATAATATATATATAAATCAACTTGCAACACACAAGCCATCAAGGTGAACTAAAAACTTAAGACTCTTATATATATATTAAACAACCACACAATCTTCTAACTATTAAGTCATATAAAGCAAGCAACAACTAAGAGATAATTAAATGCCTTTTACAAAACTATGAATACTTATCAAGCTTATACACATATAACCAAAATAGAATCTATATGTATTATGCAACTTAACAACTATGTACCACCATCTAGGAGTTCCAAATATATTATTTCGAATCATACTTAAATCCTTATGATCACGTCCAAGCTCACAAGAAATCTGAAGGCACACAACCCTAAAATGCAACTAATGAAAATAAAGTAAGCAATTTCTTAGCGAGGTAGCTTAAATAACCAAAATTATGTGTCAAAAGCTCTATACTAAAACTCTCATTTTCTTAAAATCCATTGGAACTAGGTAAGTAACAAGCATGGGCAAAATATCATTCATTCTAGTCATAAGAATTCGATTGTGGCATTTTTCTAAGTCCATTGAAACCCTTCAACTGACAACCTTGTTCGTACATAATTCCTTTTTAACCATAAGTTTCAATTATCGTAACCTTTCTTAATTATATTCAGAGTACAAATACCTCACTAGGGGAAGTTACTTACTAAACAAGTTGTCAAGGAATACATTAGGTCAGCCTATACTTCATAGTTTTCTTACACACAACCTCACATAATCAAGTATTACTTGCCACTTAAGCTATCAATCATGTCGTAACATAGGCAAGGATTTTCTTATCGAATAAGATACCAACTTATCATATAAAACACCAACCATATAAGTATTGAGATATTTGTAAACAGTCCTATCTTATATACCTTGATATTCGAATAAATCATAAGCATGAAGCATTCAAACCAATCACAAGCATATAGGTACTTTATCAAAGTATAATTATCCACCTAAAAAGGCACTTATTATTCAAAAGATACATTTATACTTATTAAGCAAGTCATTACCATGATTCATTTACTTATCTTATATACTTTCCTGATTTCCTTTTTAACATAACTTAATAATACATAAGTTACTTAGTTCATAGGTCATCAGTCATATCTTTCCTTTCATCAATTTTTTTGATCATGCATAACAGTAACTTGAACAAGAAGCTAAGTGGTATACAACAAGACTTTCGAATTAGACAATTACTTATAGGCATGATTATTCAACAATTCATAAGCAAGGGTATAGCATACACTATTGAAAACCACATACATATATAACCTTTTTAGTCTCTCTAAAGCATGATTTATATTCCAGAATATATATATTACTTGTTAGGCACGCTATTTCAATACTTTCTTGCTTTGGTTATAAATTCATGATTTCTTATTAACATAGCCTTGAGAATCAAGTAACCGCCTAGGTACATGAATCCCCAACCAACTGTTTCCAAATAAAATGGTACTCGTAGTACCGATCAATCCCTCCTATTGTCGCCAAATAAGGACCATAGTCCACCCCAAACACGAGCTCTATAGACTCTATGGCATGCCAACTATACATAAGACTGACTCGAAACCAAGGCTTTCAATTTAAATCTTATAGTATTAAAGACAGATTGAGCATTGCTCCCTAATTTTATTAACATATGAACGAAGCTTAGTGTTCTTGCACATCAAGCATATATTCAAGTCATATTTTCTTCATTGCTTCATTCCTCTTATTCGAATAGTGACAAAGATAGAAGTTATTATCAAGCATGCATAAAGTCATAGTTTCAATTAGGATCAATTCATCAAATTCAAATAGAGAATATCATGAAATCTTTAACAAACATGGACTTACCTCAATCCCAGCTTGTTCAACCGTCTATTAAACTCCACGATAAAACAAATAGCTTAAACTAAAAACAACAAAAAGGTGCTCGAGAAGGTTTTATTCCAATCCCGAGACTTTAAACTACACTCACAGCTCGTTCCAAGCTAGATTTATTTTCGAATCACAATCCCTTTCGATTTATCTACAATCGGATCTAATTTAGCCCCTAGTTTCAACTTCTTCATGATCTAACATAACAAGTACAATCTTATATTACAGCTATTCTTAAGAACCTTTTCTTTATCAAAACTTACTCAAAACATTCCACGGTTGATTATTTCCATACCAACTAGTCCATTACATTTACATACGTATTTTATTATGTCAAAACAATCCTCTATGTTTGTATATAGGCAAAACAGTTCGTTCACATGCATAACATTACGAAACAGTCTCTAATGTACGTATTTCCAGTTTTATAAACACAAAATAGTTCACTAGGTTCACCTATATATTCAAAACAACCTTTGATACATTCATATACATGCATATCACCCAAAACAGCCCATTATGCAAATTTCTACATGAAGAACAGTCCCTAGACTCATGAAACGTCTTTATGTGTATTTAAGAAACATCTCCCCTGTTTTAATTTCGCAAAACATTCAACATTATATACCAACTCTCACAAAACAGTTCAATTTATACTAATCACATTTATACGCTCAAAGAGCTCACAATGCATACATACATTTACAAACAATCTAGTATGTTTTAAAGAATACTAAATAGTCTAATATATATATATATATATATATATATATATATATATATATATATATATATATATATATATATATATATACACACTTAAAACAGAGCATTTACATACTCATACTTATCTACACATTCGAAACAGCCCCTTAAGTTCATGTATTAACAAGACAAGCCAATTATACTTATTTAACTATGTGTACACCAAAACAATCCACTTTTTATGCTTAACAGCCCCCTATTTCCAACATTATAAAACAACTATTTTTCATTCAAAGATCAGCCCTTGATTAATACAGAACAGTCCCTATGTTAGTTCCACATAACAGCAAAATAGTCCTCAAATTTTCCTAGCAAAATAGTCCCTATTTCATGAAATCAGTCCTTTCCCTGTTTCTTTGAATTTTGCAAAACAATCCCCTATGACAATCAAGGTCTTTATTCAATTATTAACAAGCAACAAGTTCCACAATTCAAAATTCTAACTCATTGGACAGAACCAAGCAACAATTTAGAATTGTCTACCATTTTTTTACATACAAGACAAAAGCATAACACATAGCTTGCTTTAGCTAACCATTTGATTTATCAAA
Organism: Hibiscus tridactylites; assembly: GCA_958450335.1. Classification (NCBI taxonomy): domain Eukaryota; kingdom Viridiplantae; phylum Streptophyta; class Magnoliopsida; order Malvales; family Malvaceae; genus Hibiscus; species Hibiscus tridactylites. Next base: position 52,717,583 of record OY288273.1, on the reverse strand, counting down.
ATACCTTCTAGTGCATTAGTAAACAAGTTCATTATTCTAAATCATTCTATCGATTTACAACAACTTTCAGAACTGCCCAATCTCATTTCTTTCCAACAAAATCACAAGAAGACGTGGCATCTCAAGACATGCAATTTGAATTCTAACTTCTTTCTAAATTCAAGCCTAGTAACAACAACTCATGAAGCAAGTATAGATAAATCTCAACCATAAATTCAGCTTTCAACAGAGTCCACGAAATTCTTACCTTCCCTTAGTCTATTCAAATTCTCTCTAAGATTGATCCAAGAGATTTGAAATTCCAGCAACCATGAACAACAAGCTCTCTCTCTCTCTCTCTCTCTCCTCAACTATGGTGATCGGTTCACTAGGAGAAGAAGGAGACAACTTTCTCATTTGTTTCTCCTAAACCATGACTTTCACCCACATGTATGATCACATACTTGACATGTGTGACATCTCCAAATGGAAATTCCTTCAACATGCAATCTTTAAGTTCCCAAAGCTTTTAGATTTAGTCCTTATACAAAGAGCATCCTTTCTTTCATTTCTTTCTTTTTAGTCCTATACACTTAATCTAGCTATCATGATACACATCAGATTAATTGTCTTAGAAATCAAGATAGTAACATTCTTCTAAGCCTAGTTTTGGTGTATTACATCCTTCTCTCATTTACACTTACTTTCACACACACAAGACACATGTTTAAGTCCTAATATTGCAAAGATTTTACATGCAATTCTCCTTTCCATCAATGGTTTCAAATTAGTCCTTTTAAGTTAACTAACATACAATGCAAATTTCTTAATATAACCTTAACCCATTCAAATACTAATTCTAAAGATATCTTTTTATTCATCATAAAAATCCATAGTTTAACTTAGTATTCGATTTAGCCTTTAATTGATTGACTATTCATGTTTTTCATTATTTAAAAAAATGGTCCTAATTGACTTACTTGATTTATAAATTGACATATTAGAACAATTAATCTAACAATCAAATTAGTAACATATCTGAATTTCAAACATTAAATTCGACAAGGCAGTTCTTTACTAATAGCTCTCTTAGAGGGGTAAAATTACTAACCCGATTTTGAGTGTGTTACAATTCCCTCCATTTAAAGGAAATTCATCCTCAAATTTCTCTCAAATTAGGAAGTCAATATTGGAATCTTATTACAGAACATGTATCAGCACAAAATTTAGAATATCTTTAAATATTCTTACTTTCAAACAGAAGAAACAATCATGCTAGTTGCAAGTCACAGTTAGTGAACAGAAATTTAAATCCTAGGTGGCTTATGCAGGATGCAGACTTACAATAAACTTCGGTTTAGTCCGAGAATCGACTAAACTCTAGCTTTGATACCAATTTTGTAACACCTCCTTCCCGGTTTGAAAGAAAACCAGGATCAGAGATGTCACCAGAAAACAAATCAGAGAATTAGACGTTCAAATTAAACTCAAACATTCACAAAACATGTTTAACATCAAGTCAAAACATTACTCCTTAATTAAGAGAAACTTGAACTAACCATTACTGATTTTAGCCAATGGGGACTAAATTATAAAGTTTCAAAAGTTTAGGGACCTATTTGTAAATTATAAAAAAAATAGAGTAATTTCAATACAAACAAAGATCATGGTCAAAAAATAGATATTTCTATTTTTCATAGATCATGCATAGGTGATAGATATACTTATTATTATCCATACTTATTCACCCATTCATTCATTCAGATCATGACATAATCAATCAATCTTTTTGTTACAAAACTCCAAATATATTTGTTTAACAATATTGATAGCCTTAGACATCCATGCTTGTATAAAACTCCATAATCGATCATTTAATCATGTACGCAAATTTCTTTACAATTTTACAATCCAACCATTTATTCATGACTTTTCTTATTAATAGCTAGAATCAAAAGCCTTAAACCGATCTATCTAACATATGACCCTATTAGGGTATTCACCCAAGATTAACACAGGGATGTATCACCAAGGCATGCGCAATCAACCAGTTCTTATGTTAGGAATAACACGAAGATAGTGGAGAACACTTCCATGAACTTTAAAGCAAGAAACCCAGTTGCCACGGCATCCATCCAGTCCAAGTTGCCGCGGCAGATATTGTGACCTAGTTGTCATGACAATTTATCTGGACTCAGTTGCCACAACAATTGATTTACCTCAGCAATCAATTGCCCTGACAATCCATTCAGCAATTGCACCACTACTCATAACACTGTCTATTCTCATAATCGATTATACTAGCTATTTATTTTACTTACCTGGTTATTTTACTTGTTATTTTTCATCATCTATCACTTTTAATATTATTCTTTTTCAGTGCAAGAAGCTAGACATTGGAGTTTCACCAATCTCTATGGAGATGATCTTTAACTATAATATTACTTGCGACGTGTTCACTTGCACCGTTTGTGTTGCACTTAAATCATGCAACAATCATTTCCTCCGATTGGGACTTGTGGCCTTCTCTCCACGTTGCTGGGAATACCTTGTTCTATTCTTGCCGCTGCTTCCTCGATACGTTGTTGTATTGCTCATGTACCTTGCAAAAATTAAACAAGAAACCTCACCCGAAAAATAAAAAATGCAAAGAAATGTATGACTCACACTCGTGTTTGCACTCGTAGATGGCTTTTAGGACTCTCTGATGATCTCACCACTCTTTCCTTTTTCCACTCGTGTTCTATCTCGAAGTTCTTAAAAGAACTAACCTTGATTTTTCAAATGTTCGTTGTGGAGTCGGCTTGTGAATGATATAGGGTAGGAAGATGAATAGGTAAATAGGGTAGGCTTAGAAACAAAGGCTAGGGTGGCTAAAAAAGATAATATCGAGAAGAAATAAGAAAAATCTAATTGAGATCTTGTACTCAAATATTTTTGTTTTTTTCTTCTTTTTTTTCTTTTTTTTCTTTTTCTTCTTTTTGAGTTGTTTCACACACTAGAAGAAAGAAGAACCGAGTACCTTGATTTAAACTAGCTCAGATGCCAAATAATATGTGCTCGCCTCCGTAGGTTGAAGTTGAGACGTATTCGTTTTTCGATCGTAAATCAAGGTGTATTTGAAAACTGTTGTTGAAGGGTAGCAAAAGGGTTCGGTGGGATTAAACAAGGAAGATGAAAATAGTAAAGTGTATGGATGGTGTGGATGATTGGTTGGGAGGGAATGGATTTTTGGATAGATTAACGAATAGTTTGGATGGAACATGGCCCATTAGTTATTGAGATCTAGGAACCAACATTATAATTTGATAGAAAAGTAGATGGTGGAATGTGACCCACTAGTTATATGCAACTAGGAACCAAAATTGTAAGATGATGGAAGGCAGAGGTTGGCAATCACAAAAACAAGCTTGGAAGTCAAGAAGTTCAATGAAGAACAATGAGGAGAACAATCTCACAAGTATATTCAAATTCTAAGTTGTGTTTTCAAATGACCAAAAGCCTTCTATTTATAGGCTTACAAAGGATATGAAAGGCCAAAATTCATTCCTTCATTCAAGATGATGCATAAAGCCTCTTCATTAGTGATGAAATGTGAATGGACATGCCTATTGAAAGTGAATGGTTGCAAATCTCGTATGACTTTTCAGCCTGCACTACCTTCGGTAATGTGGACATATCTCAAGCTCTCGATATCGGATTGATGCGATTCAAAATGCGTTGAAAAGATAAGAGACATGAGATTAAGTTTCATGCAGACTTCACAGCCCATATATGCTTGGATTCTACTCAAAGACGGAAAATAATCCGACTAACGTTTTTGGTGATGAATCGGCCCCAATGCATCCTCTTTCATTGAATATGAATGGCCATCATATGAAAAAACATTTTTGGATCAAGATCCTTATTATTGCCATCCATTTAAGAGTCAAATAAAGGTGTATCTTGTCTTTCCTTCTTCTATCTCTTGGTGTCCCAATCCTCTCTAAATGACCTGGACAATGATTTCCCTTCAAGCTCCAAGTTGACGTTCCACTTGTACACCTATATGGTCAAATTAAACACATTAATCTGTTTATCCTGAAATATATTTACATAAATGAACAAAAGTAGAATTTCAAAATTGTTTTGTTTACTCAAACATTAAAGCATTTCAAGTAAATTTTTATAGTATTTGTTGAGTTGATCGAACAATCGAAATTGGAAAGAGTTTGTTTCACAAGATCGTACTGGTACTTGAAGATATCGTACCGGTACGCTCGGTTGAACTGTATCGATAGGGGATATGTATCAGTACGAAAAGAGCTCACTGGATTCTGAAATAACTAAAGCGTATCGGTATGCTTACATGGCCGTACCGGTACGCATAGGTCAAATTGGCTTTTTGACCTTGTAAATTTCGAATTTGTTTCAAATAACTTTGATATTCGATCTTTCAAAAACGTTATTTGTACACTTAGCCATTTTTCAACGTAATTTGAAAACTTAGCTTTTTTTCAAATTTGAATTTGTGAGTTAGTTCAAAGCTTTAAAATTTATTTTCTTTTTTTAACTTAGATTATATTCGAATTGTCTCCCTTTTTGGTAGATCAAAACAATGAGAAGCAAGAAAAACATAAACCAAGCAAGATAAACATAGTAAACATATCCATAAATAATAAGCAATATACAAATCCAACAAAATAATCCAACATAATCCCTAAATATAAAGCAATCCAAAGTGTCATAGCCACAACAAAATAATCCAACATAATCCAAAGTGAAATGAAATAAAGCTAAGCCTCTGGTGCATCATCGTCGCCATTAACATCATCCTCGGCATCATCCTGAAGAAGCTCAACCAAATACTCTAAGATCTTAAGACGTTCATCAACTGAATCAAATCGACATATAATGTAACCCTCCATTTGAGTGATCAACTCTGAAAGTGATACCAAAGAGACATCTCTTTCAGGTACTAGATCAATTGGCTAATGTGTCAATTGACGTGCTAGAGCTGGCCATGGAGCGCAAGGAATCCACTCGCCGTTGACGAGATCGAAATGAGCCCTTCGAAGAGATGGAGCATCAATCTTATTTCATAGACGGAAGGGAGTATCTATAGAGAAATTTATGCCCTCCTCAATAAAGATATGGTTGAGGACGCAACTGTAGTAAAAGGAAGTGATCATAGAGGTGTCACGATTGTTTATGATGTAAACGAGGTCGAAAAAAATAATTCGAGCAAGATTGATGCATTTTCTAGTGTGGAAGCATTGAATCCACAAAGCATCGGCAATCCTAATGGTAGAATACTTACCTCCATATGGCCAAAACCACAAAGTGATAATGAGATGGAGAAAGCGGTCATGGGCGTTTAGGGCAGTAACATGCCGGGGGCTGGAGAATCAGGAATAGGTTGATCCTCATTATCAAGACCGATGTTTTCTAGACCTAGATGGGTGGCAATTCTTTCAATGTCTAGTTGAAAGGGCTTCCCCATAAGATAAGACTTTATGGCAATAACAGTTTCACCTTAATCATCAAGAAGACAACGAGTGTTGGAAAAAAATCGGGTTAAAGTTGGAAAATATTCGGGATTGAGCTGAAGCATGTTAAGAAATTCCCATCACCTCGTAAGATTAAGTTAAGGAAATTTAAAAGCAGGATCGGACATAAATTCAAAATCTACAACACGCTTATCCCGAATAGTAAAATTTTTGAACATATCAAAGTTTACCCTTTGATTTTGTACTCGGGGTTCATCAAAACACGTATCAAATGAAGTAGGTAAAATGAATTGAGGTTCAGGTTCAGGTGTTGCCTGACTCGCACAAGGTAAACTCGTGCGATGACGTTTTGTCGCAAGTTTTGATTTTGGTGCCATTTTAAAAAATAAAAAGGATTTAAGTTTCTAGACACACTAAGGATAAGAGGCCTCCTGCTAAAACAATAAGCACGGTGTATTTCATATTCATCAATTTCAGTCCATAATGTAATAATACGTAAAAATTTAGATGCATTACAATTTAAACTATCATGAATCAAATGTACTAAAAACGTGTCCATCAATTTCAGTCCATTAATTGCTCAAATGTACTAAAAACCTAGATGCAATAACCTAAAAAATAAATATAATATTCGAATAAATAAGTATAAAATGTACTAAAAACCTAAAAAATTAAATACAAAAACCTAAAAACCTAGATGCAAAAACCTAAAAATTTTGTATTTAAATTATCAAATGTACTCAAACTTTCAATTTAGATGCACAAACCTAAACAATAAGTATAATATTCGAATAAATAAGTATCAAATGTATTAAAAACTTAGATACAACAACCTAAAAACCTAGATGCAAAAACCTAAAAAATTTGTATTTAAACTATCAAATGTAGTCAAACTTTCAATCTAGATATACAAACTTAAAAAATAAGTATAACATTTGAACAAATTAAAGGATATTATAAAAATACCTCGAAAAACATTGAAAATAGACGAAAGAAGTGATGGGTATGCACGATACATTAATTGAAGATGATATCCTTTGAAATCCTTGTAAAACTCGTGAAGTTTGATGGATTTTGAGTGAAAATTGAGAGGTTTTTTTAGGGATTCCACTAACCCACCACCTTTGAAATATTCATTTTCCTTATCTATAGCTGCATGGCGTGGGAATGGGATGGATTCCACTAACCCACAACTTTGTTTGTAACGCCCTGGTTTTGGGCCTAGATGTTTTAGAAGTTGAATCGGGCCGGTCGAGAACGGTTCGAATCTTTAAGGGTGATTTAGGGAACACCTAGTTTGGGATGCTTTAAAAATATGGAAAATATCTAAAAAACTTCATTTATTAAACTAAAGGTTATGGTGAAAACAATTTTACAAAATGTGATTTGGAAATACTACATTTCGGTGTAGTGACCAAATTGTAGTTTTTGCAAAAGTTGACTAGTGACTGTTTTGTAAAGGATTGAAATTTTGAATATTTAAGGAGCTAATTTTACCAAATTGTTTTTCATCAGATTTCTCTTTAATTTGGGAGTTTTTAATAATGTTTTAATTAAGCAATAAAGGAGAATTAAAAAGAAAATCTAAGGTGACTTTTTCATAACTACCTTACGTTAGTTTTCTCTCATTTTATTTTCTCTCAACTTCCACTCAGCCAAACACATATCCCTCATCAAATAACCTTTAATTTTCATCTCTTTTGCTGAGATTTCACTATCCTAAAGATTTCTAATCTTTACCTCACCAAATCCTTTTGTTTTCACTTTGGATTTTCAAGAAATCTTGCCCAAATTGAGGAGAAATCAACTATTAGAGATAAGCTTCGTCCTTCTCCTCTAATGATCAGTTCTTTACTGAAATTCTCAAGTTATCAATCCTTTGTTAATGATTTTTGTGTTGCTTTAATGTTAGAAACATGAAATTGTGGTAAAATTCAAGATTCTTGGTGAGATCTTGATGATTTTCGTAACTCTTTGTTAGGCTCTGTTTTTAGGTTGGTTTCTAATGTATTTTGGATGATAATTGATGCTATAAATAAGGTTTTATCAAATAAATCCCGAATAGGTTTGGATTCCTAAGTTTTACATGTTAGATTTGTGGTTTTGGGGTGATTTTGGTGATCTGTTGTTGTTGGAGATATAAGGACGTGTTTGTGATGATTTTTGGTGTTGATTGAGGTTTAGAAATGATTAGAATTGAGAGATCTTGGCTGGGCTTTGTTTTGGGAAAGTTTGGAGATGATTTCGGTTATTTTGGGTAGCCGAAATGGTGGTTTTGTGTAGTGCAGCGAGTTTGAATGAGTGGCTGGTGATTTCAATGCATGATGATGCATTAATCCTCTGCTCTTATGTGATATAAACAGGGGAGACATCTTCAAACGCTTTTGGTGTTGATCTAGAAGTGCCGGTAGCCTAGATATCGTTTCGGCAAGCAAGCGAAACTTATTCGGTGAGTGTGAATGGTTTTAGAAGTCCTTGAGGGACAAAGGAACAAGGTTTTGGGATTTAGGATTGGTTTGGAACACCATCCTAAGTCCGGAAGTAAGTATGGCTAGAATTGCTCTCAATATGTGGTTGATGCCCCTAAATGCTTTTAACATGTTTTTGTTTTGAGATAGACAAATTCCTAATGTTTTAAGCATGATTTACAACATGGAAAGATGTTATGTATTGATCCCATGTGATAGCATGTTGATAAGAAGAATTTTGAGATTTTGATTTAATGAAATGCATGAATTGTGGTTTTGAAATGGGATGAGAATGATTTGAGAAATGTTGCATCAAAACAGTAGGTGAGATGATGATTTTAATATAATATTTTGGCATAAATGATGAGATAATTACCGGATATAATTGGTCGACCAATAGGATGAAAGTTCACTATTGTAACGCCCCGGTTTTGGGCTTAGGAGTTTTGGGTGTTGACCGGTTCGGTCAAAGTGCTGTTCGAATCTAAAAAGGTGAAATTAGGAAAGCCTAGTTCGGGTTGCATTAAAAATGTGGAAAAATGTTCTAAAATCATCTTTTAATATAATTAAGTGAACTGTGAAATCAATTTTGGAAAATGAGTTTTGGAAGGGTGACATTTTGGCTAGTGACCAAAATGTAAATTTTGAAAGTTTTGTGACTGTTTTAGAAAGGGTTGAAACTTTGAATCTTTAAGGAGCTATTATTCCAAAAGTAGTTTCTCCAGATTTTTCTAAGATATTTTAAGGATTTATTCTGATTTTTAAACATATCAAAAGAGGAGGGAAAGCCATTTAGGCCATTTTGATAACTAACTTCCCCTTTTCTTTTCTCTCATTTTCTCTCAACCCAAACACTTTCTTTCCAGAGAATTGTTTCTGATTTTCTCACCTAAATCTCTCCTTTCAACTCTCTTTTGATTCCTAATCATCATATCTACAAAACCTCATCATTTGCTACTTGATTCATCAAGGTTTTTGATTCCAAAAAGAGGAGAAACTCAAGTTTGGAGGTAAGAACGTCTTTCTCCTCTAAACTATCAGTTCTTTACTGAAATTCCTAAGTTTTCAATCCTTAATTGATGTTTTATTAAAGGCTTTTGAGTTGTGAATTGGATCTTGGCTTATAATGCAAGATTTGGTGATTTTTGATGATTTTCGTTTGATCTGTTAAATCTGTGATTTGAGATGTGTTTTTGATGTTATTTGGACTCTAAATTGATAAGGAATTGAGTTTTGATTAATGCAATCCCGGATAGGTTGAGTTTCCTAAGTTTAGCTTGTGATTCTTGATTGTTTTTGAGGTGATCTTGAGGATCTGGTGTTGCTGGAGGTATAAGGATGTTAATAGGTTCTTTTTAGATGTTAAATGATGTTAAAGGATGTTAGGTTTTGATGGTTTATGGCTGGGCTTTGTTGAGAAGTGGTTTGGATGCATTTTCGGTTGTGTTTGGTGGCCGGAAATGGAGTGTGGATGAGAGCAGCGAGTTTAGGTGCTTTCATTGAAGCTATTAATGCATGATGATGCATTAATCCTCTGCTTTGATGTGTTAAAACAGGGGAGGCATCTTTGGATCCAAGAGTTGTTGATCCGGATGCTTGAATTGGTGCTTTGGCAAGAGGTGAAGTGGAATCGGTGAGTGAAATTGGGTTTTCGGCTTTGAAACCAATGTCTTGGGAGCTTAGTTTAAGTCTAAACAACTTTGCTAAGCTCAAGTGTAAGTTTTCAAAAGAACTCTCTAGTGGTGGCCATGGATTGATTGTTATGCAATGTGGTTTATTGCATGTTTTAAATTCTGTTTTGAAAGCATGATTTAGCATGGTTATTGCTGATTTTGTAAGCCATATGTTGAAGGAAGCTCAAGGTAAGAGTTCCTTGTTTTTGAGTATTATTAAAATGTGGATTGATGCTTATAAATGCATGATGTTTATGGCTTGGTTTAATGCTTTAAAACAGTGGATTATTTGATGATAATGATGTATATTGGCAAGTGATGTTTTGAAAAGGTTAAGGTCACTAAGGTGGTTAAAAGTCCTTGAGTGAGCCTTGTTACTTAAGAACATCAAGGTGGTTAAAAGTCCATGATGATTCTTGTTAAGGTCACTAAGGTGGTTAAAAGTCCTTGAGTGAGCCTTGTTACTTAAGAACATCAAGGTGGTTAAAAGTCCTTGGATGATTCTTGTTAAGGACACAAAGGTGGTTAAATTTCCTTGTGTGGTCCTTGCCATGGTGTTTAAAAGTCCATGGGCCAAGGTGTTTAAAAGTCCTTGGGGCCAAGGTGTTTAAAAGTCCTTGGGAAGAACACTAAGGTGGTTGAAAGTCCTTATGTGGTTCTTGAAGATTATAAGATCACAATGGTGTTTAAAAGTCCATGTGTGAGTCTTATGTTGATCTTGTTTTTAAAAGATGAAACTTATCACTTGTGGCCAATATGACATGAATTGATATGGAAGCATGTATTGCTTGTTTAAGGATGCTAGTGAGCATGTATATATGATGCTTTGAAGTATGATTTATAAAGTGGTTTATAAATGCATTATTGAATGGTTTTTAAGAGCATTCCTCACTAAGCTTTTGCTTACGCTCTCTTTCGTTTTCTTAAATCAATAATGCAGAACATTAGAGTACTTTGAGGGCAGCAAGGAGGGCAAGTAATCAAGTGGAAGTAAAGCTCAAAGTATGGAAGGTTTTCTTAAGTACACTTTAGCTTTTGGTAATTTGGCAATGGGGGACCTATGTGTATGTTTTGGGAGATGTTGTGAACTCCCTAAGTATGTTGAATGATGTTGAGAATGCTGGTTTTGTGTTTGGCCATTACATGCTTGAATTGGAAGCTTATGCTTGAATGGTTTGCTTGTGTAGGAAGCATGCCTATAGATTTGTGGCTTTTCATGTATGTTGTTATTTTGATGAGTTGTTGATGCAAGTATGTCTCATATATGTTGAATTGCATGTTGGTAAAGTTTGGTGGCATTTGGAGCATGTATGGTTGATCAATTGCATGTTTTAAGAAGCCCTTTGCTGCAATCTGTGCAGGGCGTTTCGGAACAGAGACTACCGTTCCGGAACGGGTGCCTTAAATGAACCCAGGCGTCCGAAATGGTAGGCACCGTTCCGAAACGGAAGGGCCACTGCCAGCCCGTGTTTCGGTACGCGTTGCGGAACGGCCCCGCGTTTCGAAACGGGCTCTGCCAGTTTCGGAACGGGTGACCGTTGGGGGCTGACATTGGCAGTTAAATGTTTTGTATTGTTTGCATTTTGGTCCTGAATCATGTTTGTGCAATCGTATGAGTTTGGGAAGTCCTTTTGAGCTGAAATTTGGTAGTGAAGCATGAAACCTGACTAATTACAAGTTGGTAACTTTAATTTGGGTTAAGCCCTCATGTTTATCAGAAATTACAATTTGGTCCCTAAGGTTGTAAATTGTTCAATTGGGTCCCTGTTTGATCTCTGATGTTTATGATCTTTGAGTTTGATGTTGTATGATCACATCTAAGGGTTAAAATGCATCTAGACAAGACTAAAAAAAAGGGTCGTTAATCAAGGTTGACTTTCGGGTTGACTTTGGTTTTCCCCGTGTGACTTTCTTAATTCGGGTCAACCGTCTAGGCCGGGTTAAGGGGGTTACAACTATAAACTAAAAATTCATACGTGCTCTTTGGAGTCGGGCAATGGGGGTAGTGTCGTCCTGATCCAAAGTGAGAATCTGATGATGAGAGATACCATCATGGTAGGACTTGGTGAAATACCCAAGCTTTGTGGCGAAGAGAGATACTGCCATGAGAGTCCGGTGATGTGAGATTCCACCGAGGTAGGACTTGACTTTAAGTCAAGCTAATCCGCATATCCGAGTAAAGATGTAATATGAAATGCCAATATATGAAATTGTATTTGATTCACATGTACCAAATGTTGAGATGTTTTATGCTTGAGAAAATGCATATGAGATTGTGGTTTATGAAATGCTTGTTTTGTTAAGCATGAGTATGGATTTGCCATGATATTTGCATTGGTTTAATGCATGAGTTAGAATAAGGGTACATGTGTTTTCAAATGGAGAATTGCTTTGAAGTGGTTTTCAAGCATGAGATAGAAAGAGCATGTTGTAGAAAATGGTTTTTGAGATAGAGTTTTAAAGTTGCATTGTTGTGTTGGTTTTCTTAGAGCTTGCCTCACTAAGCAAATGTGCTTACGCTCTCTTTTACCAACAATGCAGATAATTGAGACATCTTTGGGCAGCAAAGAGGCTAAGGACATCCAAGGAAGTGAAAAGCTCAAGTATGGTGACTTTTGCATATTCTCTAGTAATGATAATTGGCAATGGGGACTATGGTTGATTTTAGGAGATGTATTTTTGAACTCCCTATGGTTGTTGCAAGTTTGCAATGATATTTGTGGATTGTAAATGTCCTTTATGGTTTGGTTTGTGGCTTGAGGCTTTTGTATGGTTTTTATGACTAGGGAGCATGCCTATAGACTCTTTGATAACATGCTTGATGCCATGCTTTAGCTTAAGCTTCATAATAATGTTCTTTGATGTTTAATCATGATGTTAGTGTGATATGGTATAATTTGTGATGTGTTTGAATGTGAAAAGAGGAGAAAAACCAGAAAAATGTATAGTTGCAGGGCAGGGTGTATCGAAACACCCTTAACCGTTTCAGAACAGGGGCCTAAAATTGCCATAATGTTTCGGAACAAGTAAGAGTGTTTCGGAACACTTCAGCTACTGGAGAGCCATGTTTCGATACGGGTTTCAGAACGAGCCCGAGTACCGAAATGGTCAGTCCAGTTTCGATACGGCCATTTCGATACAGGGGACATCATTTCGAAACACCCGACCGTTGGACTGCATTTTGAATTGTTCAAGTTCTTGTTTCTTACATTTTAGTCCTTGATGATTATGGATGCAATTGGATGAGCTTGAAATGTTTGATTGAGCTGATTTTTTTACAGAGAAGCATGTAATTGAACTAATTGAATATTGGTAAACTTAAAATCTGCAAAGCCCTTGTAATTTGCAAAATTTACGTTTTGGTCCCTGAATGTCTAATTTGTGCAATTGAAACCCTTTTCGCTTTCCGATCGACGTGCCTTCCTTTCTATGAACTTGGGTGATCACATAGGACTAAAGATTGCATTTAGTAAAGATAAAAAGAAAAAAAATGGGTCGTTAATCAAGGTTGACTTTCAGGTTGACTTTGGTGTAATCTTCGTAGTTCGGGTCAAGCGTATAGGCCGAGCTAAGAAGGTTACATTGTTTAACTAAGTTGAATGGCCAATCTTCATTGATAATACTTTATGATTTTGTATTTGAAGTCTTTTCTTAATGTTTATATCGATTATACATTAGGTGTTTTTTGCAACATTCGAAGCACAAGACAAGCAACATTAACATAAGAGACAAAAAAGAAAGATGACCAAGAGAGCCATTTTGGGGGGATGCAACTACCCCAAAACAAAATTTAGGTTGCAAAGATGCATCAATGATGTGTTAGAGATGCAATCGTGCCTTGTGATTTAAATCTTATTACTGGTAGGTGTTTTCTGTTGATTAATTATCTAATTTCAAGGTATATAAGTATAATTATATTTACACATGGTTGTGGCAAGGGGAAGAAAATAAAAAAAAACACCATAATTGCAAATAACATAAAAGTAAAGTAAGTACAAAACCAACTTCATACAATCTGAAATATTAAAACTTAATAGTATTTCCAGCATACAACTATTATTTCATGTATGTATAACTAGAATAATATAACTAAACTAAGTCTCCCAATGGACATAGAAAAGAAGGAAAATCGCGACCCTCATCCATCATACAATAGTTACTTCGAATTTTGATATGTTATCGAGTCACACTCAGACCTAGTTCTGTTTATCATGAGAGGGAAAAATCATAGAAATTAACATTAGCAATCGCAACAACAAAGAAACTAAAACATGTTTTTTAAGTCAACTAATCACTAATAAACCTAATTCTTAACTTACAAGAACAAAGAGTATAATTTTTGGACGAGAACACACACTACCAATCCTTATTTGGTTGCCAATCCAAAATAATTAGATCTTTTTCCATATTTTTCAATTGATTTGTATATGTAGCCTGCGAAAAAAATATTATCAATATACATAACAACAAAGCGTAATTATTATTATATTTCATATTTAATTACCTCAGATATGTCGTCTTCTTTGTTTGTGTTGGGCATGCATCCAACTAATTTTGATATTTGAAGTGCATTAGTGTGTCTCGTATCCTGATCCAAAGGCTTGTTCGGAGAAGGTTTAGAGGTTTTATACAAGTCTAACGTGGCATCTTCATCATATTAAACACTTGTTGGGTTGGACGATGAAGCTTGGCGCTTAGTTCTCTTGGGTTTTCCTCTTCCTGTTTCAAGAACTATAGGATAACCAATTCCAAGAGTCTCTTCGCTTATAGTGGTTCTCTTTTTACATCCCACTTTCACCGCTTGCAATTTGAGATTCATTTTTGCAAATTGATCTTTAATATCATTAAAAGTTTTGAATGTCTGTGATGCACAATGACATATAGTCATACAATAAGAGGTTAGATTGGAATACCTGGCTTGAACTGTTTTTGGATAATTATCTTCGACATTTGTATTCTTATTTTGTAACCCAACATCTTTCTTCGCATAAATAGTACATCGTTTCATTATACATCATATGGGTATTTCCTTTGTCATTTTATATTTCAACACGGCAAACATATGAAGTCACAGAAATCAAACGGACTCCAACTTCATACAACAATAGTACATAATATCATGTGTGGTATCTTTAAGTACAATATACAGCTTCTCCTTGTCAACATTTTCTAACCAATAACACATGCACTCGTTTTGTACTTCCATTTTTTTGACCAAATAATAACCTTTATAGGACATTTCTTTACACAAAGTAGCAAAAGCATTTCTCGTATATACTTAGGCTGCATTACGTTTTAAAGTTGCCAACACACCGTCATAATATGGTTGTTCATTGTAGAGCGTTTGTGTGTTCTCTATTTACGAACGCAAGTGCACACTCCTGTAAAGTTATAGTATATAAGATATCGTCTCCCACAGGGATTGGAACAGCTTCTTTGAATGTTTTCCTACACAAGGAAATAGTAAATTGCACAATTAAAATTCTGAATATCAAAAAGCATAAAAGTAAATACACAGGTAATTGAAGAGAGATAGAGATCAGGTTGATAGATTGGGATAGGTAGTTATAGCTCAGTAGTGTGTAGATTGTGTTGTAAAGATTAAGTGTGCTTTGCGCTGCCATGATTTGCTGCCTTGGCGGGTAATGGCGGAATGAAGCGGTGGCAAATTTCGCTGCCACGGTGGCACTCTGTTCTTGCAACTTTCGTTGTCCCTGTAGGTGAGATGGAGAGAAGTCCCAGCGGCAAGTCTGGCAGATACTCCAAGTTCGGTGAAGCAATTCTGAAGTGATCCTACCTATGTCTAGGCTAGGATTCTGTTGTTGCGCGATGTAGGCAATACCTAGCTATCGCAGCGTAAACCTAACACAGACAGTCAATGTTTGGTTGCTCCTCTTAGCCGCTGAAATTCTAACTTATGTCTAAACTAAATTAGTCAACACCTCGTCATGATGAGACTGTGCTTAATTCTTTCGTGAGTTTGACATTGTCGTGCCCGACAAATGGATTCTTCAACTGGACTTTTGGAACTAATTGAAGGAAGTGAAGCACATGAATTAAGCAAACTAAGAGTATTTTATTGCAAAAACAACTTAAACTATTACAATAGTTTCTCACAACTACTTTACATACAAAAACCTAAACCCTATGATAGACTAGGAGGTAGCTAGGGTTATCTAAAAACGTGATCTATATCCCTATTCCCTCAAATACATGGGTATATATAGGGCTCATGGCCTTAAGTTTGAGTCTTCCTTGGAGTTGAAGTCTTTAAAGATGCTTTACATTAATGCTAACTTCTTTGACTTGAATGTGGACTCCTTTTGGGCGTTGCCTTCTCCAGCAAGTAAAGATAAGTACTCCTACTTATCAATCTTTAATCTGCTCTGCACCTCGTTCCAGGCTTCAGAAAATTGCAAGGTTGGGCTTGTTGAATTCATAAAATCATCATCTATAAATCGAAGCCCATCTTGGTTGAGCCTGTGTATTGCCACCTAGGCGACTGGCTGCTATGGCGGCGTCCTTGGTGGCACTTTGGAACTGCTTCAGTACGGCTCCTTTTTTCTCCCTGCTTTCATGTCCTCTCATCCTCTACACAACTAAGGCACTTGAAAATGAAAACTACACTAAAACAATATCTTTTCTTAACCAAATATAGAATATTCAATAAAAGCATGGTAAAAGAGCAAATACTATTATTATGCATGCAATGCATCTAAATGTGCCTAAATGAGCTTAAGAACAAGAATAATAAGGGCAGGAATGTGTACAAACTATAGAACTTATGGACACTCTACACACCCCCAAACTTGAACTATTGCTTGTCCTCAAGCAATGCAACCTAACTAGTAAACTTGCCCCTTGCACAAAAATTAACAGAAACTTAGCCTTTAACTTGATTTCTTACCTCAAGGTCGTGGCACCGATTTTATGTTAGTGATAGGGAATGACATGAAATAACTTAGAATTTAATTTTTTTTATGTCGGTGCAGTGTGTGTAGGTCTGTTTCCATGCTAAACATGCTGAGTATATTAAGTAACAAAGAATGCTAAAAATAATGGAATTCGAAAAAGGATATGAGTTGCTGCCATGGCAGCACGGTTAAGCACTTATTTCCTCCTTTTTCTTATCATGGCCTCAAGGGCTTCAGCTCATCACAATTATTCTCCAGGTCTGAAGCTAAGATATGAGCGTACTAAGAAACTCCGAACCCTTTGAATAGAGTCACCCCGTGAAGGCTTTCATTCACTCTTGCTAATTTGTTTATCACTTCAAATAATTTTAGATACTTGGACTTTGATAGCAGTGGAGTGTCCTTGTTCATGATCCTCCCTAGAGCCTATTTCGGGCACCTCTAGGGTATTAAGCATTTTTGTGCTGCGGCCATGGCGGCTTGCTTTTTTTTCTTTTTTAACTTAGCTACCCTGTGCTGCCGTGGCGGCAATCCTGCATCTAATTAAGAAATTTTCATTAAATAAAGCAAGCAGTGTTAAAGTTAGAACTCAAGAAAAACTCAGCACTTAGCAGACAGTGTAAGAATAATTGGCAAAAAATATTTCTAAGTATTTTTCATGCTTCTTCCCATGATTAAGTTCAATTTTAAGCATGGGGCGAATATAGAAGTCGGCTAACTATCTTTGGCACAAGTTTTTAAGCTAAGACTTTCTATTTCATTATGTGCTAGGGTAGAATTTACACATGCTGCTACATGCGGCTATGTAACCCCCTTAGCCCGGCCTAGACGCTCGACCCAAACTACGAAGATTACACGGGGAAAACCAAAGTCAACTTGTTAAAGTCAACCTTGATTAACGACCCTTTTTTCTTTTAAACTTTTCTAGATGCACATTATTAACCTATGTGAAAGGCGAAGCAACATAGCGGAAGCGACACAACGAACAAGGTTCAATTAGGGGTTCAATTGCATACGATTGTCCTTTAGGGACTAATTTGTAAATTTCCAAAATTATAAGAAGTTAACATGATTTAACGTTACCAAACCAAAATTAGACTTATTTTATTCCAACATGTCAATTCTCATCTTCAACGGATCATTCAAACTCATTTAATTAAACATTCAAGACCAAGGGACCAAAATCTAAGAAACAGAAACCTGAAACAATTCAAAATCAACTCCAACGGTAGGGTGTTTCGAAACACAAGGCTCGGTACCGAAACGGTCGTTTCGAAACCAGGTTGACCGTTTCGATACTCAGGTGCATTCCGAAACCCGTATCGAAACACACCTTTCCAGTAGCAAAATCGTTTCGGAACGTTCCTACTCGTTCCGAAACCTTATGGCCATTTCAGGCCTTTGCTCCGAAACAGGTAAGGGCGTTCTGATACGCCTTGCCCTGCAACAGCAGATTTTGCTGGTTTTTCCCATCTTTTCACATCCGAAAGCACTCCAAATCATACCACAACATACATACAACATGTTTAAGCACCAAAGATCATCATTACGAAGCATAAACCAAAACATGACATCATTCATGCAAGCATAGGTACTAAAGGTATGCTCCCTAGTCTTCCAAGCCATACAAAGCCAAAACCAATCATTCAAACAAAATTCATCACCCAAAGGCCATTTACAAACCAAAGACAAACAACAAAACATGCTCAAAGTAACTAACAACATCTTCAAACATCCAAGAGTAGAAATCCCACCCATTGCCTCTTTTTACACCAAAGAAAAACCATATACTTTGCTAGACTAAAGTGCTTGGATTCCCCTTGCTTTCTCGTTGCCTCGAATGCCTAGTTCTTTGTATTGATGAAACAAATGAGCGTAAGCACAAAGCTTAGTGAGGATCGCTAAACAACATTCATCAATGCATTCTACACAATTGGCAAATCATCATTTATCAACACATGCATTTACATAAAACATGCCCTCTCATGGCATTAGTGCACTTTTAGAATACATGCTCATATACATCACTTAAGAACATCAAATAAACCTTTGCTCATGTTTTACCAAGCATCTCATGCTTAAACCATTAAACACAACATTATATTGGCTTACAAGTGATCATTTCTCAAACCATACCAAAATCAACTCAAGACACAATCGGATACGCGGATTACAAGCGTTGTCCCACACGCTTCATACATACTACCGGACTACACACGGTGGAGATCAATGGTACAATCACAACCCTTCAACACCCGTGATGGAGATTAATGGCACAATCACAACCCCTCAACATCACTCATCGGTAGTTGTATAATTCCACTAACGAGAGTACGAGACACATACCACAAGACTCACACACGGGATTAAATCATTCACCATTGTGATCTTAGCCTCAATCGTTAGAGTACTTGGATGGAGATTACGACACAACCCCTCGACATCCAAGGCGACTTTATTCACGGTGCACCCAATCTTATAGCCGGCTAACTATATCCGATTAATGCAACCAAAAACCATTTCCATCACTTGCCAATATAATCATTTAACCTGATTAATCCACTGTTTTACAAGAATAAACACAATTTCATTTCCACAAGCATAACATGCTTAATATCATATGCATTTATCACATGAAAACCAAGGATCACTTGCATAGTGCATCCTTAACATAATGGCATTAAAATCCAGCAACAATCATGCTTAAAAATAGTAATCAAATCCACATCTAACTCAAGTGCATTTTCATCAAAACATAGCACATTTCCGAGAGAGACTTTCGAACAACTTACTCTTGAGCTTAGCTAAGTGTTTCAAACTTACTCTATGCTCCCAAGAACATGCCCAAAGCATTACAAAGCTGGAAAATCTATTTCCACTAACCGATACGTGAAGCCTTGCTCTCCGACACGAAAATTACCCCTCTGGAGCCTCCAACAATGCCTCGTTTGCTCCCAAATCAAGATCCCATGTTTTCACAACATCAAAACAGAGATCTAAATGCATTGAAATTCATTTCAACACCGGAAACAATTCACAAATTCGTTGCTCACCCAAACTACACCAATTTACCCATCCGAACAACCAAAAACTCAATCGATTGCTTCCTAAACCAAGCCCAGCCAACATACATCACTTCCAAACCATTATAAATATCAAAACACATCTAATAAACAACGTAACCCAACCTTATACCTCCAGCAAGCAAGATTCCACCATTTCACCTCAAAAACACACTTAAAACTAACAAGAAACTCAAGGATCTCAAGGATTTCGGGATCTATGTTATCAAAACTTCATTTCAACATATTAACCCACTTAAAATTCAATTAAAATCAATCCATAATAGAGCTTAACAAAACAAGTCCGAAAATTAAGATTTCAATAATAATTTTACAAGATTTTGATCTTCAATCAAAACTATAATAAAAACTAAACCAAAAACATTAATTAGAAGCCAAAGATCTTGGGAATTTTAATAAAGAACTTTGATTAGAGGTTGAGAACGAGATTTACCTCCAATCCTTTCTTTCCTCAATGAATGACAAGTTTCCTCAATTAAAATCAATCCTTGCTTTCCTCAGGAGCATACTGGCTCAAGCGTACAAACTGGACTCGTACTCAGCCACAGAAAGATTGCCCTGAACTAGCGACATAAACTCGCATTTCTTCTCGTCCAAGTATCTCACCCCCAGATACTTCCTCTTGAAGGCACCCCTAAAAACTCCCAATCAACCTCATTGGGTTCCAAACCAGCAGTGGTAGTCGTCCACCAGCTGTAAGCATCGCTTTGCAACAAAGAAATTGTGCATCCCAGCTTGCGCACATCGTTGCATCCCATTTGATCCATGATGCGGATCATACTCGCTAACTAGGCCTCAGACGCCTCAGGAGACATTCCAAAGAACTCCACAGCTCCTAGGCTCCTCAACCTCTTCAATGGTAAGCCTGCCTGCCCAGCTATAGGGACCTATACATACGCTCCGGCAACAACAGCCTGAAATGCCCTGGTGATCGCCTGAACCAATGGCGTTAAATCCCCCACACTCGGACCAGCAGGTCCTTGTTGCACTTGCTCCTCACCTCCAGGTGGTGGCGGAGGAGGTAGATTTCCACCATGAGGGACATCATCCCCTTGCTCACCCTGGTCACCCTGAGGTACTATTGTATTCGACTTCAGCTCTCTTCTCGGACCCATAGTGCTATTTTAATCAAAGCATAACAACAAAACAAATCAAACCATTTAGGCCAGATTCAAGCAAGGGTCCAAGTTTACAAAAACATTTGATTAGTATAATAAGCCAATGGGCACCCCGATTTCCCTCAACATGGAATAGCATACAATGAACATCATGCTCAACATGCTTTCCATCATTCAAAAATAGCACATATCAATATTGCATCATCATCATCATACAATCATAATCATTTCACATGCGAATCACATCAATTCAGCATAGCATGAGCTTCACAATGCAACAAAATTCATGCTTTTTAAACAACATATGTCAACACATATCAATTTCACATACCAACATTCCCAATTCTTTCGTAACCTGGCTCTGATACCAAAAAATATAACCCCCTTAGCCCGGCCTAGACGCCCGACCCGAACTACAAAGATTACATGGGGAAAACCAAAGTCAACCTTGATTAACGACCCTTTTTTTTCTTTTAAACTTTTCTAGATGCACATTATTAACCTATGTGAAAGGGGAGCAACATAGTGGAAGAGACACATCGAACATGATTCAATTGCATATGATTGTCCTTTAGGGACTAATTTGTAAATTTCCAGAATTGTATGAACTTAACATTATTTAACGTTACCAAACCAAAATTAAACTTATTTTATTCCAACATGTCAATTCTCATCTTCAACGGATCATCCAAACTTATTTAATTAAACATTCAAGACCCAGGGACCAAAATGTAAGAAACAGAAACCTGAAACAATTCAAAATCAGCTCCAACGGTAGGGTGTTTCGAAACACAAGGCCCTGTGCCGAAACGGTCGTTTTGAAACCAAGTTGACCATTTCGATACTTGGGTGCGTTCCGAAACCCGTATCGAAACACCCCTTTCTAGTAGCAAAATCGTTCCGGAACGTTCCTACCCGTTCCGAAACCTTATGGCTATTTTAGGCCTCTGTTCCAAAATAGGTAAGGGTGTTTCGATACGCCTTGCCCTGCAACAACAGATTTTGCTGGTTTTTCCCATCTTTTAACACCTGAAAGCACTCCAAATCATACCACAACATACATACAATATGTTTGAGCACCAAACATCATCATTACGAATCATAAACCAAAACATGGCATCATTCACACAAGCATAGGTACTAAAGGCATGCTCCCTAGTCTTCCAAGCCATACAAATCCAAAACCAATCATTCAAACAAAATTCAACCCCCAAAGGCCATTTACAAACCAAAGACAAACAACCAAACATGCTCAAAGTAATTAACAACATCTTCAAACATCCAAGAGTAGAAATCCCACCCATTGCCTCTTATTAGACCAAAGAAAAATCACATACTTTGCTAGACCAAAGTGCTTGGATTCCCCTTGCTTTCTCGCTGCCTCGAATGTCTAGTTCTCTGCATTGATGAAACAAATGAGCGTAAACACAAAGCTTAGTGAGGATCGCTAAACAACATTCATCAATGCATTCTACACAATTGGAAAATCATCATTTATCAACACATGCCTTTACATAATGCATGCCCTCTCATGGCATCAATTGTAACCCCCTTAGCCCGGCCTAGACGGTTGTCCTGAACTACGAAGATTACACGGGAAAAACCAAAGTCAACCCGAAAGTCAACCTTGATTAACGACCCTTTTTTATTTTTAAAATTGTCTAGATGCACATTAACCCTAAGCAAACACTTGAGAAACATATACGTGGAAAGCACAGCGATCAGATTCCAATAAGGGACTCAATTGCATATTATACACATATTAGGGACCAAATTGTAATTTTTGAAAATTAGAAGGTCTTAGCTGATTTTAAGGTTACCAATATTAAATTAGTCATATTACATGCTTCCCTGTCAATTTTCACCTTAATCGTACATCTCAAACTCATGAAATTGCAATTACAATTTCTCAGACTAAAACGTAAAGCTTGCAAACCTCACACCATTCAAATCAGTGCCCAACGGTCACCTGTTTCGAAACGGTGTTGACCATTCCGAAACACGGGTTTGTTTCGAGACTGGTTCCGAAACAGGGCCTTCCATTGGCCAAGTCGTTTCAGAACGGCCTCCAGCCGTTTCGAAAAACGAAGGCCATTACAGGCCCCCGTTTCGAAACGCAGTGAATGTTTCGATACGGTTTGCCCAAAAGCTGCAGATTTTGCTGGTTTTTCATACATAAAACCACCCAAACACATCCTAATGACTTCCTAATCATGCCAAAAAGTCATTATACATATAAGGTACATGTTTGCAACTTCTAAACACATTCATAGCATCAAACATGCAAATTCACAATTCTATAGGCATGCTTCCTATTATCCGAACCAAGCAATCAATCAATCTCCAAAACAAGAATTAAAAGGCTATTTACAAATCCAAAACATCAAAAGCATCATGCCACAACTTAGGGAGTTCAACACATCTCCCAAAACACATCTTAGGTTCCCATTGCCAAATTACCAAAACTAATAGTGTATGAAAACATCACCATACATGAGCTTGGTTTCTCTTGGACACTCTAGCCTCCTTGTTGCCCTTAAACACTTCAATTATCTGCATTATTGGTTCAAGAGAGAGAGCGTAAGCACAATTGCTTAGTGAGACATGCTCTAAAGAAAACAACACAATAATGCATTTTAGAAAACACTTTCAACAAAGCTTTTAAACACATGCTCATCTCTTTTCATGCAACCTTGCATACTTTACAAGCATCTCATGCTTCATTATAATCAACACATCATATTGGCTTTCAAGTGATAACTCATAACCATTTACAACTCAAAACACAAACGGATATGCGGATTACAAGCGTTGTCCCACACGCTTCATACACACTACCGAACAACATAAGGTGGAGTTTAACGGTACAATCACAACCCCTCAACATCACTCATCGGTAGTTGTATAATTCCACTAACGAGAGCAAGGGACACATAGCACAAGATCCACACACTGACTTTTAACCACCGTTGTGATCTTACCTCTCTCGTTAGGGTACATGGATGGAGTGTACGGTACAATCACAACCACTCCACATCCAAGGCGACTTTATTCACAGTGCACCCAATCCTATAGCCGGCTAACTGTATCTGATTCAAGTACTTTAAAACAATTACATCACTTGCCAATATACAACATATAACATCAAAAATTCATTGTTTTAAAGCATTTAAGCAAAGCCATTTATCATCATGCATCACCATGCATCAAAACCATATTAACAATATGTCAAACCAAGTATCTCTTACCTTGAGCATCCTTCAACACATGGCTTTCAAAACCAGCATTAACCATGCTAAAATATGCTTTCAAAACAGAATTTAAACATGCAAATCATAGCCAATGCATCAAGCCGCCTCATGGCTCATCCAAGGGAGTCTTTCCGAAAACTTACTCTTGAGCTTAGCTAAGTTGTTTAGACTTAAACTAAGCTCCCAAAACCTTCAAACAATCATTCCAAAGCTGGAAACCAACTCCACTCACCAATTACGTTTCGCTTGCTTGCCGAAACGCCAATCAAGCCTCCGGATCAACTTCAAAGGTGTCCGAAGATGCCTCCCCTGTTTTAAACACATCAAAGCAGAGGATTAATGCATCATCATGCATTAAAATCTTCAGCCATCACACCTAAACTCGTTGCTCTAACCAAAACCAACATTTCGGCTACGAAACACAACCGAAATCACTTCCAAACTCTTCCAACACCTAACCCAGCAAAGATTCATCACTCCTAACCATTTCTAAACATCAATCAACATCCAAAATAAACCTAAACTCGTCCTTATACCTCCAGCAATAACAGAACACCAAGATCACCTCAAAAACCACCATTTTCATAAGAAAAAAACTTAGGAAATACAACCTATTCGGGATTGCATTGATAAAACCTCATTTCCACATCATTAGACATCCAAAATACATTAAAGAATCATCTCAAAACAGAGCCCAAACAATCACAACGAAATTCTTCAAGATTTCCTTCCAAATCTTGAGTTTTAAGCCAAAATCAAGTTTCTAACATTAAAACCATTTATAAAACTTAAATTATGGATTGATAACTTGGGAATTTCAGTAAAAAACTGAGTATTTAGAGGAGAAGAACAATCTTACCTCTAAATGGTGATTTCTCCTTGATTTGAGCCAATTTTCTTGAAAATCCAATGAGGAAATCGAAAGGATTTGATGCTAGATTGATTAGGAATTAATTGATGATGCAAATCTCATCAATTGAAATGAAAATCAATGAAAAAGTTGTTGGAGAAAAGTGTTTGGATGATGGAATTTTGAGAGAAAAAGAAATGAGAAAATTTTAGGAAAAGGTAGTTATGAAATTTTAAAAAGTAGTTTCCCTTTTCTTTTAATTTAATTAAAACATTAATTAATCCACCCAAATTAAGGAAAAATCTGGAGAAATCATTTTTGGGTAAATTAGCTCCTTAAAGATTCAAAGTTTCAATCCTTACAAAACAGTCACCACTGAACTTTTCAAAATTCGCATTTTAGTCACTATTCCAAAATGTAATATTTCCAAACCTTATTTTGTAAAATTGATTTCACCACTCTCTTATATATATTAAAAGAGGATTTTTAGATATTTTTCCATATTTTTAAAGCATACCGAACTAGGCTTTCCCTAAAACCTCCTTTTATATTCGAACCGAAAATCAGACCGGTCCGGTTCAGACCCTAAACTTCCAAGCCCAAAATTGGGGTGTTACAACTCCCCCCCCCCTTAAGAAATTTCGTCCTCGAAATTTACCTGGAGGAAAGAGGTACGGAAACTACTTCTTCAAATCATCCTTTCTTTCCCACATGGCTTCCTCAACACCACGATGCTTCCACAACACCTTAACCAATTCAATGGTTTTGCCTCGAAGAACTTTACTGTCCAAATCCAGAATTTCAACCGGCTCCTCATCATAGGTCAAGTCTGGATTCAACTCCACTTTCTCCACAGGCATAACATGCGAAGGATCCGATCTATACCTCCGAAGCATAGAGACAAGAAACACATCATGAATCTTTTCCAACTCTTGCGGTAACCTCAGCTTGTACGCAACAGGACCCACACGTTCAATCACCTCGTATGGCTCAATGTACCTAGGGCTCAACTTACCCTTCCGGCCAAACCTCATCACCTTCTTCCAAGGCGAAACCTTCAAGAACACACGGTCACCCACCGAAAACTCAATCTCCTTACGCTTCAAATCCGCGTAAGACTTCTGTCGATCAGAAGCTGCCTTCAACCGCTCACATATGAGCTTCACCTTCTCGGTGGTTCCTTTCAACAAAGCCGGCATTGAAACCAACTTCTGACCCATTTCAGCCCAACAAAGAGGAGTTCTGCACTTCCTCTCGTACAAGGCTTCATAAGGTGCCATTTGAATACTTTCCTGGTAGTTATTGTTATAAGCAAACTCCACCAAAGGCAAATGCTTCTCCCAAGAACCTTGAAACTCAATCACACAACACCTCAACATATCCTCCAGCACTTGAATAACACGCTCAGACTGACCATCCGACTGTGGATGATAAGAAGTACAGAAATTCAGCCGCGTACCCAAAGCTTGATGCAAACATTCCCGGAAACGCGATGTAAACCTTGGATCTCTATCTGACACTATAGACTTTGGCACACCATGCAGTCGCACAATCTCAGCAATGTACAACTCTGCAAGCTTGTCCAAGGTATACGTAGTATGCACAGGTAAGAAATGCGCACACTTCGTAAGGCGATCCACAATCACCCACGCCGAATTCTTTTTTGATGGCGACAAAGGCAAACCAGACACAAAATCCATGGTAATCCTTTCCCACTTCCACTCAGGAATCCTCAACGATTGCAACAACCCAGAAGGAAACTGATGCTCAGCCTTAACCCGCTGACAAACCATGCACTTACCCACGTACTCCACAACATCTTTCTTCAAACCCACCCAATAGTACTCATCCTTAAGATCATGACACATCTTTGTACTACCAGGGTGCATAGCAAAAGTGTAACCCCCTTAACCCGGCCTAGACGGTTGGACCGAATTAAGAAGATTACACGGGGAAAACCAAAGTCAACCCGGAAGTCAACCTTGATTAACGACCCTTTTTTTTTCTTTTTTAAACTTATCTAAATGCACATTAACCCTAGATATGTTCATAAGACCAGCATACTCAAAGATCGGCACAATCAGAAAACATTTAGGGACTCGATTGCACAATTTGTGAATTTAGAGACCAAAATGCAAATTCTGAAAATTACGAGGACTTAACAAATTTTAAAGTTACCATAATGAAATTAATCATATTTCATGCCTCCCTGTCAAATTTCAGCTCAAACGGACATCAGAAACTCATTCAATTGCATATACAAAGATTGGGACCAAAACATAACATTTACAAACTCTACAAAGATGCCATTAACTGAATTAACGGTCGCGTATCGGTACGCCAGGAGTAGTATCGATACGCGGGGAAGGCAGTGACCAAAATCACAGAAAAGGTATCGATACGCTCTCCCGCGTATCGATATAGCATTCATATTTGGCCTACCGTATCGGAACACCTCGTAACCGTACCGATACCCCTATGCAGAAAAGCACATATTTGGCTTATGCGTATCGATACGCGAGCCCGAGTATCGATACACACACCAGAACTGTCCCAAATTCATCCCAGAAAATGCATCAAACATCAACATAATATCATCAAATCATACCAACAAGTCATTGTATGCTTAAGGAACATAAAAGCATCAACCATTCTCAAACATGGCACCAATTAAGGAAAAACCAAATTCTATAGGCATGCATCCTAGGATAGAAATCATGCAAACATCAATTCACCAAAATCAAATAGCAAAAGGCCAATTACATGTTCCAACATATCATAGGCATAAACCAAACTTAGGGAGTCCAAAACATCTCCTAAAACAACAACATAGGTTCCCATTGCCAAATGCCCAAAAGCTATTAGTGTTAGGAAAACATTCACCATACATGAGCTTAGTTCTTCACTTGGATTCTTAACCTCCTTGCTGCCCTTTATGCACTTCAATGATCTGCATTATTGGTTTAAGAAAAGAGAGAGCGTAAGCACAAAGCTTAGTGAGGAATGCTCATATAAAACATCACAATAATGCATTGGTAAAACACCTTTTAAAAACCTTAGTTCACAACAAAGTTTAGTCATGCTTATAAGCATATAAATCAAGCGTTTCATGCTTCAAATTATTAACATGTCATATTGGCCACAAGTGATAATCATAATCTTTTTCCATCTCAAAATACAATCAATACAAGATCCACACATGGACTTTTAACCACCATTGTGATCTTACATTTCACAAGGACCACATATGGACTTTTAACCACCATTGTGTCCTTAGTACAAGAATCACCAATGGACTTTTAACCACCATGGTGTTCTTACAATACACAAGGTCCACACAAGGACTTTTAACCACCTTTGTGACCTTACACAAGAACCACCTATGGACTTTTAACCACCATAGTGTTCTTAACCATTCACAAGGCTCACACATGGACTTTTAAACACCATTGTGACCTTAACACAAGAACCATCCATGGAATTTTAACCACCATAGTGTTCTTAGCCATTCACAAGACATCACTTACCAATATACATCATTTAACAACAATAATCCACTGTTTTAAAGCATTTAACAAAGCCATAATCATCATGCATCATTACGCATCAAAGCCTCATTTAACAATGTTCAAAACAAGGATCTCTTACCTTGAGCATCCTTCAACACATGGCTTATAAAATCAGCAAATAAACATGCTAAAATATGCTTTCAAAACAGAATTTACAACATACAACCAAATCACATTGCATTCAACCAACTCATGGTTCATCAACAAGAGAGTTTTTCCGAAAACTTACTCTTGAGCTTAGCAAAGTTGTTTAGACTTAAACTAAGCTCCCAAACCTTCAAAACATTGGTTTCAAAGATGAAAACCAAAATCCACTCACCGATTCTGTTTCGCAACTTGCCGAAACACCAATCAAGCTTCCGGATCACCACCACAAGGATCCAAAGATGTCTCCCCTGTTTTAAACACATCAAAGCAGAGGATTAATGCATCATCATGCATTAATATCTTCAATCAAAGCACCTAAACTCGCTGCTCTCCTCAACACTCACATTTCGGCTACCAAACACAACCGAAATCACATCCAAACAACTCCACAACACTACCCAGCCAAGATCCATCAATTCCAATCATTCATAAACCTCAATTAACATCCGAAAAGAGTCCAAACACGTCCTTATTCCTCCAGCTATAACAGATCATCAAGATCACTCCAAAAACCATCAAAAACTCAAGCAAAACTTAGGAAAATTAACCTATCCGGGATTGCATTGATTAAACCTCAATTTCTCATCAATTATACATTCATTTTACATCAAAATGACATCTCAAAACAGTGCCAAATCATTTCATACGAATTTCATCAAAAATTAACCAAATCTTGCATTTTAAAGCCAAGATCAAGAACACAATGGTAAAACCTTTAATAAAACACAAATCAAGGATTGAGAACTTAGGAATTTCAGTAAAGAACTGAGAATTTAGAGGAGAAGGACGTTCATACCTCTAAACTTGAGTTTCTCCCTTTTTGGAACCAAGATTCTTGAAAATCCAATAAGCAAATGCTAAGGTTTTGTTGAAGAAATGATTAGAGATCAAATGTAGGTTGAAATTCAATCTTTAGATGTCAAAATCAGAGGGAATTTTGTTGGAGAAAAGTGTTTGGGTTGAGAGAAAAGTTGAGAGAAAAGAAATGGAAAATTTTGAGAAAGTTAGTTATGATAGCCAAAATATCTCTTTCCCTCCTTTTACATTTAATTAAAACCATTAATAAATTGATTAATATTAAGAAAAATCTGGAGAAACTCTTCTTGGGTAAATAGCTCCTTAAAGATTCAAAGTTTCAATCCTTTTTAAAACAGTCACCCAGTTTTCAAAAATTACATTTTAGTCACTAACCCAAAATGTCACACTTCCAAACCTGATTTTGTAAAATTGACTTCACCATTCTCTTATATATAATAAAAGAGGATTTTAAGATATTTTTCCATATGTTTAATGCATCCCGAACTAGGCTTTCCTAAAAACACCCTTTTATATTCGAATCGCAACCCGACCGACCCGGTCCAAACCCAAATCTTCTAAGCCCAAAATTGGGGTGTTACAACTCTCCCCCCCTTAAGAAATTTCGTCCCCGAAATTTACCTGAAGGAAAGAGGTACGGAAACTGCTTCAACATGTCATCCTTCCGCTCCCATGTGGCTTCTTCAACACCACGATGATTCCACAACACCTTTACCAACTCAATGGTCTTGCCACGAAGAACCTTACTATCCGAATCCAGAATCTTCACCGGTTCCTCATCATAGGTCAAATCCGGATTCAATTCCACTTCTTCCACAGGCATCACATGTGAAGGATCCGATCTATACTTCCGAAGCATAGAAACATGAAACACATCATGAATCTTTTCCAACTCTTGAGGTAACTTCAACTTGTACGCAACAGGACCCACACGTTCAATCACCTCGTATGGTCCAATGTACCTAGGGCTCAACTTACCCTTTCGGCCAAACCTCATCACCTTTTTCCAAGGCGAAACTTTCAAAAACACACGGTCACCCACCGCATACTCAATCTCCTTACGCCTCAGATCCGCATAAGACTTTTGCCGATCAGAAGCTGCCTTCAAGCGCTCACAAATGAGCTTCACCTTCTCGGTGGTTCCTTTCAACAAAGCTGGAATTGAAACCAACTTCTGACCCGTTTCAGCCCAACAAAGAGGAGTCCTACACTTCCTCCCGTACAAAGCCTCATAAGGTGCCATTTGAATACTTGCCTAATAACTATTATTATAGGCAAACTCCACCAAAGGCAAATGCTTCTCCCAAGAACCCTGAAACTCAATCAAACAGCACCTCAACATATCCTCCAAAACCTGGATAACACGCTCGGACTGTCCATCTGACTGCGGATGGTAAGATGTACTGAAATTCAACCGCGTACCCAAAGCCTGATGCAAACACTGCCAAAAACGCGATGTAAACCTCGGATCCCTATCCGACACAATCGACTTTGGCACACCATGCAGCTGCACAATCTCAGCAATGTACAGCTCCGCAAGCTTATCCAAAGTGTACGTAGTATGCACAGGCAAGAAATGCGCACACTTCGTCAGGCGATCCACAATCACCCACACCGAATTCTTCTTTGATGGCGACAAAGGCAAACCAGACACAAAATCCATGGTAATCCTTTCCCACTTCCACTCAGGAATTTTCAACGGTTGCAACAACCCTGAAGGAAACTGATGCTCAGCCTTAACTCGCTGACACACCATGCACTTGCTTACAAACTCAGCAACATCTTTCTTTAAACCCACCCAATAGTACTCATCACGAAGATCACGATACATCTTAGTACTACCAAGGTGCATAGAAAAAGGACTACTATGACCTTCAGTCAGAATAGTATGCCTCAACTCAGCATCATTGGGCACTACTATCCGACTCCCAAAGCACAAAACTCCATCGTCATTAAAACAGAAATCTAAAGACCTACCCTCCGCAATATCCTGAACATGTGGCACCAAGGAATCATCCAACAGCTGCTTTTCCTTAATCAACTGAACCAAAGATGGTTTCACTTGCAACTCAGCCACAAGACCACCATCACGCGAAATGCTCAAACTGGCAAACATAGCACTCAACTCAACAGCTACCTTCCTACTCAAGGCATCCGCTACAATATTAGCTTTACCCGGATGATACTCAATCGTCAAATCATAATCCTTGAGCAACTCCACCCAACGTCGCTGCCTAAGATTCAACTCCTTCTGAGACATCAGATACTTCAAACTCTTGTGATCCGTGTACACAGTACACTTCTCACCATACAGATAATGTCTCCAGATCTTCAAAGCAAAAACCACTGCAGCCAACTCAATGTCATGCGTAGGATAATTGCGCTCATGCACCATCAACTGCCGTGATGCATAAGCCACCACCTTACCCTCTTGCATTAGCACACATCCCAAACCAACATAGGACGCATCACTATACACCACAAACTCTTTCCCTGATTCAGGCTAAACCAAGATTGGAGCTTGCGTCAAAGCTGCCTTAAGCTTCTCAAAAGCCTGGTGTCTCGCTTCCGTCCATTCATACTTAACATCCTTCTGCAACTTCGTCAAAGGTGCAACAATCTTTGAAAACCCATCCACAAACCTCCGGTAATATCCCGCCAAACTAAGGAAACTACGGACTTCATGAACAGACTTGGGAACCTTCCAATTCATCACTGCCTCAATCTTCTGAGGATCAACACCAAATGTAACCCCCTTAACCCGGCCTAGACGGTTGACCCGAATTAAGAAGATTACACGGGGAAAACCAAAGTCAACCCGAAAGTCAACCTTGGTTAACGACCCTTTTTTTCTTTTTAATCTTGTCTAGATGCTTATTATCCCTAGATATATTCGCAAGATCATCATATTCAAAGATCAAAACCATCAGAGAACATTCAGGGGCTCAAATGCACAAATTACAACTTTAGGGACCAAATTGTAAATTCTGAAAATTATCAGGACTTAATCCAAATTAAAGTTACCAATATGAAATTAGTCAGGTTTCATGCTTCTCTGCCAAATTTCAGCCCAAAAGGACATCCCAAACTCACACAATTGCATAAACAAGTTTCAGGACCAAAATGCAAACATTGCAAAACATTTAACCATCAAACTCAGTGCCCAACGGTCGAGTGTTCCGAAACAGGGAAGACCTGTTTCGAAACGCGGGACCGTTCCACAACGGGTTTCGAAACATGGCCTGGCAGTGGCCAAACTGTTCCGAAACAGTGCATCCCGTTTCGGAACGCCCAGGCCATTTCAGGCCCCTGTTCCGATACGGTAGCACCTGTTCCGAAACAGGCTACCCAGATTGCAGAAAATTAGCTGGTTTGTCATGCAATTAACTTAACAAACATGCTTCAAAAGCCACCAAACTTTACCAGCAAGTCATACAACATACAAGGAACATAATTGCAGCAACCAAACATCAACATGGCATCAATTATGAAAAGCCTCAAATCTATAGGCATGCTTCCTACTTAGCAAACCATTCAAGCATTAAATCTCCAAACAAACCACATAAAGGCCAATTACAAGTTCCAACATTATCAACAACATAAATCCAACTTAGGGAGTCCAAAACATCTCCCAAAACAACAACATAGGTTCCCCATTGCCAAATTACCAAAAGCTAATAGTGTTTAGGAAACCTTCACCATACATGAGCTTTGTTCACCACTTGGATTCTTCACCTCCTTGCTGCCCTCAAATGCACTTGAATGCTCTGCATTATTGGTTTAAGAAAAGAGAGAGAGCGTAAGCAAAAGCTTAGTGAGGAATGCTCGTTAAAACCACACAATAATGCATTTATAAAACACCTTTATAAATCATACTTCAAATCAACATTTATACATGCTCACAAGCATTTAAAACAAGCAATTCATGCTTCAAGTTCATATCATGTCATATTGGCAACGAGTGATACATTCAACATAAGATTCACACATGGACTTTTAAACACCATTGTGATCTTATAATTTCAAAGGACCACACATGGACTTTTAAACACCATTGTGTCCTTAACCCCATGGACTTTTAAACACCATGTCAAGGACCACACAAGGACTTTTAAACACCTTTGTGTCCTTAACAAGAACCATCCAAGGACTTTTAAACACCATGATGTTCTTAAATAACAAGGCTTACACAAGGAATTTTAACCACCTTTGTAACCTTAACCAAGGACCAATCATGGACTTTTAAACACCATATTGTCCTCAAATACACAAGACTCACCCAAGGAATTTTAACCACCTTGGTGATCTTAACCAAGAACCAACCATGGACTTTTAACCACCATGTTGTTCTTAAATAAACAAGGCTCACACAAGGACTTTTAAACACCTTTGTGACCTTAAACATCACTTGCCAATATGCATCATTAACAACATTAATCCACTGTTTTAAAGCATTTAACCAAGCCATAAACATCATGCATTTTTAAGCATCAAACCACATTATAACAATGTTCAAAAACAAGGATCTCTTACCTTGAGCATCCTTCAACACATGGCTTATAATCTCAGCAACTAACATGCTAAAACATGCTTTCAAAACAGAATTCAAAACATGCAAACAATCACATTGCATACAACCAATCCATGGTTCATCATCAAGAGAGTTTTCCCGAAAACTTACTCTTGAGCTTAGCTAAGTTGCTTAGACTTAAACTAAGCTCCCAAACCTTCAATTCAATGGTTTCAAAGCTGGAAACCAAAATCCACTCACCGATTCCGTTTCGCCTCTTGCCGAAACACCAATCAAGCTTCCGGATCACCACCACTTGGATCCAAAGATGACTCCCCTGTTTTAAACACATCAAAGCAGAGGATTAATGCATCATCATGCATTAATAGCTTCAATGAAAGCACCTAAACTCGCTGCTCTCATCCACACTCCATTTTCGGCTACCAAACACAACCGAAAATGCATCCAAACAACTCCACAATATTACCCAGCCATGATCCATCAAATCTAAACATTCTTAAACATCAATTAACATCCAAAAAGGATCTCAACTCATCCTTATACCTCCAGCCACAACAGATCAACAAGATCACTCCAAAAACCATCAAAAACACAAGCTAAACTTAGGAAATTCAACCTATCCGGGATTGCATTAATTAAACCTCAATTCCTTATCAATTTAACATTCATTTAACATCAAAAATACACCTCAAATCACTGCTTAAACAGATCATACGAATTTTCATCAAAATCAAGCAAATCTTGCATTTAAAAGCCAAGTTCAAGATCTCATCCATAAAACCTTTTATAAAATACAATTTAAGGATTGAGAACTTAGGAATTTCAGTAAAGAACTGAGAGTTTAGAGGAGAAGGACGTTCTTACCTCCAAACATGAGTTTTCTCCCTTTTTGGAACCAAAATCTTGAAAATCCAATTAGCAATTGGTGAGGTTTTGTTGAAGAGATGATTAGCAATCAAAAGAGAATTGAAAAGAGGTATTTAGTAGCAAAATCAGAGGAGAAAGCTCTGTAGAAAGATGTTTGGTTTGAGAGAAAATGAGAGAAAAGGGAAAAATGGAACACATCATGAATCTTCTCCAACTCTTGAGGTAGCCTCAACTTGTACGCAACAGGACCCACACGCTCAATCACCTCGTATGGTCCAATGTACCTAGGGCTCAACTTACCTTTACGGCCAAACCTTATCACCTTTTTCCAAGGCGAAACCTTCAAAAACACACGGTCACCCACCGCATAATCTATCTCCTTACGCTTCAAATCCGCGTAAGACTTTTGCTGATCAGATGCTGCCTTCAAACGCTCACAAATGAGCTTCACCTTCTCGGTGGTTCCTTTCAACAAAGCCGGCATCGAAACCAACTTCTGACCCGTTTCAGCCCAACAAAGAGGAGTCCTACACTTCCTCCCGTACAAAGCCTCATAAGGTGCCACTTGAATACTTGCTTGATAACTATTGTTATAAGCAAACTCCACCAAAGGCAAATGTTTCTCCCAAGAGCCTTGGAATTCAATCACGCAGCACCTCAACATATCCTCCAAAATCTGGATAACACGCTCGGACTGACCATCCGACTGAGGATAATAAGATGTACTGAAATTCAACCTTGTACCCAAAGCTTGGTGCAAACACTTCCAGAAACGCGATGTAAACCTCGGATCCCTATCCGACACAATCGACTTAGGCACACCATGCAGCCGCACAATCTCAGCAATGTACAGCTCCGCAAGCTTATCCAAGGAAAACATAGTATGCACAGGCAAGAAATGCGCACACTTCGTCAGGCTATCCACAATCACCCACACTGAATTCTTCTTCGACGGTGACAAGGGTAAACCAGATACAAAATCCATGGTAATCCTTTCCCACTTCCATTCAGGGATTCTCAACGGTTGCAAAAACCCTGAAGGAACCTGATGCTCAGCCTTAACTCGCTGACACACCATGCACTTGCTCACAAACTCTGCAACATCCTTCTTTAAACCCACCCAATAGTACTCATCACGAAGATCACGATACATCTTAGTACTACCAGGGTGCATAGAAAAAGGACTACTATGACCTTTAGTCAAAATAGCACGCCTCAACTCAGCATCATTAGGCACTACTATCCGACTCCCAAAACACAACACTCCATCATCATTAAAGCTGAAATCTGAAGGCCTACCCTCCGCGATATCCTGAACATGCGGTACCAAGGAATCATCCAGCAACTGTAACGCCCCGGTTTGGGCTTGGTAGTTTTGGGCGTTGACCAGTTTGGTCAAAGTGCTGTTCGAATCTAAAGAGGTGAATTTAGGAAAGCCTAGTTCGGGTTGCATTAAAAATATGGAAAAATGTTCTAAAATCATCTTTTAATATAATTAATTGAACTGTGAAATCAATTTTGGAAAATGAGTTTTGGAAGGGTGACATTTTGGCTAGTGACCAAAATGTAATTTTTTGAAAGTTTGGTGGCTGTTTTCGAAAGGGTTGGAACTTTGAATCTTTAAGGAGCTATTAATCCAAAAGTAGTTTCTCCAGATTTTTCTAAGATATTTTGAGATATATTCTGATTTTAAAACATATTAAAAGTGGAGGGAAAGCCATTTTGGCTATTTTGGATAACTAACTTTTCCATTTTCTTTCTCTCATTTTCTCTCAACCCAAACACCTATTCTCCAGAGAATTGCTTCTGATTTTCTCACCTAAATCTCTCCTTTCAACTCTCTTTTGATTCCTAATCATCATATCTACAAAACCTCATCATTTGCTACTTGATTCATCAAGGTTTTTGATTCCAAAAAGAGGAGAAACTCAAGTTTGGAGGTAAGAACGTCCTTCTCCTCTAAACTATCAGTTCTTTATTGAAATTCCTAAGTTTTCAATCCTTAATTGATGTTTTATTAAAGGGTTTTAAGATGAGAAATGGATCTTGGCTTATAATGCAAGATTTGGTGATTTTTGATGATTTTCGTTTGATCTGATGAATCTGTGTTTTGAGATGTGTTTTTGATGTTAAATGAACACTAAATTTATAAGGAATTGAGTTTTGATTAATGCAATCCCGGATAGGTTGAGTTTCCTAAGTTTAGCTTGTGTTTCTTGTATGTTTTTGAGGTGATCTTGTGGATCTGTTGTTGCTGGAGGTATAAGGATGTTGTTAGACTCTTTTTAGATGTTAAATGATGTTGCAAGATGTTTTGTGTTGATGGTTTATGGCTGGGCTTTGTTGAGAAGTGGTTTGGATGCATTTTCGGTTGTGTTTGGTAGCCGAAATGGAGTGTGGATGAGAGCAGCGAGTTTAGGTGCTTTCATTGAAGCAATTAATGCATGATGATGCATTAATCCTCTGCTTTGATGTGTTAAAACAGGGGAGGCATCTTTGGATCCAAGAATTGTTGATCCGGAAGCTTGAATTGGTGCTTCGGCAAGAGGCGAAGTGGAATCGGTGAGTGAAAAATGGTTTTTGGCTTTGAA
This sequence comes from Hibiscus tridactylites, assembly GCA_958450335.1. Classification (NCBI taxonomy): domain Eukaryota; kingdom Viridiplantae; phylum Streptophyta; class Magnoliopsida; order Malvales; family Malvaceae; genus Hibiscus; species Hibiscus tridactylites. The sequence continues at coordinate 52,680,237 of OY288273.1, read as the reverse complement.
ACCAATGTCTTGGGAGCTTAGTTTAAGTCTAAACAACTTTGCTAAGCTCAAGTGTAAGTTTTCGGAAAGTACTCTCTAGTGGTGGCCATGATTTTGTTGTGATGCAATGTGGTTTATTGCATGATTTAAATACTGTTTTGAAAGCATGATTTAGCATGGTAATTGCTGTTTTTGTAAGCCATATGTTGAAGGAAGCTCAAGGTAAGAGTTCCTTGTTTTTGTACATTGAATAAATGTGGTTTGAGGCTTTTAAATGCATGATGAATATGACTTGGTTTAATGCTTTAAAACAGTGGATAAATTGATGATAATGATGTATATTGGCAAGTGATGTTTTGAAAAGCTTAAGGTCACTAAGGTGGTTAAAAGTCCTTGAGTGAGCCTTGTTTACTTAAGAACATCAAGGTGGTTAAAAGTCCTTGGATGATTCTTGTATGGACACAAAGGTGGTTAAAAGTCCTTGTGTGATGCTTTCCATGGTGTTTAAAAGTCCATGGGGCCAAGGTGTTTAAAAGTCCTTGGGGCAAAGGTGTTTAAAAGTCCTTGGAGTGATACTTGATACGGACACAAAGATGGTTAAAAGTCCTTGTGTGGTCCTCTTTCATGGTGTTTAAAAGTCCATGGCCAAGGTGTTTAAAAGTCCTTGGGGCCAAGGTGTTTAAAAGTCCTTGGGGTGAAAGTTGATGAACTTGTTTTAAAGAAATGGAACTTATCACTTGTGCCAATATGACATGTTATGATATGAAGCATGAGATGCTTGTTTTAAGTATGCTTTTGAACATGTGCAATTGATGCTTTGAAGCATGATTTATAAATGTTTTATAAATGCATTATTGAATGGTTTTATGAGCATTCCTCACTAAGCTTTTGCTTACGCTCTCTTTCGTTTTCTTAATTCAATAATGCAGAACATTAGAGTACCTTGAGGGCAGCAAGAAGGTCAAGCAATCAAGTGAGAGTAGAGCTCAAAGTATGGAAGGTTTCTTAAGTACACTTTTAGCTTTTGGTAATTTGGCAATGGGGGACCTATGTGTATGTTTTGGGAGAGGTTTTGAACTCCCTAAGTATGTTGAATTGTGATGAGAATGCTGGTTTAAGTGTTTGGCTTTTATATGCTTGAATTGGAAGTTTATGCTTGAATAGCTTGCTTGTGTAGGAAGCATGCCTTTAGATTTGGGGCTTTTCACATGTGATGTTGTTTTGATGAATTGTTGATGCAAGTATGTCTTATATATGTTGAATTGCATGCTGGTAAAGTTTGGTAGCATTTGGAGCATGATTGGATGTTTTATTGCATGTTTAAGAATGCATTTTGGGGCAATCTGTGCAGGGCGTTTCGGAACAGTGCAACCCGTTTCGGAACAGGTGCCTTAAACAAGTCCAGGCGTCCGAAACGGGAGGGACCGTTCCGAAACGGTTTGGCTACTGCCAGCCCGTGTTGCGGTACGCGTTGCGGAACAGCCCCGTGTTTCGAAACGGGCTCTGCCTGTTTCGGAACGGGTGACCGTTAGGGGCTGACATTGGCAGTTATATGTTTTGGATTGTTTGCGTTTTGGTCCCGAATCTTGTTTGTGCAATTGCTTGAGTTTGGGAAGTCCTTTTGAGCTGAAATTTCACAGTGAAGCATGAAACCTGACTAATTACAAGCTGGTAACTTTAATTTGGGTTAAGTCCTTATATTTATCAAAAATTACAATTTGGTCCCTAAAGTTGTAATTTGTTCAATTGGGTCCCTGTTTGATCTCTGATGTTTGTGATCTTTGAGTATGATGTTTGTGTGATCACAATTAGGGCTAATGTGCATCTAGACAAGTTTAAAAAGAAAAAAAGGGTCGTTAATCAAGGTTGACTTTCGGGTTGACTTTGGTTTTCCCCGTGTGACTTTCTTAATTCGGGTCAACCGTCTAGGCCGGGTTAAGGGGGTTACATTTGGTGGTATCAGAGCCAGGTTCTCGAGTAATTGGGAATGTTTGTATGCATGATTGAAGTATGTATGCCTTGTATGCTTGTTGTTTAGAAGCATGATTCAGTGGCTTGTGATTTGGATGCAAATTGAGATGTATGCTGTGATGTAGCATGATGTGGGTACCCATTGCCAAATAAAAGCTAAAGAAATGATGTTGATTTTGAAAGAAATTGAGCTTGAATACTTGGATTGCTTACCTTGCTGGGCCTGACTTTGTTTTATTTGTATTGATATTGCATGGTAAAAGTATGGCACCACGTAGAGAGTTAAGGAGTAGCGTGAGAGCTACGACCCCGGATGGTAATGAGAACGAAGAGAATGCGGGTAGTGCTGTGTTACCTCCTCCTCCACCTGGTGGTGGTGGTGCGGAGAGAGAAAGAGCTGGAGCTGCAGCAGCTGGTGCTGGAGCTGCTGGACCAGAGGTTGGTCAGGGGCAAGCTATGCCTGATATGTCTATGTTAGTACAAGCTATTGCGGGTGCTTTTCGAGCAGCAGTAGCTGGAGCTCAAGGAGCTGGGCATCAGGGAGATGCTGGAGTTAGACTACCTTTGGAGCGTCTCCGCAGTCTTGGTGGGACTGAGTTCAGGGGTATGTCAGCTGAGAGTTCTGAAGCTTGGCTAGAGAGTACCAAACGAATCTTGTGTCAGATGAGTTGCACTGATGTGCAAAAGCTGGGCTGTGTTGTGTCCTTGCTGCAGGACGATGCTTATACGTGGTGGACGACCACAATCTCTGGGATGGCTGAAGCTGATGTGACTTGGACATTCTTTCAGAATGTGTTCAAGCGGAGATATCTTGGTGTGAGATATCTTGATGAGAAGAAACGTGAGTTCATGACTCTTACCCAAGGGAGCATGAGTGTGGCTGAGTATGAAGTGCAGTTTGTGCGACTCAGTCAATATGCACCTGAGCTTATTCCTAATGAACGGGAGAGGTGCGAAAGGTTTCGTTATGGTCTTATAACGGAGGTGAAGATGTATGTGCTGGCCACCGAGTATGATGATTTTGATGTGTTGGTGGGCCGAGCTAAGGACATTGAGATGAATTTGAGTTTGGCTGCGAAAAGTGCTGGAGCAAGTTCTGGTAAGAGAGCTGCTGAGTATAGTTCCGGAGGTGGACGGAACAAGAGGGGACGTGATCAGAGGTATCAGTCCTCAACTAAGAGAGGTGGTGGTGCACCTGCTAGAGGGGGCAATGCTAGAGCTGACCCTAGTGCTTGTTGGATCTGTGGTTCACGTGGTCACATGAAGCGTGACTGTCCTCGTGCTGTGAGGGAGGTGCAAGCTCCTGTTGCGGCAGCTGGTTTTGGGTGCTGGAATTGTGGTTCTGCAGACCACTTGAGGCGAGATTGTCCTAGGTTGGCTGGTGATCAGATGCGTGCTCCTGCTGTTGCTGCACCGCAGAGAGGTCGTGGGCGCGGCCGTGGTAATTTCCAGAGGCGTGAGGAAGGTGGTCGTGGAGTAGCCCATGTTGTGGCTATTCAGCCTGAAGGTGGAGGCCAAGCGAGGGTGTATGCTCAGCGTGAGGGAAGGAATGATGCAGATGTGATTGCAGGTACCTTTACTTTGCAATCCTTGTCATTGCTTTCTTTGATTGATTCTGGATCTACGCATTCATATATTTTGCGTGAGCATGCTGAGTTGCTTGGTTTGCCTGTTGAGTCTTTGGATGTTGGTGTTCGTGTCACTAGTTCTTTTGGTGAAACTGTTGTGACTCGGAAGCTTTATAGAAGGTGTCCCTTGGTTGTTCAAGAACATGTTTTTCATGTTGATCTTATGGAGTTGCCCTTTTATGGTTTTGATGTAATCCTTGGTATGGATTGGCTTGCTGAGCATCGTGCTGTTGTGGATTGTGAAAATAAGCGTGTTTCGCTTAAGCTTGCGGACGATTATGAAGTGGTTGTGGTTGGTGAGAATGTGAAGTTTCTTGCCAATGTTGTTTCTACTTTGGAGGCGAGTAGGATGCTGAGGCAAGGCTGTGAAGCTTATCTAGCTTTTGTGATGAATCCTAGCTCTAAGGAGTTAAGGGTGCAAGATATCAGAGTTGTGAAGGAGTTTCCTGGTGTTTTTCCTGAGGAGTTGCCTGGTTTACCTCCTAATCGCGAGGTGGAGTTTGGAATTGAGCTGTATGAGAATTCAACTCCTGTGTCCATTACTCCCTATAGAATGGCACCTAAGGAGCTGAAGGAGCTGAAGACGCAGTTGCAAGAGCTGCTTGATCGTGGTTTCATCCGGCCGAGTGTATCACCTTGGGGAGCACCGGTCTTGTTTGTGAAGAAGAAAGATGGCACTATGAGGATGTGCATTGATTACCGTCAGCTGAATAAGTTGACTATCAAAAATCGGTATCCTTTGTTGAGGATTGATGATCTTTTTGATCAATTTCGGGGAGCTGCTGTGTTCTCTAAGATTGATTTGAGATCAGGGTATTATCAGTTGAAGGTGAAGGATGTGGATGTGCCTAAGACAGCTTTCAGGACAAGGTATGGGCATTATGAGTTCCTTGTGATGCCGTTTGGTTTGACAAATGCTCCTGCTGCTTTCATGGACATGATGAACCGTGTGTTTCATGAATACCTGGACAAGTTCGTTGTGGTATTCATTGATGATATCCTTGTGTACTCACGTACTGAGGAGGAGCATGAAGAGCATTTGAGGGTTGTTTTGCAAGCTTTGTTGGAGAATCAGCTTTATGCTAAGCTGAGCAAGTGTGAGTTCTGGCTTAAGGAGGTGGTGTTTCTTGGGCATGTGGTCTCAGCTGAGGGGATTCGTGTGGATCCTCAGAAGATTGAGGCGGTGATGAACTGGAATGTTCCTAAGTCTGTTCATGAGGTTCGTAGTTTCCTTGGTTTGGCAGGATACTACCGAAGGTTTGTGGATGGTTTTTCCAAGATTGCTGCTCCTTTGACGAAGCTGTTGCAGAAAGATGTTAAGTATGAGTGGACAGAGGCGAGACAGCAGGCTTTTGAGAAGCTGAAGGCGGCTTTGACGCAAGCTCCTATCTTGGTTCAGCCTAAATCAGGGAAAGAGTTTGTGGTCTACAGTGATGCATCCTATGTTGGTTTGGGGTGTGTGCTGATGCAAGAGGGTAAGGTGGTGGCTTATGCATCGCGGCAGTTGAAAGTGCATGAGCGCAATTACCCTATGCATGATATTGAGCTGGCTGCAGTGGTTTTTGCTCTGAAGATCTGGAGGCATTATCTGTATGGTGAGAAGTGTACGGTGTACACGGATCACAAGAGCTTGAGGTATCTGATGTCTCTGAAGGAGTTGAATCTTAGGCAGCGGCGATGGTTGGAGTTGCTCAAGGATTATGATCTGACGATTGAGTATCATCCTGGAAAAGCTAATGTTGTTGCGGATGCCTTGAGTAGGAAGGTAGCTGTTGAGCTGAGGGCTATGTTTGCTAGCTTGAGCATATCGCGAGATGGTGGTCTTGTTGCTGAGTTGCAGGTGAAACCATCGTTGGTTCAGTTGATCAAGGATAAGCAGTTGCTGGATGATTCCTTGGTGTCTCATGTTCAGGATATCGCGGAGGGTAGACCTTCAGATTTCTGTTTTAATGATGATGGTGTGTTGTGTTTTGGTAGTCGAATAGTAGTGCCTGATGATGCTGAGTTGAGGCGTGCTATTCTGACTGAAGGTCATAGTAGTCCTTTTGCTATGCACCCTGGTAGTACTAAGATGTATCATGATCTTCGTGATGAGTACTATTGGGTGGGTTTGAAGAAGGATGTTGCAGAGTTTGTGAGCAAGTGTATGGTGTGTCAGCGAGTTAAGGCTGAAAATCAGGTTCCTTCTGGGTTGTTGCAACCGTTGAAAATCCCTGAATGGAATTGGGAAAGGGTTACCATGGATTTTGTATCTGGTCTACCTTTGTCTCCATCAAAGAAGAATTCGGTTTGGGTGATTGTGGATCGCCTGACGAAGTGTGCGCATTTCTTGCCTGTGCATACTACGTTTTCTTTGGATAAGCTGGCAGAGCTGTACATTGCTGAGATTGTGCGGCTGCATGGTGTGCCTAAGTCGATTGTGTCGGATAGGGATCCGAGGTTCACATCGCGTTTCTGGCAGTGTTTGCATCAAGCTCTGGGTACAAGGTTGCATTTCAGTACATCCTATCATCCTCAGTCGGATGGTTAGTCTGAGAGAGTTATCCAGATCTTGGAGGATATGCTGAGGTGCTACGTGATTGAGTTTCAAGGTTCTTGGGAGAAGCATCTGCCTTTGGTTGAGTTCGCTTATAACAATAGTTATCAGGCGAGTATACAGATGGCACCTTATGAGGCTCTGTATGGGAGGAAGTGTAGGACTCCTCTTTGTTGGGCTGAAACTGGTCAAAAGTTGGTTTCGATGCCGGCTTTGTTGAAAGGGACCACTGAGAAAGTGAAGCTTATCTGTGAGCGGTTGAAGGCTGCCTCTGATTGGCAAAAGTCTTACGCGGATTTGAAGCGTAAGGAGATAGAGTATGCGGTGGGTGACCGTGTGTTCTTGAAGGTTTCGCCTTGGAAGAAGGTGATGAGGTTTGGCCGAAAGGGTAAGTTGAGCCCTAGGTACATTGGGCCATATGAGGTTGTTGAGCGTGTAGGTCCTGTTGCGTATCAGTTGAGGTTACCTCAGGAGTTGGAGAAGATTCATGATGTATTCCATGTTTCTATGCTCCGGAAGTATAGATCTGATCCTTCGCATGTGATGCCTGTGGAGGAAGTGGAATTGAATCCGGATTTGACCTATGATGAGGAACCGATGAGGGTTCTGGACTCGGATAGCAAGGTTCTTCGTGGCAAGACCATTGAGTTGGTGAAGGTGCTGTGGAAGCATCGAGGTGTTGAGGAAGCCACGTGGGAGCGGAAGGAAGATAAGCTGAAGCAGTTTCCTTATCTCTTTCCTTCAGGTAAATTTCGAGGACGAAATTTCTTAAGGGGGGGAGAGTTGTAACGCCCCGGTTTTGGGCTTGGTAGTTTTGGGCGTTGACCAGTTTGGTCAAAGTGCTGTTCGAATCTAAAGAGGTGAATTTAGGAAAGCCTAGTTCGGGTTGCATTAAAAATATGGAAAAATGTTCTAAAATCATCTTTTAATATAATTAAGTGAACTGTGAAATCAATTTTGGAAAATGAGTTTTGGAAGGGTGACATTTTGGCTAGTGACCAAAATGTAATTTTTTGAAAGTTTGGTGGTTGTTTTCGAAAGGGTTGGAACTTTGAATCTTTAAGGAGCTATTAATCCAAAAGTAGTTTCTCCAGATTTTTCTAAGATATTTTGAGATATATTCTGATTTTAAAACATATTAAAAGTGGAGGGAAAGCCATTTTGGCTATTTTGGATAACTAACTTTTCCATTTTCTTTCTCTCATTTTCTCTCAACCCAAACACCTATTCTCCAGAGAATTGCTTCTGATTTTCTCACCTAAATCTCTCATTTCAACTCTCTTTTGATTTCTAATCATCATATCTACAAAACCTCATCATTTGCTACTTGATTCATCAAGGTTTTTGATTCCAAAAAGAGGAGAAACTCAAGTTTGGAGGTAAGAACGTCCTTCTCCTCTAAACTATCAGTTCTTTATTGAAATTCCTAAGTTTTCAATCCTTAATTGATGTTTTATTAAAGGTTTTTAAGATGAGAAATGGATCTTGGCTTATAATGCAAGATTTGGTGATTTTTGATGATTTTCGTTTGATCTGATTAATCTGTGTTTTGAGATGTGTTTTTGATGTTAAATGAACACTAAATTGATAAGGAATTGAGTTTTGATTAATGCAATCCCGGATAGGTTGAGTTTCCTAAGTTTAGCTTGTGTTTCTTGTATGTTTTTGAGGTGATCTTGTGGATCTATTGTTGCTGGAGGTATAAGGATGTTGTTAGACTCTTTTTAGATGTTAAATGATGTTGCAAGATGTTTTGTGTTGATGGTTTATGGCTGGGCTTTGTTGAGAAGTGGTTTGGATGCATTTTCGGTTGTGTTTGGTAGCCGAAAATGGAGTGTGGATGAGAGCAGCGAGTTTAGGTGCTTTCATTGAAGCAATTAATGCATGATGATGCATTAATCCTCTGCTTTGATGTGTTAAAACAGGGGAGGCATCTTTGGATCCAAGAATTGTTGATCCGGAAGCTTGAATTGGTGCTTCGGCAAGAGGCGAAGTGGAATCGGTGAGTGAAAAATGGTTTTCGGCTTTGAAACCAATGTCTTGGGAGCTTAGTTTAAGTCTAAACAACTTTGCTAAGCTCAAGTGTAAGTTTTCGGAAAGTACTCTCTAGTGGTGGCCATGATTTTGTTGTGATGCAATGTGGTTTATTGCATGATTTAAATACTGTTTTGAAAGCATGATTTAGCATGGTAATTGATGTTTTTGTAAGCCATATGTTGAAGGAAGCTCAAGGTAAGAGTTCCTTGTTTTTGTACATTGAATAAACGTGGTTTGATGCTTTTAAATGCATGATGAATATGGCTTGGTTTAATGCTTTAAAACAGTGGATAAATTGATGATAATGATGTATATTGGCAAGTGATGTTTTGAAAAGCTTAAGGTCACTAAGGTGGTTAAAAGTCCTTGAGTGAGCCTTGTTTACTTAAGAACATCAAGGTGGTTAAAAGTCCTTGGATGATTCTTGTATGGACACAAAGGTGGTTAAAAGTCCTTGTGTGATGCTTTCCATGGTGTTTAAAAGTCCATGGGGCCAAGGTGTTTAAAAGTCCTTGGGGCCAAGGTGTTTAAAAGTCCTTGGGGTGATACTTGATACGGACACAAAGGTGGTTAAAAGTCCTTGTGTGGTCCTCTTTCATGGTGTTTAAAAGTCCATGGCCAAGGTGTTTAAAAGTCCTTGGGGCCAAGGTGTTTAAAAGTCCTTGGGGTGAAAGTTGATGAACTTGTTTTAAAGAAATGGAACTTATCACTTGTGCCAATATGACATGTTATGATATGAAGCATGAGATGCTTGTTTTAAGTATGCTTTTGAGCATGTGCAATTGATGCTTTGAAGCATGATTTATAAATGTTTTATAAATGCATTATTGAATGGTTTTATGAGCATTCCTCACTAAGCTTTTGCTTACGCTCTCTTTCGTTTTCTTAATTCAATAATGCAGAACATTAGAGTACCTTGAGGGCAGCAAGAAGGTCAAGCAATCAAGTGAGAGTAGAGCTCAAAGTATGGAAGGTTTCTTAAGTACACTTTTAGCTTTTGGTAATTTGGCAATGGGGGACCTATGTGTATGTTTTGGGAGAGGTTTTGAACTCCCTAAGTATGTTGAATTGTGATGAGAATGCTGGTTTAAGTGTTTGGCTTTTATATGCTTGAATTGGAAGTTTATGCTTGAATAGCTTGCTTGTGTAGGAAGCATGCCTTTAGATTTGGGGCTTTTCACATGTGATGTTGTTTTGATGAATTGTTGATGCAAGTATGTCTTATATATGTTGAATTGCATGCTGGTAAAGTTTGGTAGCATTTGGAGCATGATTGGATGTTTAATTGCATGTTTAAGAATGCATTTTGGGGCAATCTGTGCAGGGCGTTTCGGAACAGTGCAACCCGTTTCGGAACAGGTGCCTTAAACAAGCCCAGGCGTCCGAAACGGGAGGGACCGTTCCGAAACGGTTTGGCTACTGCCAGCCCGTGTTGCAGTACGCGTTGCGGAACGGCCCCGTGTTTCGAAACGGGCTCTGCCTGTTTCGGAACGGGTGACCGTTAGGGGCTGACATTGGCAGTTATATGTTTTGGATTGTTTGCGTTTTGGTCCCGAATCTTGTTTGTGCAATTGCTTGAGTTTGGGAAGTCCTTTTGAGCTGAAATTTCACAGTGAAGCATGAAACCTGACTAATTACAAGCTGGTAACTTTAATTTGGGTTAAGTCCTTATATTTATCAGAAATTACAATTTGGTCCCTAAAGTTGTAATTTGTTCAATTGGGTCCCTGTTTGATCTCTGATGTTTGTGATCTTTGAGTATGATGTTTGTGTGATCACAATTAGGGCTAATGTGCATCTAGACAAGTTTAAAAAGAAAAAAAAGGGGTCGTTAATCAAGGTTGACTTTCGGGTTGACTTTGGTTTTCCCCGTGTGACTTTCTTAATTCGGGTCAACCGTCTAGGCCGGGTTAAGGGGGTTACAGCAACTGCTTTTTGTTGCTCAGCTGAACCAAAGATGGTTTCATTTGCAACTCAGCCACAAGACCACCATCACGCGAGATACTCAAACTGGCAAACATAGCCCTCAGCTCAACAGCTACCTTCCTACTCAAGGCATCCGCTACAACATTAGCTTTCCCAGGGTGATACTCAATCGTCAAATCATAATCCTTGAGCAACTCCACCCAACGTCGCTGCCTAAGATTCAACTCCTTCTAAGACATCAGATACTTCAAACTCTTGTGATTCGTGTACACAGTACACTTCTCACCATACAGATAATGCCTCCAGATCTTCAAAGCAAAAACCACCGCAGCCAACTCAATGTCATGCGTAGGATAATTGCGCTCATGCACCTTCAACTGCCGCGATGCATAAGCCACCACCTTACCCTCTTGCATCAACACACATCCCAAACCAACATAGGACGCATCACTGTAGACCACAAACTCTTTCCCTGATTCAGGTTGAACCAAGATAGGAGCTTGCGTCAAAGTCGCCTTAAGCTTCTCAAAAGCCTGCTGTCTCGCTTCCGTACACTCATACTTAACATCTTTCTGCAACAACTTCGTCAAAGGTGCAGCTATCTTAGACAACCCATCCACAAACCTCCGGTAGTATCCCGCCAAACCAAGGAAACTACGAACCTCATGAACAGACTTAGGAACCTTCCAATTCATCACCGCCTCAATCTTCTGAGGATCTACACGAATCCCCTCAGCAGAAACCACATGCCCAAGAAACACCACCTCACTTAACCAGAACTCACACTTGCTCAGCTTAGCATAAAGCTGATTCTCCAACCAAGCTTGCAGCACAATCCTCAAATGCTCTTCATGCTCCTCCTCAGTACGCGAGTACACGAGGATATCATCAATGAACACCACAACAAACTTGTCCAGGTATTCATGAAACACACGATTCATCATGTCCATGAAAGCTGCAGGAGCATTTGTCAAACCAAACGGCATCACAAGGAACTCATAATGCCCATACCTCGTCCTGAAAGCTGTCTTAGGCACATCCACATCCTTCACCTTCAACTGGTAATACCCTGACCTCAAGTCAATCTTAGAGAACACAGCTGCTCCCCGAAATTGATCAAAGAGATCATCAATTCTCGGCAAAGGATACTGATTCTTGATAGTCAACTTGTTCAGCTGACGGTAATCAATGCACATTCTCATAGTGTCATCCTTATTCTTCACAAACAAGACCGGTGCACCCTAAGGTGACAAACTCGGTCGAATGAACCCACGATCAAGCAGCTCTTGCAACTGCGTCTTCAGCTCCTTCAACTCTTTAGGTGCCATTCTATAAGGGGTAATGGACACAGGAGTTGTATTCTCATACAGCTCAATCCCAAACTCCACCTCGCGATTAGGAGGTAACCCAGGCAACTCCTCAGGAAACACACCAGGAAACTCCTTCATAATCCTGATATCTTGCACACGCAACTCCTTAGAGCTAGGATTCATCACAAAAGCTAGGTAAGCTTCACAACCTTGCCTCAGCATCCTGCTCGCCTCCAATGTAGACACCACACTGGCAAGAAACTTCACATTCTCACCAACCACAACCACCTCATAATCATCCGCAAGCTTCAACGAAACTCGCTTATTTTCACAATCCACAACAGCACGATGCTCAGCAAGCCAATCCATACCAAGGATTACATCAAAACCATAGAAAGGTAACTCCATAAGGTCAACATGAAAAACATGATCTTGAACAACCAAAGGACATCTTCTATACAGCTTTCGAGTCACAACAGTCTCACCAAAAGAACTAGTGACACACACACCAACATCCAAAGACTCAACAGGCAAACCAAGCAATTCAGCATGCTCACGCAATATGTATGAGTGCGTAGATCCAAAATCAATCAAGGAAAGTAATGACAAGGATTGCAAAGTAAAGGTACTTGCGATCACATCCGCGTCATTCCTTCCCTCCCGCTGAGCATACACCCTAGCTTGGCCGCCACCCTCAGGCTGAATAGCCACAACATGAGCCACTCCCCGACCACCTTCCTCTCTCCGCTGGAAATTGCCACGGCCGCGCCCACAACCTCTCTGTGGTGCAGCAACAACAGGAGCACGCACTTGGCCACCAGCCAACATAGGACACTCACGCCTCATATGATCCGCAGATCCACAGTTCCAGCACCCATTACCAGCTGCAGCAACAGGAGCTTGCACTTCCCTCACAGCTCGAGGACAATCACGCTTCATGTGACCACGTGAACCACATGTCCAACATGCACTCGGATCAGCTCTAGCATTGCCTCCCCGAGCAGGTGCACCACCACCTCGCTTAGCTGAGGACTGATACTTCTGATCACGTCCCCTCTTGTTCCGTCCACCACCGGAACTATATTCAGCAGTTCGCTTTCCAGCACTAGAACCAGCACTCTTAGCAGATAAACCCAAGTTCATCTCAATATCCTTTGCTCGACCCACCAGCACATCAAAATCATTATATTCGGTAGCCAGCACATACATCTTAACCTCTATCACTAAACCATAACGGAACCTTTCACACCTCTCCCGCTCATCCGGAACAAGCTCAGGTGCGTATTGACTGAGTCGAACAAACTGGACCTCGTACTCAGCTACATACATGCTCCCCTGGGTAAGAGACATGAACTCCCGCTTCTTTTCATCTAGGTACCTCACACCTAGATACCTTCTCTTGAACACATTCTGAAAGAATGTCCAAGTTACATCCGCTTCTGCCATACCAGAGATTGTGGTCGTCCACCACGTATATGCATCATCCTGTAGCAAGGATACTACACAGCCCAACTTTTGCACATCAGTGCAACTCATCTGACCCAAGATTCTCTTGGTACTCTCTAACCAAGATTCCGAACCTTCAGCTGACAAACCCCTGAACTCAGTCCCTCCCAGACTGCGCAGACGTTCCAAGGGTAGTCTAACTCCAGCATCTCCCTGATGCCCAGCTCCTCGAGCTCCAGCTACTGCGGCTTGAAAAGCTCCAGCAATAGCTTGTATCAACACTGTCATGTCAGGAACAGCTTGCCCCTGACCAGCCTCAGGTCCAGCGACCCCAGCATCAGCTGCAGCTCCAGCTCCTTCACCCCCAGCACCACCACCACCCGGTGGAGGAGGTAAAACCGCACTCTCAACATTCTCTTCATTCTCATTCTCATTTTGAGCCGCAGCTCGCACATTACTCCTTAACTCTCTACGAGGAGCCATACTCTAACAATGCAATCACAATGCAAATAAACAAAGTCAGGCCCAGCAAGGTAAGTAATCCAAGTACTCAAGCTCATTTTCACTTAAAAACAACATCATTTCATTAGCTTTGATTTGGCAATGGGTACCCACAACATGCTTCATCATAGCATACATCTCAATTGCATCACATTTACAGTGTACTCAACATGCTTTTACTCAACAAGCATACAAAGCATACATGCTTAAATCATTCACATAAACCATTCCCAATCACTCGAGAACTCAACTCTGATACCACATAATGTAACCCCCTTAACCCGGCCTAGACGGTTGACCCGAATTAAGAAGATTACACGGGGAAAACCAAAGTCAACCCGAAAGTCAACCTTGGTTAACGACCCTTTTTTTTCTTTTTAATCTTTTCTAGATGCTTATTATCCCTAGATATATTCGCAAGATCATCATATTCAAAGATCAAAACCATCAGAGAACATTCAGGGGCTCAAATGCACAAATTACATTTTAGGGACCAAATTGTAAATTCTAAAAATTATAAGGACTTAATCCAAATTAAAGTTACCAATATGAAATTAGTCAGGTTTCATGCTTCTCTGCCAAATTTCAGCCCAAAAGGACATCCCAAACTCACACAATTGCATAAACAAGTTTCAGGACCAAAATGCAAACATAGCAAAACATTTAACCATCAAACTAAGTGCCCAACGGTCGAGTGTTCCGAAACAGGGAAGACATGTTTCGAAACGCGGGACCGTTCCGCAACGGGTTCCGAAACATGGCCTGGCAGTGGCCAAACTGTTCCGAAATAGTGCCTCCCGTTTCGGAACGCCCAGGCCATTTCAGGCCCCTGTTCCGATACGGTAGCACCTGTTCCGAAACAGGCTGCCCAGATTGCAGAAAATTAGCTGGTTTGTCATGCAATTGACTTAATAAACATGCTCCAAAAGCCACCAAACTTTACCAGCAAGTCATACAACATACAAGGAACATAATTGCAGCAACCAAACATCAACATGGCATCAATTATGAAAAGCCCCAAATCTATAGGCATGCTTCCTACTTAGCAAACCATTCAAGCATTTAAATCTCCAAACAAACCACATAAAAGCCTATTACAAGTTCCAACATTATCAACAACATAAATCAAACTTAGGGAGTCGAAAACATCTCCCAAAACAACAACATAGGTTCCCCATTGCCAAATTACCAAAAGCTAATAGTGTTTAGGAAACCTTCACCATACATGAGCTTTGTTCACCACTTGGATTCTTCACCTCCTTGCTGCCCTCAAATGCACTTTAATGCTCTGCATTATTGGTTTAAGAAAAGAGAGAGAGCGTAAGCAAAAGCTTAGTGAGGAATGCTCGTTAAAACCACACAATAATGCATTTATAAAACACCTTTATAAATCATACTTCAAATCAACATTTATACATGCTCACAAGCATTTAAAACAAGCAATTCATGCTTCAAGTTCATATCATGTCATATTGGCAACGAGTGATACATTCAACATAAGATTCACACATGGACTTTTAAACACCATTGTGATCTTATAATTTCCAAGGACCACACATGGACTTTTAAACACCATTGTGTCCTTAACCCCATGGACTTTTAAACACCATGGCAAGGACCACACAAGGACTTTTAAACACCTTTGTGTCCTTAACAAGAACCATCCAAGGACTTTTAAACACCTTGATGTTCTTAAATAACAAGGCTTACACAAGGAATTTTAACCACCTTTGTAACCTTAACCAAGGACCAATCATGGACTTTTAAACACCATAGTGTCCTCAAATACACAAGACTCACCCAAGGAATTTTAACCACCATGGTGATCTTAACCAAGAACCAACCATGGACTTTTAGCCACCATGTTGTTCTTAAATAAACAAGGCTCACACAAGGACTTTTAAACACCTTTGTGACCTTAAACATCACTTGCCAATATGCATCATTAACAACATTAATCCACTGTTTTAAAGCATTTAACCAAGCCATAAACATCATGCAATTTTAAGCATCAAACCACATTATAACAATGTTCAAAAACAAGGATCTCTTACCTTGAGCATCCTTCAACACATGGCTTATAATCTCAGCAACTAACATGCTAAAACATGCTTTCAAAACAGAATTCAAAACATGCAAACAATCACATTGCATACAACCATTCCATGGTTCATCATCAAGAGAGTTTTCCCGAAAACTTACTCTTGAGCTTAGCTAAGTTGCTTAGACTTAAACTAAGCTCCCAAACCTTCAATTCAATGGTTTCAAAGCTGGAAACCAAAATCCACTCACCGATTCCGTTTCGCCTCTTGCCGAAACACCAATCAAGCTTCCGGATCACCACCACTTGGATCCAAAGATGACTCTCATGTTTTAAACACATCAAAGCAGAGGATTAATGCATCATCATGCATTAATAGCTTCAATGAAAGCACCTAAACTTGCTGCTCTCATCCACACTCCATTTTCGGCTACCAAACACAACCGAAAATGCATCCAAACAACTCCACAACATTACCCAGCCATGATCTATCAAATCTAAACATTCTTAATAATCAATTAACATCCAAAAAGGATCTCAACTCATTCTTATACCTCCAGCCACAACAGATCAACAAGATCACTCCAAAAACCATCAAAAACACAAGCTAAACTTAGGAAATTCAACCTATCCGGGATTGCATTAATTAAACCTCAATTCCTTATCAATTTAACATTCATTTAGCATAAAAAATACACCTCAAATCACTGCTTAAACAGATCATACGAATTTACATCAAAATCAAGCAAATCTTGCATTTAAAAGCCAAGTTCAAGATCTCATCCATAAAACCTTTTATAAAATACAATTTAAGGATTGAGAACTTAGGAATTTCAGTAAAGAACTGAGAGTTTAGAGGAGAAGGACGTTCTTACCTCCAAACTTGAGTTTTCTCCCTTTTTGGAACCAAAATCTTGAAAATCCAATTAGCAATTGGCGAGGTTTTGTTGAAGAGATGATTAGCAATCAAAAGAGAATTGAAAAGAGGTATTTAGTAGCAAAATCAGAGGAGAAAGATCTGTAGAAAGATGTTTGGTTTGAGAGAAAATGAGAGAAAAGGGGAAAATGGAAAATATGGAAAGTTAGTTGGAAATGACAAAATATCTTCCCTCCTTTTTAGTTTTATATAAAACCTTTAATAAATCATTTAATATCTTAGAAAAATCTGGAGAAACTCCCTTTGGGTAAATAGCTCCTTAAAGATTCAAAGTTTCAATCCTTTTTAAAATAGTCACGCAGATTTCAAAAATTACATTTTGGTCACTAGCCAAAATGTCACCCTTCCAAACCTCATTTTGTAAAATTGATTTCACAGTTCACTTATATATATTAAAAGAGGATTTTAGAACATTTTTTCCATATTTTTAATGCAACCCGAACTAGGTTTTCCTAATTTCACTCTTTTTATATTCGAACCGCACTTTGACCAAACCGGTCAAAACCCAAAACTTCTAAGCCCAAAACCGGGGCGTTACACGAATCCCTTCAGCAGAAACCACATGACCAAGAAACACAACTTCCCTAAGCCAGAACTCACACTTGCTCAGCTTGGCATAAAGCTGATTCTCCAACAAAGCCTGCAACACAATTCTCAAATGCCCTTCATGCTCCTCCTCAGTACGCGAGTACACGAGGATATCATCAATGAACACCACAACAAATTTATCCAAGTATTCATGAAATACTCGATTCATCATGTCCATGAAAGTTGCATGAGCATTTGTCAAACCAAACGGCATCACAAGGAACTCATAATGCCCATACCTCGTTCTGAACGCTGTCTTCGGCACATCTACATCCTTCACCTTCAACTGATAATACACTGACCTTAAGTCAATCTTAGAGAACACAGCTGCTCCCCGAAATTGATCAAAAAGATCGTCAATTCTCGGCAATGGATACCGATTCTTGATAGTCAACTTGTTAAGCTGACGATAATCAATGCACATTCTCATAGTGTCATCCTTCTTCTTCACAAACAACACTGGTGCACCCCAAGGTGACACACTCGGCCGAATGAAACCACGATCAAGCAACTCTTGCAGTTGCGTCTTCAGCTCCTTCAACTCCTTAGGTGCCATTCGATAAGGGGTAATGGACACTAGAGTTGTGTTTTCATACAGCTCAATCCCAAACTCCACTTCGCGATTAGGAGGCAATCCAGGAAACTCCTCAGGAAACACACCAGGAAACTCTCGCACAGTCCTGATATCTTGCACACGCAACTCCTTAGAGCTAGGATTCATCACAAAAGCTAGGTAAGCTTCACAACCTTGCCTCAGCATCCGGCTCGCTTCCAAAGTAGACACCACATTGGCAAGAAACTTCACATTCTCACCAACCACAACTACCTCATAATCATCCGCAAGCTTCAACGAAACTCGCTTATTCTCACAATCTACCACAGCCCGATGCTCAACAAGCCAATCCATACCAAGGATTACATCAAAACCATAGAAAGGCAATTCCATAAGATCAACATGAAAAACATGATCTTGCACAACCGAATGACATCTTCTATAAAGTTTCCGAGTCACAACAGTCTCACCAAAAGAACTAGTGACACGCATACCAACATCCAAAGACTCGACAGGCAAACCAAGCAATTCAGCATGCTCACGCAAAATGTATGAGTGTGTAGATCCAGAATCAATCAAGGAAAGTAATGACAAGGATTGCAAAGTAAAAGTACTTGCGATCACATCCGTGTCATTCCTCCCCTCCCTCTGAGCACGCACCCTGGCCTGGCCACCACCCTCAGGCTGAACAGCTACAACATGTGCCACATTACGTCCACCATCCTCTCTACGCTGGAAGTTACCATGGCCGCGCCCACGACCTCTCTGCGGTGCAACAACTCCGGGAGCACGTCCCTGGCCACCACCGGCCAACATAGGACACTCCTTCCTCATATGATCCGCAGATCCACAGTTCCAGCACGAATTACCAGCTGCCACAACAGGAGCTTGCACCTCCCTTGCCGCTCGAGGACAATCACGCTTCAAATGGCCACGCGATCCGCATGTCCAACATGAGTTCGGATCAGCTCTCGCCTTGTCTCACTGAGCAGGCGCACCACCACCTCGCTTAGCTGAAGACTGATACTTCCGATCACGTCCTCTCTTGTTCCGTCCACCACCGGAACTATACCCAGCAACTCGCTTACCAGCACTAGAACCAGCACTTCTAGAAGATAAACCCAAATTCATCTCAATGTCCTTAGCTCTACCAACCAGCACATCAAAATCATTATACTCAGCAGCCAGCATATAAGTCTTCACTTCCGTCACCAAACCATAACGGAACCGTTCACACCTCTCCCGCTCATCAGGGATGAGCTCAGGTGCGTACTGACTGAGTCGGACAAACTGAACTTCATACTCAGCCACTGACATGCTTCCCTGGGTAAGAGACATGAATTCCCTCTTCTTTTCATCCAAGTACCTCACACCCAGGTACCTTCTCTTGAATATGTTCTGAAAGAATGTCCAGGTTACATCGGCATCTGCCATCCCAGAGATAGTGGTTGTCCACCAAATGTATGCATCGTCTTGCAACAATGATACCACACAGCCCAGCTTCTGCACATCAGAACAATTCATTTGTCCCAGGATTCTCTTGGTACTCTCCAGCCAAGACTCAGAACCTTCAGCAGACAAACCCCTGAACTCAGTCCCTCCCAGACTGCGCAAACGTTCCAAGGGTAGTCTCACATTAGCATCTCCCTGATGCCCAGCTCCTTGAGCTCCAGCTACCGCTGCTCGAAAAGCTCTCGCAATAGCTTGAATCAACACTGTCATGTCAGGAACAGCTTGCCCCTGACCAGCTTCAGGTCCAGCGACCCCAGCACCAGCTGCAACACCAGCTCCTTCACCCCCCAGCACCACCACCACCAAGCGGAGGAGGTAAATCCACCATATTTTCAGCATTCTCCTGGTTCTCATTTTGAGCCATAGCTCGCGTATTACTCCTCGTCTCTCTACGAGGTGCCATTCACTAACAATGCGATCACAATGTAATAAACAAAATCAGGCTCAGCATGGTAAGCAATCCAAGTACTCAAGCTCATTTCCAATTAAAAACAAATCATTTCATTAGCTTTGATTTGGCAATGGGTCCCTCCATCATGCTTCACCACAGCATTCATCACAATTGCAACATACTTACAATTCACACAACATGCTTTCACTCAACAAGCATACAAAGCAATCATACAATCATCACCCACATATCCATTCCCAATTACTCGAGAACTCGGCTCTGATACCACTAAATGTAACCCCCTTAACCCGGCCTAGACGGTTGGACCGAATTAAGAAGATTACACGGGGAAAACCAAAGTCAACCCGGAAGTCAACCTTGATTAACGACCCTTTTTTTTCTTTTTTAAACTTATCTAAATGCACATTAACCCTAGATATGTTCATAAGACCAGCATACTCAAAGATCGGCACAATCAGAAAACATTTAGGGACTCGATTGCACAATTTGTGAATTTAGGGACCAAAATGCAAATTCTGAAAATTACGAGGACCTAACAAATTTTAAAGTTACCATAATGAAATTAATCATATTTCATGCCTCCCTGTCAAATTTCAGCTCAAACGGAAATCAGAAACTCATTCAATTGCATATACAAAGATTGGGACCAAAACGTAACATTTACAAACTCTACAAAGATGCCATTAACTGAATTAACGGTCGCGTATCGGTACGCGAGGAGTAGTATCGATACGCGGGGAAGGCAGTGACCAAACTCACAGAAAAGGTATCGATACGCTCTCCCGCGTATCGATACAGCATTCATATTTGGCCTACCGTATCGGAACTCCTCGCAACCGTACCGATACCCCTGTGCAGAAAAGCACACGAGTATCGATACACACACTAGAACTGTCCCAAATTCAGCCCCAAAAATGCATCAAACATCAACATAATATCATCAAATCATACCAACAAGTCATTGTATGCTTAAGGAACATAAAAGCATCAACCATTCTCAAACATGGCACCAATTAAGGAAAAACCAGATTCTATAGGCATGCATCCTAGGATAGAAATCATGCAAACATCAATTCACCAAAATCAAATAGCAAAAGGCCAATTACATGTTCCAACATATCATAGGCATAAACCAAACTTAGGGAGTCCAAAACATCTCCTAAAACAACAACATTGGTTCCCATTGCCAAATGCCCAAAAGCTAATAGTGTTAGGAAAACATTCACCATACATGAGCTTAGTTCTTCACTTGGATTCTTAACCTCCTTGCTGCCCTTTATGCACTTCAATGCTCTGCATTATTGGTAGGGGTGTTCATGGTAGGTTAACCGTTATAGCGGTTATTATTCGTAATTTAACCGTTGCTAACCGTTAAGAAATGGTTAACCGTTAATTTTTTAAATGGTTAACCATTATAGTGGGTAACCGTTAAGGAACGGATCGGTTACAGGTTAACCTGTAACCTATTACGATTTTCTTTTCAAATATTCATTATTTCTTTTTTAGAATAATAAATATATATCTCCGATAAATATTGTATTAATTTTTTTTTAAAAAAATAACTTAAATAGCGAAATTTTAAACACAAACTTTACACTTAGTTAAAATAAAGTACCTATAGGTTAACCTATAGGTTAACCATTACCGTCTTTTTTAGCGGTTCGGTTAACCGAAACCGTTTAACCTTAACGGTTAGGTTAATTAACCTATAAAATGAACGGTTATACCGGTTAACGGTTACGGTTAACGGTTACGGTTTATTTTGCACACCCCTAATTATTGGTTTAAGAAAAGAGAGAGCGTAAGCACAAAGCTTAGTGAGGAATGCTCATATAAAACATCACAATAATGCATTGGTAAAACACCTTTTAAAAACCTTAGTTCACAACAAAGTTTAGTCATGCTTATAAGCATATAAATCAAGCGTTTCATGCTTCAAATTATTAACATGTCGTATTGGCCACAAGTGATAATCATAATCTTTTTCCATCTCAAAATACAATCAACACAAGATCCACACATGGACTTTTAACCACCATTGTGATCTTACATTTCACAAGGACCACATATGGACTTTTAACCACCATTGTGTCCTTAGTACAAGAATCACCCATGGACTTTTAACCACCATGGTGTTCTTACAATACACAAGGTCCACACAAGGACTTTTAACCACCTTTGTGACCTTACACAAGAACCACCTATGGACTTTTAACCACCATAGTGTTCTTAACCATTCACAAGGCTCACACATGGACTTTTAACCACCATTGTGACCTTAACACAAGAACCATCCATGGACTTTTAACCACCATAGTGTTCTTAGCCATTCACAAGACATCACTTGCCAATATACATCATTTAACAACAATAATCCACTGTTTTAAAGCAGTTAACAAAGCCATAATCATCATGCATCATTACGCATCAAAGCCTCATTTAACAATGTTCAAAACAAGGATCTCTTACCTTGAGCATCCTTCAACACATGGCTTATAAAATCAGCAAATAAACATGCTAAAATATGCTTTCAAAACAGAATTTACAACATACAACCAAAATCACATTGCATTCAACCAACTCATGGTTCATCAACAAGAGAGTTTTTCTGAAAACTTACTCTTGAGCTTAGCAAAGTTGTTTAGACTTAAACTAAGCTCCCAAACCTTCAAAACATTGGTTTCAAAGATGAAAACCAAAATCCACTCACCGATTCCGTTTCGCAACTTGCCGAAACACCAATCAAGCTTCCGGATCACCACCACAAGGATCCAAAGATGTCTCCCCTGTTTTAAACACATCAAAGCAGAGGATTAATGCATCATCATGCATTAATATCTTCAATCAAAGCACCTAAACTAGCTGTTCTCCTCAACACTCACATTTCGGCTACCAAACACAACCGAAATCACATCCAAACAACTCCACAACACTACCCAGCCAAGATCCATCAATTCCAATCATTCATAAACCTCAATTAACATCCAAAAAGAGTCCAAACACGTCCTTATACCTCCAGCTATAACAGATCATCAAGATCACTCCAAAAACCATCAAAAACTCAAGCAAAACTTAGGAAAATTAACCTATCCGAGATTGCATTGATTAAACCTCAATTTCTCATCAATTATACATTCATTTTACATCAAAATGACATCTCAAAACAGTGCCCAATCATTTCATACGAATTTCATCAAAAATTAACCAAATCTTGCATTTTAAAGCCAAGATCAAGAACACAATGGTAAAACCTTTAATAAAACACAAATCAAGGATTGAGAACTTAGGGATTTCAGTAAAGAACTGAGAATTTAGAGGAGAAGGACGTTCATACCTCTAAACTTGAGTTTCTCCCTTTTTGGAACCAAGATTCTTGGAAATCCAATAAGCAAATGCTAAGGTTTTGTTGAAGAAATGATTAGAGATCAAATGTAGGTTGAAATCCCATCTTTAGATGTCAAAATCAGAGGGAATTTTGCTGGAGAAAAGTGTTTGGGTTGAGATAAAAGTTGAGAGGAAAGAAATGGAAAATTTTGAGAAAGTTAGTTATGATAGCCAAAATATCTCTTTCCCTCCTTTTACATTTAATTAAAACCATTAATAAATTGATTAATATTAAGAAAAATCTGGAGAAACTCTTCTTGGGTAAATAGCTCCTTAAAGATTCAAAGTTTCAATCCTTTTTAAAACAGTCACCCAGTTTTCAAAAATTACATTTTAGTCACTAACCCAAAATGTCACACTTCCAAACCTCATTTTGTAAAATTGACTTCACCATTCTCTTATATATAATAAAAGAGGATTTTAAGATATTTTTCCATATTTTTAATGCATCCCGAACTAGGCTTTCCTAAAAACACCCTTTTATATTCGAATCGCAACCCGACCGACCCGGTCCAAACCCAAATCTTCTAAGCCCAAAATTGGGGTGTTACAAAAAGGACTACTATGAGCTTCAGTCAGAATAGTACACCTCAACTCTGCATCATTCGGCACTACTATCTGACTCCCAAAACATAGAACCCCATCATCATTAAAACAAAAATCCGAGGGTTTATCCTCAGCAATATCCTGAACATACGGCACCAAGGAATCATCCAACAACTGCTTATCCTTTATCAACTGCACCAAGGATGGTTTCACTTGCAATTTAGCCACAAGACCCCATCTCACGAAATGCTTAAGCTGGCAAACATAGCCCTCAACTCCACTGCCACCTTTCTACTCAAGGCATCCGCTACAACATTAGCTTTTTCCGGATGGTACTCGATCGTCAGATCGTAATCTTTAAGCAACTCCACCCAACGTCGTTGCCTAAGATTCAACTCTTTTTGAGACATCAGATACTTAAAACTTTTGTGATCCGTGTACACAGTACACTTCTCACCATACAGGTAATGTCTCCAAATCTTCAAAGCAAAAACCACCGCAGCTAACTCAATATCATGCGTAGGATAATTGCGCTCATGCACCTCCAACTGACGCGATGCATAAGCCACCACCTTACCCTCTTGCATTAACACACACCCCAAACCAACATAGGATGTGTCGCTGTACACCACAAACTCTTTCCCTGATTCAGGTTGAACCAAGATAGGAGCTTGCGTCAAAGTTGCCTTAAGCTTCTCAAAAGCCTGTTGTCTTGCCTCTGTCCACTCATACTTGACATCCTTTTGTAACAACTTCGTCAATGGCGCAGCAATCTTTGAAAATCCATCCACAAACCTCCGATAGTATCCTGCCAACCCAAGAAAACTACGGACTTCATGAACAGTCTTTGGAGGCTTCCAATTCATCACCGCCTCAATCTTTTGAGGATCAACATGAATCCCCTCCGCAGAAACCACGTGACCAAGGAAAACAACTTCTCTAAGCCAGAATTCACATTTGCTCAACTTAGCATAAAGCTGATTTTCCAACAATGCCTACAACACAAACCTCAAATGCCCCTCATGCTCCTCCTTACTACGAGAGTACACAAGGATATCATCAATGAACACCACAACAAACTTGTCTAAGTACTCATGGAACACTCTAATCATCATGTCCATAAAAGCTGCATGAACATTCGTCAAACCAAACGACATCACAAGGAACTCATAATGCCCAAACCTCGTTCTAAAGGTTGTTTTTGGCACATCCACATCCTTCACCTTGAGCTGGTAATAACCTGACCTTAAATCAATCTTAGAGAACACAGCCGCTCCCCGGAACTCATCAAAAAGATCATAAATCCTCGGCAAAGGATACCGATTCTTGATATTCAACTTGTTCAGCTGACGATAATCAATGCACATTCTCATAGTGCCATCCTTCTTCTTCACAAACAAGACCGGTGCACCCCAAGGTGACACACTCGGCCGAATGAAACCACAATCAAGCAACTCCTAAAGTTGCGTCTTCAACTCCTTCAACTCCTTAGGTGCCATTCGGTAAGGAGTAATGGACACAGGAGTTGCGTTTTCATACAGCTCAATTCCAAACTCCACCTCTCGACTAGGAGGCAATCCAGGCAACTCCTCCGGAAACACTCCAGGAAACTCTCGCACAGTCCTGATATCTTGAACTCGCAACTCCTTAGAGCTAGGATTCATCACAAAGGCCAGGTAAGCCTCACAACCTTGCCTCAGCATTCGGCTTTCTTCCAATGTAGACACCACATTGGCAAGAAACATCACATTCTCACCAACAACCACTACCTCATAATCATCCACAAGCTTCAACGAAACTCGCTTGTTCTCAAAATCCATCACAGCTCGATGTTCAACAAGCCAATCCATTCCAAGGATCACATCAAAACCATAGAATGGCAATTCCATGAGATCAACCAGAAAAACATGGTTTTGCACTACCAAAGGACATCTTCTATACAACTTCTGTGTCACAACGGTCTCACCAAAGGAACTAGTTACACGCATACCAACATCCAAATACTCAACAGGAAAACCAAGCAATTGAGCATGTTCACGCAATATGTATGAGTGTGTAGATCCAGAATCAATCAAGGAAAGTAATGATAAGGATTGCAAAGTAAAGGTACTTGCGATCACATTCGTACCGTTTCTCCCATCTCGCTGAGCATACACTCGAGCCTGGCCACCACCCTCAGGTTGAACAGCCACCACATGCGCAACATTCCTCCCACCATCATCTCTGCGCTGGAAGTTACCACGACCGCGCCCACGACCTCTATGTGGTGCAACTACCCCTGGAGCACGTCCCTGACCACCACCGGCCAACAAAGGACACTCCCTCCTCATGTGGTCTTCCGAACCACAATTCCAGCATGAATTACCGGTCACTGCTACGGGAGCCTGAACCTCCCTCGCTGCTCGAGGACAATCTCGCCTCAGATGGCCACGCGATCCACACGTCCAGCACGTGTTCTGATCAGCTCTCATCCTATCTCCTTGAACAGACGCACCATGCCCTCCATTACCATGCCTAGCAGAAGACTGATACCTCTTATCTCGTCCTCTCTTGTTCCGTCCACCACCGGAACTATAATCGGCCGCCCTTTTGCCCGAGATAGACCCAACGCCTCTAGAAGACAGACCTAGTTTCTGCTCGATGTCCTTCGCTCTACTCACCAGCACATCAAAATTTGTATACTCAGCTGCAAGCATATAAGTCTTCACGTCCGTCACCAAACCATATCGGAAACGTTCACACCTCTCCCGCTCACTAGGGATAAGCTCAGGTGCGTACTGAATAAGACGGACAAACTGGATCTCATACTCAGCCACCGTCATGCTTCCTTGCGTAAGAGACATAAATTCTCTTTTCTTCTCATCCAGGTATCGCACACCTAGATACTTTCGCTTGAACGCGTTCAAGAAGAACGTCCAAGTCACATCAATATCCTCCACTCCAGAGATAGTGGTCGTCCACCACGTATAAGCATCATCATGCAACAATGATACCACACAACCCAATTTCTGCACATTGTTGCAGTTCATTTGCCTCAAGATCCTCCTGGTGCTTTCCAACCAAGATTCAAAACCTTCAGAAGATAAACCTCTGAACTCGGTCCCTCCGAGACTGCTAAGACGTTCCAAAGGAAATCTCACGTTAGCATCACCCTGATGCGCAGCTTCTGCTGCCTGAAAGGCTCCAGCAATAGCCTGAATCAAAATAGTCATGTCAGGAGCAGCTTGCCCCTGCACACCTTCAGGTCCAGCGACCCCAGCACCAGCACCAACGCCAGCATTATCACCTCCAGCACCACCACCGTCGGGTGGCCCACCACCATGGGGAGGAGGTATATCCACAACATTATCAGCATTTTCCTCATTTTCATTTTGAGCCATCGCTCTCGTATTCACCCTCATCTCTCTACGAGGCCTCATTTACAAGAAACAATGCACTGACACAAATGCAATAAACTTAATTAGGCACAAGAAGGTAAGTAATCCAAGTATTCAAGCTCACTTTCCAAAAACAATTCCTTTCATTAGTTTTGTTATAGCAATGGGTTCCCCTAACATGTTCCAACACAGTATAGCATTACAATTGCAACCATACATCACAATTCATAAATCATACTTTCACCCAAAAGGCATATCATGCAAATACACATACATTAACCACACAACAAATCCCAAAGATACGAGAACTAAGCTCTGATACCACCAAATATAACCCCCTTAGCCCGGCCTAGACGGTTGACCTGAACTATGAAGATTACACGGGGAAAACCAAAGTCAACCCGAAAATCAACCTTGATTAACGACCCTTTTTTTCTTTTTAAACTTGTCTAGATGCACATTAACCCTAAGCGAACACTTGAGAAACATATACGTTGAAAGCATAGCGATCAGATTCCAATAAGGGGCTCAATTGCACATTATACACATATTAGGGACCAAATTGTAATTTCTGAAAATTAGAAGGTCTTAACTGATTTTAAGGTTACCAATATTAAATTAGTGATATTACATGCTTCCCTGTCAAATTTCACCTTAACCGGACATCTCAAACCCATGCAATTGCAATTACAATTTTCGAGACTAAAACGTAAAGCTTGCAAACCTCACACCATTCAAATCAGTGCCCAACGGTCACATATTTCGAAACGGTGTTGACCGTTCCGAAACACGGGTTCGTTTCGGGACTGGTTCTGAAACAGGGCCTTTTAGTGGCCAAATCGTTTCGGAACGGCCTCCAGCCGTTCCGAAACACGAAGGCCATTACAGGCCCTCGTTTTGAAACGCCAGTGCCTATTCCGATACGGTTTGCCCAGAAGCTGCAGATTTTGCTGGTTTTTCACACATAAAACCACCCAAACACATCCTAATGACTTCCTAATCATGCCAACAAGTCATTATACATATAAGGTGCATGTTTGCAACTTCTAAACACATTCATAGCATCAAACATGGAATTTCACAATTCTATAGGCATGCTTCCTATTATATGAACCAAACAATCAATCAATCTCCAAAACAAGCATTAAAAGGCCATTTACAAATCCAAAACATCAAAAGAATCATGCCACAACTTAGGGAGTTCAACACATCTCCCAAAACACATCTTAGGTTCCCATTGCCAAATTACCAAAACTAATAGTGTATGAAAACATCACCATACATGAGCTTGGTTTCCCTTGGACACTCTAGCCTCCTTGCTGCCCTTAAACACTTCAATTATCTGCATTATTGGTTCAAGAGAGAGAGCGTAAGCACAATTGCTTAGTGAGGCATGCTCTAAAGAAAACAACACAATAATGCATTTTAGAAAACACTTTCAACAAAGCTTTTAAACACATGTTCATCTCTTTTCATGCAACCTTGCATACTTTACAAGCATCTCATGCTTCATTATAATCAACACATCATATTGGCTTTCAAGTGATAACTCAAAACCATTTACAACTCAAAACACAATCGGATACACGGATTACTAGCATTGTCCCACGCGTTTCATACACACTACCGAACAACATAAGGTGGAGTTTAACGGTACAATCACAACCCCTCAACACCCGTGATGGAGTATAACGGTACAATCACGACCCCTCAACATCACTCATCGATAGTTGTATAATTCCACTAACGAGAGCAAGGGACACATAACACAAGATCCACACACGGACTTTTAACCACCGTTGTGATCTTACCTCTCTCGTTAGGGTACTTGGATGGAGTGTACGGTACAATCACAACCCCTCCCCATCCAAGGCGACTTTATTCACTGTGCACCCAATCCTATAGCCGGCTAACTATATCCGATTCAAGTACTTTAAAACCATTACATCACTTGCCAATATACAACATATAACATCAACAATTCACTGTTTTAAAGCATTTAAACAAAGCCATTTATCATCATGCATCACTATGCATCAAAACCATATTAACAATATGTCAAACCAAGGATCTCTTACCTTGAGCATCCTTCAACACATGGCTTTCAAAACCAGCATTAACCATGCTAAAATATGCTTTCAAAACAGAATTTAAACATGCAAATCATAGCAAATGCATCAAGCCGCCTCATGGCTCATCCAAGGGAGTTTTTTTCGAAAACTTACTCTTGAGCTTAGCTAAGTTGTTTAGACATAAACTAAGCTCCCAAAACCTTCAAACAATCATTCCAAAGCTGGAAACCAACTCCACTCACCAATTACGTTTTGCTTGCTTGCCGAAACGCCAATCAAGCCTCCGGATCAACTCCAAAGGTGTCCGAAGATGCCTCCCCTGTTTTAAACACATCAAAGAAGAGGATTAATGCATCGTCATGCATTAAAATCTTTAGCCATCACACCTAAACTCGCTGCTCTAACCAAAACCAACATTTAGGCTACCAAACACAACCGAAATCACTTCCAAACTCTTCCAACACCTAACCCAGCCAAGATCCATCACTCCTAACCATTTCTAAACATCAATCAACATCCAAAATAAACCTAAACTCGTCCTTATACCTCCAGCTATAACAGAACACCAAGATCACCTCAAAAACCACCATTTTTATAAGCAAAAACTTAGGAAATACAACCTATTCGGGATTGCATTGCTAAAACCTCATTTCCACATCATTAGACATCCAAAATACATTAAAGAATCATCTCAAAACAGAGCACAAACAATCACAACGAAATTCTTCAAGATTTCCTTCCAAATCTTGAGTTTTAAGCCAAAATCAAGTTTCTAACATTAAAACAATTTATAAAACTCATATTAAGAATTGATAACTTGGGAATTTCATTAAAGAACTGAGTATTTAGAGGAGAAAAACAATCTTACCTCTAAATGGTGATTTCCCCTTGATTTGAGCCAATTTTCTTGAAAATCCAATGAGGGAATCAAAAGGATTTGATGCTAGATTGATTAGGAATTAATTGATGATAGAAATCTCATCAATTGAAGTGAAAATCAATGAAAAAGTTGCTGGAGAAAAGTGTTTGGATGATGGAATTTTGAGAAAAAAAGAAATGAGAAAATTTTAGGAAAAGGTAGTTATGAATTTCTAAAAAGTAGTTTCCCTTTTCTTTTCGATTAATTTAATTAAAACATTAATTAATCCACCCAAATTAAGGAAAAATCTGGAGAAATCATTTTTGGGTAAATTAGCTCCTTAAAGATTCAAAGTTTCAATCCTTACAAAACAGTCACCACTGAACTTTTCAAAAATCGCATTTTAGTCACTATTCCAAAATGTAATATTTCCAAACCTTATTTTGTAAAATTGATTTCACCACTCTCTTATATATATTAAAAGAGGATTTTTAGATATTTTCCATATTTTTAAAGCATCCCGAACTAGGCTTTCCCTAAAACCTCCTTTTATATTCGAACCAAAAATCAGATTGGTCCGGTTCAGACCCTAAACTTCCAAGCCCAAAATTGGGGTGTTACATCAATGCACTTTTAGAATACATGCTCATATACATCACTTAAGAACAGAAAATAAACCTTTGTTCATGCTTTACCAAGCATCACATGCATTCTAGCATAAATCACAAGCATCTCATGCTTAAACCATTAAACACAACATTATATTGGCTTACAAGTGATCATTTCTCAAACCATACCAAAATCAACTCAAGACACAATCGGATACGCAGATTACAAGCGTTGTCCCACACGCTTCATACATACTACCGGACTACACACAGTGGAGATCAATGGTACAATCACAACCCCTCAACACCCGTGATGGAGATTAATGGCACAATCACAACCCCTCAACATCACTCATCGGTAGTTGTATAATTCCACTAACGAGAGTACGAGACACATACCACAAGACTCACACACGGGATTAAATCATTCACCATTGTGATCTTAGCCTCAATCGTTAGGGTACTTGGATGGAGATTACGACACAACCCCTCGACATCCAAGGCGACTTTATTCACAGTGCACCCAATCTTATAGCCGGCTAACTATATCCGATTAACGCAACCAAAAACCATTTCCATCACTTGCCAATATAATCATTTAACCTCATTAATCCACTGTTTTACAAGAATAAACACAATTTCATTTCCACAAGCATAACATGCTTAATATCATATGCATTTATCACATGAAAACCAAGGATCACTTACATAGTGCATCCTTAACATAATGGCATTAAAATCCAGCAACAATCATGCTTAAAAATAGTAATCAAATCACATTTAACTCAAGTGCATTTTCATCAAAACATAGCACATTTCCGAGAGAGACTTTCGAACCACTTACTCTTGAGCTTAGCTAAGTGTTTCAAACTTACTCTATGCTCCCAAGAACACGCCCAAAGCATTACAAAGCTGGAAAATCTATTTCCACTAACCGATACGTGAAGCCTTGCTCTCCGACACGAAAATTACCCCTCTGGAGCCTCCAACAATGCCTCGTTTGCTCCCAAATCAAGATCCCATGTTTTCACAACATCAAAACAGAGATCTAAATGCATTGAAATTCATTTCAACACCGGAAACAATTCACAAATTCGTTGCTCACCCAAACTACACCAATTTACCCATCCGAACAACCAAAAACTCAATCGATTGCTTCCTAAACCAAGCCCAGCCAACATACATCACTTCCAAACCATTATAAATATCAAAACACCTCTAATAAACAACGTAACCCAACCTTATACCTCCAGCAAGCAAGATTCCACCATTTCACCTCAAAAACACACTTAAAACTAACAAGAAACTCAAGGATCTCAAGGATTTCGGGATCTATGTTATCAAAACTTCATTTCAACATATTAACCCACTTAAAATTCAATTAAAATCAATCCATAATAGAGCTTAACAAAACAAGTCCGAAAATTAAGATTTCAATCATAATTTTACAAGATTTTGATCTTCAATCAAAACTATAATAAAAACTAAACCAAAAACATTAATTAGAAGCCAAAGATCTTTGGTTACAAGTGATCATTTCTCAAACCATACCAAAATCAACTCAAGACACAATCGGATACGCGGATTACAAGCGTTGTCCCACACGCTTCATACATACTACCGGACTACACAAGGTGGATATCAATGGCACAATCACAACCCCTCAACATCACTCATCGGTAGTTGTATAATTCTACTAGCGAGAGTACGGGACACATACCACAAGACTCACACACGGGATTAAATCATTCACCGTTGTGATCTTAGCCTCAATCGTTAGGGTACTTGGATGGAGATTACGGCACAATCACAATCCCTCGACATCCAAGGCGACTTTATTCACGGTGCACCCAATCCTATAGCCGGCTAACTATATCCGATTAACGCAGCCAAAAACCATTTCCATCACTTGCCAATATAATCATTTAACCTCATTAATCCACTGTTTTACAAGCATAAACACAATGCCATTTCCACAAGCATAACATGCTTAACATCATATGCATTTATCACATGAAAACCAAGGATCACTTACCTAGTGCATCCTTAACATAATGTCATTAAAATCCAGCAACAATCATGCTTAAAACATGCTTAAAACAGTAATTAAATCCACATTTAACTCAAGTGCATTTTCATCAAAACATAACATATTTCCGAGAGACACTTTCGAACCACTTACTCTTGAGCTTAGCTAAGTGTTTCAAACTTACTCTAAGCTCCCAAGAACACGCCCAAAGTGTTACAAAGCTGGAAAATCCATTTCCACTCACCGATACGCGAAGCCTTGATCTACGACACGAAAATTACCCCTTCGGAGCCTCCAACAATGCCTCGTTTGCTCCCAAATCAAGATCCCTTGTTTTCACAACATCAAAATAGAGATCTAAATGCATTAAAATGCATTTCAACACCAGCAACAATTCACAAACTCGTTGCTCACCCAAACTACACCAATTTACCCATCCGAAACAACCGAAAACTCAATCGATTGCATCCTAAACCAAGCCCAGGCAATATATATCACTTCCAAATCATTATAAACATCAAAACACATCTACTAAACAACCTAACCCAACCTTATACCTCCAACAAGCAAGATTCCACCATTTCACCTCAAAAACTCACTTAAAACTAACAAGAAACACATGATCTCAAGGATTTCGGGATCTATGTTATCAAAACTTCATTTCAACATATTAACCCACTTAAAATTCAATTAAAATCAATCCATAACAGAGCTTAACAAAACAAGTCCGAAAATTAAGGTTTTAACCATAATTTTACAAGATTTTGATCTCCAATCAAAACTATAATGAAAACTCAACCAAAAACATTAATTAGAAGCCAAAGATCTTGGGAATTTCAATAAAGAACTTTGATTAGAGGTTTAGAACGGGATTTACCTCCAATCCTTGCTTTCCTCAATGAATGACAAGTTTTCCTTGGCAAAATCTTGAAGAACTTGAAATGATTTCTTGAAAATTGATTAGGAAATGTTAGGAGAGTGTTTGGGAGAAAAGAATTCTGGAGAGAAAAGAATGAAAATAGTGTTTGGCAGAAAATGAAGAGAAAATGGTAGTTACGTAATAGAATCTCACATTAACTACCCATTTTAATTAATTAAAATAAAACCAATTAAAGTCATTTAATTAAAAGCCATTTAAAACACATGTCATGTTAAGGAAAGGTTAAATTGCCATAAAGCCCCCTAAAGATTCTAAGAATTTGGCTTATTCTTTAAAAATCACATTTTTCACAGTTTTGAAACTTTACAATTTGGTCACTACTCGAAATATCCTATTTCTGAAACTCTTTTTGAAAAATTGAATTGACCAGCCTCTTAAACATATTTTTAGAGGATTTTAGCAATTTTATCCTATCCCGATCCTTGATTCCCTAAATCACTTTACGCAATTCGAACCGTTCTCGACCGGTCCGATCCGATGTCTAAAACATTAGGCCCAAAACCAGGGCGTTACAGGCTAAATGCAACTAAAAGCAAAGAAAACAAAGAGGAATAACTCCCCCAAACTCAAGGTTGGCATTGTCCTCAATGCCTTACACAAAATATAAAATAAAAACAGAAATAAAACATAAAAAGAAATAGAAATCATAAAATTAAAAGAAAACATAAAAAGAAAGAAAAATAAAGAAAAGGTGCTAAAGACTATGTGAGTTCCCCTCCATTTCTACTACTACCTCGAAGGAGGACTCTGAGGAGGCGGGGAGGATGAGGCGGCTTGAGGTGGGAGATTTGGCAGATGGGCTCTTTTTCTGGTCACGTGGTAGCTGGATGTGGATGGGAATGGGTCTTTTAGGTGGTGCTTCTGGCTCGGTTTTAGACCCTTCATCTTGAGGCTCAATCGCAGTGGCGGGCCGCTTCCTTTTCCTTGCTGGTTCGGCCGGTTCGTCGCCAGAGGAATCAGATACCTCCATGTCCAAATAATTTGAGGCCTTAGCTGTAACACCCCAAAAATTACGCCCAAATTGTAAACCCTAGATTTGAAAAAAAATCTCTAATTTAGAAACCTAATTTTAAAAACTCCAAAATTCAAGAACCTTGATTTTTTTGAATGGACTAAATATAAATTTTTATCAAACTTTAAAGTTAATATGAAATTTCTTAAAAGTTTAAGGACTAACTCTGTAAATAACTATTTTATCAAATTCAATTTCAATACAATTGGTCTCTACCGTACGTTTTATTATTATTATTATTATTATTATTTTTATTATTATTATTATTATTATTATTATTATTATTATTATTATTATTATTATTATTATTATTATTATTATTATTATTATTATTATTATTATTATAGTTCTTTAATTTTAAATGGAATTCTAATCCATTCGTCTTCTTATAATTATTTTTATTCTTTTCTATCTTATACCACTTTCATTATTTTACTTAAATTAGGTTTACTCTCCCTATAAATATATACACACATAGTTCAAATAAGATCACCCCAAGAACCCATTCCGCTCTATACCTTTTTTTGTTCGTTAATCCCTTCCACACCAAGTTTAGTCCAGTACCGATACAATTGGATCCAATACTTCTGATCATGGAAAATCACATCATTTTGTAGGTTGAGTATAGCTTGGCTAAGGTGTGTTTTCTTACTGTGCTACATGTTTTCTCTGTGTTGATGCATTATTGTTTGTATGGTTGACATCACATGCATATGTTTTCATAATGTGTTTTAAGTATGATTTATGAAACATCAGATTTATGGAACTATGATTTATGGACTACGATTTATGAACTATGATTTATGCACTTATGGACTATGATTTATGAAGTATGTTTACGGAATGTCGGATTTATGAAACTTTGTTTATGGAACTTGATTTCTAATCATCATATCATTGTATGAGCATGGGTTGGGATTTGTTCGGGGAAGTTCAGTGGTTTCACCCTTCGGGTTGAATTCCACTTCGGATTGGCGGTTGTAGTGAGGAGTTCTGGGGAACTTTCCTCTTGGCGGTTGTAGTTGGGTGCACTGCATTGCGCTTGTGATATTGTATCATGTTTTTAAAGGATTTTAAGAAAATAATACTATGTTTTATGATTATGGTTTTCTTGCACTTTAGAGACACACTAAGCTCTTTAGCTTACTCCCCCATAGTTTCCTCTTACAGATATCTTTGGGCTTTAGGCGACGTGGTACTTGGAGGATCTCAGATTTTATTTGATTATTTTATCATTCAGTACAAAACTATTTTAGTTTAATCAGATTTCTATTTATTGTTTTGGGACATGAATGTAATTTTAAACTATTCATATTTTGAGATTAATTTTAGCATTCATCTACTATTATTTTAATTTAGAGATTTTATATAATTATTCGAATATCTATTATGATATTTATATTTATGTTTATTATTAAATTTACTTTATTTTATTTTAATTTAAGTATAATTTTCAAAATTGAATTTCTTGAGGGAAAAGTTTTCAATCGTAACTTCCTAAATTCGGTCTTTTCTCCTAGGCCGGGTTTAGAGGGTTACATTTAGTGGTATCAGAGCTAAGTTTAACCCTCGAACTGTGAAGCTCACCACAGTTATTTTCAAAATGTTTTCAACTTCTACATGCATCTAAAGTATTTGAAAAAAATGGGAATTTTTTTGAAAATGTACTACGATATTATGTAATTTTGACCTTATTATTTTTAATGTGTTTTAAATCCGAAACTCCAAGTGCCAACTCTAATTCTAGGATTGTCCCTTATGTTGATAGATTAGTATGCCATCTCGTAGGAGCTCCAGATTAGTGACCAATCTTGATCATACTCGTTCTTATGAAATTGAGATCAAAGTCTATTTGAAAGCCATGTGTTGTTATTTATGACCTAATCTAAAATGTCTTTTTAAATTTGTTACCAAAACTTTTTTTTAAAAGTATGTCGTTAGTCTGAAAATTTTGAGGACAAAATTTCTTTTAAGGGTGGGAGAGTTGTAACACCCCAAAAATTACGCCCAAATTGTAAACCCTAGATTTGAAAAAAATCTCTAATTTAGAAACCTAATTTTAAAAACTCCAAAATTCAAGAACCTTAATTTTTTTGAATGGACTAAATATAAATTTTTATCAAACTTTAAAGTTAATATGAAATTTCTTAAAAGTTTAAGGACTAACTCTGTAAATAACTCTTTTATCAAATTCAATTTCAATACAATTGGTTTCTACCGTACGTTTTATTATTATTATTATTATTATTATTATTATTATTATTATTATTATTATTATTATTATTATTATTATTATTATTATTATTATTATTATTATTATTATTATTATTATTATTATTATTATTATTATTATTATTATTATAGTTCTTTAATTTTAAATGGAATTCTAATCCATTCGTCTTCTTATAATTATTTTTATTCTTTTCTATCTTATACCACTTTCATTATTTTACTTAAATTAGGTTTACTCTCCCTATAAATATATACACACATAGTTCAAATAAGATCACCCCAAGAACCCATTCCGCTCTATACCTTTTTTTGTTCGTTAATCCCTTCTACACCAAGTTTAGTCCGGTACCGATACAATTGGATCCAATACTTCTGATCATGGAAAATCACATCATTCTGTAGGTTGAGTATAGCTTGGCTAAGGTGTGTTTTCTTACTGTGCTACATGTTTTCTCTGTATTGATGCATTATTGTTTGTATGGTTGACATCACATGCATATGTTTTCATAATGTGTTTTAAGTATGATTTATGAAACATCAGATTTATGGAACTATGATTTATGGACTACGATTTATGAACTATGATTTATGCACTTATGGACTATGATTTATGAAGTATGTTAACGGAATATCGGATTTATGAAACTTTGTTTATGGAACTTGATTTCTAATCATCATATCATTGTATGAGCATGGGTTGGGATTTGTTCGGGGAAGTTCAGTGGTTTCACCCTTCGGGCTGAATTCCACTTCGGATTGGCGGTTGTAGTGAGGAGTTCTGGGGAACTTTCCTCTTGGCGGTTGTAGTTGGGTGCACTGCATTGCGCTTGTGATATTGTATCATATTTTTAAAGGATTTTAAGAAAATAATA
Organism: Hibiscus tridactylites; assembly: GCA_958450335.1. Taxonomy (NCBI): domain Eukaryota; kingdom Viridiplantae; phylum Streptophyta; class Magnoliopsida; order Malvales; family Malvaceae; genus Hibiscus; species Hibiscus tridactylites. The sequence continues at coordinate 52,642,929 of OY288273.1, read as the reverse complement.
CTATGTTTTACGATTATGGTTTTCTTGCACTTTAGAGACACACTAAGCTCTTTAGCTTACTCCCCCGTAGTTTCCTCTTACAGATATCTTTGGGCTTTAGGCGACGTGGTACTTGGAGGATCTCAGATTTTATTTGATTATTTTATCATTCAGTACAAAACTATTTTAGTTTAATCAGATTTCTATTTATTGTTTTGGGACATGAATGTAATTTTAAACTATTCATATTTTGAGATTAATTTTAGCATTCATCTACTATTATTTTAATTTAGAGATTTTATATAATTATTCGAATATCTATTATGATATTTATATTTATGTTTATTATTAAATTTACTTTATTTTATTTTAATTTAAGTATAATTTTCAAAATTGAATTTCTTGAGGGAAAAGTTTTCAATCGTAACTTCCTAAATTCAGTCTTTTCTCCTAGGTCGGGTTTAGGGGGTTACATTAGCTTTCTCTCTGGCAGCTACTGTTGGAGTATGCCCAAAGACCAATCATATGATGATTGAATAGACATACTATTTTACTAGATTTATCAAGTAATGGCATTGCCGTTATTGTCATTTGGTATATTTATGTGCATCAAACTAACTATTGGATAATAATATCTATACAATAATATGATTATTGTTAAATGGGATCCTTAGTCGAATATTATTACGGGTATGGACGGTGATAATATATAAAGACTAATATGTGGTTGATTGATGACAAGCATTGTCATTGACATAGAGATGTCAAAATCAAGACATAAGTATTTGTTAGAGAACAACATACAGGAATGACCCTCTGTGAGCATGTTTCTTGGGTAATTATGTAACAGTTATAACATTGCTCATGATAAACATGTGTATAATCCTCAGACTTGAGATCAACATGATTTCAACATAAAGATTTACGTATTTTGACATAGTCAAACGTGTGTCGTAACTGACTACATTATAAAGACTGATGATTGGATACGTGATGACCTATGTAATGCAATATGGTTGATGAAGAAAGGATTTGTCCCTCCTACATAATGGGAGAAATATTTTCGGCCACTTGATTGAGTGAGATTAGAAAATGCATGGCCATGCTCTAATATTATGATATGAGATATCATAGAGATTCGTTTATAATAATCTACTCAAGACATCAAGAAACACTAGATGGACAACGCAAGTATGACTAACCCATGACTTGTGTTCATCTAAGATATAAAGGACAAAAGGATGAAGTACATAAAGAAAGTTTATTCAGGAATTAGGGAAGTCAAACCATGACTTCATGCAACTTAGGTAGCAATGATGTATTGCTAGATGCCACTCATTGTTTGTAAAATTAGAACAGTTCTAATTTTGCTGCTAACGTTGCATGAACGTACAAGAGTCACACCCTTCGAATGAAACGAACATAATTGGAAACCATACTCCCTATTTTAGGGAGGTTGCCGAAAATCCCCTATGGGATAGGGGAAATCGGCAACTCCCTTAAATGGGAATAATATTGGATAAATTTTGTATTTATCAAATATTATTTAGAGTATGGAAAATATTTAGAGACTTAAATATTATAGAATAAGAATCTAGAAATTTAAATATATATTTTGAATTTATATAATGTATATTTAATTCCAAGTTTATGTAGAATTAGATTCTACATAATTAAAAATATATATTTAAATATATTTAAATCCAAGTAAAGATAGAATGAGATTCTATATAATAAAAATATATATATATATATATTTGGATTAAATATAATGTATATTTAAATCCATGTTTTATGTAGAATAAGATTCTACATAATTAAATATATATATTTCATTTAATATTATTAAATATAATGTATATTTAATATAAACTAATTTCAAGTAGAATTAGATTCTATGAATTTTGGTTGAACTTGGATTTAAGGAATTCAACTAGAATTAAGTCTCTGAATACTATTTAAAGGGACAAGGGCTAGCAACCAAATCATCCCTCTTCCTCCTCTTGAAGATTTCGACAACTCCCTAGGGATTTCCCACTGGAATTCGACATATCCCAGAAAGCTCTCTGAGAAGCTGTTCGTTATTTTTCTGGTGTTCTACTTGCCCCCTGGCAAATCCCTGAAGGTTCCCTTGCTCGATTGCAAGTCCCGGTTGAACTCTTGGTCGATTTCAGACTCCCTCAGGAATCCCTGGAGGTATTTCGACTTCTCCCTAGAATGTGTTCAAACCTGTCGAAATTTATCTGTAAGTGTTAGGGAGGCGGAAACTTTGTTCGTTTTGTTCGGGTGGACTCCGTAGAGGTCGTTGCAAACCTGTGACGATTCCGGTTTTACTTGACGTGGTTATTCCGACATACCGTCGGTTTTCCAGTTTCCATAGTTTTAAAAGGTAACTCTTCATCTTTTCACCCCGGATTTGTTCCTGTACATGGATCCTGGCTGGATTACATCGGATTATTTTTTTCGCTGCGCCACGGGGCGTGCCGACGTGACCCAACAGTGGTATCAGAGCCACTTTTATCATATGAATTCGGACTTAAATTCTTGGGTGATGTTTATGTATGAGATGTATGTTGTATGATTCAATTTAGATATTTATCGTTTATCGTATCACACCTAATAAAGACTTATTTCGATTATCACTGAATGATTAAGAGTTAATCATAACTATGTTAGGTTGCTTCAATGTTAAATGTTAACATGTTGAGACTAATAGTTAGTCTAGAGAACAAGTAGTTGTTCGTAGTTTCATAGATTTATGAAATCTCTGAAAGGGCTTCTAATTTGATAAAAGTTATCAAACTATCTTTCACGGTGAATCCATAAGATTTATGGTTAGACGTTATGAAAAATGCATGTCTAGGATTGGCATCATCAAAGACCTAGTACTTAAGTGTGCCTAGTGCGCCACCTCTCTTTCATGTTGACCTACCTGGTGCATTTGTTCATTAACGCAAATGGTTTATGAAACCTCGTGATCCTTCTTTGGCCCATTAACCGCAACATAGGGATAATCAGTTTAAAACTCCGTAAACACGTCGTTACTTTGTTCGCACGATGTTTGAAATGCATGTTAGATTGCACGGTGTTTGTTTTGCATGGTTATAGCCCATAGCCTTTATAGATTTGGTTTTTATAAGGCTAAAGGGTTAAATTTGCCCCTGTAGTAATCTGAAATCAACAATGTTGCCCCTACTATTTTTTCTTCGTAATTTTGCCCTCAAAGTCAGTCAATTGTAGCAATGTTGCCCTTTGACCGATTTTGACCGTTAAATGCTGACGTGGCAGTTAACGGTGCTGACGAGGCAATTTTACCCTCAAAGTCATTCATGCAATTTTGCCCTCGAAGTCATTAATTGCAGCACTTTTACCCTTGGTTTATTTAGTTTTTGAATAAAATTGGATAAATAATTTGGTTTTTTCGAGTTGAACTTTAACAAACAGAAAATATGAAAAATCGATTAACAAATTGATGTAAATATCCTTTGAGTCGCTAGTAATTTTAAAAATAAGCAAACTGAGAACTCTCACAAAAAATCAAAATATTATTCAATTTTTTTAAAAAATCTATAAACTTAATAAAAATAAATATGATATTCAAAAAAATTATTGAAAATAAACCAACGAGAAGCGTGTTAATTGAACGGTGAACGCAAACTATTCTATTCGAACGACGTTCGATTGACACACTTACCGACGATGTGTTGTTAGGAAAAAATGTACGATGATCTCAGAAAACGACATTAGTGGTGTTCGGCGAAAACGGCATGGGAGATAAATACAAGGATATCCAGAAGATAAAGCAAAATTCAACCTGAGCCACATGATTCGAGTTCACCGTTCATTTTTTCCTAACAACCCATCGTCTGTAAGTGTGTCAATCGAACGTCGTTCGAATAGAATAGTTCACGTTCACCATTCAATTAACACGCTTCTCGTTGGTTTATTTTCAATATTTTTTTGAATATCGTATTTATTTTTATTAAGTTTATAGATTTTTTTAAAAAATTGAATAATATTTTGATTTTTGTGAGAGTTCTCATTTTGTTTATTTTTAAAATTACTAGGGACTCAAAGGATATTTACATCAGTTTGTTAATCGATTTTTCATATATTCTATTTGTTAAAGTTCAACTCGAAAAAACCAAATTATTTATCCAATTTTATTCAAAAACTAAATAAACCAAGGGTAAAAGTGTTGCAATTAATGACTTCGAGGGTAAAATTTCCCCGTCAGCACCGTTAACTGCCACGTCAGCATTTAACGGTCAAAATCGGTCAAAGGGCAACATTGCTACAATTAACTGACGTTGAGGGCAAAATTACGGAGAAAAAAAAGTAGGGGCAACATTGCTGATTTCAGATTACTACAGGGGCATATTTGACCCTTTAGCCTTTTTATAAATACGTCTTGCGTGTCGTGCCTTTATCTATCTTCTATTGTACTTCTCTTCTCATCTCACTCCCTCGCATGTAACGCGAGTTTCTGAAAATTGTAAATACTCATAGAGATAAAGCAAGGACCATGGTAGGAGCATGGTGGGCCTTCCCTGGTGGACCGGGCGTTTCAGAAGCAGATTCTATCTTCAGTAGAATGGTCCTCCCATTGGTTTGGGACGGGTCGCCTTAGGTTAAGAAGGGCTATAATCATTGCATATTTATTTACAACTTATATTTACCTTGTATATGATGCAATGGATGTTTTATAAGCATGATTAAACATAGTTCTATTGATAGGATCAATGTTAAAATGATGAGATAATTAAGTAAATCCCTCACTATAATTCTAAGTTTGTTTTAACCATCCAATATTTACCCTCGTTAAAGCTTCGATCGATATAATGCGAGATTTGCCAAAGCAGTGTCACATTTATCTATCTTAGTTAAACGCGAAGAATAAGCTAGTGATATTCGTCGGTTGAGATATTGGTATTGACTTAGCTAGGTTGTTCTAATTGGATTAGAAAACCTAGTGGTTAAAAGTTTTGGTTAATCATAAGATGATTTAAAGAACAATAGTTGTTCGCCAAAAGATGAGGAATTACATGAGATATAATTAGTAAGGTGTTACTTACCTAAATAACCATTTCCTAAATGACTGACCAAAGCTGATTTAGGAATGGTGAAATACGGATCCTCACTCACTATAAAAACTATCGAAACGTTTTTCCGAAATTAAAACTAGAGGGTTTTTAATTTTGAAGAAAATAGTGGGAGTAAATTTATAGTAAAGACCTATCTATAAATTTTAAAATTTAGTAAAACTTATATAGCATATTTTCTTTGTTGTAGAATTAATGGCAAATAATACTCTATCTCTGCGATCTATCCTTGAGAAGGATAAGCTCAATGGCATAAACTTCCTTGACTGGTTCCGCAATTTGAGAATTGTTCTCAAACAGGAAAAGAAGGAATATGTCATTGAAGAACATGATCCTGATGAACCGGTTTCCACTGCTTCCAGAGCTGACAAAGACATGTTTAAGAAACACATGGACGACATGCTAGATGTCGGTTGTCTTATGCTTGCCTCCATGACCCCTAAGCTTCAGAAGCAACATGAGGACATGGTAGCTTATGATATGATTCAAAATCTCAAGGAGATTTATGAAGGGCAAGCTCGTCAAGAGAGGTACGAGACCTCTTAAACTCTATTTCAATGCAAGATGAGTGATGGATCTCCCGTAGGAGCTCACGTCATCAAAATGATGGGCTACATCCAAATGTTGGAGAAGCTCGGCTTTCCACTGAAAGACGACTTAGCTATTGATGTCATCTTGCAATCGTTGCCGGATAGTTTCAATCAATTCGTCCTTAATGTCAATATGAATGAAATTAACAAGACGCTGTCACAGTTGCTCGGCATGTTGAGAACTGCTGAAATCAACCTGAAGAAGGTAGGACCTAAACTTGTTCTGATGGTCCGCAAGGGCAAGAAGAAAGGTAAATCGGCAGCAAAGTCTAAAGGTGATGGTAAGACCAAAACCGATGGAAAGGAGGCATTGAAACCTAAGAAGGGAATCAAGAAGGATGGAAAATGTTTCCATTGCGGCAATACCGGACATTGGAAGAGAAACTACCCCACACACTTACAAGAAGTCAAGAAAGCAAAAATGAGTGAGGCATCAACCTCAGAGGCTTCTAAAGAGAAGACATCAGAATAGACATGGACCTGCGAATGGAAATAAAGCAAGAGTTGCTACATCATCCATTAGGACATGTGTTTTGCTTGAATAGATTTGTTTTAGTTTTTAAGATTATTATTTTGTGCCTAAGTTTTAGTTATCCTGTAAGGACAAAATATTTTCATTTTGAGAATATTTAAATAAATGTTATTCTTTTAATCTCTTATGGCACAACGAATCAATGATCTTTAAACTAATCAAATCAATAATATTTATAAGATAAATAAAACAAATGACTAATCTCAAACTCGTTAAAAGTATTAAGGTAATTTGATGAGATCAAATTCAAGAATATTTAAAGTTTGATGAACTTTCAAAGAATATGGGATTGTCCCATAATTATATCCCGCAAGTGGAACGAAAAGTCTTTGAAAGAGAATCAAATATGTTAGACATGTTTGGATTCAGAACAAGTCATTTTTGACTTCTTTACACACTAGAAAAACAACTCTCATACTTAATTGTTTTTTTTTTCAAACTTGGTTCGAAACACCATATAAGATATGGACTAAGAATTGTTCTAGAATACCTTTGAAGTTTTAAGGTTACTTACATGTTAAAATATTTACAATGTTCGAACCTTAAAAACTCCATTTGTTGTTTATCCTAACGAGAACAAAGCGTTTGTTTCTCAAACGAGAGTTTATCTTGAAAGAGATTAATTCTCACAAAGGGATATTATTTCTTCAACTTTAACGAGAACAAAATATTTGTTGCTCAAACGATAGTTTATCTCGAAAGAGAATACTTATCACTAATGGATTTCATTTTTCAACGAGAACAAAATATTTGTTACTCAAACGAGAGTTTCTCTCGAAAGAGATTACCTCTCACAAAAGGAAAAATGGAATTTGGAATTTGAAGAAATTTTAGACATCAAATTTATGAACCAAAGATTGAGAATGTTCCACAAATGATCAAGGAACATTGGAACAAAACACAACCATTGTTTTGATCCTTAAGAGAATACCATATACTTGAGAAATATGGATTTCTCACTATCCGTACATGGAAACACTCTTCTTTTCGGATCAAGATAAAGACTAGGTCTTATCAGAAAGCAATGGTGAGCCCAAAATTCGAGAAATGGCTAAGAGCCATGAGAGATGAGATGAAATCCATGTCTAAAACCAAGTATAGACTTTGGTTACCTAAAAGGGTAAAACCTAAGAGGTATGGATGAGTTTTTCAAAAAGGAAAAACTGACATGGATGATAAAACATACAAAGGATGATTCGTCGCTAAAAGTTTTCGACAAACTTCATAGTATAGACTATGATAAAGCATCTTCCTTGTAGCTATGTTTAATCCATCTTAATCTCACTTGCAAGTAGTTACATACCATGATTATGGAATCAAATAAAGGAATGTCAAAACCGCTTTCCTAAGGGAAAACTTGAAACAGATGTGTACATGACACATCCAGAAAGGTTTTGTCACTCCAGTAAACACTTGGAAGGTATGTAAGCTACAAAGGTCTATCCGTAGACTAAGGTAAGCTTCTCGAAGTTGGGATATTCGTTTCAGAAGATACAATCAAAAGGTTTGGTTTATCTAGAAACAAAGGGGAGTTTTGTTTTCAAAAGAGCTAGTGGGAGCATTGTTACTTTCCTAAGTATTGTGTGTAGATGACATACTCATCAAAAGGAACTAAAGATCGCAATTTGTTTTGCATTAATAAAAGATATTGCGAGTTAGCAACATGAGACAATATCTAACTCTACAACATAGGCTGAATGTATTACAGTCGACATAGAAATAAATAAGGATGTTTGGATCTGAAGGGTTCACTTCTGAACTAAGGGTTGTTCCCAGCATATTAGATGCTACATAACTCTGTTATGATGGAACCTTTGCATAAGCAAATAAAACCCAAATCTCATCAATAAATCCAAACATATTCTAAAGTGCTTACATCTTGGAGATGTGAAAGTATGCAACATACGCACAAAGTTGATAACTTTGTCAACTCCCTGACAAAGCTTTTGACACAGCATAAGCATGTCAGTTACACTAAGCCATATCGTATTAGATACGAGAATGATTGGTCTTAGTGCTAGTGGGAGATTGTTGGAGTATGCCCAAAGACCAATCATTTGATGATTGAATAGACATACTATTTTACTAGATTTATCAAGTAATGGCATTGCCGTTATTATCATTTGGTATGTTTCTGTGCATCAAACTAACCATTGGATAATAATGTCCATACAATAATACGATTATTGTTAAATAGGATCCTTAGTCGAATATTATTACGGGTATGGACAGTGATAATATATAAAGACTAATATGTGGTTGATTGATGACAAGCGTTTTCATTGACATAGAGATGTCAAAATCAACACATAAGTATTTGTTAGAGAACAACATACTGGAATGACCCTCTGTGAGCATGTTTCTTGGGTAATTATGTAACATTCATAACATTGCTCATGATAAACATGTGTATAATCCTCAGACTTGAGATCAACAAGATTTCAACATAAAGATTTACGTATTTTGGCATAGTCAAATGTGTGTCGTAACTGACTACATTATAAAGACTGATGATTGGATACGTGATGACCTATGTAGTGAAATATTGTTGATAAAGAAAGGATTTGTCACTCCTACATAATAGGAGAAATATCTTTGGCCACTTGATTGAGTAAGATTAGAAATGCATGGCCATGCTCGAATATTATGATATGAGATATCATAGAGATTTGTTTATAATAATCTACTCAAGACATCAAGAAACACTAGATGGACAACGCAAGTGTGACTAACCCATGACTTGTGTTCATCTAAGATATAAAGGACAAAAGGATGAAATACATAAAGAAATTTTATTCAGGAATTAGGAAAGTCAAACCATGACTTCATGCAACTTAGGTAGCAATGATGTATTGCTAGCTGTCACTCATTGTTTGTAAAATTAGAACAGTTCTAATTTTGCTGCTAACGTTACATGAACCTACAAGGGTCACACCCTTTGAATGAAACGAACAAAATTGAAAACCATACTTCCTATTTTAGGGAGGTTGCCGAAAATCCCCTATGGGATACAGGAAATCGGCAACTCCCTTAAATGGGAATAATATTGGATAAATATTGTATTTATCAAATAATATTTAAAGTATGGAAAATATTTAAAGACTTAAATATTATAGAATAAGATTCTAGAAATTTAAATATATATTTGGAATTTATATAATGTATATTTAATTCCCAGTTTATTTAGAATTAGATTCTACATAATTAAAAATATATATTTAAATCTAAGTAAAGATAGAATGAGATTCTATAGAATAAAAAAATATATTTTGATTAAATATAATGTATATTTAAATCCATGTTTTATGTATAATAAGATTCTACATAATTAAATATATATATATATTTCATTTAATATTATTAAATATAATGTATATTTAATATAAACCAATTTCAAGTAGAATTTGATTCTATGAATTTTGGTTGAACTTGGACTTAAGAAATTCAACTAGAATTAAGTCTCTGAATACTATTTAAAGGGACAAGGGCTAGCAACCAAATCATCCCTCTTCCTCCTCTTGATGATTTCGACAACTCCCTAGGGATTCCCCACTAGAATTCGACATATCCCAGAAAGCTCTCTGAGAAGCTGTTCGATATTTTTCTGGTGTTCTACTTGCCCCCTGGCAAATCCTTGAAGGTTCCCTTGCTCGATTGCAATTCCCGGTTGAACTCCTGGTCGATTTCAGACTCCCTCAGGAATCCCTGTAGGTATTTCAACTTTCTCCCTAGAAGGTGTTCAAACATGTCAAAATTTATCCCTAAGTGTTAGGGAGGCGGAAACTTTGTTCGTTTTGTTCAGGTGGACTCCGTAGAGGTCGTTGCGAACCTGTGACAATTTCGGTTTTACATGACGTGGTTATTCCGACATACCGTCGGTTTTCCAGTTTCCAGAGTTTTCAAAGGTAACTCTTCATCTTTTCACCCCGAATTCGTTCCTGTACATGGATCCTGGCTAGATTACGTCGGATTATTTTTCTGCTGCGCCACGGGGCGTGCCGACGTGACCCAACAGCTACCTCCTTTGCTGTTGGGGCGGTGGCGGTTGTCTCATCCTCTTTTTCTGCATGGATCTCCTCTTCTTCAGAATCAGAGGAGGAGGTGAGGTTGTATGGCTAGATGGGAGTCGGCGTGGTCCTTTTTTGGGGCGAATATGTGGTTCTTCGTTGTCTGCTACGGCTGGAGTGGCAGCTACTCGAGCTGTGATCTGGGTTGGTTTAGAAGCTGCTAACTCTGGCGGGAAGGCTGGCATCTTTGGGTCGACGTCGTGATCTTTGTCCAGCAAGTAGGCCATAAAGGCCTCTTGCACCTCCGCGATGTATCTCGTAAAGACTACTTGTTTGTGCTCAATTCTCTGGCAACTCTCGACGGGGGTTCGAAGCAGAGGAATCATGGCGGAAAAAGGGCAGCATCAGTACTGCCCATCGCAACCGGGGTGGCGGTAGGATTGGACGGCGGCTGGGCGGTTGTTGGCGTTTCAGTCTCTGGCTCTTGCATCATCTGGAAGTGAGCCTTCTTCGTCCATCCTTCTTTGGCGGTGATGATAGTATCGTTGGGATGCGACGTCACGCGGAAATTGGCATAGAGATTGGTGATGAGTGAGGGGAATCCGAGGGGTGCCTTGGACTTGGGTTTGGCTGTGTGAGCATAGAATTCTTCAAGTATAACTTCCCCAACGTTGATTGGCCGCCCCTTTATTACTGTAGGGCATGAAGGTGTTCCCTTTTTGTGGGAGCGCAAGTGCACACTCCTGTCAAGTTATAGTATAAAAGATGTCAAATCCCACGAGGATTGGACAGCTTGCCTCGTCTTTGTAGTTCCTGCACAATGGTAAAGTAAAACATAAGTGAATAGTCTGGTTGAGAAGAAAAGTAAATAAAAACACAAGTAATAAAAGAGGTGAATCAGGTAGATAGAGCAGGCAGGGTTATGCTGCCACTTAGTGTGAAAAATGTGTTGAATTAGGTATGAGTTATCCTTTGCTGCCACGATATGCTGCCTCGGCGGGTAGATGGGCGGAAAACTACGACCCTGTCACGCGGCCGCAGCAGGTCACTGCCACTGCAGGGGTGTGTACTGTCTCGGTAGGTGGAATGGAAAAACTTTCTGGCGGCAAGTCTGGCAGATACACCAAGTTCAGCAGGATAGTCGACAGTGATCTCTCTTATTTCTAGGTTAGGATTCTCGAGATTGATAACTTGAGGACTAGTGTGGAACCAAATCAATCAACTCAGTTAGAGATCCCTTTTAGCCGCTAAAACTTGTGGACTAGTGTGGAACCAAGTTAGTCACGCCTCCCGCAGTGACCGTACTTAACCCTTTCGTGAGCCTTGCACTTTCATGCCCGACAAGTAGATTTTCTCAAACGACTGGTGTGGAAAGATTGAAAGAGTGAAGAACAATGGATTAAGTAAACTTGGAATATTTTATTGAAGAAACAACTCAAAAACCTAAAACAATTGTTTCTCACTAGTTACAACATAACCCTAACCCATTGGAGAATTAGAACATGGCGACAGAGAAGAGCACAAGTAAAGTCTATAGAAAATCTAAGATGATTTAAACTAGAAGTATAATGAGTATTTATAGACATAAAACTAGGTCAAGTCCTCCTTGGAGTTGAAGTCCTCTAAAGTAGCTTTTCTTATTTAATGTAGCTTTAAATGCTGACTTCTTTGCTTAGAATATGGACTCTTCCTTGTTTTCCTTAGCCCGCAAGTAACCTTGGGAATTTTGCTTCGACAGCCCTAGCCGCTGCTTCAGACTTCGGAAAATCATGTGAACGTCGGTGATAGAATCATGAGTTTTAGCTCTACAAATCGCACTCCGGTTCTCCAAACTTCCATAGTCAGCTGCCGAGGGCAGCAAGGTTGGCAGCATCTTTTGCTCGGTAGATAATCGGCAGGTGCTCAACAACAACTTACTTCAGTTGGAAATGCTTGAATACAGCTCCTGGGTTTGCTTCTCAGCGTTGTGTCCTCCATTCCTCGGTTCCTTCATTTAGATGTTAGTACCTACAAGCAATAATACACTAGAACAGTACCTCTTGTTCACCAAATAAATAATAAGTTATAAGAGTAAGGCAGAACAATGAAATACTGTAAAATGCTATGCATGTACCTACTTATGCCTAAAATGAGCTGGAAACAGTAATAATAAGAGTTGGAAAGTGCGTGAAATATAGGACTTTTGGACACTTTACACACCCTCAAACCCGAACTATTGTTTGTCCTCAAGCAATGCAACCTAAAGTACTTGCTCTAATAATAGTCAGAGAGAAAAACTTGTTTTAACCATATTTTCTACCTTAAGGCCGTGGCACCTATATACATATAACTTAATGAAGGGAAATAAGCAGAAAAATAACTCAAAATTAAATTCCTAATGCCTGTGTGATGTTTGCAAATCTGTAAGCAAGCTAAATTTGCAGAATAAAAGATTAAACAAAGATACTGTTGTAATTTAAAAGGTTGCTGCCGAGGCAGCACAGTTAAGCTTATTATTTTTAATCAAGGCAGTGAGGCTTCAGTTTATCACAACTACTCTTCCAAGTCTGACGTTTAGATAGGAGCAAACTGCAGAACCCCGAACCCTTGGAGTAGAGTCATCCCATGAAGGCTTTCATTCACTCATACTAATTTGTCTGTCACTTTTAGGCTTTCAGATTCATGGACTTTGATAGCAGCGGAGTGTCCTCGCTCATGATTCTTCCTAGAGCCTGTTGCGGGCACCTCTAGGGTAACATAGCATTTTTTCCTTGTTTTTGATTTTGTTGCGTTTGGCAGTTTTGATTTTTCTATTTCTTTTGCATGCCTCGCCGACTACATGCAATTATTGTTAGAATTTTGCAATAAAAACAAACAGGAAGTGTTCATAAAATAATCTACACATTCAGAAAGTAACAGAGATATTCAACATTTTCAGGCAAAAAAGAAAAAATCTAAGTCATATTTCATGCTCTTTCCCAAGATTAAGTTTAATTTTAGTTAGGTGCGAAAATAAAGTAATTAGGTATCCTATCATAGGCACAAGTCATAACAAATTTTTCTTTTCCGATTAATACTAAGGCAAGTACAATGCAATCTAAATGCAACTAAGAATGCCTACAAATGATGCGAGAGTTATCCCCCCAAACTCGAGATGGGTATTGCCCTCAATGCACAAAACATAAAATAAAAAAACAAAAATATACATGTTAAAATTAGCAAAAATAAAATAAAGATAAATAAAAATAAAAATAAAGGAAAAGAAAATAAAAGTTTGCTGAGGGTTAGGAGGAGGTTGGATACTAGCTAGCTGAGAAGGAAGAGGATGTTCGGATGACGAAGAGGCTTTTGGCAGATGCCTTGGTGGCGGTTCGAGCAGGAGAGGTCTTCACTTTCCGCGGCGGCTAGACTCTCTTTGGTGTCTGTTGTGGCTCTTCTAGAGTCTCGGCAAGGGGAACGACGAGAGATGCGTTTCTTCCTTCTGACTCGGTCTCGAGGTCCACAGGTTCTTCAGCTATGGTGTGCCGCTTCCTTTTCCTTGTCTCTTCCTCTGTGGGTGCTACCGGAGGGATGAATGCCATTGGGATGGCTGTTGTTGCCGCTACTACTGTTGTTTCCGGTTCCGGCAGCGGCTTCTCAATCTCCTCTGATGAGGAGTCTGCCACTATATTGGATGTGTAGGTTGGGGAGAGATTTAGTTGGTGCCTCTCAGGGGAATCTGCCATTGTGTTTGATGGGGTGGTAGTTGAGTGCTGCGGAGAATGCATAGGAGAGGGCACCTGATGATCTGTCTGGCGGGCGGTGGCGGCAAGTGAAGTTCGTCGTGCTTTTGTTGCTGCTGCAAGCTCATCAAGAAAGGGCGGCATGGTGGGCACGTCACCTGGAAATTTCTGCATGAAATAAGCCACAAGGGCTTCTTAGGCCTCCCCCACGTAGTTCATGAAGGCCAGCTAATGTTGCTCTATCCGTTTTGTGTGTTCGAGGAGTGTGTGGAGCAGCGGAAGGACCTCTTTATCTAGGGCAGCGTCAATAGTGTTGAGGGCGGCTGGCATTTCAAACTGTGCGGCAGAGGGCTGACTAGGCGTTGCTGGCTCTTTCTCTACATCCTGCATCATTTGGATGCGAACCTTTTTGGTTCAGCCCTTCTTTACGGCTGTGAACTCATCTGTGGGCTCTGTGGGGACTCAGAAATTGGTGCAGAGGCCTGTGATGAGGGACGGGAAGTACAGCCTACCCTTCTTTTTCTTGAAGCAGTTGTATATTTCCGTGCAGATTATTTCCCCCACGTTGATCAACTGGTTCATCAAGATGTTGTAGATTAGGACGAGGCGCGGCCGGTCAACTATTGAGTTGTGAGATGTGGGCAGCAGGCGCCTTTTCACGAACGTGTTCCACAGCATAGCTTCAGGCAGCAGGTGGCGGCACTGGACAGATCCCACATGTTTTCCTCCCAGCCATGGTGTGTTGGGCTTGCATATTCTGGCCTTGATCTCCTCATAGTAGGCAGCCGTCAGTGACTGCCTCCATTCTTCGTGCGGGTTGTCGTTCATATCAAGGCCATAGTAGCTGTTGATGACAGCAGGGTTGAGCATGATCGCCTCTCTACGGATGTGGACGAATGGCTTTTCTGGGCAGGGCTGATGTTAGTAAAATTCCTTGACTACAGAGATGTTCGCTATATCAGACTGTTGAGCGAACATATCCCATCCCTTGTAATGGATGGTTCAGAACAAGGCGGGCTCTAGACCATGGTCTCCCATTTGTTCCTTATAATGGAAGCCGTGTTCCTCACAGACGGCCTGCTTGGAGAATTGTGCTCTATATCTCTCCTCGTCTGCCTTAAAGCAGAACCTGTTGTAGGTGAGTTTTTGGGTTGATGTTGAAGCCATGTGATCGGTTGTATTCTAATTGAAAATAAAAAGGAAATATTATGAGAGAGCAGAAGAATAAGATAAAAGCTTAGCAAAAAGGTGGAAGTGAAGTAAAATGAAATGAGTGAGTGGTTTATATTGGGGCTGTCGAGAAGTGTCAGGGCGGCATTAAATGATCAACGGTCCAATTTCCTCGTGCACGCCACAGATTTTTCTACCCGTTATTTTCGGAGTCGTTGGCGGCTAACTAGCCGTTACACTTTGTTGCGCTGGTTGTTGACTCAACAGAATGGTTGGCGGTCTTTTTGCTAGTCTTCCCTCTTAATCCTGCTCTTTTATTCTCAATCCTAAAATAAATATAATAAAAAATAATTAAATAAAATCTGAAAAATTAAATACAGAAAATTAATCTAGTCCTAAAATAAACTTTATTCCTAATGCATAAAAATAAATAAATAGACATAAATAAAAATTAAGTTATGTTAGGAGTGCATTTTGGTGCATCTCCTAGACATAACCACTTCCTGAGGTGGTTTAGCTTTTTCTCCCCTCTTGAGGGGTCCTCTTGTTCCTTCAGTTTCTGTTTGATGGGATCCTTCAATCTGCCCCGAGGTCTGTCATGGAACCGCTGCCCTGGCCTGTTTCCACACTTATTTTGGCAGCTCTTTCATCCAGGCCTTCCTTTCCTTCCTCTGAGGGTTGCAGCACATTCATCCTTATGCTTTGATCTTCTACCCTCATAGTAAGTTCTGCGAGTTCCACATCTATCAGCGTTCTTCTCGTGGCCAAGAAGGGTCGCCCGAGGATGATGGGGGATTTCTCATCGGCCTCAAAATCCAAGATGAAGAGATCGGCAGGAAGAATTAGGCTGCCCACTTTGACCAGTATGTCCTCAATCTTTCCCTTCGGTTGCACAAATGAGTGATCGGTGAGTTTAAGCATTACGGAGGTTGGTTTTGTAGGTCCAATACCTAGTTTGTCGAAGACGGCCTTAGGCATCAGATTTATACTGGCTCCCAAATCACACAAGGCCCTGGTCTCATGCTTGCTGCCGAGCCTGCATGGTATAACAAAGCTGACCGGATCTGTCTGCTTGGGCGGCAGCTTATTATGCAGCATAGCCATGCACGCTTCAGTCACGGCCACCATCTCGAATTCCCCTATCCGTCTCTTCTTAAAAACTATATCTTTGAGATACTTGGCATAGTTGGGCATGCTTTGTATAAATTCTATCAGAGGTATGTTAATGTGCACCTGTTTCAAAATGTCCAAGAATTTTCTGAATTGGTGCTCCTGCTGCTGTTGTTTGAGCTTTTGGGGGAATGGAGCTGGCGGGCGGATGTTCTCTATTTACTCCTTGCTTGGGGGCTTAGTTCGAGGAGGATCATCTTTGTCAGGGCTGCTTTCATGTTCTGCTGCTGGGGCGGCTGGAGTCAGTGTTGCTGCTAGGGCGGCTAATATGGTTTTGCTAGGGCAAGCTTACTTATATGTTCTGGCTGAGTTCTTAACTGCTCTTCCATCCTAGGTCCATCCATCTGATTCCCACTTCTTGTAGTTATGGCCTTGCAAAGTTCAAAAGTGGGCTTGGCTGCTTGTGGCGGGCTGGTGGATGATGCTCTCATGGTCCGGCTGTGGTAGATTTCGGTGAACTTCCCAAAATGGGTTTCCAGGTTCTTAATAACAGCCTCCTGGTTGTTTATCTTCATCTTCGTCCTGTCCATGAAAGACTTAGTTTTTTAATAAACTTATTTGCATAAACAATAAATTCACCAGTTTGTTTCATAAAGTTATTTAGAGTAGCTTCTAGTGAATTATTGTGTTGTGGTTGCTGAGTCTGCTGCCGGGACTAATTCTTCTGGTAGCTTCCCTGTAGCTGTTGTGGATTTGCCGGTGTGTTTGAGTTGCTCCAGGAGAAATTGGGATGGTTTCTCTAGTTAGGATTGTATGTGTTTTGGGCTGGCCTGTTATTCCTCTCATATCCTCTCATGTAGTTTGCAAATGCAGTGCATTTAGAGGAATTATGGTTTGCCCTGCATTCGTCACAAAAGGGCTCAATGGCTTTTACTTTATGGACCTTCCCTGGGGATTGCACCATCTTTATCACCAGCTCCGTCAGAGTGTCGAAGCGGGCATTAACAGATTCGGAGGCTTCCACCTCATTTACAGTAGCTGGCCGCCTTGTGCCGCCTCGACAGGCTGTCGGGTATTTATAATTGTTTTTAGTTGATATGTTGAGAAACCCTAGTGCTTCCTCTGGAGGTCTGTCTAGTATGATCCCGTTAATCGAGGCATCTATCAACATCTGAGTCGGATAGTTAACCCCATTGTAGAATATAGATACCTGAGTCCAAGCTGGTAAACCATGAAGCAGACAGTTGTTCAACATATGTTGGTACCGCTCCAATTCTTCATACATTGGCTCGTCATCCCCTTGTCTAAAAGCTGCGATCTCATTCCATTGCTATCGGTGACGTTGGATGGGCTGAATCGGTCTAGAAAGTCCTTGCAGAGCTCCGCCCATGAAGTGAAAGATCCGGGTGGCTGGTTATTCAACCATTGTTTTTCCCTATCCCTCGGTGAATAGGGAAATAGCCTTAGCCGCAATATGTCCAGGTGTACCCCATGAATCTTGAATGCTTGAAAGATGTCCAGGAATCCTCGTAGATGCTGTCGAGCATCTTCTGTGGGAGTCCCTCCAAAGTGCCCTAGTGTGTTTAGCATGTTGAACATGGCAGGCTTCAGTTCAAAATGATCTACCCATATCTCTGGTTCCGTTACTATTGGCTTGAACCATTGAAATTCATGTTCAATATAGTCTCTAGTTGTCCGCACTTGGGGTGGATTAGGGGGATCCTGCCTCTGATGTACTTGTGGTCCTCTAAGCGGCAAATCTGGCCCGCCTCTGCCATTCATGGCATCAACTGGGGGTCCTTGTTTACCATGGTCTCTTCCTTTGCTTTGCCTTTGTCTTTGTTATTTAAGGTTTCCCTTAGCTCCCTCTTGATTTTTCTAGTTTCACGCTCAAGATCGTCGTAAATAATAAAGTTTCCGCTAGGGTTAGCCCTGGCCATACACTTGCAAAGGACACGGTAAAATTGTTTTTTTTTCGATTAAAAATAGAAATAAACGAAAAGTAAAAAGGTGCAGAAATTAAAAAAAGAAATTCGCTGTTAACAATTCCCGGCAATGGCGCCAAAAACTTGTAGGGCGTGAAGGTGTTCCCTTTTTGTGGGATCGCAAGTGCACACTCCTGTCAAGTTATAGTATAAAAGATGTTGAATCCCACGAGGATTGGACGGCTTGTCTCGTCTTTGTGGTTCCTGCACAATGGTAAAGTAAAACAAAAGTGAATAATCTGGTTGAGAAGAAGAGTAAATAAAAACACAATTAATAAAAGATGTGAATCTGGTTGATAGAGCGGGCAGGGTTATGTTGCCACTTAGTGTGAAAACTGCATTGAATTAGGTATGAGTTATCCTTTGCTGCACGATATGTTGCCTCGGCAGGTAGATGGGCGGCAAACTACGACCCTGTCACGCGGCTGCAGCAGGTCACTGCCACTTTAGGGGTGTATACTGTCTCGGCAGGTGGAATGGAAAAATGTCCTAGCGGCAAGTCTGGCAGATACTCCAAGTTCAGCAGGATAGTCGAAAGTGATCCCTCCTATTTCTAGGTTAGGATGCTCGAGATTGATAACTTGAGGACTAGTGTGGAACCAAATCAATCAACTCGGTTAGAGATCCCTTTTAACCGCTGAAACTTGTGGACTAGTGTGGAACCAAGTTAGTCACGCCTCTCGTTGTGATCGTACTTAACCCTTTCGTGAGCCTTGCACTTTCGTGCCCGACAAATAGATTCTCTCAAACGACTGTTGTGGAAATATTGAAAAAGTGAAGAACAATGGATTAAGTAAACTTGGAATATTTTACTGAAGAATCAACTCAAAAACTTAAAACAATTGTTTCTCACTAGTTACAACATAACCCTAACCCAATGGAGAATTGGAACATGGCGGTGGAGAAGAGCACAAATAAAGTCTATAGAAAACCTAGGATGATTTAAACTAGAAGTACAATGGGTATTTATAGACTTAAAACTAGGTCAAGTCCTCCTTGGAGTAGAAGTCCTCTAAAGTAGCTTTTCTTCTTCAAAATGTAGCTTCAAATGTTGACTTCTTTGCTTGGTATTGACTCTTCCTCGTTTTCCTTAGCCCGTAAGTAAGCTTGGGAATTTCGCTTCAGCAGCCCTAGCCGCTGCTACAGACGTCAGAAAATCACGTGAACGCTGATGATAGAATCGGGAGTTTTAGCTCTACAAATCACGCTCCGGTTCTCCAAACCTCCATATTCAGCTGTCGAGGGCAGCAAGATTGGCAGCAGCTTTTGCTCAACAGATACTCGGCAGGTGCTCAGCAAGAACTTACTTCAGTTGGAAATGCTTCAATACAGCTCCTAGGTTTGCTTCTCACCGTTGTGTCCTCCGTTCCTCGGTTCCCTCGTTCAGCTGTTAGTACCTACAAGCAAGAATACACTAGAACAGTACCTCTTGTTCACCAAATAAATAATAAGTTATAAGAGTAAGGCATAACAATGAAATATTGTAAAATGCTATGCATTAACCTACTTATGCCTAAAATGAGCTGGAAAACAATAATAATAATAATAGTTGGAAAGTGCATGAAATATAGGACTTTTAGACACTTTACAATTACGCTATGGATTAGGGTCGGCCGCGGCCTGTTGATTGTGGAGCCATGCGAAGTGGGCATTAGGCGGCGCTGGACGAAGTTATTCCAAAGAATGGCATTTAGAATCAAGTCGTGGGGGTTGACTGAGCCGTTACTTTTTCCGGTGAGCCATTTGGCATTGGGCTGGCAGAGTTCTCTTTTGATTTTTTCATAGTTTGATGATGTTAAACCCAAGCTCCATTTTTCGTGCGGATTCTCTTTGATTTCTATTTTGTAGAAGTTGTTTATGATTGTCGTCGTGACCTTGACACCGTCGCCACGAACGTCTAGGCGAAGGGGTTTCCCGGGGTAGGTATGTGGGCATAAAATTCTCTAACTAAGTTGGTGTTTACCTCATATGGCTGACGTGCAAAAATATGCCATCCCAGTGTGTGGACCCTTTCAAATACGCTGGGCTCAAGGCCAAGATCCCCTTCTTGCCTTGTGTACTGGAAGCATATCTCTTCCCAAATTTGCCACTCAACGAAATGATGCCGATAGGTTGCCGCTACGTCATCATTATAGAACCTCTAGAAGGTTAGCTTGGAGGATGAGCCTGTGGGTTTTGATGTTCCCATAATTGTGAGAACAGTTGTGTTTCCTAAAGAAAAGAAAGAAATTACAAGTAAATAATGTAGATGAGATCTTGAAAGCAAAGAAGACAAGAAGAATTGAGAGAAAATTGAGAGAGCAAAGTGAAGAATGAGGAGAGAATAGTTGGCCTTATATAGCCGCTACTCTCGCTGCCTTGGCGGGCACGCTGCCAACGGGCGGCAATAGTTACGGCACATTTTACGAGATTCTAGTCGTTACGTAGATAGTCGTTGCCGCCAGCGGTTGCAAATGTAGCCATTGCGGCTAGCCATTATGTTAATCTGCCTGATGCGCGGCCTTGGGTCGCCTTGGCTGCTGGGTTGGGCCTCCTCTTTTATTCTTTATCCTTCTTGGTCTTTCCTTCATTCCTAACCTAAAATAAATTAAATGCAACAATTAAATAAAAATATCTGAAAATTAAATAAATTTCAAGAAAAATTAAGATGTGGAAATTAAATAAAAATTAAATCTAATCCTAATGCATAAAAATAAAAATTAGGTTATGTTGGGAGGTGCCTCCCTCAAATATAGCCACTTCCTGAGGGTTTTGTGGTTGGCTTTTCGTCCAGGTATGTCCTTCCTCTCCTTAGGTGGGTGTTGGCTGCCATCTTTGCCGCCCTGGCGGCTAGATGTTGGGCATGTGTCTGGGTTGGGTTGGTGAGCTGCCATTTTCTGGCAGACCTCTTTTCCCTTTTCTCCTTCTTATCGATGTCTTCTTCATATACGAGCTTAGATTTAGGTTTTGCCCTGGTCATACACCAAAGGAAAACAAGAAGCGTGATTTTTTTTGAAAAATAAAATAAACATAAATTTAAATGCAGAAATTAAAAGTAGAAGTGTAGGAATTCAAACGCAGTTTATGTTGCCAATCCCCAGCAACGGCGCCAAAAACTTGTAGACCATTTGGGTGTTCCCTATTTCTGAGCGCAAGTGCACACTCCTGTCAAGTTATAGTATATAAGATATCGTCTCCCACGGGGATTGGAAAAGCTTCAATGAATGTTCTCCTGGACAAGGAAACAGTAAAATGCAAAATTAAATTTCTGAATATCAAAAAGCATAAACGTAAAAACACATGTAATTGAAGAGAGATAGAGATCAGGTTGATAGATTGGGCCATGTAGGTTTAGCTCAGTAGTGTGTAGACTGCATTGTAAAGATTAAGTGTGCTTTGTGCTGCCACAATCTACTGCCTTGGAGGGTAATGGCGGAATGAAGCGGCAGCAACTTTCACTGCCACGACGGTACTCTACTCTTACAACTTTTGTTGTCCCGGCAGGTGAGATGGAGAGAAGTCTTGGCAGCAAGTCTCGCAGATACTCCAAGTTCAGTGAAGCAATTCTAAAGTGATCCTAACTATGTCTAGGCTAGGATTCTGTTGCTGCGTGATGTAGGCAATACCTAGCAATCTCAGCGTAAACCTAACACAGACAGTCAACGTTTGGTTGCTCCTCTTAGCCGCTGAAATTCTAACTTATGTCAAAGCTGAATTAGTCAACACCTCGTCATGATGAGACCGTGTTTAATTCTTTCGTGAGTTTGACACTATTGTGCCCGACAAATGGATTCTTCAACTGGACTTTTGGAACTAATTGAAGGAAATGAAGCACATGAATTAAGCAAACTAAGAGTATTTTATTGCAAAAACAACTTAAACTATTACAACCGTTTCTCACAACTACTTTACATACAAAAACCTAAACCCTATGATAGACTAGGAGGTAGCTAGGGTTATCTAAAAACGTGATCTATATCCCTATTCCCTCAAATACATGGGTATATGTAGAGCTCATGGCCTTAAGTTTGAGTCCTCCTTGGAGTTGAAGTCTTTAAAGCTGCTTTACATTAAATGTTAACTTCTTTGACTTGAATGTGGACTCCTTTTGGACGTTGCCTTCTGCAGTAAGTAAAGATAAGTACTCCTACTTATCAATCTTTAATCTGCTCTGCACCCCGTTCCAGGCTTCAGAAAATTGCAAGGCTGAGCTTGTTGAATTTAGAAAATCATCCTCTATAAATCGAAGCCCGTCTTGGCTGAGCCGCTGTATTTCCGCCTAGGCGGTTGGCTACTATGGCGACGTCCTTGGTGGTACTTTAGAACTGCTTTAGTACATCTCCTTTTTGCTCCCTGTTTTCCTGTCCTCTCATCCTCTACACAACTACAACACCTAAAAATGAAAACTACACTAAAACAATATCTTTTCTTAACCAAATATAGAATATTCAATAAAAGCATGGTAAAAGAGCAAATATTGTTATTATGCATGCAATGCACCTAAATATGCCTAAATGAGCTTAAGAACAACAATAATAAGGGCAAGAATGTGTACAAATTATAGAACTTATGGACACTCTACATTCATCCATTGTTTTGTAGTCTTGATGACCTTCCTCCCATCTTAGAGATTGTAGTTGTGTATGATAGTTCTCAACAAATTGATACAACATTACCTTTTTGTCCAACCAAGTTTTCAATGTTCTATTCATTGACTCGCACCGTTGAGTAGTCATCATTGTGCACACCAAAATGTTTATTAATTTAGTTAAATGAATTACATAAATATAATATTAAATACAATTAAAGTGTATATAATGTTACCTACATAAAAATATCCTTGCAAATATGCTTCTGCCCATTTCTCTTTATCTTCATACAATTCTTGTACCATTCTCCTTCCTTCAACTTTGTGTTTATCCACTAATTCTTTCCAAGCCCTTTCAAAATCTGATGGCATTCTACACTTGTTAGCGCATCTCATAAACCCATCGAGAAAATTGTGTTGAACATTAAATTGCACGTTCCTCGTGATATGCCATAAAAACAATCTATGTTTTGCCCCGGGTAGTACTTGAGAAATGGCATTTTCCATGGTCTTATCTCTATCAGTAATAACAATAAGTGGTCTATAACCATCTCCCGCTTCAATCAATTGTTGTAACACTCACAGATAGGTATCCTCGTTATCATTCACAACCAATGCACATCTAAATGGCACTGTGTTTCGATGATGTTGACACCAACCAAACCAACAAACGGCTTGTTGTATGCGTTGCACTTGTAAGTCGTATCAAATGAAAGTACATGACCGAATTCTTTATAGTCGACCTGTGATATACCACCGCAACAGAACAACTTCTCTAAGTTTTCGAGTTCATCCCTCGTGTGCCTCACAAAAAAAATCATATTCTAGCTTTCCATATAAATACACCATCACCGTTTCAGCATCACCATCTTGCACTTCCTTCTCATTTGATTCTATATAGATAGTTGTACAAATCCTTTGGTAGAAATCCACCATTCTCAATTGAACCATATTCATTAACGAAATTTCACATCATCTTACTTGGAGTAATTCCAGGGTTGTGCATGCTCTTAATCTTGACTTCGTCTAACTCACTAATTTTCCAGAATGACCTACAAAATAAATCATTAAAGAACATTATATATATATATAAGCTAGAAGTTAGTATGTAACAATTTACTTATTGATGAATTACATACCTGATGTAAGCAACTTGTGTTGGCTGAACCATTTCATGGTTATGTTCTATGTGGAATTTAATAACTTTCCAATATTAATATCGTACGTCCAATTTGAATCTAATAAGTGCTTCACATCCAACTCTACTGACCGATCTTTGATCATGTTTTCTATTTGGAAAGTTAATCCACCTTTCCTCTCTATATTTCTCCTTACGGCACACCATTTTCTTTGAAATTATGTGGCCACTATTTCGACTTTTCACTGACTAACTCGAACTCCAAAACCTTTCACTTTTGCATAGGTGTAACACCCTCGACCCGGGTGTCACATTTGGGCCTCAAGCTCAACCCAAATTCATAAAAATTCTCAATTGATTTAGTCCAAACAAGTTATTTCCAAAACATTTAAGGTCCACAAATAAAATATAGTTAAATAATCAAAACGATACAAAAGAACTCCAATTTAATTTAAAACATTTCAGACATTTGATTTGATTAATACAATCTCAAAAATAAGAAAACACAAACTCGACCACGTTAGGTCCTATAAATACATAGCCCACTAAACACAAGTACTATACTCCGAAGACCTCCACATGTTGGAATCTCGTACTGATAAAGCTTCTCGATCTCACGATCAACCTACAAACGGAAACAACGATTCCGAGCACTGAGCTTACAAAGCTCAGTGGTACACATCTACTCTACTATACTTTATGCTAATCATAAACATAAGCATGCATGCTAGTACAAACAAAAAGGAGAGATAATTAAACATGTGGCGCTACCCCTATCCACCTAAACACATGGCATTGATGAGTTCATTGCTCACTTAGAAATCAACCTATCAATATTTCACATAGCATCACTTTAATTGTGGCCTGGTGTCACCTAGCTCGAAACTAACACTCGGGAGGGACTCGGTCATCACTAAGCCTCATATTGAACTCCCAACACACTCGAGTGTGATTCGAAAATCGTTAAGTCTCGGATTAAGCACCCCAAAACATCTCGTGTGTGATTCGGTCCCACTAAGCCTCAGATAAAGCACCCTAAAACACATGTGGTCCAGAAATCACATAGCCTCAGATCGCACATTGGGCATCCGGATCCGAACAACAATATTCACATAGTATTTAATAACAAAATATGACCATTACATTTCGCATTACCATCACGTAGTTTTCACAAAGTTCTCATTCAATTTCCATACGGAGTTAGATTTCCTTTACTTTCGATTTTACAATTCATTTTATACCTTAGGAGACCCATTAGGCCCCTTTACCTCAAACTCAAAGTCAAAAATATTGAACAGATTGCTATTGTGTGTACCGATACCAGACTCAAGAACTAAATTGCACACTTTTTAATTTCAAGGGATTGATCCCTTTTATGTGGGGATCGATCCTTTTCAACTGAATTCCTGGGAGGTCATTATGGTTCGCTACTGGAATACAAGGGATCGATCCTTTTTCCCGAGGGATCGATCACGTATGCATGTTTGGCTGAAAACCCAAATTTTTTTGTCATGTTTTACACATTTCATAACATTTGGTGTCTTTTGCACCAAAGGTAACCACATCAATTCACGAGCTATTTAACTACAATTCCTACCGTTAAACCCTCAAATTGGTCCTACATGTTATGATAAGCATATTAAGTGATTTCCTACTCATTTTACACTTTATAAACATTAATTTCGGGTTTTACCATTGTAAGGCTTCATGCTTTCAAGCACAACCTCAACACCCAAATCCTACCACACATACTTTATATGGACATTGCCCCCCAATACATGTTCCTTATGTGGCAGGAGAATCCAGAGTTCCATCAGTGGGGCAGAAGTTTGTAAAATAGAGAAGCTGTCATTAAGATGATGAAGTTTTATCTAAAAAGAGCACAAGAAAGAATGAAGCAACAAGCTGATAAGAAAAGAACATAATGTGAGTTTATAATTTGAGATTGGGTGTATCTTAAGTTACAACCCTACAGACAATAGTCAGTGAAGCAAAGAAGCTGTCAGAAGTTGGCAACCGAGTGGTTTGGCCTATTTCTTGTTGTGGCAAAAATGGGAAGAGTGGCCTATGAATTGCAATTGCCTAGAGACTTTCGAGTACACCATGTGATGTGTCTCAGTTAAAAAACATATTGGAGCAAACCCTTGTCAAGATGACTTGCCCATTATTAGACCTAATGGAGGAATCAGTAAACAACCTTTAAAGATTTTGGGCAGGAGGATTGGGAAGAGAGTGAATCGTGCAGTAACGGAAGTTCTGGTAGAGTAGACAAACTCTTCTCTAAAAGATGCTACATGGGAATTACTTCGTCACTCAAAGTAGCAGTTTCCTAAATTCAATCCTTAAGGTCAAGGATTTTCCTAAGGAAGGGGCATTGTCAGGAGCCTAAGTGGAAAGAGCCGTTGGAGTTAACCGTTTATTGCTTTCAATAACATAAATTTTATTAGTTTAATCTGTTTTTATGATGCGGTGCATTTTGGATGTTTGTATAGTGTTGTAACACTGCCGTTTTGACAGTTAGGGCTATATAAGCTAAACTTTATCTTTTTCATGGTTATCGAATGAATGAATGAACTTTTGATTTTTCTCTCTCCAATTTCTAAATTTCGAGTCTCCCTTTATTTTGTATGCTTCTTTACCCTTTATTATTCTCTTCTTCTAGTTCGTGAGTTAACAAATCGATGCATGAAGAACTGTTCTCTTTTAAAAAATAGAGATTGTTAGCAATGCTAATAGGTAAATTAGTGTATTTAAACATTGAAGTATGTAAAGCAACGATTCTTTAAAGAGAAAGTATCGAGTCATTTTCAAATCACAAATGATAATAACACTAAAAGGACATGACATGTTATTTTAAGGTAATGTAATACTAATGTTATATTGGTTTAGCCTATTATATATAAGACTATTTTTAACATATTAAACTTTATGAAAAAGTAAATAATAACAATTTGAACAATTTTTTTCATTACTTTTAAATGAAACATATTATTTATATGTTTGATCTATATCATTGAATTTTGAATATATAAAACTCAAACATTTTTACAGGACTATTATCTTATATTTTGGTGGTGGAAAAAATATTCTATAACCATGGTTATTTTAGAGTTTAAGAACTTAGTTTAGGGTTTGTGAGTTTATGTTATAGTATTTAGAATTTAAGGTTCATGGTTATAACATAAAATTTAGGGGTTAGAATTAAAGGTTTAGGATTTAGGGTTATGTATTTAAATTTTAGAACTTAAAATTAAAATAGTTATGCATGGGTAAAAATATTACACAGATAATGTATCAAATAATAAATCTTTATTTATATATACATGCAACATATATGTCGAAGAAAATCAGTTTAATAATTTTTAATATATTTTTTTCTTTCACCCATAACATATGGGCAAGAGAAAATATTTAATCTAATAATAATTAAGGTAAAATATTGATGCAAGAGTTGTTTAAATTTTATTATATACAAGTTTACATATTGATCTTATAAAAACCAAATTCTAAAATCTTATTCTTAAACTAAAGTTTATACAGTGTATTAAAAATTTGTCCTAATAATTATTATAGTATTGGTGAAAAAACTTAATGTGTTATGAATAAAATAACAGAGAACAATAATAAAAACAAAGAACAAGAATGGAAGAACAAAGAGATGAGAGGAAGAGGAAGATTTGTATTATTCTCAAATATAGACTTGTGTATACAATGCCTTCAATGAATCATCTATTTATAGGCATAAGAAGTACATAATACATTAAACTCTAATTAATAGAGATAATATTCCTAATAATAAATAAATCAAACTCCTTAGATAAAGTTCTAATCATGATAGACATCCACATAGATAAATATTCATAACACTCCCCCTTGGATGTCTATGAAGATAATGTGCCTCGTTATGACCTTACTAAGATAAAAACCTAGAGGGAAAAAAATTTCATTAGTGAAGGAAAAAGAGTACACACATCTTTAATACGCATAACATGTTGTCTCGTTAAAAACCTTACCAAGAAAACCCATTGGGACAAAACCTTGGTTAAGGGAAAAAGAGTGCAACGCGTATTTACTCCCTCTCATGAAAACATCACAGAAGATCTTTGAATCTTCATAATTCAATCTTGTGAAACATGTGCTTAATTTTGATATAATTAAATCATTAAGGATCAAATTGAAAAACTTAAAAAAAATTTATAAGTCCCTTAATAAGTTTTAAATCACCAACACTTTAAAACTGATTTGAAAAACTCAAACTCAAAATGTTTTCTAAGTGTTACAAGGCAAAACTATTGAAAACCTTCCAGGTGTATCGATACGCTTCCAGCCGTATCGATACTTTTTTTTACAAAGTTGGCTACTGGGGGAATTCGTTTCGATACGCCCTTAACCGTATCGAAACAGATTCAATCTGTACCGATACGCACCTTTGTAAAGCCTGAAAGAGTTTGAATGGTGTACCGATACGGCTTGACCCGTATCGATACGTTTTTAACAAACTTTTAATTCAGATTGTTTTAAATGCTTTCGACCGTTGGTGTCAATTGTTAGGTAACCAAAATTTAAATTGGTAGTTGACCCGTATTGATACGGTAAACCCTCGTATCGAAACGGAAACATCCAGTGAGCTCAGTTGAGAAAAAGGTATTGATAAAGTCTTATCCGTTTCGATACCCCGTATCGATACGCCTATGTGCGTTTCGATACCCCCTATTTATTATGTACAACGGCTCTTTCTTTTTTGAGACAGGTACCGATACGGCTCCCCGTGTACCGATACGGATAGCTACAGAAGTGCATTTATGGTGGTAAGAAAGGGTTCCAACGGCTCTATTCAAGTCTCCAACCACCCAAACGGTTAGAATTAATAGAGGAGGTATAAATTGAAGCTCTTTGAAGGCCAGCAACAACTATTGCATAAAAGACAAACATTCAAGCAAAAAATCCAACCTCAAGTGTGCTAAATTTCCAATCTCTTGTAATTCCCAAATTGTGTTGTACTCAATTCTTATTCTATCTTCAAATTTGGGTTGAGTGTTGTATTTCTAGGGACAAATTTGTATTTGAGAGATATACTTCTTGTCCAATTTCTTCTTTGATTATTGGTGAGGGTTTGGTCAAATTTTGGTTAGAAAATTTGACCGATTGTGTAAAGGTTGCCTCCTAAGCCTTGAAAAGGGGAAGAACAAATAGTGAATTGTTGAAATCCTTAGTGGTAGCTAAGGTAGTGGATGTAGAGTTCATTTGGAACTTGAACCACTCTAAAATCCTTTGTTCTTCATTTTTAAATTGCCCTTTCACTTCACAAAGTTTTTAAATCCCAATTCACCCCCTCTTGGTCTTGATCATTCAATCGATCCACTCAACAATTGGTATCAGAGCCTACCTCTTTGAAGGATTCACAACCACAAGAGGAGTTCCTAGGAAGAGTGAGATCAACAAAAAATCAAGCCGTGGCTTCTACCTCCGGTTCAAGTATGTATGAGTCACAATCCACCACAAAGCCACCATTCTTCAATGGTGACAACTATCCTTTTTGGAAAAATAGGATGCACCTCTTCATCAAGTCCAATGATTACTTGGTGTGGGATGTCATTGAAGATGGTCCTTACATTCCATTGAAACAAGACAATGAAGGAAAGATGGTGTTGAAGAAAAAGGTAAAAATGAGTGGAGTTGAAAGAAAGAAGATACAAATAAATGACAAGGCTCTTCACATGCTTTTTTGCTCCTTTGGACCCGACATCTACTCAAAAGTCTCATCTATTGAGAGTGCCAAGGAAGTATGGGATACTCTTGAGACCACCTATGAGGGAACCAACGACGTCAAGGAAACTAAGATTGGAATTCTCAATCTTAGTTATGAGAATTTTAAGATGGAGCCCGATGAGACGGTGTCCAAGATGTTTGATCGCTTCTCTACTATAGTAAATGGGCTCAAAGGTTTTGGAGAGATCATATCGGAAGACAAGCTTGTCTGGAAGCTACTTTATTCACTTCCCGAATCTTGGGATGGGAAGAGAACCGCCATCATAGAGGCCAAAAATTTGAAGACTCTAAAGCTTGATGAGCTAGTGGGTTCTCTACTCACTCATGAGATTATGAAACAAGGAAGGGAAGAAGAGAAGAAGAAGGAAGAGAAGAGAGTAGAGAAGTTAGAAGATGGGAATAGCTCTTAAAGATTCACTACTTGAGGAGAGATCTTCTAGTGAGGAGGATGACCTTGAAGAATTGGCTATGATAGCCAAGAAGTTCTCTCGATTCATGAGGTCCAATCGTGGAAGAAAAATTCAAAGAAGGATGGACTTCAAAGGTAAAAACAAAGAAGAAGCAAGGGATCAAATCATTTGCTTCGAGTGCAACAAACCCGGCCACATACGTTCGGAGTGCCCTCAACTCAAGAAGAAGGGCTTTGAGAAAAAGAAGAAGCTCAAAGCCAAGCTTGCTACTTGGAGTGATGAGGAGTCATCGGAGGATGACGAACAAGAAGTGGCCAACCTTTGCCTCATGGCACTTGAGGAAGATTCCTCCATGGTAACCTCTAACTCATCATCTTTAGATTTTACATATGATGAATTAAATGATGCATATGATGAGTTACAAGAGGTCTATGATGAATTAGTTGAGAAATACAAGGAGTCGGTTATTAGGAATAAGAAAATCATTTTGGAACTAAATGAGAAAAATGACTCACTCTCTCAAGCTAATTCAAAGTTTGAGAAAAAGATATTAGGGTTGAAAGATGAACTAAAATTTTTTCAAGATGAAAATGTTGACCTTAATAATCTTTTGTCTCAATGTAATAGTGAACACCAAAAGGTGTTGGATGAGCTAAATAAGCTCAAAGAGTTTTAAAAATGTTGGTAGTGTCAAGCATGAAATAGGTGAATCTTCAAGAACAAACCAACCTAAGAAAAAGACTAACTATTACAAACAAGGTAGCTTTCCTAGACATAGTAGAGCTAAAAGAATTAGAAGTGTATGGGTTCCTAAGGAACTTGTAAAATCTAATAACATTATTGCTATGACATCTTGGATTCCTAAGGGAACCAAGGTTTTGGGAGCTAACACTCATGGACCCAAAATGATTTGGGTACCAAAAACAAAATCTTAATATCTTTGTTTGTAGGGGGAGCATTGCTACAAGGCCAAAGCACAAAGTCAAAACTCATGGTACCTTGATAGTGGATGCTCAAGGCATATGACCGGAGACAAGAGTAGATTTATGGATCTAAATCCAAAAAGTGGAGGAGTGGTGACATTTGGTGACAACTCCAAAGGCCACATTAAAGGTATTGGATCCATAGGTAATCACTCTACTATTCTCATTGAAAATGTCTTGTATGTCGATGGTCTTAAACATAACTTATTGAGCATAAGTCAATTGTGTGATAAAGGATTTAATGTTTTATTTGATAAAAATGGATGCAAAATTGTAGACATTAAATCTAATAATATTATGCTCATAGGTCATCGCATAGGGAACATATACATGGTGCATCTAGATGACATTCATACATCTCATGCATGCTTAGTAGCACAAAATGAAAATGGTGCATGGTTGTGGCATAGGAAACTAGGACATGCTAGCATTAGTGTTTTAGAAAAACTAGTTTCCCTTGATCTAGTTAGAGGTTTACCCAAAATTAAATTCTCAAACGATAAAATTTGTGATGCATGCTCTAAGGGTAAACAACATAAGTCTTCCTTTAAATCCATTAATGATGTTTCTACTAGTAGATGTTTACAACTTATCCATATGGATTTATTTGGGCCAATTAGGATTATGAGCTTGGGTGGTAAGTCTTATGCATTTGTACTTGTTGATGATTTTTCTAGATTTACTTGGGTTCTATTTTTAAGTACTAAAGATGAGGCTTTGGAAAAATTCATCACATTTTCAAAACTAACCCAAAATGATCTTGAACTTAGAATTTCACATATTAGAAGTGATCATGGAACCGAGTTTTAAAATTTAGGGTTTGAAGATTTTTTGAATGAAAATGGTATTAGCCACAATTTTTCGGCTCCTCGAACTCCTCAACAAAATGGGGTAGTTGAGAGGAAAATAGAACTTTGAAGAAATGGCTAAAATCATGCTTTGTGAAAATAATTTACCTAAATATTTTTGGGCGGAAGCCACAAACACCGCTTGCTATATTGTTAATCGAGTAATTATTAGGCCAATTTTAAAGAAAACACCTTATGAGATTTTAAAATCTAAAAAGCCTAACATTAGCTATTTTCACCCTTTCGGTTGCAAGTGTTTTGTTTTAAATAATGGAAAAGACAACTTAGGTAAATTTGATGCAAAAAGTGATGAAGCTCTTTTCATAGGATATTCTTTAACCTCTAAAGCCTATCAAATATTTAACAAGAGAACTTTAGTAGTAGAAGAATCTATACATGTTGTATTCGATGATAATCTCCTTCCAAGGAAGGATTCTTGTGATGATGATGATGTAGGAATCATAAATGCCTTTGATGGAGGACAGACTTCAAAGGAGGATGAGATTCCAACAAAAGAAGAGGACACACAAGATCCACCTCTTGAAGCCTTGAAGGACTTGGCTCTTGAGGAAAAGGAAGTGAGCTACCCAAGGGAGTTCAACTATGTCAAAGATGGTGAAATCTTGGGTGATCCATCCAAGGGGGTAACCACTTGATCTTCTCTTAGATTAATGAATCATGTTGCATTTATCTCATGCATAGAGCCTAAGAATATAAAAGAAGCATTGAAAGATGATTTTTGGATTATGGCTATGCAAGAAGAGTTAAATCAATTTGAGAGAAGTAATGTTTGGACATTAGTTGATAGGCCTAGTAATCAATCTACCATAGGAACTAAATGGGTCTTTAGGAACAAGCTAGATGAGAGTGGTAACATTGTGAGAAATAAAGGTAGACTAGTAGCACAAGGTTACACTCAAGAAGAGGGAATAGATTTTGATGAAACCTATGCACCCGTAGCTAGAATGGAAGCCATTAGGATGTTGCTTGCATATGCATGTTATCATAATTTCAAGCTTTTCCAAATGGATGTTAAAAGCGCGTTTTTAAATGGTTTTATAAATGAAGAAGTGTATATGGAACAACCACCGGGTTTTGAAGACTCAAAATTTCTAAATCATGTTTTCAAACTCACTAAAGCTCTTTATGGTTTAAAATAAGCTCCTAGAGCTTGGTATGAAAGACTTTCAAACTTTTTAATTGAAAAAGGTTTTGAAAAAGGTAAGGTGGACACTACACTTTTTATAAAAATGTATAAAAATGACATCTTAGTAGTTCAAATTTATGTTGATGATATTATCTTTGGTTCTACTAACGAATGTCATTGTCAAGAGTTTGCTAAGCTAATGCAAGGTGAATTCGAAATGAGCATGATGGGGGAGCTCTCATTCTTTTTGGGACTCCAAATCAAGCAAAAGAATGATGGCACCTTCATCAATCAAGCAAAGTACATAAAGGATATGCTCAAGAAGTTTGGCTTGGAGAATGCAAAGCCTCAAGCCACACCTATGAGCTCATCTACAAAGCTTGACAAAGATGAAAGAGGTAAGTGTGTTGACTCTAAGTTGTACCATTCTATGATTGAATCATTGCTTTACCTTACCGCAAGTAGACCGAATATCTTGTTTAGTGTTTGCTTGTGTGCTAGGTTTCAAGCTAGTCCGAGAGAGTCTCACCTTATAGCCGTTAAGAGAATCTTTAGGTACCTTAGAGATACTCCTTGTTTAGGTCTTTGGTACCCTAGAGACTCCACCTTCAACCTCCATGCTTATTCGGATGCGGATTATGGGGGATGCAAAATCGATAGGAAGAGTACTTCGGGAACTTGTTAATTCCTAGGTAGTATGCTCATAACTTGGTTCTCTAAGAAACAAAATAGTGTAGCCTTATCTACCACCGAAGCTGAGTACATATCCTTAGGGAGTTGTTGTGCTCAAGTCCTTTGGATGAAGCAACAACTCTTAGATTATGGTATTAAAGTTGAAACCATACCCCTAAAATGTGACAACACTAGTGCTATATGTTTAACAAAAAATCCCATCCAACACTCTAGAACCAAACACATAGAAATAAGGCATCATTTCATTAGAGATCATGTCCTTAAAGAAGATGTGGTTATAGAGTATGTAGACACCTTAAATCAATTAGCGGACATATTACAAAACCTTTAGACAAAGAGCGTTTTTGGTCCCTTAGGAGAGAGTTAGGTCTAGCTAGCCTATCTTGACCTTTTTAGGACCTCTTTGTGCCTAAAATTGCTTGATCTTGTGAAATTGCATGTTTGTGTGTTGTAACTCTTGAAAATATCCATGCCTATAGCTAGGGGGAGTATGATTCTATTAAAATATGCTTAGAACTGCTCATTCATCATTTGTATACCTTTAGGAGGTGTTAGAATCGAGCTTTTGGTTGTTCTTTAGGCCTAAAATGTAGTTCTAGGCATAGGGTATCAATACGACCCTACGTGTATCGATACGAATACTTCACTAGTTTCCCAGACTTCATTTTGCCTTAAACGGGTATCGATACGGTTAAAACCGTTTCGATACGAGCTTCAATCGTTTCGATACGGATTGCATACGTTTCGATACGATTTTTCAACGAGCATATTTATGGGAATTACGTTTTTACCCCCGTATCGATACACCCTCAGGCGTATCGATACGCGATTGCGCAGACAGCTTAGTTTTTGGCATTTAAGGTCTTCAACTTTTACCAAAACTAAAATTCTCAAAACCCTAAAAACCCTAGCCGTTTTCAGCCTATAAATAGGCTCTTCCTCCCTCATATTTTCACACCACAACTCAAAAACTTCAAGAGGGTTTCAAATCAAGCAAAGCTCTAAGGGTTTTCTCATCATTTGGTGTTAGGCTTTTCTTCATTCTTCTTTAATCACTATCAAGGTAAAACCCTTTCTTTTCTTTTCTTTTATTTTTTGTTTTGTTTTTATCTTTCTAACAAAGTTTCATCTTTCAAAATTTCTTCTTCAAATTTTATTTTGCAATTTTTTTACCATGATCTTTGATTTCTCAATGACTTGAATGAAGGAATCTAAATGCATACACTTGTTTTCTAGTTCATGGCACCATCTAGGAAGAGATCTTGTGTTCCTCAAACCGGTGAATCATCTAATCCCGGAGAGGGTGCTCGTCCAAATTACACTCAAATCTATGAACATTCCTTTGAAACCACCGGAGCTCTCATATATTTTCGTCAATTCGAAAACTACAAGATTCGTCCGGAAAGGGTAATATCTATTCCTTTTCTTGACTCAGAGCGATTCAAATTTGAATATCTCACTTTGCTTCAACGTTGGAATTTTATGGATTTTCTCTCCATTCCCAGGTTTTATTTTCGTCTTTTGGTTTTAGTCTTTTATGCTAATGCCAAATGTTGTGCTAATCGTAATGGGGTTGTTACCGGAGTTAGTTCCTATCTCATGGGCAAGAAAATCCTTCTTGATGTAAAATCTATATGTGAAGTTTTTAAGTTGGAGGATGAAGGCCTTGAAGATGAGAATGCTTTAGGGCATGTTCTTAGTGGTTCTGTTACCGCCCTCAATGCTCAAGATCGGATCCTCCATTTGATGGTCTCTTGGTGGTTTAGGCCTTCCGGAGGAAAGTACTCTATCATCCGTCAAGTGGATGACTTTTGGATTCGTTGCTTCCGTGTGAGAAAACGTCCAAACCTTGCTCGTATCATGTTTGTGGAGATTGTTTATCTTGTACAACATCACCACGCCTCTCTTGTCACTTCCTTCACCTATGGTACGGCCCTAAGCTATTTCTTTTTGAAAAAGGATATTGATTGCTCGTATGACTTCCCAACTCCCCTCACCGATCCTATTGATGAATGCTCTCTTGTATGGGGTAAGTTCCATTATTTTAATGGTAGTTGGTTATGTCTTTCCAAGCTACTACCCGAGGCTGCGGCACAATTGGAAAATCCTCAAGGTGATCAAGTTCCTCAAGCTCCTCCACCTCCTCCTCAACCTTCCATGGATGCTCTTATGACCTTCCTTAATGAGCAATTCACGGGGTTGCGCACGGATATGGAGAATCGTCTAACCTCTCTTGAAACAAGCTTTGAAACAAGGATAACGAACGTGGAGAATCGTCTAACCTCTCTTGAAGGCGGTCATAACTCCTTGAATATTTCCCTCTCCGCATTCCATATTGAGTGGCGTAATAGCATGAGGAATGATGTTCCAATTGAAGTTGAAGATGAAGATGAAGATGATGAAGAAGGCGATGATGATGCCTAGTAGCTTCTCCTTGCATTTCATGCATATCATCTAGGATGTTTTTATTTATGCACCTTTGTTTCATGTTCTTAGGACTAAGTTTGCTTTATTTTAAACATATGCTTTGATTTTCTGTTTTGTTGGATTTTTAAGTTGATGTTATGCTTTATTTTTAACTTAATGTTATTTATGTTGCCTATTTATACCTTTGCCTATGTTATGCACTTTACTTTGTCTCAATTTTTTTTGATCTAACAAAAAGAGGGAGAGGAAAGCTCACAACACTTAAAAAACTTTTTGATTTTCAACTTAAAAGTTACCTAGCTCATATTAAGGGGGAGTAATTTTGCAAAGTTTTTCAAAGTGTCAAAAATTTTAAGTTTTAGTTTTGTTATATCAAAAAGGGGGAGATTGTGAAACCTATGCTTAATTTTGATATAATTAAATCATTAAGGATCAAATTGAAAAACTTAAAATTGTTTTATAAGTCCCTTAATAAGTTTGAAATCACCAACACTTTAAAACTGATTTGAAAAACTCAAACTCAAAATATTTTCTAAGTGTTCCAAGGCCAAACTATTGAAAACCATCCAGGTGTATCGATATGCTTCCAGCCGTATCGATACCTTTTTTACAAACTTGGCTACTGGAGGAATTCGTTTCGATGCGCCCTTAACCGTATCGAAACAGATTCAATCTGTATCGATACGCACCTTTGTAAAGTCTGAAAGAGTTTGAATGGTGTACCGATACGGCTTCACCCGTATCGATACGTTTTTAACGAATTTTTAATTCAGATTGTTTTAAATGCTTTCGACCGTTGGTGTCAGTTGTTAGGTAACCAAAATTTAAATTGGTAGTTGACCCGTATCGATACGGTAAACCCTCGTATCGAAACGGAAACATCTAGTGAGCTAAGTTGAGAAAAAGGTATCGATACGGTCTTATCCGTTTCAATACCCCGTATCGATACGCCTACGTGCGTTTCGATACCCCCTATTTATTATGTACAACGTCTCTTTCTTTTTTGAGACAGGTATCGATACGGCTCCCCGTGTACTGATACGGATAGCTGCAAAAGTGCATTTATGGTGGTAAGAGAGGGTTCCAATGGCTCTATTCAATTCCCCAACCACCCAAACGGCTAGAATTAATAGAGGAGGTATAAATTGAAGCTCTTTGAATGCCAGCAACAACTATTGCATAAAAGACAAACATTCAAGCAAAAAATCCAACCTCAAGTGTGCTAAATTTCCAATCTCTTGTAATTCCCAAATTGTGTTGTACTCAGTTCTTATTCTATCTTCAAATTTGGGTTGAGTGTTGTATTTCTAGGGACAAATTTGTATTTGAGAGATATACTTCTTGTCCAATTTCTTCTTTGATTATTGGTGAGGGTTTGGTCAAATTTTGGTTAGAAAATTTGACCGGTTGTGTAAAGGTTGCCTCCTAAGCCTTGAAAAGGGGAAGAACAAATAGTGAATTGTTGAAATCCTTAGTGGTAGCTAAGGTAGTGGATGTAGAGTTCATTTGGAACTTGAACCACTCTAAAATCCTTTGTTCTTCATTTTTAAATTGCCCTTTCACTCCACAAAGTTTTAAATCCCAATTCACCCCCTCTTGGTCTTGATCATTCAATCGATCCACTCAACAAATCTTGAATATTATTTTTCTAAAGATCGTGAGGGATGAAACTTTGGAGTAATATATTCCATGATGTATCCACTTTCAAACTGAGATATACATCTTGCATTATCTTCACACAAGGTAGCTTTTACCGTATCTTGTAAAAGTAAATCCACGTATCTTTTCGATATGTTGGGTCAATGATCTTAGCCAAACACATTTTTGGTTTGCCTCGTGCATAACAATTATTTCTACGACATTTTAGGAGGCGTCAACGAATGTTTGAAGATCTAAATGTAATGATCTTTGTATATCCATGAATATTGCTTGACCAACTAATATATGGTGCTTCAAAACCAAGAAAAGATATAATTATCTTTATTCACATCCAACAATCTTACAACTATTGGGATACTCAATAGATATGCTCTATTCATATTGAATCTTCTTTAAGATTCTTTCAGCTTATGTCTATTCATAGACAAAAGAAATATATAAAAATGCTTGATCTTCAGGTCGAGATAAACTTGATGTCAAGATTCAAGTACGTGTATTGAAAGTACTTCATGAATTTCCAATTTGAAGCTCTTTAAGAGTTCAAAAATTATCATAACGGATCTTAACCCAAACTCCTTTATAAAATACATAAGGAAATCTAATCATTCTTATAGTATTTTCTCAATTAGTATTCACTAAGGCGTTTATACCAAATGCGCCAAAATATTCATGAGACATGTCTAAATAAATTTCCTCGGAAATTTCCAAATGCTTATAGCATTTTAGATCCTTCAATGATAAATATGGATCCACAAATAATTAGACGCATGTAAAATTCTCATAACTGCCAAAGTAATTGCATCCACCATGAAGTAATTAAAACTTTTCATAAATCATAGTTCAAGTCGTATTTACGACTACTTATTTGTGCCTCACTTGCATTACACCTTTAGGTGTTTGGACTGCTGGTCCAAATACTTCTATTTTAGAAGTTCAAAGCGTCTTTCAACATTGGCCAATTCAATATTTATACTTCTGGATAGATTTTATACAAGATCCTCGATTTCTTTCTTTACTTCTATAGAAGTATTTTATGTAAAATTGTTTGTAAAATCGTTGTCGACAACTTTCCAATTTTCTGGTTCCATTCTCGTAATGACATAACTCATCGAGATCTTTTCAAGATTTCAATCTTTATTTCAGGTACCTGAAACTCTTCAAAGTTTTATTATTAGTTATGTCTTGGGTCTCTCCAGGAGCACCCACCTCCAATATATGATCATCTCATATTACTTTCTATTTACGAGAATTTTGATCATTGGAACCATTTCAACTATCATGCTTCAGGCATGATTTACATTCTCTCGCTCTAACATGTAATTTAAACTTAGAGCATTTCAGCTTGTATATGAGACTAAATTACTCTCATTAAGTCAGTAAATATGTCTGGCAATTGACATGTAATAACATGAATTATTTTATAAGCTTCTAGTTCATATACGAGGATCTAAATAATGATAATTCATTTTTCTCTATCCAGCTGATTATTATCTCCCCTTGATGTTGAGAAAAATCATGTCATAAATGATTCTCCAATTAATGTTTAAGAATTTAAACATAAAAGGAGACTTGTACTCAATATATATTCTCAATCTTTTTTACTTGCCCATTTTGTGCGTTATGGTGGAGCAATTCAACTATATATCGCACATTCAAAAAATTCAAAAAATGGGAAATATGACTTCTGACCAAAAGTCAAATCATAATGGGGAGTTTATTATAACTCGTTGGCTTGATGCGTATAAGTGTTGCTATATGGAAATATCATATAAATAATAAATGTTTTGTTCTCACGGTTTAGCTATTAAATAGGAGGCATCCAATTAAATTTTTGCTAAACCGTATTTTTCATAATCAATAGGCTTTGTAACAACCGATATAACCTAAAATATAAACCCACTAGCTTTTCAAGACGACTAGTCTAATTGCATAATCTGAATCTTTTTAGAATCAATCTCGCAAACTTCTGGTTGTAAGTCGATAAAACAATGTAGATGCATCTACTAAAATCATATAAAACTTTCCACATTTGTGGATATATGGGCCCATATTTCGTTTAGATATGCAAGACATACAGTCTCAACTTCAGTACAAGAACTTTAAGTTCTAATTCTTTTAATAAGTGGGACCATCTATATCATTTGAGAACAAACAACACAAGAACTTCAGGTTCTTTTATTAAGTGGAATTTAATCAATTCCTTTAAGCAACACAAGAACTTCACGTTCTTTAATAAGTGGAATTTAATCTATTCTTTTGAGAATAAGCACCACAAGAACTACAGGTTCTTTTAATACGTGTGCATGTAAATCTCAATAATTTCTGCATCATTATTGATCAAGATGGTCTAACCGATCATGTCAACTATATATATGTGTGTATATATCTCTGAATTTGTAAACTTCTTGTTTACCATAACATGTAATTCAATCTCACTCGTACATGTCTAGTACGACCATCAAAATTGTTCCTTTAAATAGGAACATATTTAGCTCTTTCGGAGCTTTCAATTGAAATTATCTTTTGGTAGCAATATATAGCTCTTCTAGAGCTTTCAACTGACTTTTTGGCTACCAGAACTTATATCCATATTGGCTTATTTCAAATGCCAATTGATAACTCTATAATTCCCAAAGGAATATTTTGGGAACTCATATTGCTCTCTTAAAATTTCCACTTATAGTGGTGACGATATTATTACCATTAGCGGTAATTATTGCAATATTCGCAATTCTGCATTTTTCATAATGTGCTTTCTCTCAAGAATTTATTGCTCTTCTAGAGCATCATATTTTCAGTACTTTGAGATATATTACTCACATTATTCCCTTGCATTTAAATGGGAAAATATATCTTATGCTTATATTGAGCATAAGTCGTCACCATAGATTGTATTTAACAAGTAATCGTGTTAAACGAAATAAATAATATGATAATATATAAATATAAAACGTAAATAATTAATGTGTGTAAAATAAATAAACGTAAAGTAAAATAAATAAAAATAAATAAACAATTCTCTTCAAAGTTATGAGAATAATTAGAAGATGATTTATTCCTTTCGATGGTTATAAGAAAATAAACAACGTCCAAAAGAGTTGGACCAACAATGTCTAAATAAAGTTGGACCATTATCATCTTCGTCATGTTTCGCAAACAAAATTTGCTTCTATTTTCTTTCCTTTATCATTCAATGATTCTTGATTTTTCAATGTACAACACGTACAAGACCAATGGTTTATAACATCGCATTGGTAATAAGAAGAGTTTTACTTCAATAGAATGATCTTTATCACACTTGTCATCCTTATAACCTCACTACCGGTGGGTAGAAGTATTCTTAAAATGACCATATTTTTCATATTTATATTCATAGCCTCGACCTCGACCACGACCACAACTTCTAATGTGGTTTTTATTCCTTCCATAATATAATCTCACATTCACTTCAGGGAATGGAGTAGAGCCAGTGGGCCTTTAAAACCTTTTTCACATATCCTTATCACAGAGAACAAAGATTTAATCCTCGTACACGACATTGTTAAACCTGTCCACAAGGTCCTTTAAAAACCTCCTTTGAGACCAGTAGCCTCGCAGAACGGGATGTCCAGCCAATATACTTGGATTATATCGAAATTATGTCTCTAATTGAATAATGATTTATCATGTTTGCATTCACTTCAGGGAATGAAACAGTTCCAATAATCGCATGGAATAAACATCATGCTTGCATTCGCTTCAAGGAATGCCCCATCATTGATAATCACATGGAATAAACATCATGCTTTGCATTCACTTCAGGGAATGCCTCCCATAAAACTTTTGGATCAAGACGAATTTCCGTAACTTGAAATTGGGAGAAGTCTATGGTCGAGTTTTTCGACGAAGAAGAAATATTACTTTCGAGCAAATATAGACTTTATAACAATCTTTTTATAGATTGAAATTCACCATGATTTATCGCACATTAAAATCATAATTTAAAGAGATAAAAAAAATAAAGTTTACCGATAATAATTTTTCTCTTGAGGACGATGGAGACATAGCAAATGACCGAGACATCTTCCCATAATCTCTTTATATCATGTCTCTTTCCAAGCCATTTAAACACATGTAAAACTCAAAACACGATTAAAAATATCAACTATCATGAAACAAATATTAATCTTTAGTTATGAACTAAAGACATTAAAATGGAAGAGGATCGAACATGTTATAACATATTTCCTTAAAATTTTATACGCTGATGAGGTAAGCATACAATCATATTTCAAAATTAAAAGTATTCTTTCATATTAATCTAAGAACTTTGATTTACTACACGTGATTAAATCCCCATGAAAGAAACATGTCATTAAAATCACTTTTTTTTCAAAATTGTAAATTTCTATGTTTTTTTTACTAAATTTCAACGATTTTACGTATAAAAATATATAACATTTACATAGACATGTGCTCTCCTATGTTGAAACCTTCCGGGAGTGCGAGACACGTCTGCTCATTAGTATGCTTTAGAAAATAAAATTATTAACCAAGGAGAAGTACGAATGATAGAATGAAGCAATAAAATAAATCGGTAACATACCAGACTTTCCAAGCTAAATTGAATATATTGAATATATGGTACATGTGATCGCCAATATTAAATTGAAATCTTTTCGAGAATCACCAACAAGAACCAGGGTAATTGGGCGAGATTCCATGGTTCGCTCAAGCCTTCAAAACATGTTACCATACTTTTTCAAAAATAAAGACCAAATTAAAATATCAAGATAAAAGCAATGAATAATAAAAATGTGAAAAAAAACTTATCTTCGGTTCAACGTAGAATCAAATTTGTTTCGGTAACTACTTTGGGATTCAAACAAAGAGCACCAAAACCTTTCGAGCAAACTCGTGCTGATAACGTGTTATGAATAAAATAACAAAGAACAATAATAAGAACAAAGAACATGAATGGAAGAACAAAGAGATGAGAGAAAAAGGAAGATTTGTATTATTCTCAAATATAGACATGAATCATCTATTTATAGGTATAAGAAGTATATACTACATTAAACTCTAATTAATAGAGATAATATTCCTAATAATAAATAAATCAAACTCTTTAAATAAAGTTCTAATCATAATAGACATCTACATAAATAAATATTCATAACATAATAATAATTATAATAGAAATTATTCGAATAATGAATGGATGAAGGTGGAGCCTGTGGAGGTAATGACATATTTTTAAGAATGAGCACAAATCAAAATATCGACCCCACCAGTCTTCCACGTACATCTGCCCGTGCGTGGAGGGATTTGAGCTCTAGGGTTTGTGAGGAAGAAGAACATAGTTGTGGTTGGGCCACCGCCATAGAAGAAAAAAAAAACAGATTGGACCCTTAGGGTTCTTTTGTTTTTGTTAGGCTTAAGAGTTCTATGCCCACTCTCTGCTTCTCTCTCTATATAAATTCTCATTTCACCTAAGTCTTTCCCTTTCCCTTTCCTCGGCTGATCTGCCTCCATCTGCAAATATTTGTCATATTCCCTTCCTACGACTCCAGTTTGA
This sequence comes from Hibiscus tridactylites, assembly GCA_958450335.1. NCBI lineage: Eukaryota > Viridiplantae > Streptophyta > Magnoliopsida > Malvales > Malvaceae > Hibiscus > Hibiscus tridactylites. The sequence continues at coordinate 52,599,555 of OY288273.1, read as the reverse complement.
GTGATCAGATCAGATCATTGTATCCATGCATCAGATGGCCGCCTTATCCCGGCATCCTCACTCCATGCTCACCACCTCATCATCCCCTAGCATCACCCACACCCGCCGTCTCAATCCACCATCACTCAACCTTGTTTCTTTCCCTCTAAACCAACCCCTCCGTTCTAACCACACCAACCTTTCTCTCTCCAAACTCCACACTTTATGCGCGATCGGAGGCGGCGATGGGAACGATGGTGTTGGTCGCCACGGAGGCGGAGGTGGAGGAGATGGTGATGATTCCGGTTCCAACTCCAAGGATCGATCGTCTGATGGTTTTGGCATTCTGGGTCTTTTACTAAGCGGGTGGCGGGACAGGGTGGCGGCGGATCCCCAGTTCCCGTTCAAGGTCATAATGGAAGAGTTGGTGGGTGTCAGTGCTTGTGTCCTCGGCGACATGGCTTCACGTCCTAATTTCGGTCTCAACGAGCTGGACTTCGTTTTCTCCACACTCGTCGTCGGCTCCATTATGAATTTCACCATCATGTATCTCTTAGCGCCGACAGCCTCGGCTTCCTCTTCGAGTCTTCCTTTTATCTTTGCAAACTGCCCGCAAAGCCACATGTTCGAACCAGGTTGTTATACCTTAATGAACCGTTTAGGGACCGCAGTGTTCAAAGGGGCCGTGTTTGCCGCCGTTGGATTCGGTGCAGGCCTTGTTGGGACTGCTATCTCAAACGGCTTGATCAAGCTGAGGAAGAAAATGGACCCCACTTTCGAAACGCCCAACAAACCTCCGCCGACGCTGTTGAATGCCGTCACCTGGGCCACACACATGGGCGTCAGCAGCAATCTGAGGTATCAAACCCTGAATGGGATCGAGTTTCTGTTGGAAAAGGGAGTTCCACCCATGGTATTTAAGTCGTCTGTCGTGGTTTTGAGATGCTTAAATAACATAATCGGAGGAATGTCATTTGTTATATTGGCAAGGATGACAGGGTCGCAGAGTGTGGCGGAGAAGCCAGCGATGGCGGAGGAGGAGAAGTTGGTGGGGGTTGGCGGTGGTGACAACTGAGACAATAATCAGTCAACTTGTAAGTGATTTTTAGTTTTGGGTTTATTGTTGTTGTCCTGTTGAGTAGTTGTAATAAGATATCCAACATGTCTCAGGGCTGGTTGAGATCGCCCAGGAAAGTGTGTCCACCTTGGGATGTCGTTTCTCAACTTGTTATTTTCGTTCAGAGTCTTTTTAGTTTAGCCAAGTTAGGTTGAAGTTGCGTGCAAATAAGAATGCGCATATGCCTAGAAGCAGACAAGTTTTTAGCTGTCGTTACAGAACAAAAGCAGCCCTCCCTCGCATTGCTCTCATGTTGTCTGGTTATGAGGTTGTCCGGTTCCAAGGGTTGCCTTTATTTGAAACATCACAATTTCAACCTTTTTTTATTGAATAAATTCTAGTAGTCAAATGTTAACATTTAAACCCTTGAAACAATAGAAGCTCTTCTATGAACAATCAACCAATCTGACATTTCACAATCTTAAAAGAAATCTGAACAAAATTTAGTGTTTACAAGAGAAACAAAGCTCCTAGGATTTGCCCTGCATTCTCTATCCCCTCCTTTCAGTTGTTGAAAACTAGTATTATTGTACAACACAGATCCTATTCTCATTTTCATTGTAAATCCTTCCTATAATTTCTCCTTGGAGTTAACACGTGTGCTGAGCCTGTTGCTCGGTTAAAGCGCCATCACCGCAATCATCTTTATCTCACAGCCTCTGGAGCAGAATTGCAGTAAGGTGTGTGCAAGCAAACTAGCTTGGTGCTTGTTAAACAGAGAGCAGCGAAACCGACTCCTATAACAACCCCACAAATGCTTTTTCGCATGTCTAAACTTACTGCTCTTTCGACTATTCTAGCAAAGCATGGGAGCAATCCTCCGCAGGCCATAACCATCACATAGTCCAGACCACTGTAGTCGATTCCTGCCAGTATTGATCCTATCGCAGATATCGGGCTTACAAACCCAATAAGCACAACCGCTGCAAGAGAGCCATGCCAACTGTCGGTAGCTCCAAATACGCAGCTGGCCACTGCCGCGCCGCGAGGAAGCCCGTGAAGGGAGACGGGAAGGACCATGTGGTGGCCTAGTCCATAAGCTTTTGGTGCAGCAACTCCTAGTGCAAGCCCCTCAGCCAGTGCATGGAAAGCCACTGCTCCACATGCTATAAATGACTGCAGCGTCAGATGACTCGTTGCAGATCCTGCTACTGCTGGTAGGTTATTTGAAGAAGTTCTTTTGTTGCACAAAATCTTCAAAATACTAGAGCTTGAGAAATGGACAAATGCAGCGCCCAGGGTAAGCAGTAAAATAAGCGGGTATAACCCCATCTTCGACGAAACAAGTAGCGGTTGCCAAGCACTAAGGATGAAGGCGACGCCCGATGCAGCTCCCATGAGAAGGGCATGCTTAAGGCGGAAAGCAAGAGCAAATGAAACCACAGCAAGGCCACCAAGTAAAGGTCCAAGACCAAAAAGTACTAAAACAAAGAAGCCGGAAGCATCCTCAGAACTGTACATTTGAAACAACAAAATCTGGTTAATGAGATGAGACCATGAATTGCAATAAAGCAACTCAACACCCCTCGGTTCATCCTGATCATGCACATAAAGACATGACTACAAAAATGGAATATTGTGCTCTAAAAGGAGGCAGAAAGGCATTCTATTGCTGAAACAAAATTTGGTTATCATTTTTTATAAACAAAAGGTCCAGCAAGATAAGGATAAAGAATAGCAAAGAAATCCATAGTACATGGTTCAGTTAACTCACCTGTAACCATGACTAAAGTTCTGAAGCAAAACGCTCAATGCTTCCATGAAAGCTACTGAAAGTGCAGCTCCTGATGCCACAGGACTTGGCGAAGCCTCCTATAGAAAAGAAAAAGAAAAGGGAGCGGGATGATATCATGTCTCTAGGACAGAAATAAAAAAAAATCAAAGAAGTATTTTAAGTGCAAATAAGAACACGCCTTAAATGCATCAGGGAGAACCTCAGCAACAACCATCCAGATCATGCAACCAGCAGCAAAACCAGTGCAAAAGGGTAGGACTTTATTAAATGCGTCAGCACATATGAAAGAAGGAACTGCAACAATGGGCTGCCAAAGAATTATTAAAAACAAAGTTAAGTGAATGAACTACCAATTTGTAAGACTAGGCTTACATATAAATTATACTCGGATAAGAACAAATGTTATTGATTTCAGGACCCATAATCTGAACCTTATTCATATTTGATTTACATATAAATTATGCCCAAAGCCAGATAAACAGCCTTACACGATGGATACCTGCGGTAAGGATGTAATTACACTCCATAGCATAGCATTCTGTGGAGAAACGCCCCTTGATGCAAGCACCATGCTCACAGCCAATCCCTCTGGTATATTATGTACCGCTATGGCCATTGTCACCGAAAGGCCTTGAGTAAAACCTTTTGGGCCAGCAAACGAAACTCCAACACCAGAGCCCTCCCCAAATGAATGGAGGGTCATAATTCCAATCACAAGAACAGCTTTAGGTGCACCTGCTCCTTTTATGTCCAGCATGCTTACTTCCCCATATTGTTCAAGAAACTGAAACACAAAACCATGGTAAAGGACAAGTTAAAAGTGAGCCTTGTGTACAGCAGGCAACCAACAGTCTTAAACTCTCTGCACAGCCAATAACAATCCTAATTCCTAGGTATGTCCTAATTCTACAATGACTGTAGATCAAAAGTAATAACTGATGCGAGAGACAAAACATCACCTTCTTACATAGCAAAATAAAAATGGCACCTGCCAAAACCCCAATCACAACCCAGGTTCCAGCACCATGTTCCAGCCCTTCTTGTATGAGATCAAAGCTTGCAGCCAACATGACTCCGGCAGCCATTCCGTTGCATATGCCAGCCCACTCGGGATCAAGTTCCATAAAGAATAATGGAAGTGCACCTAAACCACTTGCTGCAGCCATTGCTAATGTAAACAATGCAACCGTGGACACAGAAACCCTATTGTAAATCCCCTTCCAGTCAACCACCATTTCATTGTCATTGTCCTCAAAACTTATGGCCCTCTCTATACCAGTACCATCTATAACATAGTTCGCTGGAATTTTGTGCGGAGCTCTTATCGTTTTCGACATGTCACTTTGATCATCTGCTATAATGCATTCAGGGAATACAATAATGAAGAACAAAAAGAACATGTGTTTGAATCTGAATTGCATTGCTTTCATTTTCCCAGAAGTCTATCAGCGGTGATGAAAAAGTTATTAAATAAACACAATTCCCGCTGCTGGGAAACCAGAAAAGCCAGCCCTCGGAAGCTGGCCCTGCAGTATGTTTGGAAACGCACCTGAGCAAATAAAAGGTTCAAATTAGAAGCAGAAGTTTAGCCAAAATCAAAGTTTTGTCAACCAAATAACTCAAAACTTGACACGATAGAGCCATTCGAGGCTTAGACAATGAAAGCAACCGGAAGTAAACTATAAAAAAGAATAGTATCCTTCCAATAAATTTGAGGCTAAAATGAAGATTTGATGATCATAAAGAAACAGTACATTCTCCTATGAAACAACCAACCTGATAAAATCTCAACATGGGAGCAAATTCCCAATGCAAAAATCCCAACAACAAAAACAAATAGTAATCGATAAAGTGAAGAATATAAGACCCAGACATGAAACAAGATCTTTAAGAATCCCAAGTTCCTCAAATATAACGATACGAAAAGGAAAGTGACACAAAGTCATGGTGGAAAAGGAAAACCAAAAATTTTGCTAAAATAAAAATGCAGAACTGGAAGTAGAATTATGAATAAAATTAAATAAATAAATAAAGAACACAAAGGAAACTTGCCTGGTTGCAGCTGGGGGGTCAAAAGTGGGTGAAAAACAAACAAAGGAAGGATGTTTAAGTAAAGGAAATGAATTTGTTAGAGCCCCTGTGAATAAGGGGCTGGCAGGAAGAAGAGACAATGAGAGAGAGAGACTCTCTACTTATCATCCAAGGGAAGGGAATGCATTGGTGGGAGGATAATTGCCATTTATAAACTTCATTAAATTAAGCAAATACAAAGTTAATTAATAGCATTAGCTCATCAAATCAAACGAATGGAAACAACAATAAAGAATGTTATAACACCCCAAAATAATAAATGATGCAAAAAAAAAGTAAAAAAAAAAAAGAATGCTATCAATAAGATTTGAACACATGTCCTCTTAGAAGGAGAACTCGTGACTTAAGCATTTGAGCTAAGACAATCCCTAAGCATTGTTTACTTCAGTTTAATGATAAGCTATGTTTTGTCCGCTCTCAGAATAAATTAAAATAAAACATGATTCACATATATCGTCGGGAATTTTTTCTTTTGGATCTAAATCGTCATGAGAAGGGTAATAGAGTCAAGAACATTCCCATTTTTCCCCAACCCTTTTATCTGCCTCCTTGATCTGAGCCACCGCTCGGCGGTGGCTGTCACCATTGGTATCAACGACAACGTCATCACAACCCGGTCCTGTTATCGTTAGCCACGCGCACAACAACCTCCCCTTTCGTCGAGGAGTGCGAGATTGAGTTTAGCAAAACCTTAAATATCGCCCCTCTTTTTCTTTCGTTTTTCGTTCAGTCAACGGCATGGTGCATCGCCGGCCTAGGCGTGCTCACAGTGTGGAGGGGAGCAAAACCCTCTTAATCGATCATCGATCCAATGCCGGTAAGGGCCACATCGAAGTCGCACGCTTTTCAGCTATCTTATTTCGGTTTGGGTAAGATCCGACAACTATTCTGGCTTGGGTAAGTGTTTTTCTGGTTTGAATGAGTGATTTAATTCGTGGGCATTGTTTTTCCCGCAGAATCGTAGTGTATGGGCATCCCCGACGACTTTTCCGGCAGCCGTCCGGTGATCGGAATAATTTGGTAACTGAATTGGTCTGAACCCATCAGACCGAACCGGTTCAGTGAACAACCTGGCCCGAACCAAGCCCACACCCATCTGCCTGACCCGACCCATCGACTCGACCCGTTGACCCGTTCCGAGTCAACTCAGTGAGTCAATCCGTTTGAGTCAACTCCGTGAGTTGACCCGTCCGAGTCAACTCAGTTGATTGATGATATCAGTGGTGACTGATGATGACATCAGCGTTGACCGTTGACCTGCTGACGTCAACGTTGACTTTGACCGTTGACCAAAAAGTAAATTTTTTCGAAAAGTATTATTTTACATTTTTCGACGTTCTGAGTCCGTTTTTGAAGCCCGTTTCGCAAAATTCTGATCTGAAAGTCTCCGAATCTGACTTTGAACCCGAACTTGTTTATGTACTTAATTAATTGGTTAAGAGCTTGTGAGTAAGGTCTAATCTTGGAATTTGTGTAATTGAAGGTATTCTCGGTTCCTTGGATACACGATGTTGTGGAATGTCGAATTCGGGTTTGAGGGTATTCGAATGCCGTATCATGAATCAATTGATGTAGCTCGGAGTTAAGATAATACTTTACTACCTCTTGTATGCTTTATGAACATGTTGGTATTTGTTAATGCATACATAATAATGATGATGAGTACTGTAATCTGCTTAAGTCAAACCGGATTTGAAAATGAGTATGATAACCTAGACAAGATTACAATGCTCGAATGAGAAGATTAATAAATCAAAAGGATCTAGAGTATAATAAGAATCTAATAAGGCATCTAATCTCCAAATCCGATTATTGTATCAAATGATTAAATGTGAAAAATATTGGGTGTGAAATTATGAAAATGCCCTTAAGGTAAGAGAATGACTAAAATACCCTTGGAATTGGAAGCGATATAGAAATCTACTCTAGATATGGTAGAACAACCTGATTTATCTGAAAACCTCGAACTACTTGGAAAGTCATGGTAACAAGATTTGAACCTTCGTGATTGTCAGGTGTTAGATCTCTTAAATTTTGGAATGAATCTCCGAATATAGATTTACGGGAAACTATTCATACCTCTGAATTAATCAAGTGGCTCAAAATACTGAACTGACTGAAATGATTAAGAGTATTGGAAATGTTGTTATGGTTAAATTAATCGGAATGATCGTATTGACAAAAAAGGCTGAAGTATCCTCAGACACCGAGGGTTGCAAATTAACTGGAATAATGGATAAACCTTTGTGTTTTGAAATTGAATGAAGTGGTTGGAGGTACCAAAATTTCGCGAATGGCCGAAACACCCACAGGTACTTAAACGATTGGAATACTATATGGTTTAATTGACAGGATTGATGGATATCCCGAGCTTCAAATGACTTAAATACCCTCTTGACTGGAATAAGTAAATTGCCTCTGATAAAATTCTGAAAATGCCAATAAAGCTAAAAATGAATAAAATGCCCCTAAGGGTTAAAGCGTGACTCATGTATGCCAATCTCTCCTGATGTCAATATGAGGTTGAAAGTTTTTCCGCACAGAATATAAGTTCAACTACTCTGTGGCAAGTTCTGTGGTGAAATATGAAAGTGACCTTTTTATTATACGATATAGCCGGATACATTAAAAGGGTTGGTTAGTACTACAAGGTTGGGATATGTTAGTTTGAATGGTTTGGAGGGTCGAGAAACTTCTGGAAATATTAAATATTGTAAATCGCCATTTTATCATTATTGGGCTAAATTACAAAATCACCCCTGGTTGTTAAAAGACCAAAATGCCCCGTTGGCCAAAGTAATCAAAATAGCCCTGAATGTATCTGATATCGTGAAAGATCTCGACATAAAACTCTCTAAATGCCTGGTTGGAAACCTAATGAGCAAATAGAATTTCCTGAGCGACTGTTTATGCCTCGTTGGTATAAATTACCAAAATGCCCATATATGATAAAATGATCATAATACCCTTGTATGCTTAAATGATTGAATCACTCATGATATATCTGAACTCTCTAAGATATTGATGTATCAACTCCTGAATATCTGGTTTGAACCGTTGGTACGAACCCTTTGTATTAGGGATCTCGTTTTGAAATTCGTCCAAATTGTCAAAAGTTCAATGTGTCCCCCTCTGTAAATACCGAGTACCTTCAGGAAATAAATTGTTCTATCTAGTTTGTTCCACGTGTGATACATTCAATTGAATGTGTTATATGATTATTACATGCTAGTAAACAATCTAATGACTTAATTATGAACGATGATATGCTTGATGGAATGATGAACTGGACTTATGATAACATTTTTCGCTTACTCGTTATAAGTCTATTTGATCTGTATGCATAGTATATGATTGTGCTATGTGGTTACTTGATCTGTGATAATATTGTATGTCTGCCTGATGTAAGTTATACTATAATTTGTTATCTAGACCTATTGGTACACTCTGTTTGCATGATGAATGATAATATTGTATGCTATGTTCAATGGTATGCCCGTTTATCTATCAAAAGCATGAATCTTCCGTTTATGATACTCTGACTAGAATATGTCTGTAACATGTATTCTGTTACTCATGTCTGGACCCTGAACACCGATTACTATCTGGGGTATACTGTCGGGTTATGTTATGAAGTTTCTGCAAGTGCAGCCCTGATCCAGCTGGTAAATCCTTATGGACTCAAGGTCTCCCCTTGGGTACATGTCGATGCTTTAGCACGGGTAAATCCTTATGGACCTAAGGCAGCCCCTTAGGTGGCACCTATGCCCATCAGGCCTAGGGTAAGTCCTTATGGATGCAGTTTTGGGGGACTGCATATTGGTGTAAGGTTGGAGGGTAGTTACTAGTAAACCCTTGCATGTACTTGAACAATTGCATTGAATTGTTACGTGTCCTTATGAAATGACTAGTATGTATTTATGCCTGTTTGACCTGCACTTATTGGAACACACTAGACATTAAACTCTTTGTTTCATCTTTGTAATCTATCAGCTCGTATAACTCTCATTTGTTACTCGATGACTGAATAAAGAGCAAGCACCGTTATTCTCAAGTATTAACGTTACCTTGAAATAGCGGAAAGGAAATGTGGTTTGTTACTACTTGGAACATCATGAAAATGTTATGCCTACCATATATCTGCATGAGCTTATAACATCTTTTGGTAGTTCTGTATTACTGAGCTTTTCCAAGCTCACGTTGTTTTTACCATCGCAGGTTAAAGGTTATATCATGGTATAATGTTTGACATCAGTGTTCGGAGTTCCCTCGGCGTTGCCTCTGGAGGACGGTGATGTATAGTTAGTGGGCATGTATGTCATGTATTGTTTTATGACAGTGTTTGTAAAACACTTTTTGAAATTTCTGTTATGTGTTTAAATGATTTTCTGAGATGATATTATAAACAGAAGTTAATTTTACAGTTTAATCAGCGTTTTGAGGAAATAAAAATGTTTTTATGTGTATTTTTACTATGAGTCGCTCTTGTGACTCTAATGTGACTTCCTACGATCCGTTGTGAAGCATAGGCGAGTCTAGGGGGTTACAAATGTTGCGCACGTTGTTTTTTTTCTATTGCTAGCTGATACATTCCAATAGCGGTAGACATTCCTTAGTGGAAAGTAATCCTCAGAGTATAAGGAGCGGGGATTTAAATTGCGGTTACGATTATATTTTCGATTGTAGTGTTTTATTGCTATTGCGAACATAATAAATATTTTTGATGTCATTGTAAATTACTATTTTCTATAATAATGATCTTAGACGGTGCTACTATTGTTGTATAATGGTCTCGATTGCAGTAGTAAGCCGCTTTTTGAATGCTTGATAAGGTATGACATGAAAGTAATGAGAAGCTAATGTTATGAACATGAATTTCCTCTACTCTTTTCAATCCAAGTAGCGACGTTGGTAATATATAAATTATTGTAGGAAAAAAGAAGTTAAAAATGACAATGAGAAGCTAATGTTATGAACGTTTTTTTTTTGAACAATTTTTAAGGGTGGGTAGAGAAATTTTACTCTTAAAGGATCTTGAACTCCCAACCTAGAGGGAAAGAGAGTATTAACTGAGATATTTAACCACTGCTTTAGAGATTATTAACTATAAATATGGTTTTCAAATACGAAAGTCTTTGTATAACTATATACTATACATTAAATGTCAATTATTACACAACAATTTTCATTCATGTTCTCAAAATCAAACAGTGAATTAGAATCTCTTTTGATGTATTATGTTTTGAAATTGGTTATCTTTAAAATTGCTTGCCAAAGGGTTAAAAAAATTATTTTATTAATATTTTTAAAATTATTTTGATTAATATTGTTTTGACATTTATGTGTAATGTAATATCATTTTTTTACAATAGGTACTTAAATTTTTTTAATAAGACAATTAGGTATCTATTTTTTTTGTGCAGTTAGTAAAGACGGAGTTATATAGAGTGAGGTGGGGCTCAATTTTTTTTTTCACTTTGGCCTTCTTATATATATATTTTTTAAAAATAGTTTATTTATTAATTTTTTCCCCACTTTCAAACATTCATGTTTTGTCTCCCTACCTCAAATATTGACTCCGTCCCTACCAATTAGGCACCTAGCATATTTCAACTATACCTAATTGCATCATTTAATGAATTTCGGTACCTAATTACACCACTACTACACCAGCCTTTCTCCGCCTTCGTTCATCTTCACAGTATTCCCCTCCATTTGAGCACTTCAAGATCTCAACGAAAATGCCTCCCGCGGCTCCCCATCCTTGAACTGATCTTCTCCAGCTTCAAACGCGTGAATGCAGAACTATTCACTTTAGCTTATGAAGCAATTGTGCGTCAATTGCTTACTGATCTAGAGGAGGTCAACAAACAGTTGGACCAAATGGGCTTACAACATAGGGATTAGACTAACAGACGAGTTTCTAGCAAAATCAAACGTGTGGAGATGCGTCGACTTCAAGGAGACGACGAATATGATCGCCAAGGTTGGTTTCAGAATGTTCCTTGGGGTCACTACATCTGTCGTGAACTGGGATGCCGATGGGAGCTGTTGCAGCATTGTTTTAGAGGAAAATCCGCTTGTGGAGTTTGTACTAGAGCTTCCTACTGCAACATTTTGAGCAGAGTTATAAGAGGAGCACCGAAAATGGTGGCTATGAAGACGGAAATCAGTTGGATCCATGATATGTTTAGGGGAAACGATGCATATAAGTTGCGGGTGAAACTTTTGAAACAACTTGAAGAGTACACATACAAGGTTGGTGAGTAACATTGTTCATTTTCATAATATTTTGTTGGGAAAACTACATATTTTGTACTTCACTTATGTTTGCATTATTGTTTTGGTACCTAACTAATTTTTTTGGCGAAATAGTACCTAACGTTATGATACTTTTCTAAATTGGTGCCCCAACCGTTAAAAAATTAATGATATGCTGAATAGGAGAGAGAGAGAAAATTATACGTGGAATACTGCCACATCACTTTCTCTCTTGTAGTCAGCATGCCATGTTGGATATAATCATAAAAAAATCACACACGACATGCTGATTAGGAGAGAAAAAGTGACGTGACAATCTACCACGTGTGATTTTCTCTCTCCTAGTCAACATGTCATGTGTGATTTTCTCTTTTCCTAGTTAGCATGTCATTAATTTTTTAACGGCAGAGTACCAAAATAGAAACAAAACATAACATTAGGTATCATTTTACCAAAAAAATTAGTTTAGGTACCAAAACAATAACATAGACATAGATGAAGTACTAAATGGTAATTTTCCTATTTTATTTCTACTTCCATTCCCCTATGGTATCATACATTTTCATTTAGGATTTATATTATATTGACTTAATTGTAAAAGAAGATTTTGTTTAAAGTAATGAGTGCTAACGTTTTCACCGTTATTTTTTAACTAATCAAATATGCATGCTGCTATAATTTTTTTTATTTTTTAACTTAATTTTTAAAAAATCCATAAGTTTTTCAAATTTCAAAAAATAACCTAAAATGCTTAGATCCTCAAATCCGGCTACTGTCGTCGCCGTTCATCACACTGTACGCGATAAAATGAAGCCTCCCCCTCTCGTCGTAAGAATCACACGATGTTCGTCGTCTAATTGACCATCGTTTGCCACCCATCGTTTCTTTTTTTCTCCTCTTGTCGTTCGACTTTGTTTCGATGTTAGGCATGTCGGTCGTCGACCTTTTGCAACATGAGGATGGGATAAATTATCGTGGGGGTCTGACGGTAGAAATGGTGGGCACGCCTTCGATGATTAGTGGTGACAATGACTAGAATCGATATTTGGGACTTAGGGATTAAAGGACTATTTTGGAAAATTTTAAGAATTTTAGGATATTTTTGTAAATTTTGATTTGTTTTAAAAATAAAATAAAGCATGACACATGTCAGGTTTTTATTGGCTAACTTTTTAAACGGCCATTAACGACAAGACACATAAAATGGTAACGATGAAAACGTTAGACACCTACTTGCCCGAAAAATAGTTTAAACACCTATATAGGAAAAATGTATAGTTTAGACATTTTTTTACTATTAAGCCTATTGTATTATCCAATTTTCTCAATGTTGGGTGAATTGTATTGTATATTGGTAGAGTAGCTCTGAGTTTGGTTATTTTGGATCAAAAAATTGTATTGGGATTTTCTAAGGTCAAATTACTTTGAATTCAGTCATTTCTTTCTAGTTTGGATTATCTTTGAGATTGAACTATCATGGCTTCAACCAAAAAATAATAATTCATTTCCTTTTACATTTTCAATTTCGTCTCTCCATCTTAAGGAATTCTAAGGACTTTTTTCGTTCACTATCACCAATATCCATTCTTTGTTAACTTAATCTTTTCAAGTTTTTACAGTCATGAAATTTAGCTTATTTTTTGACTCAGTAATGTGTCCAATAATATTTCATTATTAATAATAGTATCTCTAAAATAATCTTATGTTTTGTTAGCTAAATATTTTTAAATTCATTTTAAGAGAAGGTAAATAGTGTTGTTGGTACCTATGAATACTAAGCGCCATGTGTCAAGACCAGATGACCCATGGCGAATGAACAAGACTACGAACAATATAACACAAAAGACATCCGGCGATCGACGAAGCATTCTGTAAGATCAATGCGGATCACAACGCGTAAGGTCACCCGCGAATCGTACAATTCCTTCGCAACCTGTGGCGAACTAGCAAGACCACAAGCAACATCGCATCCAGCGATCATGTGACTTCGCACATGATTGCTACGGACGACAGAGCAAACTTGAGACATGACAATACACGTGATCCACACTGACATTGAATCAGGACAACTCACTAAAATACATGTCCCCCTCGATTGACACGTGCCTCACTTCATCTAACCACTTTATAAGGGGCCATGCACCCCCAAATAGAGGTCAGACCCCCATCACACACATGAGCTCTCACAACCAAAACTAGAACTCTATAAAACTCTATGAGAACTTTCCCTTCCGGGCACCACTGCTACAAGAGAAATAAGAGCCACACACTAACTCCGAAACAGAAGAACCATCCCGACCACCATCGGACCACCATCTTCGATCCTTGATCATTTTGACCATCAACAACTGGTGCGGTGAGCGTGGAGCCTATATCTTTAAGTATGATCATCGGAAGATGACGAAGAGTGACCATCGACAGGGGTGCGTATAGAGGAATGGACGGAGATAGGAAAAAGGAGGAAAAAGCCGAAAGTATCCAACCGGACATCATGCATAATATATTAGGAGTCACGGGTCGATTAACAAAAGAATCCGATACAACCAGAGGAAGGGAGAATGCATGTATTAAAAAGAGCAACCAACATCTAGAGGTTCAGATGAGAGATGTAAAGCCAATAGAACCGCGAGCGACATGGCGGGGAAAGGGAACATAAGAGGCGAGAAGTTTGGATGAGGGATGTAAAGAGCCCTCGTAGTCCACCCGTTGGAAGAAAGAAAGTGATCCCTACCGATGAAATTTAAATTTGTAAAGCTTTGAATTTCATATGATGCTCCCGTAACCTCTCTGGTGGCTTTAGGAGCGATCAGGGTTGACGTCCGATGCAAAGCTGTTGACAATTTAGAAGCTAAGGGTGACAGTGAGGAAACAAGAGAGCGAAAATTTGTCACAAAGCAGAGGCGGCACACCAAACATGCAAAGGTATGACCTAACTTATATTGTTCAATATGCACTTTGTTTTCAACTTTCGTCATTTTGCACATTCTATGGTATACTATATGTGATAGTTTTGATCAATGAAAATATTTTTTCTATTAATATTTTTATTCAGTATCCACTTCTCCCCAAATATGAACGAAGCGTCCGCCGCTTTTAAGAAGTAAGTGAGCTAAATATAAACAAAGGGTCGTTTTCGCGTCAAAATAATTCATTCTTCTCAAATAATAAATAAAAGAAATTAAGAATAGTAAGGGAGAAGTAAGGGTCAATCCCAGAGGTACTAAGAAACTTCCTAATTTATGTTTATTCAATCGGTGAGCCAAAAAGAGAGTTGAATAATGTTTAAGTAAAAAAGGGGTGCGGAATTAAGTAAAAATAAGAGATTGTAGAGAATATTTAAAAGAAGTGATTTAATATGATAAAGATTAGCCTCAAACTCTTGCTTTGACTCAATTTCCTTGAATCATCATGTTGAGTTTTAAGGTGCTCGATTCTTTCAACCGTTCTTGCTTGCCAAGTGGTGGAGAAATGGAAATTTGGGTGAATGTGGTGAGGAAGCTAAAAAGATATGCGACACAATGAATTATAGTGGTTCAACCTTCTAACCAAGGTCTACATCCACTACCTTAGCTTCTCACTAAGGATTTCCAATCAATCCACCATTGATTCGTCCCTTTTTCTAGGCTTAGGAGGAAACCTTTATACACCGATCAAACTTTCTACCCAAAGCCTTGATCAAACCCTCTATACAAGAGAAAAAATAAGCAAACACAAATCCCTCTAATAGGTGTTTGTTTACACAATTTAGCTCTCACCCAAAACCTAAAACGCTTGAGCAAATTTAACAATTTTTGGCTCACTAGTGTTTGTCTATACAAATAAATGACACTTAAGCTCTAAGACAATTTCTTGATCATTTGTTGTTTTACAATTGAAGCATTAACCATTACTTGATGCTTGGAGGTCCCTTTTATACTCCTTAATGAGTTTGTAGATGTTACAAGCCGTTGAGGTTGAATTGGAGCCGTTGGAAACATAAATTCCCACGATAAATGCGGTTCTACTGCTATCCGTATCGAAACGCTCGAACTCATTTCGATACGCTCTTCAAGTAGAAAGAGCCGTTGCAGTATGATGCAGCACCCGTATCGAAACGATCTTGGCCGTTTCGGAACACCCGTATTGAAACACCTTTCATCGTATCGAAACGATCTGCGTTTAAATGTTAGTTGGGAAATAGCTGTTAGGGTTTATGACCGTTGTGGTCGATGCCACATAGGTGTATCGAAACGACATAGCCCGTATCAAAACGCTGGGAAAAAAATCCTTATCCAGAAAAGACCCGATTCGAAACGTTTTGACACTTAAAGACCCCATATCAAAACACCTAGGGTGTTTCGAAACGCCTGGAAGGTTTTGTTTAGTTTGGTTTTGAAAACATGTAAAAACCTTTGAAAAACATCCCGAAAACATAGTTTCAAGTTATCTGGACTTTAGAAATAGTTTTGAATTCTTTTCAAATTAGTCCAAAACATTTTTCAATTATTATATCAAAACATTAGTTCTACAATCTCCCCCTTTTTGATATAATAAAACTAACTTGACAAATTGTTTGAGATTCTCCCACTTTAACTGTAAAAATGTGAATAAGAGATGAAAATATTGAAATCAAGTTTAGCTCCCACTTATTCATTTGAAAATTCAATTTTTTCAAATCATTTCTCCCTTTTTTTTATATAAAAAAGAATTCAAAAATACTTTTAAGTTTAGAATAACAATAGAGGGAAAAAAATTGACAAACATAAGAATTTGGTTTTAAAATGGCTCCCCCTTACTCAAAGCATCATAAGAATGTTAGTCCAACATATATGATCATCTAGTTGAAATAAATGAAAAATAAATCAAATAAAAACAAAACAACTAGATTTTACCACACTTGAACTCAAGGGAGGATGTGAAGCCTTTCTTCTTCAAGTGTTTTCCTTTGTGTGCATGGAGCTCCCCCTCAAAGTTTGACTTGTTAATCAATTTCCATCACACCTAGCAAAAGACAATCAAGTGATTTTTGGTATCTAAATTGCTTTGGATCCATAAACGTTAGTAGCACAAAACTTAGTCCCCTTAGGAATCCATTTTTCAATTTCATCCGTTTTAGTTGAAGTGGTTAGTCCTTTTGAGACCCAAACACTTCTAAAAATTTCACAAATCTAGGGGCATTAGATTGTCTTACATAAAAGTTTGATTTTCCAAAATTATTTTTCTTTTCAAGCTCTTTGGAAATCAAACCTTTTTCTTCTTGAACTTTATGAAGCAAATTTTGTAAATTAAAACATTTTCGTTCAAACTCTTCGAGTTTTGCTTCAAGTTCAAGTTTGGTTTTAGAAATCAAATCATTTTGAATTTTCAACTTTGAAATCATTTTATTGTTTTTCAAAATGTGATTTTTAAACTCTAAAACCAAATCGTCATAGGCATCTTGTAATTCATCAAAAGAGTAAGAACATGAAGTAGATGAATTAGAAGTTATCCTTGAATCTTCTTCGATGGCCATAAGGCAAAGGTTGGCTTGTTCATTGTCGGTGGTAGCCACATATGCGTTCTTCTTATGGCTTGAAGTGCTTGCCCTCTTCTTTCTCATGGATTCTCGTTCAAGCTCTCTTAAGGCTTTCTTCATGAATGGGGCACACTTCTTGAAGAGATGAACTATCTATTCTTCTTCATCCTCCTCTTCACTTGAATCAACATGATGGCAAGTGGAGGACTTGAGAGCTATGGCATTTGTGTTGATGTAAAGCCATTTGAGCTTCTTCTCCCTCATAGCTCTAATTTCTTCCCTCTTCTTCTCATCTTCTTTGTTTTTCTTCATGATTTGATGAGTGAGGAGTGACCCCATGAGTTCATCAAGCTTCAAGGTCTTTAAGTTCTTGACTTCGATGATGGTAGTCCTCTTTGAGTCCCATGACTCAGGAAGTGAATAGATGAGCTTTCAGACAAGCTTTTCCTCTGTGACGACTTCTCCATAGCCTTTGAGACCATTGATGATAGTGGAGAACCTATCAAACATCTTCTCGATGTCTTCTTGTGGATCCATCTTGAAGTTCTCATACTCTAAGGTGAGGAGTCCAATCTTGGTCTCCTTTACTTCATTCGTCCCCTCGTATGTGACTTCAAGCTTGTCCCATACCTCATTGGCACTCTCACAAGAAGACATCTTCTCATAGATGGTTGGGCCAAATGCACAAAAAAGGATGTGCAAGGCTTTGCAATTAAGCTCCATCTTCTTGCGATCTTCGACACTCCACTCCACTTTGCTTCGTTGAGGCACGAACATACCATCTTCAACTATGTCCCATAGCTTGTAGTCTCTTGACTTAATGAAAAACTTAGTCTTTGTCTTCCAATGGGCATAGTGAGTTCCGTCGAAGAAGAACAGTTTGTCGATGGATTGCGCCATTGAGCCGGTTGTGTGAAATGATTATCGAGCTTGCCGGATCTTCTCAATAGGATGTTCATCCTCTTCGATTGAGCCAAGCTCTGATACCAATTGTTGAGTTTTATGGTGCTTGATTCCTTCAACCGTTCTTGCTTGCCAAGTGGTGGAGAAGTGGAAATTTGGGTGAATGTGATAAGGAAGCTAAAAAGATATGTGACACAATGATTTATAGTGGTTCAACCTTCTAACCAATGTCTACATCCACTACCTTAGGCTTAGCTTCCCACTAAGGATTTCCAATCAATCCACTATTGATTCGTCCCCTTTTCTAGGCTTAGGAGGAAACCCTTATACACCGATCAAGCTTTCTACCCAAAGCCTTGATCAAACCCTCTTTACAAGAGAAAAGATAAGCAAACATAAATCCATATAATAGGTGTTTGTTTGCACAATTTAGCTCTCACCCAAAACCTAAAACACTTGAGAAAATTTAACAATTTTTGGCTCACTAGTGTTTGTCTTTACAAATAAAAGACACTTAAGCTGTACGACAATTTCTTGATCATTTGTTGTTTTACAATTGAAGCATTAACCATTACTTGATTCTTGGAGGTCCCTTTTATACTCATTAATGAGTTTGTAGTTGTTACTAGCCGTTGGGGTTGAATTGGAGCCGTTGGAAACATAAATTTCCACCATAAATGCGGTTCTGCTGCTATCCGTATCGAAACGCTCGAACCCGTTTCGATACGCTCTTCAAGTAGAAAGAGCCGTTGCAGTCTGATGCAGCACCCGTATCGAAACGATCTTGGCCGTTTCGAACACCCGTATCGAAACGCCTTTCACCGTATCGAAACGATTTGTATTTAAATGTTAGTTGGGAAATAGTCGTTGGGGTTTATGACCGTTGTGGTCGAGGCCACGTAGGTGTATCAAAACAGCATAGCTCGTATTAAAACGCTGGAAAAAAGTCCTTATCCAGAAAAGACCCGTTTCGAAACTCGTTTTGAAACGTTTTGACACTGGAAGACCCCGTATCGAAACACCTAGGGTTGTTTCGAAACACCTGGATGATTTTGTTTAGTTTGGTTTTGAAAACATGTAAAAACCTTTGAAAACATCCCCTAAACATAGTTTTAAGTTATTTGGACTTTAGAAATAGTTTTGAATTCTTTTCAAATTATTCCAAAACAATTTTCAATTATTATATCAATCCTTGTAACTAAGCTTTGTAAACCGAATACTCAAGTTCCATCATTGATATTGATTTTGTAATTTGATATAATCAACGCAATGTTGTAGATAAAGTCGTTTTAAGTTCGTAAAAGACCAACTCGAGTTATGTTGTTTCAATAATAATTGATCTGATCTCAGTTTCCTCTTAGCAAACAATTCTGCTAAGTGTGTTCCCAGGAAGTCGAATGTGCTTCAATAGTCGATCTTTCCTCCCACACAATCAACAAAAACAACATCCTGACCAACGTCAATCTTTGGTTTTGAAATCATTTTGATTTTGAAATTAAACTTACAAAACTGAGAGAGATACCCGAAGTTGATGAAGTGCTTTTCAATCCTCACATTGGAATTGAGTCATTGCTTAAGCCTTTGGCTATAGAAAACTTAGCTAAGCATGATTATGGAAGAAATCATACTTAGCATTTTTCAAAATAAAATAGAAAACTAAAAGTAAATAAAGAATTAAAGAGAAGAGAAATTTTATAAACTTCAAAGTAAAACAAAACCAAGAACAAGAGATGATTTTGAGTTTCACCCCAAAATGGGTATTTGTAGTAGTCTAAAACCTTAGAAAATAACCCTAAAGGGGTGAAAGATAAATCCCAAATTATTCAAATTAGTTACAAGAGATAACTCCAAAGTTTGAATTTAAATTCTGGCTGATAAGTCATCTTGATACGCGGCTGATAAACTATCACCATGCTGATGTCATCTTCTAGAAGTTGTTGACGTGGCGCCCGGTCAGCCCTTTCATGCCCCAATTCATGCCCACTAATCCAGCCATGAATCCAGAAAATAAAAAATTGCAGATTTCAGCCACATTTCAATGTATTTTCCATATTGCAAGTCCTGCACGGAAAACACAAAGTAAATCTCAAATTGGCACCACATTCCAAGCATTAGAGGTATAATTAAGGCTAAAATAGTGACCCTATTAGCTACTTATCAAATTCTACCTCAGTTGATGCTTGTCCTCAAGTATCTCGTAACTAACATATTAAAACTCAAGCGCCCATCCTTAATTTCACGAAGTCTCTAAAATTTCAATATGACATGGTGTCTAGACATGTATGAAATTTAAAGAAGCAATTAGAAAATGGCAAGACTAAAAACAGTTTAGCAAAATTAAGACATTTCAATAACCTGTCAATTTCAATAAATAAACCTAGTACCCTCACAATGACGCACTCATTTCGCTCAAAGTGTTTAGGGTAAAATAAAGCACTCAAGTCAAAATTAATCAAAGCATTACCATAGGTTTGTAACTAAATCTAATCTCCACTACTAAGTATGAATATGATGAAAAAATCAAGAGGTCTTTTAAAAGGGTTGTAATGGGGGTAAGGTTCGGGTAGGATAAAAGGCCAAATAAGGGGTTTAATATTCAAGACAAAGAAGAATTATTCCAAATGATGATTAAGGAGAGAATATGAAAAGAGAAAATAAGAAATCAAACCAACAATTTTTGCACTTTTTTCTTTCTTTCTTTGTTCAAACTCTCTCTATTTTTTTCTGTTCGAACAGTTCTGGCTTTTTTCTTGCACTGTATTTTTCTGTAGTGTTCGAACTAAACTGCACTGTATTTTTTCTGTACAATATTTTTTTCTGCACTGTACTGCACAATTCGAATATGATTTTTCTGCATTCTGAACTGGTTTTTTTTCCCGGAATAGCCTTGACTTTGTCCTGAAAAAAGGTGACAAAAAGAGGAGAAAAAAACAGAAAAAATGGTTTAAGGTAAAATGTGGTGAATCAAAGAAAAGGCTAAGGCTTAAAATTGTCTCACTAAAGGAAAATAACAAAGGGTAGGCCATTTTTTTGGAAGAGAATAGGGTTAAGCCTAAGCCTCTATCACACAAAAGCATCATGTTAAAAAAAATGTAGTCTCGACAAGCATTATGCCACAAGTTCTAGAATGCAAAGAATTAATTTGGCACAATCAATGAAACGAAGAGCAAAATATAAAAAAAATATATGCTCATCAGGCTTAAAGCTCACATGAATGGCTCAATTGTACTAGGATAGTAACATGTCAACTAACAAATCAAGGAATGTCATAAAAATATAATCGAAAGTCAAACCATTATCTAGCATGCATCCAAAAATTCAATACAAGTAAGATAGAAAATCATAGGGAAAGCAAAGAGACAGGGCGAAACAAAGGACATGCAACAAGAAACTTTAATGAATTATAATCAAGAGAACAAGAAGTCAAGAAATCGAATAAGCATAAAGGATTTGATACGAATCCTACCCCTTCACTTAGTCATAATGGCCCATTATGGTAAATAAAGCAAAAGAAAAGGAATAGGAAACTCCCTGAGCTAATTGCGGCCACGACCGCGCCCACGTCCACGACGAGATGTGCCCGATATAAGATAAGAGAGGATCTCAACAATGTTAGACTCAATGGAATTAAGTCTCTCATTAACGTCCTCTTGTGGGTTTTCGTCTTGTGGTGGTGGAGGTACGGGCCTTTGAAGGAAGACAAACGCATTACGAGGCGTAGTAGTTCTCGGAGGAACAATGTAAGGCGCGTTTGGAGTGCCGGTAAGAAGTCCCATCATGTCCAAGCACCTCACATCCAAAGCATCCATAGAAAAAGCATAAGTAAAACGTGAAGGATCAATTGTCGAAGGAAACAAGCGATATGCAAGGTGAGTGATATAAGGGCCAAGAATGAGTGGGCGTTTGGTGCGTGTCACACGATCAAAAGCGTGGGCAAACCAATAACCAAAATTTACCTTATTCCTGACTTGCATACACCACAAAAAGAAAAGCTCAACCTTACTTAGATTGGAAGAACTGTCGTTGCGGGCATAATAGTTGTAGGCGAGGAATCTGTGGATGTGGCAGAGAGCCAGATCATGAATATCCCACCCTTTCGTATCGCGAGAATCATATTAAGAACCTACTTTTCCAGTCAGAGTTTCGCACGAAAGGTCATTGTCGAAGTCCTACAAAATCTCAAGCAAAGCAGTTAAATACCCAAGATCCATGACATCAGTCACGAACCCCATATAAAAATTAAATTTCGTGATAGACATGTGAAAACACTGACCAAGCAAGCGGAACGATATGAAATTAGGAGAATGAACAGAAATAACATATTCTCTATGAAATAAAAATGTAGCATAAAATTCAAATACTAATTCATAGTACATGTTACAATAAATCGTAGGGTAATTCGTCCATCCAATGGCATCAAATAGTTGCATGACAAAGTCACGTAAACGCAAATTCTCCAAGGTTTGGGTTGGAATGTACTTACAGACCTGAAACTAGCGGTGTCGAATGCGGTTAAAGCACACTAATTCGTCACAAACAAAGTCCAAAAACATGCGCAAATTTTCTTGTTCAGAACAAAAATTCTTCGCCCTCGACAATAACGCTCTGATTGCTCCTTCAGATTGGTCTGGTCATTTGGAATGGCGGTATCTTCCAAACTTGTTGAAAATGGTGGTGACTCTGGACGTTTAGCATGCGAGTTGGAAGATGCGGTCTGCTTCGTTCCCATATAAGATTCAGTGTCGAAATTCTCTACAAAACCATAAACGGGATGGTACATTAGTAATTGTTGTTGTTTGCGTGTGTAGTGTACTATAAATGATACACAAATATGGTGCAAGTATACACGTCGAAAAAGTAATACAATGATAAGTGAGTATCATCTCCACAGGGATTGGTGGAGTTTCGAGTTGAGTTTAAGCACATAAGTCACGAAATGTAAACATAGAATGTTGTGGCAAATCAAGATACAAGGATAAATTTTGTAGCAATAAAGATAAAAATAACGTGCTGAGATTAGTAGACTTAACATGTCCTCTTATGTATGCGAAAGTCACTTGGGGATGACTCGCTGGGTTACTTGGTTAACCTATGATTTAGCTCTTAACTAGGTTTTATCTTACTAGCTTACTCTATGCTCAATAGGATTTGCCAAGGTTGCTCCTTAACTATCTCTAGCAAGAAAACTTAGAGTAGGAAATACTACAGCAATACCTCTCAACGTAAACTCTAACACTCCCCCTACCCATAAAGTTCTATCCTTTTTAGCCATTGAAACCCATCACTTATCTCTAAGGTGGATTAGAGATGTGCCTCTCAGCAGCCAACTCCATTGCCTATGAAGGTCAAAGATAGCTCTGTAATGCCCTGGATTTGGGCCTAGATGTTTTAGACGTTGAATCGGGCCGGTCGGGAACGGTTCGAACCCTTAAGGTTGGTTTAGGGAACACCTAGTTCGGGATGTTTTAAAAATATGGAAAATGTATAAAAGTCCTCATTATTTTATGTATGATTATGGTGGAAACAATTTTACAAAATGTGATTTGGAAATATTACATTTTGGTATAGTGACCAAAATGTAGTTTTTGCAAAAGTTGACTAGTGACTATTTTGTAAAGGATTGAAACTTTGAATCTTTACGGAGCTAATTTTACCAAATGTTTTTATCAGATTTCTCTTTAATTTGGGAGCTTTTAATAATGATTTAATTAAAGAAATAAAATAGAATTAAAAAGGAAATCAAAGTTGACTTTTTCATAACTACTTCCACGATAGTTTTCTCTTCTTATTTTCTCTCAACTTCCAATCAACCAAACACTTTTCTATCATCAATTTTCATTTTGTTTGCTGAGATTTTAACTTCCAAAAGATTTCCTATCTTTGTTTCAACAAATCCTTTTGATTTTTGCTTTGGATTTCAAGAAAACTTGCCCAAATTGAAGAGAGATCAACCATTATAGGTAAGATTTGTCCTTCTTCTCTAATGATTAGTTCTTTACGGAAATTCCTAAGTTATCAATCCTTTGTCAATGGGTTCTGAGTTGTTTTAATGTTATAAACATGAAATAATTGTTAAATTCAAGATTCTTGATGAGATCTTGGTGATTTTCGTATTTCTATGTTAGACTATGTTTTGAGGTTCGTTTCTAACATGTTTTGGATCTTATTTGATGTTGAGAATAAGGTTTTAACAAATAAATCCCAAATAGGTTTGGGTTCTTAAGTTTAAGATGTTAGATTTGTGGTTTTTTAGGTGTTTTTGATGATCTGCTGTTGCTGGAGGTATAAGGTCGTGTTTGTGTTGCTTTTTGTTGTTAATTGATGTTTAGAAAAGGTTAGAATTGATAGATCTTGGCTGGGCTTTGTTTGGTGAAGGTTTGGAGATGTTTTCGGTTATTTTGGATAGCCAAAATGCTTGTTTTGAGTAGAGCAGCGGGTTAGAGAGAGTGGCTGGTGATTTTAATGCATGGTGATGCATTAATCCTCTGCTCTTATGTGCTAAAAACAGGGGAGAGTAATCCGGAAGCAATCGAGATGGCATTGGAGGCTTCAGTCGCTTGGTTGGCTCGTCAGCTAGCGTAGTGTTGCGTATCAGTGAGTGAGAACGTATTTTCCAGCTTTGGTGCAAGTGTATCGATACCCTTAAGCTAAAATGGTACACAAGGGAAGTGTATCGATACCCTTAAGCTAAAATGGTACACGTGTATTGATACGGGCATCAAATGTATTGATACACTTGTGCAATTTTAGTAGGGTGTATCGATACACAAGGGAAGTGTATCGATACCCTTTCGCAACTTTGGCTACTTGCATTTCGCGTATCGATATGGGCTAAGGCGTATCTATACGGGTAGTTGAAATTCAGTTCAAAGAATCTTTTTAAGTTTAGAAATGTTGCATTATGGTCCCTAAATGTTGTGTATGCAATTGAATGAGTTTAGATGATCTATTTGAGCTGAAATTTGGCATGTTGGCATGTTACATGACTAATTGAAGATTGGTAACTTTAAAATCTTGAAAGTCCCTGAATTTTAAGGAAATTACAATTTAGTCCCTAAAAGTCAAATGAATGCATTTGAACCCCTAATTGAACTCCAATCGGTGTGCCGTTTTTACCTAATCGTTTTGCTGAACATATAAGGTAATAATGTTCATCTGGAGAAGATAATAGAAAAAAGGGTTGTTAATCGAGGTTGAATTTAACGAGTTGACTTCAGTTTTCCCCGTGTAATCCTTTTAGTTCGAGTCGGGCGTCTAGGTCGGGCTAAGGGGGTTACAAGCTCTCTCGATTACTAACTTCAACTCACACTAAGAAAAGGGCAACTCTCGAAGGCTCTTACAACCCTAAGCATTTAACGAACATAGACTAAACATAGAAAGAAACATGAAAGAAATAAACATGCATTAAAGAAACGAAAACATAAATCATCCAAACAACCCAAGCCACCTAAAATCAGTTCATGCTGGGCAATAAACACCCAAAGTATCTTCGTTTGTACAACCCATTTCCGAGATATAAAAGAAATGCTAAAGCAACAGAAAGGGAAGAAGAAACTCCCGATCCGTGATGGGCTGTAATGCCACGAACCACCCTAGGTTTGCTGCCTCTCTGAAGGACATCAAGGTCAAACCTTTGGAGCTTCAACGATGGAGGACACCAAGTGGAGGAAGAAGAAGAAAGGAACAGAGCCGTATTTTTCTTCTCTCCCTAGCCTTTTGTCACCTTTTTTGCTGCTCTCCCTTTAATGAGGGTCTCATGTCCTTTATATAGTGGGGTTCCTAGGGTTTTGTGCCCTAATATTCTTTGTCATTTTGGGAATATTCCCTATGCATGTGGGGCACAATTAGACAAAAAAGGGGGGTTCATACATGTGGGCTCTAAGAATGTGCACGTTACTTTGTCCTATTCTGCGCCCATAATTGTTGTCCAAAATGTTGTAGTATTTTTCTTCCTTGTCCAGCTTCACACCCGCTTCAACCTGCAAATCACAACACCAACACATACCCTTCAAGCAGCCTATAATCTTGTGAAATTAAGCCAAATCACCAACAAGCAAAGACATATGCAGTTATATGCCCTAAATGCACCTATATGCTATGAAATGTCCTTGAGAAAAAACAAATACCTAAGTAAAAAGGTGTAAAATATAAGTATTTTGGCAAGTTATCACACCCCTAAACTTAAGCTATTGTTTGTCCACAAGCAATGAATAGAGAGAAACAGAGAAAATGTTGTGGCAAAAATTTAGCTCAAGGTAGATGTTATGGCAAAATTTCAGCCCTCAGAAAAGGAAGGCTTTAATACTTAAGACATAATTGTGATTTTAAGAATGATTCCCTAGGGTAAGATCCTTTGTTAGTGTGTGCATGATTGCATGCAACTCAAGTTTAACGAAGTTAGAAAAATTTCTTACAAGAACTCAAGTTCATCCTAGTGTTTGAACTATTTTAGCACAAAATTTTTACTCCCATAATTAAACTTTTTTAGAGGGGTGTCAGCTCATCATACCTACCATCCCTCACTCTAGATGAGCAGGGAGCATACCTCTCATCCCCAAGCTAGCAGGTAGAGTCATCCCGTGACAACTTTCATTCACTCATTTGATGTTGCTTCCATTTATTTAAGCTTGATTTCCAGGCAATGCAACGCAATGCAGAGTGTCCCTCTTTAAATATATCATAGCCTTTATTCGCAGTTTAGTATATTCAATAAGAACAAGAGAGATTAACTAAGCCTTTATCGCTTCATTTTTTCTTTATATGAGATCATTAAATTCAATTTAACGAAGATAAGCATAAGTTCTAAAAAAGAATTTTCTCTAACAGTCTTAAACCTAAGGAGCATACAATCATGTAACAATACAAAGATCGGGCATTAAACCCTAGAGTTAATTCTACCAATCTCAATAGTCATACATGTCAATATATAGCCATAAAAAATTATTCATCATCGGGCATCATTAATTTATTCATAAAACTATCATAGAGCTAAAAAAATGCCATAATATAATTTCAATTTATACCTACTGATGCAATGCAAATGACTAACAAAAGGGCACTAACAGCCCCAAACTTAAAGAGTGTAGTGTCCTTAATGCAACAAAAATAAAATGAAATGCAACTAATCTAAATGCAATGCAAAATGAAGAAGTACCTTACTTCTTGGTGGTGGCAGACTTGGTGGCTTTGTGTTTGATGATTTAGGACTTGAATGAGGCGATAAGAGGGTCAACCTCGTCCTGTCCTGGTGGAGGGGTAGGTTTTATCTCAGCTGGAGTCCCTTGATTGGTGGAGCTGGTATCTGATTCATTATCCTCAACCAATGTGCTCCAAACTCTCCCAGCGGTGCATTTTTTTCGCGCCTTTGTTGACGGGGTAATGCTTGGGGTTTGTGCAAGTGATTGTGTTGGGATGGAGTGTGTGGGATCATCTTCTTCTTATTCAACTGTCGCAATGTTGACAGGATCAACAGACGGCTCTTTTGTTGTAGCAATTTCGGGAGCTTTTGCTGTTCTCTTTCTCTTCTTGGGCAGAAGGCTTGA
The DNA here is from genome assembly GCA_958450335.1 of Hibiscus tridactylites. Lineage (NCBI taxonomy): Eukaryota > Viridiplantae > Streptophyta > Magnoliopsida > Malvales > Malvaceae > Hibiscus > Hibiscus tridactylites. The sequence continues at coordinate 52,572,433 of OY288273.1, read as the reverse complement.
TGTAGCATCTGTTTCTTAGTTCTGGGAGGAAGGTTGGGTCTGAGTGAGGCTCTTGCTGGAGAATGGTGTCTTTTGGGTAGTGTTGGAAGGGTATTTCGAATGTGCCTTCAAGCATTCAGGGAAGGCTGGGATATTGATGCTGATGTGCGGTAGGATTTCCTTGAAATAATTGTTCATGACAGCATCCCTCTCATTGACATACCCAAAGAAACCAGTCATGTCCTCGCGCATTTTGTCCATATCCTCTCGGAGACGATTGGTGGAGGTAACTAGTGCAGCAATTCTTGCTGCAGCAAATGTTTTTGCTCTACCAGCCAGTGTCTCTGCTGGAGCATCCTCGTCGAATCCTTTGATAGAGGGGACCATATCTGGTGTAATTAGACATTTCTCTGAGTTCTTTGCATCAACAATGGGGTCTTCAAATACTCATTTTCCGCAACATAGGGTTGTGATGAAGTTTGGGAAGATTAGTGGGCTAGACTTTCTCTTCAAGCATGCGTACACCTCATCCACGATAATTTCCCCCACATCAATGGACCTGCCATTTAAAATTGAATGAAGGAGAAAGAGCCTTGGAATGATAACAGTTGTTGTATGAGAAGTTGGCATGAGTCTGTTCTTGACAAAATGAATCCAAAGCTCGACATCTGGCTTGAGACATGCACGCTCCACTGACTTGTTGGATGCATCCAGGTTCGTGCCTTCAAAGCATAAGTCTTCCAACACTTCCTTGACAGTTTGCGGGTCAGCATCTTCGATTAAAAGGTGTGTGGTGGTCTTCTAAGTTCTTAAGGCCAAAGAACTTGTTGATCTTGGTCGCAGTAAATTTGATTTGTTCGCCACGTACAGACACGCTAGATTGAGTAGGGCTGGTTAGATGCGCATAGAACTCCTAGATGATCGGGATGAAAAAGTTCTCAGGGTGGGGAACGAAAGTGGCCCATCTGGGGTTTGCGATAACATCCAAGATATCCTTATCGAACCCTGGTTCCCTTTCAATGGGAAATTTGAACCCTTGTTCCGGTTGCAACTTTTAGTCTTGAAGATTTTGGAAGCGCTCCTTTGCTTTTTCGTCTAAAAATTTCTTTATAAGCACAGGCTTGGGTTGGCTACTTCCAGATGCACCATCAGCTCTTTTGCATCACACCATTGTTGAGAAAAAAGAAGGAGAATATGAGTGATATGGGAGAAAAAAGTTTGGTTGGGTTTTTGCTGGTTGGAGAAGATGAAGGTGAGGAGTCTTTTTGTTTTCTTTGTGTCAATGTGATGAAGGAGAGAGTTAGTGAGAGTTGATGATGAGGGTGATGGAAGTTAAGGGGAGGTAACTGACACGATGTGAAAGAGAGAGAGTGTTGGAGGTGTTTGGGTGGTGTGTGTGTAAGATAAGGATAAACGGTTATTAATTGAAAAGGTGAAAAAGGAAGAAAGAGAAAATACCTAGGTAATAATTGCTAGGGTTTTCTTTAAATGAAAAGGTGAAAGGGTTAATTAATTCCCCCTCTTTTTCCCCTTTTTGAGTCGGCTTCCTTTCATGTTGGAAAATCTTAATTTTCCATTCCTTATATCCTTATAAAGACAAAAGCCTGATACGCCGTTGCACCCTGACCTGCCACCTGCGTCCCTGAGGTTGCTTTGATGAAAACAAACAAACCTGACCTTAAAGCATAATAAAGCAAAAGGACAAAAGGGATTAAAACCTAGAGTACGAGATAAAGATAAGGATTAAACTACATTATTTATGAACATAAAAACATAAAAATACTGTAGCAAAATAGAAAAGAAAGTGGGGGGGGTTCAAACTCTTAAGCATCATGGAGGATGAAGGAGGACTTATCGCACAAGACTGGGGCTCCATTGTAAAGCTTCAAACGCTATCCATTTACCTTGAATATTGTATCATCATCATGCTTCTTGATGTCCACTGCACCATGGGAATAGACCTTGTGGACTAGGAAAGGACCTGACCATTGTGATTTTAGCTTGCTTGGGAAGAGCTTAAGTCTAGAGTTATAAAGGAGCACTTGTTGCCCTTCTGAGAAATGCCGTGGCAAAAGATGTCTGTCAAGCCATTTCTTTGTTTTCTCCTTCTATAAGCATGCATTCTCATAGGCTTGCGATATGAATTCTTCCATTTCATTAAACTCTAAAAGCTTTCTTTCTCCAGCCAGTTGTGCATCCATGTTAAGCTTCTTAATAGCCCAATTGGCCTTGTGCTCGAGTTCCACGGGAAGATGACAAGCTTTCTCATAGACTAGCTTGAATGGTGACATTCCCAAAGGTGTCTTGTAAGTTGTACGGTAAGCCCAAAGAACTTCATCAAGCTTAGGAGACCAATCCTTCCTATTTGGGTTGACCACTTTCTCAAGTCTCTGCTTGATTTCTCTATTTGAAACTTCACCCTGACTGTTAGTCTGAGGATGATATGTTGTAGCAATCTTATACCTCACACCATACCTCTTTAATGCTTTAGCAATCAACTTGTTGTCAAAGTGTGTTCCTTCATCACTGATAATTGCTCTTGGTGCCCCAAATCTTGTGAAGATATTCTTGTGAGGGAATTTCTTGACGGTCTTGGAGTCATTCCTTGGAGTAGCAACTGCTTCAACACATTTAGATACGTAGTCCACAACCAAAAGAATGTATAAGTCTCCATAAGATGAGGGAAATGGTCCCATGAAGTCTATTCCCCATACATAAAAAATTTTGACCTCCAAGATTCCTTGCAATGGCATTTCATGCCTCATTGAAATGTTTCCCGTCCTTTGGCAATGATCACATGACTGATAAAATGTGTGTGCATCCTTGAAGAGACTGGGCCAATAGAATCCTGATTGTAGGACCTTTGCAGCAGTCCTAGTTTCTAAAAAATGTCCGCCAGAAGGATATGAATGACAATGGTAAAGTATCTCGTTGTTCTCTTCTTCGAAGATACACCGTCTAATGGTCTGGTTAGCACCTTGCTTGAACAAATATGGTTCGTCCCAAAAATAGGATCTTGCATCATGCCTGAATTTCCTTTGTCCCTGTTTATTCAAATCAGGAGGAAAAATACCACTAACAAGAAAGTTAACAATATCAACATACCAAGGAATTGCTGCAACATATAATATTTTCTCATAAGGGAATTCATCCTTAATTTCCATTTCATCGTGTTTTTCTTTATTATTTTCTAGCCTAGAAAGATGGTCGGTTACATGGTTTTCACACCCTTTTCTATCCTTAACTTCCAAATCAAATTCTTGCAAGAGTAGTATTCACCCAATAAGTCTAGGTTTAGCATCTTGTTTGGTCACTAAGTATTTAATAGCCGAGTGATCGGTATGAAGAATAACTTTAGCGCCCATTAAATATAACCTAAACTTATCAATGACTAGCATAATAAATAACATGGGGAGTTTAACTTAGCGTTGTCCAAGAGATGCTCCTATCGCGTAGTCACTTGCGTCGCACATTAACTCAAAAGGTGAGCTCCAATCAGGTGGAACAACAATAGGTGTTGAGGTAAGTTTTTCCTTCAGTTCTTCGAAAGCGCCGAGGCATTTTTCATCGAATATGAAGGGCTGATTTCGCTGTAGCAAATTACACAGTGGCTTGGAGATTTGAGAAAAGTCCTTGATGAACCTTCTATAGAAGCCATCATGGCCCAAGAAACTCCCGATGCTCTTCACATTGGTGGGAGGAGGTGGCTTTTCAATTACCTATATCTTTGCTCTATCCTCTTCAATGTCATTCTTCGATATTTTGTGACCCAAGACCATTTCTTTCGGTCATCATAAAATGACATTTCTCCCAATTGAGCACCAAATCAGTTTCTTCACATAGCTTTTGCACCTTGGCCAAATTTCCCAGGCATGAATCAAAATCTTCCCCAGAGACTAAAAAATCATCCATAAAGACTTCTAAAAATTCCTCAACCATATCTGAGAAAATAGCCAGCATACACCTCTGAAATGTTGCTGGGGCATTGCAGAGTCCAAAGGACATTCTATTGAAAGCATAAGTGTAACCCCCTTGACCCAGCTTGGCCGATAGACTAAACCGAACGGATCACACGGGAAATATTGAAGTAAACCAAGAAAGTTTACCTCAATAAACGACCTTTTTTCCTTTTTATCTTGTTTAGATGCATCTTAGGTTCCTATGTGTACGTACTCAAGCAGCAGATTCAAAATCAACACAATCATCTTCTGATTAAAGTCAATTTAGGTTTAGGGATCATTTTGTAAATTGTCTAACATATATGGGCTTTTGTCGAATTCAAGTTACGGACCTTTAATTAGCTTCAATACTTGCTTCTTGGCGAAATCTCAACTTAAAAAGACATTTCCAACTCATTCAGTTGCATGCAAGGGAAACAGGGACCAAAATGCAAGAAACAGAACTCAAGACAATTCAAATACAGATCCAACGGTCACACATTTCGAAATAGAATGCCCCGTATCAGAACGACCGTTTCGAAACACATATGACCGTTTCGATATGCGGGTTCATTTCGAAACTCCTCAAGACACGTTTCGGTACGATGGTTCACAGAGGCAAAATGTTCCGAAACAAGCCTCACTGTTCCGAAACACCAAGGCCATTTCAGGCCACCGTTTCGAAACATACAAGGGTGTTTCGAAACATCTGGGCCTACAATGTTCTAAAAAACTGGTTTAAGTCATTTTATGCCCTCCGAAACCATCCCGACACTTGCCCTAACACATTGGCAACTTAAGTACACATCAATGACCACATATACGAAGCATAGGCAACATCATAACATCATTCTCATAAGCTACGGAACTAAAGGCATGCTTTCTAGAAGTTAAAAGCACCAAAAGGCCAAATTGCATATTCAAGCATAAACCAAAGCTTAAGGGTCATTCACACAACTAAATATGCATATCAAACTTGCACAAACACGGAAAACACTAATGCAACCAACATTCATAACATCGGACGCCCCATTGCCTTTATTACACTAGTTCCAATACCAAGACTTACCTTCAATCAAAGTCTTCCACCGATCCCCTTACAAGTGCTGCCTCCAAAGCTTAAATTGACATCATTGATGAACAAAGAGAGCATAAGCTTACAAGCTTAGTGAGGATTGCTCAAACCAAAAACATCATCAATGCACAAAACATTTTTCACTCTTTTCAAAACCATCATGCTTCCTTTGACAAAACATGCACTTTAACCTCAAAAACATTATAATGAACATCATGTAACATGATACATATAAATCCAGCAATTAAACCATTGCTACCCATAATACAAGCCTTCCAAGCATAATCACCTTTATGCTAAGCTTAAACAAAAACATGCACCTTTCAAATCATGCATTAACAACATTTTCCACATTGTTTCATTTCATTATATTGGCTCACAAGTGATAAACAACAATCTCAAAAACATATATCGGATACACGGATTACCAAGGGTTATCCCACACCCTTTATACACTCTACCGACATTACAAGGCTCATACACGGAAGCTACCCTCCATCGTTGTGACACCCTTGGTGAAGTATTCGGTACAATCACAACCCTTCAACACCACTCATCGATAGATGTATAATCAACTAACGAGACACGAGACACACACAAGGCTCGCACCCGGGAGCTACCCTAAACCGTTGCAACCTTAAACAATCCTCAATCTTTATGGTACTTGGATGGAGTATTCGGTACAATCACAACCCCTCAACATCCAAGGCGACTTGTTTATAGTGCACTCAATCCTATAGCCGACTAACTATATTCGATTTCATTTATAAAACATTTTATACAACATCACTTGCCAATATAATCCATACGACATGCATACCCTACTATTTTTACAAAGCATTCATGATAAGCCATAAATCAAGCATTAAACCATACTTCAAACCTCATGCATCAACACATGCATACAAGGATCACTTACCTAGTGCATCCTTAAACCACATGGCATCATCAACCTCAGTTCACATATTCAAAACATGTTTTAAAAAAGTAGGTAAATGCAATTAAAACCAAGTGCAATCAAAGGTTCAAAACTAGCACAATTCGAGAAAGAAATTCACTTTACTTACTTCCGAACTTAGTAAAGCGTTTCAAGCTCTTACTAGGTTCCCCAAACCTTTTCTAAAACGTTTCCACGCTGGAAAACCAAGTTCCACTCACCGACTTGAGAAACCATGCTTACCGACGCAACTACCGATCTTCTGAAGCCTCCAAAAACACTTTGATTGGTTCCAGATTACTATCCACAGTTTTCAACACATCAAAAAAGAGGTTCAATGCATTAAAATGCATCCAAAATTCTAGCACACACAAGAAATCCTACAGCCCTGCTCTAAAGCATCAAAACTCCCATATGAAACAACCGAAAACTCAATCGTTTGACCTCAAACCTCAGCCCAGCCATTACCCAACTAATCCAACATATTCTAAGCATTGATCAACATCTAAAACAAACCTAAAACCAACCTTATACCTCCAGCAACTCGAATTCCTCAAGAACACCTCAAAAACTCACCCAAAAGCACCTCAAAAACTAAGGATATCAAGGATTTCAGGATCTATATGATTAAGACTCCACTTCAAAACCAAAAACCTTTCAAAACTCATTTAGAAACATTCTCAAACCAGCCAAATCAATCAAAGTCCGAAAATCACATTTTAAACCAATTTTTCATCAAGATTTCAAGAGTTTATCAATCTAAACACAAAACCTCAATCAAAATCAGTATTAAAGAGTCAAATATCTTTGGAATTTCATTAAAGAACTTAGATTAGAGGGATAGCACGAAAATTACCTCCAATCCTTGCTTCTCCTCTAATTTAGCAAGATTTGCTTGAAGAAACTTGAAGGAAAATGGAAGAAATCAATGGAGAAAAGATAGAAATCAAGAGAGGGTTTGAGGGAAGAGAATTTTTGGAAAATTAAGAGAAAAGGGATAATGTTTGGCTGAAGTGAAAGTGAGAAATGAAAATGACCGTGAAAACTTTTTAACCGACTAACTAACTTTTTAATTAAACCAAATTAAAAGCCTTTTTAATTTTTACTAAACATTTAAAACAAATGCCAAATTAGGGAAAAGGCATCATTTCCATGTAGCTTCCAAAAGATTCTAATATTTTGACTCTTCTTGAAAAACTCATTTTTCCAACTTTTAAATCTTTACATTTTGGTCACTACCCAAAATGTACACTTTAGAAAGTCCGTTTTGTAAAATTGATTTGACCAACCTCTTAAACACCATTTTATATGATTTTAGAAATTTTATCATATTTTTAACCCATCTCGAACCTTGATTTCCCTAAACCACCTTTTAACAGTTCGAACAACCAACATCGGTTCCACCGGCCCAACCCGACTTGCCCGAAACATCTTGATATGAACCCAGTAATGTGACCCGAGTTATATCGATATGCTTGATCGTGATTCTAGTAAGAAATATTCGTTGCTACACTTTGAACTCTGAGATATCATAAAACATACATGTGAGATGAATAACAATATAATAAAAAATAATGAAGAAAGGAACTGGATAGATAATTTGGATAGTTTGGTGGCTAAGGATGGAGGATGATAATCGTGGAAAGGTGTAAATGAAAGAATGAGTGATGGGAGATGCTAAAGGCGGTGTGGATTTGTATGGTTGCAAGGATAGCGAATTGTGACCCACTAGATATAACGAGCTAGGAACCAACAATATACTTTGATGGAGTTGAGGTGGAGGAGTGTGGAACGTGACCCACAAGCTATAAGAGAACTTGGAACTAACGCTATAGTAAAATGAAATGGATAGAAGACTACAAGTACAACTTGAAGCCGGTAGAGTTCTCGCAAGAACCAGATGAAAGGAATCTTTCAAAGGTTTATATTCCCCAAAAAAAGTCCTTACAAATGAACCTAAGGTGCCTATTTATAGTGTGGCTAGGCACCATATGAAAAGTCACACAAAAGAGAGATGAATGCTCATCTAAATTCTATTGAATACAAATAAATGAAATGTTTCTTTCTTATCCTTTTGATGAATGAATTTTACTTCAAATTGAGATGAATTTAGCCTTAAATTCGTCCAAAAGGAGTGGTGACTCTTGGACTGCTTCACTTTGCTTGCAAATGGATAAAAGGGAATGAATGTGGACATAGGATGAGTGTAGACATCCCACACGTCAAAATCAGTTTGTCTCTTTGAATTCCTTGTTGATTTTATCACTTAATTTGATGATTAAATGACATTAAACCAGCCTTCATTGCTTGCTCATTTGTAGAATATGACCAGCCTTCAAAAGATGATAAATAAAGGCCGTGAATGCATAGTTTGAATGCTGATTATTGCATGTCCCTTCTCTTGAACGTGAATGGCCTTCATTGGTTCATAATTTCAACCTTGAATAAGTGAATTATGAAGCTTAAAGGCTTTGTTACTCTAAGAAGATGAACAACCTTGAAAAGATGAAAATAATTTAGCCTTGAATTGCCTTGTTTGCCTGAGTAAAGATGGTCATTAATGACTTGTTTCCAAGCTGAAGTTGAAAAGTCTCTTCTTTAATCCACACGTCACATGAACCTAGACACACACATAGTCATGCTGCTTCTGTTCATAGACCAGAGAATACAATGTTGGCCCTGTTGAGGTGCACACTGTGGATCGAAATACATAAAAGGTTAACGATAATTTCTCATGTCAGTCTTTGAGGTAATATTTTGGTGTTTAGTTTGCTGAATCTATTGCCCCATTTGTCTCTGAGCAATTAATCATAGAATTATGATGACTTGTCTTGAACTGTTCACCAAACTTCTAATATCATCTTGTTTTTTCAGATTAGAGGCCCCACCAATGACAACTCTCTCTGGGAAACCAAATCAAAATATAATCTCTATTCAGCATCTTGCAAGTTGTTTCTCTTGTAATACCATCATAGGAAGCAGCTTTCATCCACTTAGTAAGGTGATCAATCATGACCAGGATAACATGGTGTCTTTGGAGGGTTTTGAATAAATCTGTGTTATACAGCAAAAGGCACTGTATGGTCTCTCAAGCATAATCTTCCCAGGGGTTCACTTTCTTTTTTCTTTTGTTATGCACATCAAATATTTATCTAGGAGACTAAAGTTCAAGGACTCTTGATCATCTGAAGCACATCTCTTGAAAACGAGCCATTCTCTAGTCAATGCTAGTGTTGCCATCAAGAGTTTTGAAGGAACAATTCTTGAAAACGAGGAAGCAAATTGATACAACATATTTTTTCTGAGCCCTCAAGCTACCGAAACAACACGGATTTTGAATTAGTGGACACCACATTTTGTAACTGATAATTCTTTGCTCAGATAATAAATGACTCTTTCCTTCATGTCTCATCATGTTGGCCCAATGCACCCCATTGAGTTTTATAAGCTGTTAAAGAGTCAATGACCAAACTGGAACTGGTGTTGTCAGAATTGTGAAATTTTGAAAAATGCTTCTTGATCTTTCTAGAGCTTCTTGGTATTATTCATCTCATACTCTTGAATCAGTCTATGTTAGCAACTTGAACATTGAATCACATTTTGTCTGTTTGTTACGATGAATAATTCAATCTCTCCGGGCTTCTTCCTTTTTTCACTTTCCTTTTTTCCATGCTTGTTTTCTTTTCCTTTTTTTTGTTTTTTCTTCTCTTTTTTTTTGCTCGGAGGAAGAATATTTTGAACAACTTTCACTCTGTCAGGATAAATTTCAGTTCCACTTTTGCTGACCAATTACTTTCCAAAATGTAACTTCGAAAAGTATGTTTTGACGAATTGGACCTCAACTTATACCTCTGCGATCTTTGGAGAATCATTCTTGAATTTTGTACACATCTTTATTTCCGTTACCATGACCCTCTGATATATTTCCCAGTGACATTAGCTTGTAATGAAATGAATATCATATGATTGTAAATGTTGTTTTCTCTGCCTTGTTCGGATCAAAAGAAGACTGCCTTTCTGGCCCACTATAATGTATCAACCATCTTGAAGAAGTTATCATCAAATTGTCTTTACAACATTTCTAGACTTATTCTTCCAAGCTCTTGCTGAATAGTTTTGCATACAGGTCTTATGAGTAAGTTGTGCATAACATTGTCTAGATCCAACCCCCGATATATCATGGCATAACCACACGAAGATGTCTTTGAATTCTTGCAGCAATTCAAATCACACTTGGCTTTCGCTAGGGAAGTTGAACGAATCTTTGTTACTCACTTTTCGTATTAAGTCCCTAAATTCAGAATCTCAATTTCTCGCTTTGTGAAGCAGAATCTATTTTCTTCATTTCTGAATAGTCTTGATAATTTCTCAAGGACATCAGCTTCCTTTTCAACTTCGCATTCACTTACCTCTGTCAATCTTATGGATTGATCTATTTCAGAATTAGGTTCTGATTCATTCATACGATGAGTAGTAGGGGCCCTGCAAAGAAATTAGAAATATGTACATATACTTAAAGAGAATGAATATTTTAGGATGCATGTTTCCATTTGAGAAAAATCATGTAAGAAACAAACATCTAATACAAATAAATTGATTAACCTCCCTTACAAAGGACCCTCAATGCTCGCGGGAAAAAGCGATTGGGATGGTTCAGGGTATTATTCTTCAATGTTCCTAAAGTTACAAGTAGATCTCCTGTAGTCTAACTGTGAATCTTTAGTCAATGAAAACTCGAGTGGATTTCAACATCAACAGTTCTTCATTTCCCTTTGCCAGCTCAAGGACATGCCCCTTCTAATTATGTTCTGATGTACACATCGAACCTTGGAGTAAGATCATTTTGCCTATAAGTTTCCTTGTTTCTTCAATCATTTGCTTGCCTTTTTCCATAGAATGTTCAATCATCTGCATGTGGAAATTAACAACCTCCTCTGGTTTGCGTATAGATGAACTTTGCTTTTCAAGATGTTGGTTGGAAGTGTTGAAACTTTTAACGGTCATGTTATTTCGAGGTTTCTTCATTTTCGGTTGTCGATTTTCAATTAGTTTCGCTTCACTCTTGCTCCACTTTCTTTTCTTGACATCTTTCTGCATTTGATTTTCGGGCAATATAGTTACACTGGCACCAATCGGGCTATTTCCTCATGGATTGCAAATCCTTATGGAATGGCCATCAGTGTCGACCTCTAAAATCCCTTTATTCAAAAAGTTTTGAACTTGACGCCGAAAAGTGTAACAGTCCTCAATGTCACGATTATGAGCTCCATTATGATATTCACAATAATTCTGATGATGTAACAACTTGAATGACGTGGCTTTAAGGGTTTCAAATGATGTGGCGAAGTTTCGAGCAACTTGTAGTATAAGTCACGATAAGAGATATGAATAAGATCATATTTAGTCCATGATTTTCCACTGACAAGAGCACCCTAAGCATATGACTTTGGGATATTCTTCGGTACATGAGAATTTAAGGAGGTAGGTGTCCAAACATTACTCTTATTCTGGTAAACCCCGACCTGTAGCAGATTGCCCACAAAAGCCTGTTGTAAATTCGGCCCCTTTTCTTTTATCTCGATTTTTCTAGCCAACGCTGGTCTTTTGTGGAATCTGGGTTCTCCATTCTCAAAACATAAATGTTCGTTCCTGATGAAGCCACTGACTATATGTTTCAAAAACATGCAATCTTCCACAGTGTGACTGAAATCTCCACAATAATAACCGCAAGCATTTCTCATGCTATAGAAAGACTTATAAAACTTTGCTTGATCTGTCACCGGTAAATGATTCTGCACAAGGTATGGCAACAGATCTGAATAAGGAATTGGGATAGAAACAATCATCTCCCTTTTCTTGTTGAACCATTTAACCTCCTTATCTTTTGTTTATGTACTCGTTGCCCCTCTTTTCTTTGACGTTGGCAATTCTATTGTGAGAAAATTTTTAACATCAATTTAATCCTTGACTTTCATCTTTACAGAGAAACATTCGGGAGACTCGTGTGGTTCTATAACTCTAGTGGAATCATCTTGTTCTTTAATAATCTCACAACCCTTGGAAAATACAAGTCTAGAGCAGACATCAAAATTATGGCTATTAATCGAACTTCTTGTATTCGTGTGATTGATCACATCCAGTTTAGCTCTATGATTTTCTGTCAACACATCGAGGCTAGGAACGTCATCTCCAAAGTATGTTTCCAATTTCTTTGAATCATTGGTTGATACTCTAACCACACTGAACTGAACTTCCTTCGGGACCGATCCTTCGGGTTGAACCTTTGTATGAGATAAGCTTTCATTCTGATCATCAATGTTGGTATTTCCATCTAAAACTTTTTTCTTAGCTTCCCTGATTCCAAGCAATGTGGTAGTTCATGTTACCATCTCATTCCAAGAATAATCAACCTTTTGCTCAATGCTTCCCAAGCGATCCTCAACAACCTTTTGAGACTCCTTCACCTTAACAATCATATTGCCCATGTTTCTCAAAATATTGGTTTTCAGCTTGCACATTATTATCTGGAAAAAAATGCAATATTATTTAAACAAAATGCAATTATTATTTTTTTAAATGATCTTATTTTAAAAAAATGCAATGTTTATACAATGCAATGCATGAATGCACGAGGTATCAATTTCAAGGACTAATCTTTAGAGCAACATCCATTAGCCAAAAAGGTTGAATACAAGAAATAGACCATTTAATTGCAGAGATCAGCTTGCCATCGTCCCTAGGTTAATACATTCATTATGCTTCTGAGTCAACATCTGTTCTTGCTTGGTGCTGATGTCAAGGTGTTGTTACAGGTTCATGGCTTCAATGGATAAAATCTACACAAATTGGGTGACCACTCGCATGGCTTCTGAACTTGATCGTTTCATAATTCTATCTTTGGATAATCTTGATATCCACTTCAAGCTCGACTTTCGGTACCTTACTTTTCATTTGTAGTTCCCTTTATGAGACTTGTTTCGAATGTTGTATGGCACTTTTCAATTATGTCATCTTATTTTCAGCTCTTTATCTTCTAACTAAAGATCGACCTTTTCTCGTTATTGTATCATTTTATTTTTTTGCTCTAGCTTTGGAACATGTGATGACAATTCTGGACTCAAATCTTGTTCTCCCTTTAATTTCTACTCGATTCGGTCGTTCAAATCCACTAATTCCTGAATCTTCCCTCTCACTGCACTTTTATCTTCTTCACACGACTTCTTGTGGCTGTTTGCGTCATGACACGTCATTCTCACAAATATTGATCTTTTATTGAATTGAGTCTTCACTGACTGGGTCCACATCGTCATATTGCCTTCTCCTTGTCTATCAAACTCATTGGCTATTACAAATACTGCCTAACTTTACTAACCCTTAAATTGATACCTCTGAGTATGCAAAATGATGTCGGACATATAAAAAGAAGACAAAACAAAACAAAAATGCAATGTCAGTATTGTGAATTAATATGGAAAACAAATAAACAAATTACCAACATGAAAAGCACATATATTCAACAAAGAAAATAACCAGAGAAATGTATTTAAAACGGCATCACCTGTCCTAGGTCCCTGTCTGGCTCTAGCGGGGTGGACTTCCAAAGACAGAATGTGGGCTTTTTTCTAGACTCTTGGTTCCCGAACTGTCGTTACTATTTACTGCAATAGTAAGACATCGATTCAGTTGTATAGGTCCATTATAATGGAGGCGTAGGCCTCACGACACATAAGGTTAGTATACCAGAAGAAGACAAAAATCTGAACTCAGAACTGGAGAGCATCACATCGGATATTGTCTTTCTTCCACTTAAGGGTGAAAAAACCCAGGTAGAGGGTTTAAGCATGAATGGCATATATATCATACACAAATACTACCCCCATTTTTCCTGGAGATCTATCAAACAATTCTCTTAGAAAAAATTAAATTCAGATTAGTGTTCGAAATGTCAAAATACCACGTGGAATTAATTAATAAGACTGACTCTCAATTTCTTCCCCAACAGAGTCGCCAAGCTATCACGTTCGTTTTTTAGACCCGTTTGTTTGGAAAAGTAACCTGAAAATTAGGGTTTTAGAAATCAGGGTTTTAATTTAATTTGATCTTGAAATGAGGGGTTTTTTCAATTTTAATCATATTTCGTTTATTTTTTTTAAACTCGTTTTGGAGTTGCCACTAGTAACTTTGGTAGACCGAAAACCATAAAAAGCGGACCAGAGATTCTTTTAATAAAATTCAGGTTTGGAAGTTGGTTATGTGTAGGGAAGGGTTAGCACCCCTACAAACGTCTGTTATTGGTACCTTATTAATTCCACGTGGCATTTTGACATTTCGATCATTAATCTGAATTTAATTAAATCTTTTAATCGTTAAACGAATTCCATTTCGAATGGGAATATCCTTTTGTAAGAAAATACATTTTGAACGAATATAAGTTTTTAAACGTCCAAATACATTATGATACTTCAATTTATATTCAAAATGTATCTCAACACAAAAGGTTTAATGCATGTACAATTATTGTCTTGTTCATTTTAAGTAAGACCTAATTAGGGCCCCATTAATTAATTCATTAAAATTTTATGAATATTATTAGTTTTTGGGCTTTAGTGGTAACACCCAAATAGTTTGGACACTACCTTTATTAGGCCCAAAAGTAACAACATTCCTAAGATTAGTGATACTAATTGTTTGAACCTATTTTGATTTTATTTAAACTAACTATGTGTAATTTCCATTTTCTAAGTTTAAATGACATATTAAATACTTCACTAAAATACTCCCTTGATTGACATCTCATTACAATGAGACACTAATCAAATTAGAGTATTAAAGTGTTCATTTAATACTCATTTATTTTCTAAAATGATCTCACATATCAAATTAATTAAATTTAATTAGATAACTTAATCCTAAAAGGCTCTAATTTAATTGCACTAGGTGAATTAAAGTCTCTTAAACAAGTATACTACATGTATATTAAAACATGCATAACATAATTTAAACAATTAAACACAAAACTATTTGAAGATTTAATGACTAAATAGCATTAAAAATGAACCAAATTTCCCAAATTACAAAGAAACCAGTGACTGAATTGTAAGAAAAGTAAAACACCGCAACCCGAAGTATAAGGAAGCAAGAGAAGGGCGCGAACCCATCCGACCCTATCAAATGAGCGCATGCGGACCCTAGTGACCGGGTACCAACACGGTGCCGTTTTGATCACCTATAAAAGGGTCCAAACCAAGTCAGACTCGGTCATTCAATCACAAACCCATCTCTCTTTAAATTGAGTCGACCTCCCTCTTTTCTGAATTCTCTCTCGATAAAAAGTCGGTCGCCACACCTAAAACGTCTACCACCGTCGATTTTCGGCCGACTGCCGGTCAAAACCCTAAAATACCCAAAAATCCCCCCTTTTAATCCAAAAACCTAATCTAAGCCCAGACGTCAGAATCCTCCCATCTTCGACCATCCTACTTCTAAACTACCCAACCCGATCTCTCACTTTTCGACTCTAACAACACTCGAACTCCGGCTTCTAGAAATACACTATGTTCACCCTTTCTTTTTCATTTTTTCTCCTTGCTTCGATATAATGTCTTGTGTTTCTTGCAATTAAATAAAATTTCGAAAAGATTTTACCTTTCGGTGGTGAAGACGGCGATCGACCTCATCTTCTGGTGATCTATTCGTGTTTTCGACGTATGCCGGAGATGTGGCTTTTGGCGTCTCTTCGCTTTCCCGATAGAGATCACTTCTTCTTCTAGTGATGATTCGAATTCTGGAGATGACTCGTCTATTCAGGCAACATTAAATCTCTCGAATGGTTCCAGGCAATTCAACTTCCCCAAAGGCGATTGGAATCTCCAGTGACGCCTCGAATTTCGAGGCAATTCGAATACCGAGAGAGGGGTAAAATTCCCATATTGCCCCATTTTCTCTCTCTTTATTATTATTTTGTAATTAATGTGGTGATTATTTTTCTGACATTTTCTCTCTCTTTATATTTATAGGGGTCAGACTTGCTGACGTCATGATGACGTCAGCGTATGCCAGCTAGCTCTAGGTCACGGGAGAAGAAGCACAATCTGTGGCTGAAGGTTTTCGGCCTATGAACAACTGCCATGTGTCTTGATTTCGATGGGATGATTAGTTTTCAGATATTTTTTGTGTTTCTTTGTTTAAATTTGAACGGGAATGAGCTGTATCAAATGGGAAATTGGGCTTGTATGGGTACCTGGACAAAATACGGGTATTATAGTGTGCCAAAGCTGGAAAAAATAAAATCCTTCAAAAAATTAATTGTGGTTCTAGCATCATTATTTTTAGTGGCCTTAGCTTCTACCCACCGCGACACATAATCTACAGCAAGTATAATGTAAAAATTCGCGAATGAAGAAACTAAAGGGCCCATATAATCAATTCCCCAAACATCAAATATTTCGCATACATAAATATGGGTAAGAGGCATTTCGTTTCTACGACTAAGATTCTTTGGGCGTTGACATTTTTCACAAGATGTATATGTGTCACAAAAGATGTTAGGCCAGAAAAAAACCGCATTCAAGAATTTTGTGTGCAGTTCGCTTGGGTCCAAAATGACCGTCGCATGAGTAAGTATGACAAAAGTTAAGAATCGAATTTAACTCATCTTCGGCGATACATTTCCTAATTACCTGATACGAGCAATGTTTCCAAAGATAAGGATCATCCCAAATATAAAATCTGGACTCTCGCTTAAGTCGATTAATTTCAGCTCTTGGTAAATCTTGCAGTAGCTTACTCGTGGCTAAGTAATTGACGATATCCGCGAACCATGAGGTAGTTCCTTGCGCCATCATCAGCCTTTCCTCGGGGAAATCATCGTTAATTTGTGGATCAGATGCAAAAAGGGGAATGGGACTCAAGTGATCAGCTATGAGGTTCTCACATCCCTTTTTATCTTTAATCTCCAAATTGAATTCCTGTAGAAGTAAGATCCATCGAATGAGTCTCGGTTTTGCCTCCTTTTTGCTCATCAAATAACGTAACGCTGCATGATCAGAAAACACAACAATTTTAGTACCAAGTAAATGTTATCGAAATTTTTCTAAAGAAAAAATAATAGCAAACAGTTCTTTTTCCATTGTTGAATACTTTTTCTGAGTTGGATCTAATGTGCGAGATGCGTAAGGTATAACATGTGGCTCTTTTCCAATCTTTTGGCCCAGAACGTCTCCAACACTTGTATCTGGCGCGTCAGACATTAGCTCAAACGGATAATCCCAATTTGGTGGTTGAACGATTGGCGTTGTCACAAGTTTTTCTTTTAGCGCAACGAACGAATCCCTGCACTTGTCAAAATCAAAAGCTTGATCCTTCTGAAGCAACTGGCATAATGGTTGTGCTATTTTTGAGAAGTCCTTGATGAATCTATGGTAAAAGCCTGCATGACCAAGAAAAGAACGGATTTCCCTCACAGTTGTGGGGTAAGGAAGTGAGCGTATAATATTGGTTTTTGCCTTATCCATAAACACTTGTTAGATTCAGTAAACACAAGATTAAATTCAAGACAACATCTTAGAACATTTGTTAGGTTCAGTAAACATTCACCAATTGAATTACCGTAAAGCGTGAAGTCATCCATAAACACCTCAATTCCTTTCTCTATGTAATCAGAAAATATGCTTACCGTATATCTTTGGAACGTAGCTGGTGCGTTACAAAGCCCAAATGGCATCTGCCGATAGGCGAATGTTCCAAATGGACATGTAAAAGTCGTCTTTTCTTGGTCTTCAGGTTCCACATGGATATGGAAGAAACCTGAAAAACCATCAATACAACAATAGTGAATCTTACCGGCTAAACATTCTATCATTTGATCTATAAATGGTAATGGAAAATGATCTTTTCTAGTTAGGGAGTTCAACTTCCTGTAATCGATGCAAACTCGCCACCCATTCTAAACTCGTGTTGGAAGTAACTCACCTTCTGAATTTTTTATTACCGTAACTATAGTCTTTTTAGGGACCACGTGAATTGGACTTACCCAGTCACTGTCAGAAATTGGATAGATTATATCTACTTCAAGGAGTTTCTGTATCTCCTTTTTACTACCTACATCATTGGTTCGTTCAACCGGCGTTGTCCTTGTCTAGATGGCTTTGCCCCTTCTTCAATTTTTATCTTGTGCATGCAAGTTGAGGGACTAGGTCCTTCTTTATCTGCGATGGTCCAGCCAATGGCCTCTTTGTGAGTTCGCAACACTATGATTAAGTCATCTTCCTCTTTTTTAGACAACTTTTACGAGATAATTACTAGTAGGGTTTTGTTTTTTTCCTAAAAATGCATATATGAGGTGATCCGATAACTGTTTTAATTCTATCTCTGGCGCTTGCAAAACAGAAGGTAATGTTTTAGTTTTAAAGGGATTTAAAAATAAGTCAGAATTGATAGAAAAAAATATTTTCAAACTCCTTGTCTTCCTATCTGCGACAAAGTTCAAGATCTCTGTAAAAAATTAAAAAAATAGTTTCAACATATTCATCAACTAAAGGATCAATAATATTGATAAGATTAATTCTTTCAACTTGATCTCGGTATTTTATTGCTTTATAGCCCCTTTCTACAAACCTTTCTATAATATAAGGGAAGCTCGAAGAGCTTTCTTCGCATGCTTGTGCGCAGCTTTTCCCTTTATATTGAAGAACCAACCCTTAAAGGGCGTAACCAATGGAAGGTGCTCGCCATGTCCCCGACATTGTTCTCCGACGATGGCTCCTGGGCGAAAGGGTCAACCATTCTCTTTCTTTCTTAATCAAGGAGACCTTAGAGAACGCCCCAGTGATGATGGCTCCAATAGCAGGTAAGGAACTTAAGCTATATCTTGCTTTCAATGATAATGCTATCGGAATAGTGCTAGCACATGATGATCAAAATGGTCAAGAAAAGCCAATCTATTATGCTAGTCAAATTCTCAAAGAAGCTGAAGCTAGATACACTAAAGCAGAGATAAATTGGTGGTATCATATTTTCCCATTCACGCCTTTGTTATATGTTCTAATGGAATTTCCTTCCTTTCTCCCAGAAACAACAAATTCTACGACCTCACCATCAAACTCCATTGTTAATATATCATTTCTCACTTCGATCTTTGTATGTGCGGTGCTTAGGAATGGTAGGCCTAAAAGTACCTCAGAACATGTGTTTGTCCTATCATTAGCCATGTCGATGACGTAGAAGTCGGCAGAAAAAATGAAAACATCGACTTTCACTAAGACATTTTCAACTACTCCCTCCGGGTAGATAATATAATGATCAGCCAACTGGATGGTGACTCTTGTTTCCTTCAAAGGCTCGTTAGTAATCATTTTATAAACAGAAAGTGGCATTACATTAATTGAAGCTCCTAATTCACACATTTCGCGTTTAATTAAAACATTTCCTATTTTGCAAGGTAGAGAGAACATACCTTGGTCTTTCATCTTTGGTGGGAGTTTTTGCTGAAATATCACGGAGACATGTTCTCCTAAATTTACCTTCTCCTGACCGGTCAATTTCCTCTTTGTGGTACAAAGTTCTTTTAAAAATCGGGCATACCTCGGCACTTGTCGGATTACTTCTAGGAGAGGTATGTTGACTTGTACCTTTTTGCACTCCTCTAGGATTTCTTTTTCTTCAACTCTTTTGTCGCACCTCATCAATCTCGATGGGAAGGGTGGTGTGTTTTCATGAGAAGAAGGAGGAGGTGGTGGCGATAAAGAAGTAGCTTGGTCGTAAGAAGGTGGTGTTTCCTTCTCCTTCATGGAGCATGCGACACTCTCTTCTGGGGCTTTAGGTGTAATAACGGTTCCACTTTGGAGGGTGATAGCACTAACATTTCTCTCGGATTTGACTCTGTTTGAGAAGGAAGTCTCCCCTACGATTCTAGCCTCCCCTCGGTTTGAGCTAGTTGGCTCATTTGCTTGTCTAGCTCCTATAGATGGGCTTCTGTTCGGTTCTGAAACTTGTCTTGGGATATTTCCAGACGTTCAACAATGGACTCTAAGGGTGACTTCTGTTGCTGATAAGGTTGTTTCTACTGGTATAGTTGATTTTGCCTTTGATTATGTGCATAGCTAAAGTTCGGATGATCTTTCCATCCTCGATTATACGAGTTGGTGTTGGGGTTGTATTGTCTTTGTGTTGGTCACAGAAAGTTCCCTATGGCATTCACTTGTGCAGTGTCCTCTTCTTGCACCATCGGACAACAATCCGTCAGATGCTCAGGGCTCGTACATGTCTCGCCAAGCATGGATGCAATTCTTTTATCTACAATGAGAGATTGAACAATATCAGTTAATTTATCAATTTTGTTTTCCAGCGAAACTGTACTTATCTTATGAACCCGTCGAGATGGTTCACTTGAAGAGTGAAATTGTTGCGAGTAAGCGGCCATAGTAGATATTAACGTTCTCGCTGCGGTTGAATACATGTTAACAAGTGCTCATCCACTTGCCGCATCGATCACCTTCATATTGATAGGTGTTGACCCTTCGTAGAAATATTGGAGAAGTGTTTGTTCGGTTAAACCATGTTGTGGACAGTTTGCACATAGCTTTTTGAAACGCTCCCAATATTCGTACAACAATTTAGAATCCTTTTGTCGTATGCCTAAGATACTTCGCTTTAGCTTGCTTGCCTTAGCTACTGGGAAAAACCTATCAAGAAAAAGGTGAGCCATATCAGTCCAAGTTGTAACCGAGTTGGAAGGTAAATAAAATAACCAGTCTTTTGTTATATTAGCTAGAGAAAGGCGCGAAGTTTTATTTGGTCTTCAGAAACTCCCTGCGGTTTTGTACTCAAACAGACCATATGGAACTCCTTGAGGTACTTGTGAGGATTTTCACTGGGCAAGCCGTGGAATGTTGGTAAAAGGTGTATCAAACCAGTATTTAGCACGAATGGTGTTGTACCATTCAGAAATGTTATGCACATTGGCTGATTATCATCTAGTGCCCTAGTCAGTTGTAGTACAGTGTTAAGTATACCCGCCTATCACGCGAGTGACTCGGGTTCGATCCCTAGCAGTGGCGCCAATTTGACACGCATTGTTTTTGCGTCAAAATAATTCCTTTATCTCAAATATTAAATAAAAGGGAGAAGCAAGGGTCAATCCCTTGTAATGTTTAAGTAAAAAAGGGTATGTGGAATTAAGTAAAATTAAGAGGTTGTAGAAAGGGGTATGTAGAGAATATTTAAAAGAAGTGATTTAATATGATAAAGATTAGCCCCCAAACTCTTACTTTGACTCAATTTCCTCGGACCATTGGAAAAAAAGGATTTTTCACTTTGAGAGTCACGTCGGTTACTTATCTACAAGGATCAATCCTTGTGACTAAGCCTTGTAAAATGAATACCAAAGTGCCATCTTTAATATCGAGTTTGTAAATTGATCTAATGAACGCAATGTTATTGAATCGTTTTAAGTTCGTAAAAGATCAACTCGAATTATGTTGTTTCAATAAAAACTGATCTAATCTCAGTTTCCTCTTAGCAAACAATTTTGCTATGTGTGTTCCCAGGAAGTCGAATGTGCTTCAATAGCCGATCCTCTCTTGATATGACCATCAAGAACAAGGACCCGGAGAAGTACCCAAGTGGCCCCATTACACGTGCACGGGCCAAGGAGTTTTAATCAGCCATGGAAAGCTTGTTTACAACAAGCCATGAACGTGAGAAAGAAGAAATAATGAGGGAGGAATGCCTTACCTTGCTCATGCATGCATTTGCATGAGAATTTAAGTATTTCAAACTACCATTGCACTGATAAAGTGTGATGGCCATTAAAGCATGCACTTCATTTATAGTTTTAGTTCATTTAGGGAAGTAGTTTAATAATGTATCTTAAATCATTCTTTAAACTACTTCATTCATGCATTTAGTTAAATTCAATAAAGTTAGTTCTTTAGTTAAACTAGTTCATTCATTTAACTAGTTCACTCAATTAACTAACTCTTTAATTGTTTCATGCATCTATTATTTTAAGTTTGAATAAATCCTTTGTGCGTGTCTAGGTTTATGTGACATGTGGATTAAAGAAGAGACTTTTCAACTTCAACTTGGAAATAAGTAATTGATGACCATATTTACTCATGCAAACAAGGCATTTGAAGGCAATTCAAGGCTGAATTCTTTTCATCTTTTCAAGGTTGAAATTATGAACCAATGAAGGTCATTCACGTTCAAGAGAAGGGACATGCAATAATCAGCATTCAAATTATGCATTCAAGGCCTTTATTTATCAGTTTTGAAGGCTGATCATATTCCACAAATGGGCAAGCAATGAAGGTTGGTTTAATATCATTTAATCATCAAATTAAGTGATAAAATCATCAAGGAATTCAAAGAGACAAGCTGATTTGGATGTGTGGGATGTCTACATTCATCCTATGTCCACATTCATTCTCTTTTATCCATTTGCAAGCAAAATGAAGCAGCCCAAGAGTCACCACTCCTTTTGGACGAATTTAAGGCTAAATTCATCTCAATTTAAAGAAAAATTCATCCATCAAAAGGATAAGAAAGAAACATTTCATTTATTTGTATTCAATAGCATTTAGATGAGCATTCATCTCTCTTTTTTGTGACTTTTCATATGGAGCCTAGCCACACTATAAATAGGCACCTTAGGTTCATTTGTAAGCACTTTTTTTGGAGAATATAAACCTTTGAAAGATTGCTTTCATCTTGTTCTTGCGAGAACTCTATCGGCTTCAAGTTGTGCTTGTAGTCTTCTATCCATTTCATTTTTGCTATAGCGTTGGTTCCAAGCTTTTCTTATAGCTTGTGGGTCACGTTCCACACTCCTCCACCTCGACTCCATCAAATTATATTGTTGGTTCCTAGCTCGTTATAGCTAGCGGGTCACAATTCGCTATCCTTGCAACCATACAAATCCACGCCGCCTTTAGCATCTCCCATCACTCCTTTGATTTACATCTTTCCATGATTATCATCCTCCATCCTTAGCCACCATACTATCCAAATTACCTATCCAATTCCTTTCTTCATTAATTTTTTATTATATTGTTATTCATCTCACATGTATGTTTTATGATATCTCAGAGTTCAAAGCGTAGCAAAGAATATTTCTTACTAGAATCACGATCGGGCACATCTATATGACTCGGGTCACATTACCGGGTTCATATCAATTGGCATCAGAGCAAGGTTGATTCAGTAAGATAGTCGTTGTCTCTCTTCTGAAAAAAATAAGAAAAAAAAGAAAAAAATTGAAAAAAATTTAGAGAAAGTTAAAGAGGGAGGGGGCATCGTATTCTCTATTCTTCTTTATAAAAAATCTTACATCATTTTTCTTTTGCTACTATTTTATCATCTTTACCAACTCTCACAATTTACCTTTTTTTGTTGTTGCCACTTTTTCTTATCCTACCTTCCAAATTCTTTTCGTCAAGTTTTGTTTTTTCAACCGAATTCTACAAGCCATTTGCAAGTCTTGAGGAAGTTCTTAAAAGGACTTGATTGAGAGCAAGAGTGGAAAAAGGCAAGAGTGCACATCAAGGGTAAAAGCCATCCCGAGTGAAACACGAGTGTGAGTGCATTTTCTTGGAGTGGAATAGGTGAGGTTTTGTGTTTGTGAGGTTTTAAATTTTATTATTTTTGTTACTAATAATGTCTCAAAATTCCGTGAGAAACTCTGTTGGAGGAAGTAATAATGTTAACGTAGATGCAACTAACTCCAATCTTCAAGGTATTATCCGAGAGATGGACAGGTTGTTGCAACAAAGGTTGGGGACGATGTAAGAACGATTAGATCATTTGGAGGAAAGATCTCAACGAAGGCATAATTCAGATCATGAGGAAGAGTATGAGGGAGAGGTGGACGAAGAACTCATAGACGAGCGAGCCTCCCAGTAAAGTTTGAGGCGTCAAAAACCTAGGTACCAAAGAGCTCGGCGAAGAGTTGATGATAATCTTAGCAACATCAAAATAACCATTCCTCATTTCCAAGGAAGAACAGATCCTGAAGCCTATCTTGCATGGGAAAAAAAGTTGAGCACATCTTTGAGTGCCACAACTACTCTGAGCTTAAGAAGGTAAAACTTGCAGCCATTGAATTTACAGATTATGCACTAATATGGTGGGATCAGTTGACATCTAGCAGGAGACGCAATGGCGAACATCCAATTTCTACTTGGAATGAGATGAAGGCCGTTATGCGTAGGAGGTTCGTTCCAACTCACTATCACAGGGGGTTGTTCAACAAGCTTCAAAATCTCACCCAAGGCAACCGTAGTGTTGAGGACTACTTTAAAGAGATGGAAGTAGCCATGATCCGAGCTAACATTGATGAGGATCGAGAAGCCACCATGGCAAGATTTCTATCCGGCCTTGACCCAAATATTGCGGTCGTCATTGAGTTGCAACATTATGTGGAGATCGAAGACATGGTGCATATGGCCATAAAAGTGGAAAATCAACTTAAACGGAAGGGTTCCACACGAACCTATAGGGGAGCATCATCAAGATAGGGGCAAAGTTCTTTCAAACAGAGTCCTCCAATACCACCCAATGAAAGTGGCGCACCACCCAAAGGAAGCAAGGCCATTGCCGAAACTAGCAAAGGTAAGGCTCCGAATGTTCCAAACCGTTCCTGAGATATACAATGCTTCAAGTGCTTGGGAAGAGGGCATATTGTAAGCCAATGCCCAAATCGCAACACCATGCTTCTTCGTGATGATGGAGAGGTTGAATCGGAACAAGAGGAGGAAGATGAAGTTGCTGCCATACAAGAAGATGAAGGTGATGATATAGAGTATGCAACAGAAGGAGAGACCCTTATTGTGAAAAGGAGCCTAAGTGTGCAAGCGAGTGAAGGGAATGAGCAACGCGAGAATATCTTTCATACTCGCTGCCATGTTAATGGAAAGGTATGCTTTGTCATTATTGATGGAGGTAGTTGTACTAATGTTGCTAGTACTCTTATGGTAGAAAATCTTGGATTAGCAACCACAAAACATCCACATCCCTACAAGCTGCAGTGGCTTAATGACAGAGGAGAACTCAAGGTTACCAAGAAAGTTCTTGTTGCTTTCTCCATTGGAAAGTATAAGGATGGAGTTCTCTGCGATGTTATTCCGATGCACGATGGCCATTTACTACTTGGGAGGCCATGGCAATTCGATAAACGAGTCATGCATGATGGATATACCAATCGGTATACACTCACCCATGGAGTAAGAAAGATTACCTTAGCCCATCTTTCACCAAAACAAATTCACAAAGACCAAATACATTTGAGAGAAAGTATTGAAAGAGCCAAAGAGAGAGAATCAAAAATGGAGGTAAAAGCAAGTGAGAGTGAGCAAAGTGAGGGTGCGAAAATGAGTGTTTTTACCAAAGAAAGAGAGTTGAGAAAGTGTTTGCTGTCAGGAAAGGAATTACTTGTACTTGTGTACAAGGAAAGTTTATTGAACACTAACCAACTTGATCACACTTTGCCTTCTTCTATTGTGTCTTTGTTGCAGGAATTTGACGAATTATTTCTAGAGGAGATACCAAGTGGGCTGCCACCAATCCGTGGCATTGAATATCAAATAGATTTCATTCCCGGTGCCGTCATTCCTAACCGTCTAGCTCACCGAAGCAATCCCGAGGAAACCAAGGAGTTACAAAGGCAAGTGGCTGAACTAATGGCCAAAGGCTACGTGAGGGAGAGCCTTAGCCCATGTTCCGTTCCGGTATTACTTGTGCCAAAGAAGGATGGAACTTGGCGCATGTGTGTAGATTGTCGAGCGGTAAACAAAATTACGGTAAAGTATCGTTACCCTATTCCTCGTTTAGATGATATGTTAGATGAGCTTAGTGGTTCTAACCTTTTCTCTAAGATTGATCTTAAGAGTGGTTATCACCAAATAAGAATGTGGGAAGGTGATGAATGGAAAACAACATTTAAAACAAAGCAAGGACTCTATGAATGGTTGGTTATGCCTTTTGGCTTAACTAATGCACCTAGTACTTTCACGAGGTTAATGAACCATGTTCTTAGACCGTTTTTGGGTAAATTTTGTGTGGTTTATTTTGATGACATCTTAATCTATAGTAAATCAATAGAAGAACATGTTCAACACTTGAGGTTAGTTTTGTTGGTTTTAAGAAAGGAGAAGTTATATGCTAATTTAGACAAGTGTACATTTTGTACTGACAAAGTTGTCTTTCTTGGTTTTGTTGTCATTTCTAAAGGCTTAGAGGTTGACAAAGAGAAGGTTAAAGCCATTGAAGAATGGCCACGACCAGCAAGCATTTCCCAAGTTAGGAGTTCCCATGGACTTGCAAGTTTTTACCGGAGATTTGTGCCAAACTTCAGCACCATTGCTGCCCCTTTAATTAGTGTCATCAAGAAGAATGCTAACTTTTTCTAGGGGGAGACCAAGAGAAATCTTTTAATGACATTAAAGAATGTTTAATTCATGCCCCTTTGTTTACCTTACCTGATTTTAACAAAACGTTTGAAATTGAATGTGATGCATCAGGTGTGGGAATTGGAGCGATATTATCTCAAGGTGGAAGTCCTATAGCATATTTTAGTGAGAAATTAAGTGGATCTACGTTGAATTATCCAACATATGATAAGGAGATGTATGTCATTGTTCGCGCAATGGAAACATGGCAACACTATCTATGGCCTAAGGAGTTCATTATTCACACCGATCATGAGGCATTGAAGCACATTCGAGGGCAACATAAACTCAACAAACGACATGCCAAATGGGTGGAGTTTCTTGAATCTTTTCCCTATGTCATCAAATGTAAGAAAGGTAAGGAGAATATAGTTGCCGATGCATTGTCTCGGAGGTACGCTCTTCTAAACACCTTAGAATCTAAGTTGTTGGGTTTTGTTTTCATTAAGGATTTATACGAATCTGATTCTGATTTTGAAAAAAATTACAAAGCTTGTGAGAAAGGCACGTTTGAAAACTATTATAGGGACAATGGGTTCCTATTCAAGGAAGGAAGACTTTGTATTCCACAAGGTTCCACACGTGAATTACTTATCAAAGAAGCCCATGGAGGAGACTTAATGGGACATTTTGGAATAGCAAAGACTTTGGCCATACTTCAAGAGCATATATATTGGCCAAAGATGAGACGAGATGTAGAGAGGTTATGTGAACGTTGCATCACTTGCAAGAAGGCTAAGTCTAAATCCATGCCACATGGACTCTACACACCACTACCTATTCTAGAAGCACCATGGGTGGACATTTCAATGGATTTTGTGCTAGGGCTTCCACGCACAAAGAATAACAAAGACTCCATCTTTGTAGTAGTGGATAGATTTTCCAAAATGCCTCATTTTATTCCTTGCAACAAGACTAATGATGCCTTACATATTGCTAACTTGTTTTTCAGGGAAGTCTTGAGATTACATGGTGTGCCAAGAACTATCGTTTCCGATCGAGACGTGAAGTTCTTAAGCCACTTCTAGAGAGCCTTATGGAGTAAGATTGGAACTAAGCTTCTATTTTCCACCACTTGTCACCCTCAAACGGATGGCCAAACCGAAGTGGTGAATCGAGTACTCTCCACGTTGCTTAGGAGCATTATTAAGAAGAATCTAAAGACATGGGAAGAGTGCTTACAACATGTGGAGTTTGCATATAACCGATCAGTCCATACCACCTCGGGACACACTCCTTTTGAAGTTGTGTATGGGTTCAATCCATTAACTCCGATGGACTTATTGCCATTACACGCTGATCAAATTGTGAATAAAGATGGACTTAACAAAGCTGAATTTGTTAAGAAACTTCATCAACAAGTGCGAGATAATATTGAAAAGAAAACCAAGCAATATGAGCAGCAAGCAAACAAGGGTCGAAGGAGAGTTGTCTTTGAGCCGGGAGATTGGGTGTGGTTGCACATGAGAAAAGAAAGGTTTCCAGCCCAACGGAAATCTAAATTGATGCCTCGAGGAGATGGGCCATTTCAAGTAGTTAAAAGGATCAATGATAATGCTTATGAACTAGACCTCCCAGGTGAGTTTAATGTTAGTGCAACCTTTAATGTTGCTGATTTATCTCCTTTTGATGTAGGTGACGATTTGGGGACAAATTGCTTTAAAGAGGGGGGGGGACTGATATGACCATCAAGAACAAGGACCCGGAGAAGTACCCAAGTGGCCCCATTACACGTGCACGAGCCAAGGAGTTTCAATCAGCCATGGAAAGCTTGTTTACAACAAGCCATGAACGTGAGAAAGAAGAAATAATAAGGGAGGAATGCCTTAACTTGCTCATGCATGCATTTGCATGAGAATTTAAGTATTTCAAACTTCCATTGCATTGATAAAGTGTGTTGGCCATTAAAGCATGCACTTCATTTATAGTTTTAGTTCATTTAGGAAAGTAGTTTAATTATGTATCTTAAATCATTCTTTAAACTACTTCATTCATGCATTTAGTTAAATTCAATAAAGTTAGTTCTTTAGTTAAACTAGTTCATTCATTTAACTAGTTCACTCAATTAACTAACTCTTTAATTGTTTCATGCATATATTATTTTAAGTTTGAATAAATCCTTTGTATGTGTCTAGGTTCATGTGACATGTGGATTAAAGAAGAGACTTTTCAACTTCAACTTGGAAACAAGTCATTGATGACCATCTTTACTCATGCAAACAAGGCAATTGAAGGCAATTCAAGGCTGAATTCTTTTCATCTTTTCAAGGTTGTTCATCTTCTTAGAGTAACAAAGCATTTAAGCTTCATAATTCACCTATTCAAGGTTGAAATTATGAACCAATGAAGGCCATTCACGTTCAAGAGAAGGGACATGCAATAATCAGCATTCAAATTATGCATTCAAGGCCTTTATTTATCATTTTTGAAGGCTGATCATATTCCACAAATGGGCAAGCAATGAAGGTTGGTTTAATATCATTTAATCATCAAATTAAGTGATAAAATTATCAAGGAATTCAAAGAGACAAGCTGATTTGGATGTGTGGGATGTCTACATTCATCCTATGTCCACATTCATTCTCTTTTATCCATTTGCAAGCAAAATGAAGCAGCCCAAGAGTCACCACTCCTTTTGGACGAATTTAAGGCTAAATTCATCTCAATTTAAAGCAAAATTCATCCATCAAAAGGATAAGAAAGAAACATTTCATTTATTTGTATTCAATAGCATTTAGATGAGCATTCATCTCTCTTTTTTGTGACTTTTCATATGGTGCCTAGCCACACTATAAATAGGCACCTTAGGTTCATTTGTAAGCATTTTTTGTAGAATATAAACCTTTGAAAGATTGTTTTCCTCTTGTTCTTGCGAGAACTCTATCGGCTTCAAGTTGTGCTTGTAGTCTTCTATCCATTTTATTTTTGCTATAGCGTTGGTTCCAATCTCTCTTATAGCTTGTGGGTCACGTTCCACACTCCTCCACCTCGACTCCATCAAAGTATATTGTTGGTTCCTAGCTCGTTATAGCTAGCGGGTCACAATTCGCTATCCTTGCAACCATACAAATCCACGCCGCCTTTAGCATCTCCCATCACTCCTTTGATTTTACATCTTTCCATGATTATCATCCTCCATCCTTAGCCACCATACTATCCAAATTACCTATCGAATTCCTTTCTTCATTAATTTTTTTTATTATATTGTTATTCATCTCACATGTATGTTTTATGATATCTCAGAGTTCAAAGCGTAGCAAAGAATATTTCTTACTAGAATCACGATCGGGCACATCTATATGACTCATATCACATTACCGGGTTCATATCATCTCTCCCACATAGTCAACCAAAACAACATCATCACCAAAACAACAACCAATGTGCAAAAAAGGGGGATCAACAAATCAAATAGACCATCTAAAGCGTCCGCTGCTCCCAAGAAAGTACACACAATGCCTAAAATTCGATATTTGCCAACTTGTCCAGGTTACACTCGTTGTAAATTCAAAATTATTTAGTATTGACCGCCTCTAATAAAGAGCACGGTTAAGTATATTAGCACGACTTAAAATATCAATCAAATATCACCTCACCTAGGAGCCAAGAATCCACCCAACTCTAGGCAGTAACACAAATCTATAATCTGTCCTGAGAAAGTGATGTCGTTCCATGGGGAACAATGTAAAGAGAAGGCCCTCAGCGAACTAATTACAGCGGGGGCAAGGGTTTGCCACCCGCTTATTTGGAAAAATTGCAAGCATCAAAGGTTTATATATTATCACAAATTGAAAAAAAAAGAATAAGTACAATATGAGCATTATGATACAAGTAAAAAATGTGTGATCCCATAAAAAGGACCATTTAAATAATCTACTATAAAAAGACAATCATATTCTCGAATACAGATATGTGAATAGGAACATCATAATCTAGAGTTATCCCCACCAAAAGTACATATAAGGGAAATAGGGGCATCCTTAAAATTCTTTCTAAAGCAAATTTGGCTCAGAGAGAATCATGAATCAGAAGAAACTCCCCCTCTTAAGATAAAAGAGGGATTCCTAATATAGCAGGAAAAGTACATAGAGATGAAGGGCATCTCCCCCAATTCTACTTCAACTTCGCCTTAACAAGTCATCTGGTATGAACTGTTTAATGTCACAAAAGAGAGCAATGTCTCCCAAATACTCTGTCTATTGGTGTTCATCCCTATAAAGGGCTAATATTCTTCTGAATATCACTACTTGTATGTCGCCGATATGAATAACATGAATGCCAAGCCAAATAACCCCCAGAATCTATAATGCACAACTTTTGCATGTCGCCCATCACCCCTTTTCTTAGAACGAGACAAACAAAGTTGTACAAAAGGATTACAAAAGGAATAGAAAAACACATCTAAATATTGAATTACTAAAATATATGCCTAACGGAGTCCTATTCATAGTAAAAGATGAGAATACCAAGCCCCGTCGTTTCAAATTTAAATATGAAAAAACTGTCAAGTCCCGCATTCATTTCCAAACCCTAAAATCTCAAGCAAGTAACGAAAATCACACAACCTCCAAATTTCTAACCAATAAACGCACGGGTAGGCGCACACACCTATCACCACCAATAAAAAACTTCCTCGTCGATTTCAACCTGCTCTGAATTGTCTATATCAACACAAAGAACCAATAAACATTAAGCATGGAAAGCTAATCTAACAAGGAATCAACAAATAAGCATTGCACAGTTTCCCACTCTTCACAGAAATAAACATATATCTTATCTCACCCAACTATCTACAACCCCGATCACTTAAACCAATATCAAGGCTCGTCATATATACCAAACCCAAAAGAACACAAGAACATCAAGATTCTTATTTTTAATAGTTTTGAGACATTATTATTAATAATATTATGGGGACGCTAACAATAACACTCATATCTCCCAAATAGCACGGACTAGGTTGATGGTTGAGCAAAGCCAGTAATAGAAAAAAATTCATAACAAAAGAGGGGACTAGTAATTTTGGACAAGCCAGATTGAATCAGGACGAGATGTGAACGAATTGAACGCACAAACAGATATACATTTCTAATGTAATTTCCCAAAACATTGAAGCATCTTCAAGCTAAGGCATAACGCAGGGTCGTCATTAAGGGATACGCGATTCACAGGAAAAAGCCCCCGCATACAATACCCCAAGAAAGCAATAACAATAACAAATACAAAAGGGGGCTACATTATTACACAAAATAAATGGACAGTCTAACCATTAAAATTAATACAATACATGAATAATTTAGTGAAACCAAATGATCACAAATACTGATAGAAACAAACTCCCCTATGTAAACAAAATAAACAATGTGATCATACAGCCAAACAAGAGGAGAACTATTCATAGATTTCACGGGGCAAACTTAGTCTAGAAAATGTCATTAAGTCCCACTCTTGAGATAAAAACAGGTTCTCTATGGAAGTGGGCATGAGATGGAAAGAGACAAACACATATTCTTTTTGTTCTTTAAAAGCCAACAAATTCCCCAGCAGCTAACAGACAAATGGCGGCAATAAATAAACTATAGTATTTGGAAAATCTTGAGAGAAAAGTTTTTGAAGTACTCAACATGTCGATCTTCATCTCTACAAACGGGCACTTATAGCCTTCCGAATCCTATTGCACGTCGATACATATAACACAAACACTGAATAGCCTCCGTCGGATCATACCGTTCAAGCACAATAAAAACATTTGTCCTAACTCCCTCCCCTCAAGAGCGTACAACCAAAGTCATACACCAGGAAAGCCACAAAAGAGAGAGTAAACCACTCGCAAAACAACTTGTGAAAACACAACCCTAAGGGAGTCCTACTTATAGCAAAGAATAAAAAAAACTTGTGAAAACACAACCCATATTTGAAAATCTTGAAAACAACCTAAAATACGCAACCCCTAAATTTCCAATCCATAAATGTACAAAATCTCCCATGCACTTGCCAAAGCCAATCAAAACTTCCCGATTTCATCATGATTTTGAATTGTCTAATCATCATAAAGCTAACACGCATCAAATATATCACACGAATATCGAGAAATGCAATTATAGACAGAAAACAATGCAATAAACGAAACAACATGGCTTATTAAAATAAATTATGTGAAATGGCCAATACAACCAAAGACTACAAATAAAACGACAAGCAACCAAGCACAACGACAACCAGAAAACCCATAAAAAAGAAGGGTATAAACCCCGCAAAAACATCACAAGCCAGGTAGTGGAATTGCTTCCACAAGTCCATTCCCGCAAGAAAGGCAAAACTCCTTTTTCAACATCAAATAACTACCAAAATACGAAGCTAAAATTCGTGAACTACAAAGGAAACCACAACATTAACTATTTCCACCTATATAATTGATGTCATAACTAGAGAAATAAAAATCTCCCTAAACCAGATCCAAAGAAAATATTAAAATAATTATGTTATTCACACAAAGTTTTATCCTTTCACTACAACAAGTCCACTTACTTTTATATTTAGTAAGACCTATCGACTTCACATATCATGATGTTGTAAGTAAGCAATCTTACCATAAGTCCATCACAATCTTGAAATCATACAATAGTGGAAACAACAACCTTAATTGATATCCCGAGCAGGTGGCATGACCCCCCAATTCACAATATGCTACATGGTACGCACGCCTCTTAAAAGAAGCGAAATCCTATTTACCCAAAAGAAAATGTGAGCATGTCGCAAAAGACTATTCGTCACTTATGTGTATCACAAACCTTTAATTGCAAGTAAGTACGCACAATGAAATTCCTTGCCCGACCATTCAAGAAGATATGTTGCAAAGTTAATTACGAGCATAAGAGGAAAATATAATATGTTATTACCTAGAAGTAAAAACCCTCTGATAATAAACAAACGACAAATTGCTCCAAGAAGGCGACGTCATTTCATAAGGAACAAAGAAAAACAAACTCCTACAAGAAGCCAACTATTTGAACATAACAAAGGCAACATGCGAACCAAAAGAACACCGACATCCAGCGGCTCCAAAATGTATGGCTCATAAATACGCGATTATATTATTTTGCATGCCAATACATAGAAAATACGCATTAATACAATAACAATTCAAACCACCTCGCATAGGGGGAAAAGTAGATACACGAACGCACACATACCTAAAAAATAGCAGCAACATTTCCAAATCAAGTAAGAAACACTAATCGTCACTAGCACATGATTCAAAAGGGAACAAATATCTTATTAATTAGGGGGCAAGAAACCACCCTAAGAAAATCAACATGCCACGAACATAAAAAAACTCCGGACATATAAAAAGTCTGCGATCTAGATCCCTACTTTAATATTAACTATCAAGGTATCTTTGATATTAGCCCAATCCACCCAGTCTCGCAGTAGAGTTTTAGTTCCCCAAACTTTCAGCTTGGCTATACTTGTGGCAACCAGTTTCTTATTATTCTGATGTAAGAGACTATATTTTAATCCATAATCCTAGTAGCGCCATCCATAATCATGCCTATCTTATCGATTGCAAGACTCATAATGAGCATAGGTTGTCCAACGTTTCTTCATAAAGTCGACCTCTTAACGCGGTTAGCGGGGCACTTAAAGATGGCAAGCATCCCCCTCCACCAACTTCGTCATGCCCCGACACAAAGGGAAAATCGTAGTTTTCCAAATACCATGGCCTGGTGGTAAAAATTGTTGGAGTATGCCCAAAGACCAATCATATGATGATTGAATAGACATACTATTTTACCAGATTTATCAAGTAATGGCATTGTCGTTATTATCATTTGGTATGTTTTTGTGCATCAAACTAACCATTGGATAATAATGTCCATACAATAATACGATTATTGTTAAATAGGATCCTTAGTCGAATATTATTACGGGTATGGACAATGATAATATATAAAGACTAATATGTGGTTGATTGATAACAAGTGCTGTTATTGGCATAGAGATATCAGAATCAACACATAAGTATTTGTTAGAGAACAACATACTGAATTGACCCGCTATGAGCATGTTTCTTGGGTAATTATGTGACAGTCACAACATTGCTCATGATAAACATATGTATGATCCTCAAACTTGAGATCAACATGATTTTAACATAAAGATTTACGTATTTTGACATAGTCAAACTTGTATCGTAATTGACTACATTATAAAGACTGATGATTGGATACGGGATGACCTATGTAGTGAAATGTGGTTGATCAAGAAAGGATTTGTCCCTCCTACATAATGGGAGAAATATCTTCGGCCACTTGATTGGGTGAGATTAGAAAATGCATGGCCATGCTCGAATATTATGATATGAGATATCATAGAGATTCGTTTACAATAATCTACTCAAGACATCAAGAAACACTAGATGGACAACGCAAGTGTGACTAACCCATGACTTGTGTTCATCTAAGATATAAAGGACAAAAGGATAAAATACATAAAGAAAATTTATTCAGGAATTAGGAAAGTCAAACCATGACTTCATGCAACTTAGGTAGCAATGATGTATTGCTAGATGTCACTTATTGTTTGTAAAATTAGAACAGTTCTAATTTTGCTGCTAACGTTGCATGAACCTACAAGGGTCACACCCTTCGAATGAAACGAACAAAAAAATTGGAAACCATACTCCCTATTTTAGGGAGGTTGCCGAAAATCCCCTATGGGATAGGGGAAATCGACAATTCTCTTAAATGGGAATAATATTGGATAAATAGTGTATTTATCAAATATTATTTAGAGCATGGAAAATATTTAGAGACTTAAATATTATAGAATAAGATTCTAGAAATTCAAATATATATTTGGAATTTATATAATGTATATTTAATTCCAAGTTTATGTAGAATTAGATTCTACATAATTAAATATATATATATATATATATATATTTAAATATATTTAAATCCAAGTAAAGATAGAATGAGATTCTATATAATAAAAATACATATATTTGGATTAAATATAATGTATATCTAAATCCATGTTTTATGTAGACTAAGATTCTACATAATTAAATATATATATACCTCATTTAATATTATTAATTATAATGTATATTTAATATAAACCAATTTCAAGTAGAATTAGATTCTATGAATTTTGGTTGAACTTGGATTTAAGGAATTCAACTAGAATTAGGTCTTTGAATACTATTTAAAGGGACAAGGGCTAGTAACCAAATAATCCCTCTTCCTCTTGAAGATTTCGACAACACGCCTAGGGATTCCCAACTAGAATTCGACATATCCCAAAAAGCTCTCTGAGAAGCTGTTCGATATTTTTTCTGGTGTTCTACTTGCCCCCTGGCAAATCCCTGAAGGTTCCTTTTCTCGATTGCAAGTCACGGTTGAACTCCTGGTCAATTTTAGACTCCCTCAAGAATCCTTGGAGGGATTTCGACTTCTCTCTAGAAGGTGTTCAAACCTGTCGAAATTTATCCCTAAGTGTTATGGAGGCGGAAACTTTGTTCGTTTTGTTCGGGTGGACTCCGTAGAGGTCGTTGCGAACCTGTGACGATTCTGGTTTTACTTGACGTGGTTATTCCGACATACCGTCGGTTTCCCAGTTTCCAGAGTTTTAAAAGGTAACTCTTCATCTTTTCACCCCGGATTCGTTCCTGTACATGGATCATGGCTGGATTACGTCGGATTAATTTTTCCGTTGTGCCACGGGGTGTGCCGACGTAATCCAACAATGGTATCAGAGCCACTTGTATCATACGAATTCGAACTTAAATTCTTGGGTGATGTTTATGTATGGGATGCATGCTGTTTGATTCGATTTAGATATTTATCGTTTATCGTATCACACCTAATAAAGACTTATTTCGATTATCACTGAATGATTAAGAGCTAATCATAACTATGTTAGGTTGCTTCAATGTTAAATGTTAACATGTTGAGACTAATAGTTAGCCTAGAGAACAAGTAGTGGTTCGTAGTTTCATAGATTTATGAAATCTCTGAAAGGGCTTCTAATTTGATTAAAGTTATCAAACTATCTTTCACGATGAATCCATAAGAGTTATGGTTAGACGTTATGAAAAATGCATGTCTAGGATTGGCATCATCAAAGACCTGGTACTTAAGTGTGCCTAGTGTGCCACCTCTCTTTCATGTTGACCTAACTGGTGCATTTGTTCGTTAACGCAAATGGTTTATGAAACCTTGTGATCCTTCTTTGGCCCATTAACCGCAACATAGGGATAATCAGTTTAAAACTCCATAAACACGTCGTTACTTTATTCGCACGATGTTTGAAATGCATGTTAGATTGTACGGTGTTTGTTTTGCATGGTTATAGCCCATAGCCTTTATAGTTTTGGTTTTTATAAATACGGACTGCGTGTCATGCCTTTCTCTATCTTCTATTGTACTTCTCTTCTCATCTCACTCCCTCGTATGTAACGCTAGTTTCTGAAAATTGTAAATACTCATGGAGATAAAGCAAGGACCAAGGTAGCAGCGTGGTGGGCCTTCCCTGGTGGACCTGGCGTTTCAGAAGCAGATTCTATCTTCAGTAGAATGGTCCTCCCATTGTCTTGGGACGGGTCACCTGAGGTTAAGAAGGGCTATAATCATTGCATATTTATTTACCACTTATATTTACCTTCTATGTGATGCAATGGATGTTTTATAAGTATGATTAAACATAGTTATATTGATAGGATCAATGTTAAATGATGAGATAATTAAGTAAATCCCTCACTATAATTCTAAGTCTGTTTTAACCATCCAATATTTAGCCTCGTTAAAGCTTCGATCGATATAATGCGAGCTTTGCCAAAGCAATGTCACATTTATCTATCTTAGTTAAACGCGAAGAATAAGCTAGTGATATTCGCCGATTGGGATATTGGTATTGACTTAGCTGGGTTGTTCTAATATGATTAGAAAACCTAGTGGTTAAAAGTTTTGGTTAATCATAAGATGATTTAAAGAACAAGAGTTGTTCGCCAAAAGATGAGGAATTACATGAGATGTAATTAGTAAGGTGTTACTTACTTAAATAACCATTACCTAAAAGACTGGCCAAAACTGATTTAGAAATGGTGAAATACGGATCCTCGCTCACTAGAAAAACTATCGAAACGTTTTTCCGAAATTAAAACTAGAGGGTTTTTAATTTTGAAGAAAATAGTGGGAGTAAATTTATAGTAAAGACCTGTCTATAAATTTTAAAATTTAGTAAAACTTATATAGCATATTTTCTTTGTTGTAGAATTAATGGAAAATAATACACAATCTCTGTGATCTATCCTTGAGAAGGATAAGCTCAATGGCATAAACTTCCTTTACTGGTTCCACAATTTGAGAATTGTTCTCAAACATGAAAAGAAGGAATATGTCATTGAAGAACTTGTTCCTGATGAACCGGTTGCCACTGCTTCCAGAGCTGACAAAGACAAGTTTAAGAAACACATGGACGACATGCTGGATGTCGGTTGTCTTATGCTTGCCTCCATGACCCCTGAGCTTCAGAGGCAACATGAGGACATGGTAGCTTATGATATGATTCAAAATCTCAAGGAGATTTATGAAGGGCAAGCTCGTCAAGAGAGGTAGGAGACCTCTAAATCTCTGTTTCAATGCAAGATGAGTGAGGGATCTCCCGTAGGAGCTCACGTCATCGAAATGATGGGCTACATCCAAACGTTGGAGAAGCTCGACTTTCCACTGAAAGACGAATTAGCTACTGATGTCATCCTGCAATCGTTGTCGGATAGTTTCAATCAGTTCGTCATTAATTTCAATATGAATGAAATTAACAAGACGCTACCACAGTTGCTCGGCATGTTGAGAACTGCTGAAATCAACCTGAAGAAGGTAGGACCTAAACATGTTCTGATGGTCCGCAAGGGCAAGAAAAAAGGTAAATCGACAACAAAGTCTAAAGGTGATGGTAAGACCAAAACCGATGGAAAGGAGGCATTGAAACCTAAGAAGGGAATCAAGAAGGATGGAAAATGTTTCCATTGCGGCAAGACCGGACATTGGAAGAGAAACTGCCCCACACACCTACAAGAAGTCAAGAAAGCAAAAACGAGTGAGGCATCAACCTCAGAGGCTTCTAAAGAGAAGGCATCAGAATAGACATGGACCTTTGAATGGAAATAAAGCAAGAGTTGCTACATCATCCATTAGGACATATGTTTTTGCTTAAATAGATTTGTTTTAGCTTTTAATATTATTATTTTGTGCCTAAGTTTTAGTTATCTTGTAAGAACAAGATATTTTTAATTTTGAGATTATTTAAATAAATGTTATTCTTTTAATCTCTTATGGCACAGCGAATCAATGATCTTTAAACTAATCAAATCAATAATATTTACAAATGACTAATCTCAAACTCATAAAAAGTATTAAGGTAATTTGATGAGATCAAATTCAATAATATTTAAAGTTTGATAAACTTTCAAAGAATATGGGATTGTCCCATAATTAAATCCCACAAGTGGAAGAAAAAGTCTTTGAAAGAGAATCAAATATGTTAGACATGTTTTTGATTCAGAACAAGTCATTTTCAACTTCTTTACACACTAGAAAACAACTCTCATACTTAATCATTTTTTTAACTTGGTTCGAAACGTCATATAAGATACGAACTAAGAATTGT
Organism: Hibiscus tridactylites; assembly: GCA_958450335.1. Classification (NCBI taxonomy): domain Eukaryota; kingdom Viridiplantae; phylum Streptophyta; class Magnoliopsida; order Malvales; family Malvaceae; genus Hibiscus; species Hibiscus tridactylites. The sequence continues at coordinate 52,533,388 of OY288273.1, read as the reverse complement.
TCTAGAATACCTTTGAAGTTTTAAGGTTACTTACATGTTAAAATGTTTACAAAGTTCGAACCTTAAAAACTCCATTTGTTGTTTATCATAACGAGAACTAAGCGTTTGTTTCTTAAACGAGAGTTTATCTTAAAAGAGATTAATTCTCACAAAGGGATTTTATTTCTTCAACTTTAACGAGAACAAAATATTTGTTGCTCAAACGGTAGTTTATCTCGAAAGAGAATACTTATCACTAAGGGATTTCATTTTTCAACGAGAACAAAATGTTTGTTGTTCAAACGAGAGTTTCTCTCGAAAGAGATTACCTCTCACAAAAAAGGGAATTTAGAATTTGAAGAAATTTTAGACAACAAAATTATGAACCAAAGATTGAGAATGTTCCACAAATGATCAAGGAACATTGGAACAAAACAAAACCATTGTGTTGATCCTTAAGAGAATACCATCTATGTAACACCCCCTACCCGGCCTGGTCGAGAACCGGGTCGGAGAGCGTTACTGAAAACGATGCGGAAATCTTTTAATCCTTTTTCCTCAAAAACTTACTTAACATCTTGACTTATTAAAACTTATTGAACCTTTTTAAACCTATTTGTCTTAGAAACTGAATCTTATTAATCTCCAAACTTGTGATCTTTACCGGGTTTACAAATTAATCCATTTAACCTTACAAAAGCTAAAAGGAAGCCGCCCGTATCGAAACGCCCTAAGCTGTTTCGGTACAACTTGACCACGGTCAATGTTTTGACTTTTCCTTCTTGACCGTATCGGTACGGGTTGACCGACCTTGACTTGTCTTAGACCTGTTTCGAAACCAGTTTCGAAACACGGGTCGAAAGTGGCAAAAGTGTTCTGAAACGACATCACTTCGTTTCGGTACAGGGGTCGACAGTAGCAAAGGTGTTTCGAAACGGCATCACCTCGTTTCGGTACGCTCTGTCTCACAGGCTTATCTTTGGTTAGCCGTATCGAAACGCCATCACCCGTTCCGATACGGTGACCTATAATAAAAAAAATTTTATCTGGTTTTTGAGGCTTTTACCATACCAAACCATGTCCGATTAAGCCGAAACTTTGTATCCAACTTACTCCTACCAGTGTTTACCAGCATGCAAATTTTCATAGTCATTCCAATAAGTTTATCCCATTTTTTACCATTATACCAAAAGCATGATTTAAGCTAGTTTAACAAAAGTCTAGCTAGCCATATTTAAGCCTTTAAGCCTATTACAAAATAGACAAGCCCTTACCACAACAAAAAGAGCATAGTGACTACGATAGCTACCTTGCCACTTCCCTAGGAGTTATATTGTAAGTACATTACTTGATATGGAGCAGTGACTTGTCTTGCAACCGATCCGATTCTTCGCGAACCACTTCCTAACCTGAGAATGCATGAAGGTAAACACATTAGGCACTCTAAGCCTAGTGAGGTAATCATATGATAACAATAAAAGAATGGCATGGGTACATTTATTATAAATCCATACTATCATCTTAATACTTAATTCAAATACATGGTTGTTTTGTATGATGCTTAAACAATCATAAATCTTTCCTTGGATGGAACTAAATTCATGGATACTCGAATTCCCCCGCCTCGCCAAAACATAAATGGTCTTATTCCCTCCGCCTCACCAATTGACCAATAATAACACATCCCTCCGCCTCGCCAATCATCATAGGCTGTAGCCTTAGGACCGTAGTCCACCCGAAACACTGAGCTCATGAATTCAATGGCATGCCAATTGTATCCCGAGTCATTCCAATCCAAGGCATAACATATCTACATTTTTCCAATTAATTTTAGTAGATCAATGACATGATGAAGTTTCATAGTTTCAACATATCCAATAATTCTTGCACAAATAACTTGATATAGAGTTTCATAATAATACTTACCTCAATGAAAATGTATATTAGCTCTAGTCAATGCTTAAATGTTGACTTACCGATACTTACCCAAGTGTCCAGCTTACTATCCGATGCTTTCGCCTTGATAGTAATGTTTAGCGAAAAGATGATAAATACCAAATGACAATCCGGGAAGGCGTTTCGCCTAACCCGAGACTCCGACTACACTCACCTTGACAATCCGAAGCTTCAAGGCTCTCGGATGGAAATTCCTTTGCTCTTAACTTGAGATGAAGATGGTGTAGCTTCTATTTCTTCTCCTTGAGCTAGGAAATATTAATGGAAGATCATTAGAATCGATATTTCGATATCGAAATCTATAAAACAATTTACTACCGATATTCGATTCAATATGAGCATCTTAATGAAATATCTATGAATAACCAAACCCTAACTTAAGATTGAGGTTGATTTAACCATAGAATCCAACAATTAACTAAAGGATATAGCTTACCCGGTTGCTAGCAAGGGTTCGATATTGACAAGGCCAAGAGATTATGAAACTTGAAACTCCTCCAATGGAGGTGTGTGCTTAGGTGAGGAAGAAGAAGATGGTGAATTGTTTGCCTAAGACAATTTTCGGTGGTTCTCATAAAAGCCTCACAATCTAATTTTAATTTTAGAGCTTTCCTTCATTTGAAGGAAAGCAATCTGAAGACTCCACGTATGGAGTGCCTTAAATTAAATTGGTCCATTTACTTAATTGGTCCCTCACCTTCCTTACTTTCATGAATTTGCCCCTTTACTTCTTAATTCCTACATTATGGTCACTAGATGCTTAATATTGCATAATAAAACTTAAAATCGAATGTTTTTAAGCCTAATTAATATTCGATAGCAATAATTAGCTAGCCAGAGGAACCTGTAAAGCTTTAACAAACTAAGAATTTCCTATCACCGAAATGAATTCCGACTAGGCCAACTTTCGGGGTGTTACAACTCTCCCCCCCCCCCTTAAGAAAAATTCGTCCTCGAATTTTACCTAAACCGAAGAGATGCGGATATTGTTGTCTCATAACTTCTTCGGGCTCCCAGGTGGCTTCTTCAATTTTGTGACTTCTCCAAAGTACCTTAACCAAAGGTATAATTTTGTTACGAATCCGTTTTGTCTCCTTAGCAAGAATTCGCACCGGTTCTTCTTCATAGGACAAGTCTGACCTAAGATCCACAGATTCAGGTTCCACAACGTGTGAAGGGTTAGACCGGTACTTCCGAAGCATTGATACATGGAAGACATCATGGATTTTATTCAACTCTGAAGGCAAAAGGAGCTGATATGCCACGGGGCCGACTTTTTCAACAATTTCAAAGGGTCCAATGAAACGAGGGCTCAGTTTTCCCTTCTTGCCAAACCTCAAAACTTTCTTCCACGGTGATACTTTAAGAAAGGCTTTTTCACCTACTTCGTATTGAATGTCTCTTCGTTTAAGATCAGCATAAGCTTTTTGCCGATCAAAGGCAGCTCTGAGGTGATCGTGAATAATAGTGACTCGTTCTTTAGTCTCACGAAGCAACTCAGGGCCTAACACCTTTCCCTCACCCAGTTCAGACCAACACAAGGGTGTTCTACAACGTCTACCATATAATGCTTCATACGGTGCCATTTGAATGGACGTCTGGTAGTTGTTATTATAAGCAAATTCAACAAGAGGTAAGGACTTCTCCCACGACCCGCCGAAGTCAATAATGCAAGCACGAAGCATATCTTCCAAAATCTGAATAACTCTTTCTGACTGACCATCAGTCTGAGGGTGGAAGGTTGTACTAAGATTGACTCTTGTTGTAACCCCCTTAACCCGGCCCAGACGGATAACCCGAATTAAGAAAGTCACACGGGGAAAACCAAAGTCAACCTGAAAGTCAACCTTGATTAACGACCCTTTTTTTCTTTTTAAACTTGTCTAGATGCACATTAGCCCTAATTGTGATCACACAAACATCATACTCAAAGATCACAAACATCAGAGATCAAACAGGGACCCAATTGAACAAATTACAACTTTAGGGACCAAATTGTAATTTCTGAAAACTTTAAGGACTTAACCAGATTTTAAGTTACCAACTTAAAATTAATCATGTTTCATGCTTCTCTGCCAAATTTCAGCTCAAACGGACATCCCAAACTCATACAATTGCACAAACAAGATTCGGGACCAAAATGCAAACATTTCAAAACATTTAACCGCCAATGTCAGCCCCCAACGGTCACCCGTTCCGAAACAGGCAGAGCCCGTTTCGAAACACGGGCCGTTCCGCAACGCGTACCGCAACGGGGGTCTGGCAGTATCCATTCCGTTTCGGAACGGTGTCACCCGTTTCGGACGCCTGGGTTGGTTCAGGGGCACCCGTTCCGAAACGGTGTCAACTGTTCCGAAACACCCTGCACAGATTGCAGCATAAAGCATACTTTAACATGCAATTGATCAACGAAACATGCTCCAAAAGCCACCAAACTTTACCAACATGCAATTCAACATATATGAGACATTCTTGCATCAACAAATCAACAAAATATCAACATATACGAAAAGCCCCAAATCTATAGGCATGCTTCCTACGCAAGCAACCATTCAAGCATAAACTTCCAAATCAATCTCATATAAGCCAAATACATGTTCCAACAACATTAACAACATAAAACCATTCTTGTCCGAACATATTCGAACACAAAAACACATCCCAAGAGATTCTACCCCCATTGCCTTTATTAACTATAGCTATTCACCGAGACATACATCTCAAATGGAGTCCTCCTTGAATCCCTTGCTTCTCGCTGTCCAAACTTCAAGAATCTGCATTGATGGACACAAAAAGGAGTGTAAGCACATAATGCTTAGTGAGGAAATCTCAAAACCAAAACACCATCAATGCAGCGGGTCATAAAAACACATTTAAAACAAACCCGATTTGTTAACCAAGCAAAGCTTGAAAACCCTTTTTCAACATCATGCTTTAAACCATGCATTGCACATACATGAAAACCACCCCTTAGCTTAGCAAGCTAAGAAAACCCTTTTCAAGCACAACTTGCAAAATCATCCATTTAACCATTCCATGCATAAACACCATATGCAAAGTTAAATTCAAAACCTTGGAAAAAACTTTCATTTCACATCATACCTTTCATATACTTGAACATCATTTCAAGAAAGAAACCTTTTAAAACCATTTACTCAATCAATCCATCACATGCATTAAACAAAGGCAACTTATGAACCACAACATCATCATCACATGCCTTTTAAAACAAGTCTTAACAAGACTCCAATGCATTTAAGAGATTCCATGCACACATGTATCATTTACCAAATGATAATCAACACTTGTTCAACTTAACAAGTAAACATGCATTCACAAGCATTAACCACATTTCATGCAACCATGCATCTTTCCAAGCATTAAACACTTTTCATGCAACCATGCATCTTTTCAAGCATCTCATGCTTCTTTATAATCAAGAACATTACATTGGCTTCCAAGTGATCATCCACATCCACTTTTCAACTCAACACCCGATCGGATACGCGGATCACAAGCGTTGTCCCCCACGCTTCATACACACTACCAATCCAAGGTCTCCAAATGAACTTTTAAACACCATTTGACCTCAACATCCTAAGGTTCCCATGTATGGACTTTTAAACACCATACAACCTTAGCTTTTCCCGAGGTTCCCATGTATGGACTTTCAAACACCATACAACCTCAACTTTTCCCAAGGTTCCCATGTATGGACTTTTAAACACCATACAACCTTGACATGCACAAGGTTCCCATGTATGGACTTTCAAACACCATACAACCTTTGCATCACCGATTGGTAGTTGTATAACATCACTAACGAGATCCGGGACACCCTACACAAGATCCACACATGGACTTTCACCTCCATTGTGATCTTAACAAGCACAAGGTTCCCACATATGGACTTTTAACCACCATATAACCTTTGCTTAACCAAGGTCCTCGAATGGGCATTCCACCTCCATTATGACCTTAACCATCTCGTTAGGATACTTGAAGGGAGTTTACCGGTTCCCACTTAACCACTCCACCTCCAAGGCGACTTTATTCACGGTGCACCCAATCCTATAGCCGGCTAACTATATCCGATCAAAGAAACCAAGAACCACTTACATCACTTGCCAATATAACCAACTTACCATCATTAGTCCAATGATTCACATGCATAACCACAATGCATAAACCATCATTTACCATCACTAATTCACTGTTTTTAAGCATTACACAAAGCCATTGAACAACATGCAACACCATGCATCAAAACCACATTTTCAATGTACAAAACCAAGGATCTCTTACCTTGAGCATCCTTCACATATGGCTTTCAAAACCAGCATTAAACCATGCTTTAAATATGCTTTCAAAACAGAATATAAACCATGCAAAACACATGCATTTCAATCATCAACCACAATTGCTTTAAAAGCCAATTCACAACACAATTCAAGAGCGAAAACCATTTACTTACTCTTGAGCTTAGCAAAGTTGTTTAGACTTAAACTAAGCTCCCAAAACCTTCAAACTTTGGTTTAAAAGCTGAAAACCCAACTTCACTCGCCGATACACAAAACAAGGCTAACCAACAAGCCTTCCAAGCATCCGAAACCTTCCGCAACACCTCTAAAGCTCACGGATCAAACTCCCCTGTTTCAAGCACACAAAAACAGAGTATTAATGCATCTTTATGCATTAGAAACACCAGCAACTCAACACAACTCGCTGCTCATCACAAATCCAACATTTCGGCTACCAAACACAACCGAAATCACCTCCAAACACTTCCAAAACTTAACCCAGCCAAGATCCATCACTTCTAACCATTTTTAAATATCAATTAACATCCAAAATGATCACAAACACATCCTTATACCTCCAGGTATAACAGATCACCAAAAACACTCCAAAAACAACCAAAAACTCAAGCAAAACTTAGGAAATTCAACCTATCCGGGATTGCATTAATTAAACCTCAACTTCTAATCAATTTAGCATTCATTTAACATCAATTTGACACCTCAAAACACTGCCCAAACAGATCATACGAAAATTTCACCAAAATCACCAAATCTTGCATTTTAAGCCAAAATCAAGATTTCAATTGAAAAGCCTTTAACAAATCACAATTCAAGGATTGAGAACTTAGGAATTTCAGTAAAGAACTGATAGTTTAGAGGAGAAGGACGTTCTTACCTCCAAACTTGAATTTCTCCTTTTTAGAACCAAAAAGCTTGATGAAACCACTTGCAAATGGTGAGGTTTTGTTGTAGAGATGATTAGGAATCCAAAGAGAATTGAAAAGGAAGATTTGAGTGACAAAATCAGAGGAGAAAATCTGGAGAGATGTGTTTGGGTTGAGAGAAAAGGAGAGAAAAGGAGAATTGGAAGAAAAAATGGGAAGTTAGTTATAAAATAGTCAAAATGACTTTCCCTCCTTTTTCATATGCTTTAAAATCAGAATAAAGCCTTAAAATATCTTAGAGAAATCTGGAGAAACTCTTTTTGGAATAATAGCTCCTTAAAGATTCAAAGTTTCAATCCTTTATAAAACAGTCACCAAACTTTCAAAAATTACATTTTGGTCACTAGCCAAAATGTCAACCTTCCGAACCTCATTTTTCAAAATTGATTTCACAGTTCACTTTTACATATTAAAAGATGATTTTAGAACATTTTTCCATATTTTTAATGCAACCCGAACTAGGCTTTCCTAATTTCCCCTTATATATTCGATCAGCACTTTGACCGAACCGGTCAATGCCCAAAACTTCTGAGCCCAAAACCGGGGCGTTACAACTCTCCCCCCCTTAGGAAATTTCGTCCTCGAAATTTCAACTGGCGACAAGAGAACCACAACCTTCTCAAACCAACACACAAGGCAACACAACAGCCTCAACCATCACTGAACACATTCCACACAAAACTCCACCAAACTCAGCACCACCACACTCTGTTCGCAAAATCCAGAACACACAAAAATAGCCACAACTTAACCTTTCACATATCCGGACTGTACACAGCCCCAACATCAACCTGAAGAACTTCAACTTTTACAGCACACAACACTGTAACACACAACTCCCAAGACTTGTTTACACAGTGACACTAATCAAACCAAATCAGCCACTATGCAAACTTCTCTGCTTCTAAAACTCTTGCAAACTCCCAAACTTCTTCCAAGAATTTTCCCAACAAGCAAAAATTCTTAAGCATCAACTGCCTACCCAAACTCCTCGACGAAAGCTAACAATCCTTCACATCTGCCACCACCACTACCATAGCAACTCACAAGGACTACTCACCCAAAATCCAAAATTTACATCACAACCTCAACTCGACTCCGCCAGCCGTACCATACACCACCAGCTGGCTTCAAAAGAGATTCACATACTCACAACCAACCAACCAACCACTTCTCACAAGAATCCTTTCAAACAACAATGGCCTTCGATCTTTTATTGCCTATCCACCGCAAACTTTGACTACAACTCCTGCCTTACTAGAACATCGCCCAGCTTAAACATATAGATCATCTTCTCAACTCCTCAAAGGTTGCTAAGAACCAACAATTACAAACACAACCTTTCCACAACAACTTAAATGCTAAGCTACCTCAGCACTTGGAAACACAACCACTAAACTGCAACATCACTTAGCACCAAGGAACTACCCCTTCCACTTAGCTTATTCAAACCACTTGACCGATTCTAACCTCAACCGGTACTCCTCACCACCAAACCACTAAACTCCTTAAGCAACAACACTATCCTTCTACCAACAGGCTATACCACTCTCACTATCTCCAGCACTAGCTTAATATTCTCCACTACTTCTAACTTCCACCCAGCACCAAAACAACCTCTAAAAACCCATCATCCAACCTAACCCAACCACCACACTAACAGATTCGATTAGTTATTAGCGAGTGTTAACATCGTATGCATGATCACCTACATGCCCTATCAATGCCTGATGTACATGTATGCAAAACCTCTAATGTCATGCCACATGTATGCATGGACCAGCACATATATAATATAGCATATAACAATGATTTTAATTGTGCATGAATGCCAGTTCACACCCTCTAATAACATCCTCAAAATCCGTCTAAGAACAACCTCCTAGCTCACCTCTAACTTATCTAACTCCATCATTCCAACAACCATTAACCACAAGATACTCACTAAAGCCTTCTTCACACCAAAGATATTTCCAAACTACAACTATCACCCCAAACATGCTAGCAACAAGACTAAACTTACTACGCAAGGAAAACCAACAGAAACAAAACCAAGGTAACTAGAGCAAAGATTACTTAACAAGGTTACCTGAAAACACAACACCACCCTGAAGATTCATCAGACGAGCTTTCTTTCTCGCGGAACCATCATCCTCCTGCCGCACCACTGCAGCACCAGCTAATACGCTAAGATCACCACCAACTCCTTGCGGTAAAGAACCTTGGTTGTTCCGAGCCAACATCAAACAATCACGTCTCATATGTCCAGCAGATCAACATTTCCAGCAATTCTTCTTTCCCACACTCTTCTCAACCTTCGGCTCTTTCTGCCACTTCTGAACCTTGCCTCGGCCGTGCCCACGACCTTTCAGAGACCCTTTGGCTACCACTAAAGCTGACTTCACCCCAAGGGGACAATCACGCTTCACATGCACCTTAGAACCACAGTTCCAACAAGCACCCGCGCCCCAACAACCTCCAACATGGCGCCTTTCACAACGGTCACATACCGGTGGCTGAGCTTCCACTCCTTGCTCAAGCAACACTTGCTCAACAACAGCACTACCTTTACATTGCTTAACCCTTGGAAACTTCTCTCCAAGATACCTTTCATAAAAGGCAGATACAAAGAAATCTCAGTCAATATCATGGATATGTGACGCCACCGCCACAGATGTCCACCAGACACACGCATCCTCCAACATCAGAGAAACAACACTCCCCAGCTTACAGGCATAATCACAGCCTTCCTGATCCAGAATCAGAACCACACTGGCCAACCAGGCCTCAAACATCTCCGGTGAAGAACCATGATACTCTACAGCACCCAGATCAAGCAAATGCTGCTTCGGCAAACCCACACATCCCACAGCCAGCACATCCACTGACTTTACCTTAACCACAGCCTGAGATGTTCCCAACACCTCTTGAGCAACAGGTGATGAACTCTTCATCACAGAACCAGCTTCTTTCCCTTGCCTTAACACCTCAACTCCAGGCACAGAAGACTGAGACATAACACCTCTACAGAAGGGTGAATTCCATGCCTTAACAACCTGCCCTAAGGCAGCAACCATCTCACCCAACTGCCATTCTTTCATCGACTTCGCCATACTACTAACAACAACAAACATTCACAACAAACAAACAAACAAACCAGTTAGACCAGCTTTAAGCAAGGATTCAAACTCCAACTCCAAAATCACACAATAGCTATATTAATAAGGCAATGGGTATCCCGAATCCTCCCCTTTACATGACATAAAAGTCAACACAAACATGGATATCACAACTGTAACCCCCTTAACCCGGTCTGGACGGTTGACCCGAATTAAGAAAGTCACACGGGGAAAACCAAAGTCAACCCGAAAGTCAACCTTGATTAACGACCCTTTTTTTCTTTTTAATCTTGTCTAGATGCACATTAGCCCTAATTGTGATCACACAAACATCATACTCAAAGATCACAAACATCAGAGATCAAACAGGGACCCAATTGAACAAATTACAACTTTAGGGACCAAATTGTAATTTCTGAAAACTTTAAGGACTTAACCAGATTTTAAGTTACCAACTTAAAATTAATCAGGTTTCATGCTTCCCTGCCAAATTTCAACTCAAACGGACATCCCGAACTCATACAATTGCACAAACAAGATTCAGGACCAAAATGCAAACATTTTGAAACATTTAACCGCCCATGTCAGCCCCCAACGGTCACCCGTTCCGAAACAGGCAAAGCCCGTTTCGAAACACGGGGCCGTTCCGCAACGGGGGTCTGGCAGAAGCCATTCCGTTTCGGAACGGTGTCACCCGTTTCGGACGCCTGGGTTGGTTCAGGGCACCCGTTCCGAAACGGTGTCAACTGTTCCGAAACACCCTGCACAAAATGCAGCATTTTGCATACTTAAACATGCAATCGATCCACCAAACATGCTCCAAAAGCCACCAAACTTTACCAACATGCAATTCAACATATATGAGACATTCTTGCATCAACAAATCAACAAAATATCCACACATATGAAAAGCCCCAATTCTATAGGCATGCTTCCTACACAAGCAACCATTTAAGCATAAACCTTCAAGTCAATCTCATTTAAGCCAATTCATGATCCAACAACATTAGCAACAACATTAAAACATTCTTGATCAAACATATACGATCACATACACATAAACCCGAGAGATTCTACCCCATTGCCTTTATTAACTATAGCTATTCACCGAGACATACATCTCCATTGGAGTCCACCTTGAATCCCTTGCTCCTCGCTGCCCAAACTTCAAGAATCTGCATTGATGGACAGAAAGGAGCGTAAGCACATAATGCTTAGTGAGGAATGCTCAAAACCAAAACACCATCAATGCAGCGGGTCATTAAACACTTTTAAAACAAACCCGATTTGTTTACCAAAGCCATGTTTGGAAACCCTTTTCAACATCAAGCTCAAAACCATGCATTGCACATACATGAAAACCAAACCTTAGCTTAGCAAGCTAAGAAAACCTTTTCAAAAAAAACAACTCACAAAAATCAACCATTTAGCCAATCCATGCATAAACACCTTATGCAAAGCTTAAAACAAAACCATGGAAAACACTCCCATTTCACAACATACCTTTCTTAGACTTGAAAGCCATTTCAAGCAAGAAACCTTTTTAAAACCATAACTCAAATAATCCATCACATGCATTTAACCAAGGCAACATAAGAACCATAACATCATCTTCACATGCCTTTAAAAACAAGTCTTACAAGACTCCAATGCAATAAAGATATTTCATGCTCACATGCATCATTTACCAAATGATAATCAACACTTGTTTAACTTAACAAGTAAATATGCATTCACAAGCATTATACACTTTACATGCAACCATGCATCTTTTCCAAGCATCTCATGCCTCCCATGCAATTATGCATCATTTCAAGCATCCCATGCTTCTTTACAATCAAGAATATCATATTGGCCTTCAAGTGATCAACCACATCCACTTTTCAACTCAACATCCAATCGGATACGCGGATTCCGAGCGTTGTCCCTACGCTCCCTACACCCTACCAATCCAAGGTCTCCCAAATGGACTTTTAGCCACCATTTGACCTCAACATCCTAAGGTCCCCATGTATGGAATTTTAAACACCATACAACCTTAGCTTTTCCCCAAGGTTCCCATGTATGGACTTTTAACCACCATACAACCTTGACATGCACAAGATTCCCATGTATGGACTTTCAAACACCATACAACCTTTGCATTCACCGATTGGTAGTTGTAGAACATCACTAACGAGATCTGGGACACCCTACACAAGATCCACACATGGACTTAACACTGCCATTGTGATCTCAACAAGCACAAGGTTCTCACATATGGACTTTTGACCACCATATAACCTTTGCTCAACCAAGGTCCTCGAATGGGCAACACCTCCATTATGACCTCAATCATCTCGTTAGGATACTTGAAGGGAGTTTCCCGGTCCACTCTTGACCACTCCACCTCCAAGGCGACTTAATTCACGGTGCACCCAATCCTATAGCCGGCTAACTATATCCGATCAACGAACCAAGAACCATTTTCCTCACTTGCCAATATAACCAACTTTCCATCATTAGTCCAATGATTCACATGCATAATCACAATGCATAAACCATCATTTAATTTACATGCATAACCACATTACATAAACCATCATTTAATTTACATGCATAACCACAATGCATAAACCATCACTTAACATCATCAATCCACTGTTTTAAAGCATTACACAAAGCCATTGAACAACATGCAACATCATGCATCAAAATCACAATTTCCATGTACAAAACCAAGGATCTCTTACCTTGAGCATCCTTCTTATATGGCTTTCAAAACCAGCATTAAACCATGCTTACAATAAGCTTTCAAAACAGAATATAAACCATGCAAAACACATGCATTTCAATCATCAACCACAATTGCTTTAAAAGCCAATTCACAACACAATTCAAGAGCGAAAACCATTTACTTACTCTTGAGCTTAGCAAAGTTGTTTAGACTTAAACTAAGCTCCCAAAACCTCCAAACCTTGGTTTAAAAGCTGAAAACCCAACTTCACTCACCGATAACCAAAACAAGGCTAATCAACAAGCCTTCCAAGCATCCGAAAATCTTCCGCAACACCACCAAAGTTCACGGATCAAACTCCCCTGTTTCAAGCACACAAAAACAGAACATTAATGCATCTTTATGCATTAAGAACACCAGCAATAAGACTCCACCCGCTGCTCATCACAAATCCAACAATTCGGCTACCAAACACAACCGAAATCACCTCCAAACACTTCCAAAACTTAACCCAGCCAAGATCCATCACTTCTAACCATTTTTAAACATCATTTAACATCCAAAATGATTACAAACACATCCTTATACCTCCAGGTATAACAGATCACCAAAAACACTCCAAAAACAACCAAAAACTCAAGCCAAACTTAGGAAATTCAACCTATCCGGGATTGCATTAGTTAAACCTCAACTTCTAATCAATTTAGCATTCATTTAACATCATTTTGACACTTCAAAACACTGCCCAAACAGATCACACGAAAATTTCACCAAAAATCACCAAATCTTGCATTTTAGCCAAAAATCAAGATTTCAATTGAAAAGCCATTAACAAAACATAAATCAAGGATTGAGAACTTAGGAATTTCAGTAAAGAACTGATAGTTTAGAGGAGAAGGACGTTCTTACCTCCAAACTTGAATTTCTCCTTTTTAGAGCCAAAAAGCTTGATGAAACAACTTACAAATTGAGAGGTTTTGTTGATGAGATGATTAGAAATCAAATGAGAGTTGAAATGAGAGATTTAGATGCCAAAATCAGAGAAAGAAATCTGGAGAATTGTGTTTGGGTTGAGAGAAAATGAGAGAAAAGGAAAATTGAGAGAAAATGGAAAGTTAGTTAAGAAATGGTAAAAATGATTTCCCTCCACTTTCAAAATCTTTAAAATCAGAATAAAGCCTTAAAATATCTTAGAAAAATCTGGAGAAACTCTTTTTGGAATAATAGCTCCTTAAAGATTCAAAGTTTCAATCCTTTATAAAACAGTCACCAAACTTTCAAAAATTACATTTTGGTCACTAGCCAAAATGTCAACCTTCCGAACCTCATTTTCCAAAATTGATTTCACAGTTCACTTATATATATTAAAAGATGATTTTAGATCATTTTTCCATATTTTTAATGCAAACCGAACTAGGCTTTCCTAAATTCACTCTTATATATTCGATCAGCACTTTGACCGAACCGGTCAACGCCCAAAACTTCCAAGCCCAAAACCGGGGCATTACAACTCTCCCCCCCTTAAGAAATTTCGTCCTCGAAATTTCAACCGGCGAAAAGAGAACCACAACCTTCTCAAAGCAACTCACAAGACAACACAACCGCCTCAACCTCACTGAACACATTCCACACAAAACCTCCACCAAAACATAACACCACCATACACTGTTCACAAATCCAAACTCTCAAAGGTAACCACGACTTAACCTTTCACATAACCGGACTATACACAATCCCAACATCAACCTGAAAAACTTCAGCTCTTACAGCAGACAACACTGTAACACACAACTCCCAAGACTTGTCTACACAGAGAAAACCACCAAACCAATTCAGCCACTAGGCAACTTCTCTGCTTCTAAAACTCTTGCGATTCCCAAACCTCTTCCAAAGATTTTCCCAACAAGCAAAAATCCTTAAACATCAACTGTTTACTCAAGCTCTTCAACGAAGCTGACAATCCTTCACATCCGCCACAAACATTACCATAACAGCTCACCAGGACTACTCACCCAGATACCACAAATTACATCCCAACCCAAACTTGAATCCGTCAGCCGCTCCACACACCACAAGCTGACTTCAAACGGAACTTTCTTAACCACAACCAGCCATCTACTTCTCACAAGAACCCAAACGACCAACAAAGCCTTCGATCTTTCATAGCCCTTTAACTACAAACTTCAACCAAAACACTTGCATTACCAGAACATTGCTTAACCAAAACACACATAACAGCTTCTGAACTCCTCAAAGGTTGCTAAGAACCAACACAACCCTTTCACAACAACTTAAAAGCTAAACTGCTTCAGCACTTGAAAACACAACCACTAAACTGTAACATCACTTAGCACCAAGGAACTACCCCTCCACTTAGCTTATTCAAACTACTTGACCGATTCTAACCTCAACCGGTACTCCTCACCACCAAACCACTAAACTCTTTAAGCAACAAACACTATCCTTCTACCAACAGGCTACACTACTCTCACTATCCCCAGCACTAGCTTAATATTCTCCACAGCTTCTAACTCTCACCCAGCACCAAAACAACCTCTAAAAACCATCATCCAACCTAACCCAACCACCATACTAACAGATTCGATTAGTTATTAGCGAGCGTGAACATCGTATGCATGATCACCTACATGCCCTATCAATGCCTGATGTACATGTATGCAAAACCTCTAGTGTCATGCCACATGTATGCATGGACCAACATATATAATATAGCATATAACAATGATTTTTAACTGTGCATGAATGCCAGTTCACACCCTCCAATAACATCCTCAAAATCTGTCTAAGAACAACCTCCTACCTCACCTCTAACTTATCTAACTCCATCATACCAATATCCATTAACCACAAGATACACACTAACACCTTCTTCACACCAAGGATACTTCCAAACTAAAACTATTACCCCAAACATGCTAGCAACAAGACTAAACTTACCACGCAAGGAAAAACCAACAGAAACCAAACCAGGGTAACTAGAGCAAGATTACTTAACAAGGTTACCTGAAAGCACAACACCACCCTGAAGCTTCATCAGACGAGCTCTCTTCCTTGCGGAACCATCATCCTCCTGCCGCACCATTGCAGCACCAGCTAACACACCAGGGTCACCACCAACTCCTTGCGGTAAAGAACCTTGGCTGTTCCGAGCCAACATCAAACAATCACGTCTCATGTGTCCAGCAGACCCACATTTCCAGCAATTCTCCTTTCCCACACTCTTCACAACTTCCTGCTCTTCCTGCCACCTCTGAACCTTGCCTCGGCCGTGCCCACGACCATTCTGGGACCCTTTGGCTAACACCAAAGCTGACTTCACTCCATGTGGACAATCACGCTTAACATGCACTTTAGAACCACAATTCCAGCAAACACCTGCGCCCCAACAACCTCCAACATGGTGCCTTTCACAACGGTCACATACCGGTGGCTGAACTTCCACTCCTTGCCCAAGCAACACTTGCCCCACAACAGCACTACCCGCGCCTTGCTTAACCCTTGGAAATTCCCTTCCAAGATACCTCCCATAAAAGGCCGATACAAAGAAATCCCAATCAATATCAGGAATATGTGACGCCACAGCCACAGACGTCCACCAGGCACACGCATCCTCCAACATCAGAGAAACAACACTCCCCAGCTTACAGGCATAATCACAGCCTTCCCGATCCAAGATCAGAATCACATTGGCCAACCAGGCCTCAAACATCTCCGGTGTAGAACCCTGATATTCCGCAGCACCCAAATCAAGCAAACGCTGCTTCGGCAAACCCTCACATCCCACAGCCAGCACATCCACTGACTTTACCTCTACCACAGCCTGAGATGTTCCCAACACCTCCTGCTCAACAGATAATGAACTTTTCATCACAGAACCAGTTTCTTTCCCTTGCCTTACCACTTCAACACTAGGCACAGAAGGCTGAGACAAAACACCTCTACAAAAGGGTGAATTCCTTGCCTTAACAACCTGCCCCAAGGCAGCAACCATCTCACTCAACCGCCATTCTTTCATCAACCTTGCCATACCACTAACAACAACAAACATACAATCCCAACAAGCAAACAAACCAGTTAGACCAGCATTAAGCAAGGATTCAAACTCCAACTCCAAAAATAACACAATAGCTATATTAGTAAGGAAATGGGTATCCCGAATCCTCCCCTTTACATGACATAACAGTCAACACAACATGGATATCACAACATCAAGCATATCAAACAACATACCTTGATCATGCTTACATCAAACAGCATCCATTTGCATCAGCATGTTAGCAACATAACATGCTCAATACACATTCACCATGCATAACATCAGCTCATAGCATCAGCACATATCCACATAAACTCAACCAAGATTCATAACCATAAAACATGCTTGAAAACATCAGCAACATGCTCAGAAACATCAGCAATTTACTCAGAAACACGTGTTTCAACCAACTTTCGACCAAACATCAAGGTAACATCATACACACATCACAACAACTTACCGTTTTCCCCAAGCATTCGCAACTCAGCTCTGATACCACCAAATGTAACCCCCTTAACCCGGTCTGGACGGTTGACCCGAATTAAGAAAGTCACACGGGGAAAACCAAAGTCAACCCGAAAGTCAACCTTGATTAACGACCCTTTTTTTTCTTTTTAATCTTGTCTAGATGCACATTAGCCCTAATTGTGATCACACAAACATCATACTCAAAGATCACAAACATCAGAGAACAAACAGGGACCCAATTGAACAAATTACAACTTTAGGGACCAAATTGTAATTTCTGAAAACTTTAAGGACTTAACAAGATTTTAACTTACCAACTTAAAATTAATCAGGTTTCATGCTTCCCTGCCAAATTTCAACTCAAACGGACATCCCGAACTCATACAATTGCACAAACAAGATTCAGGACCAAAATGCAAACATTTTGAAACATTTAACCGCCCATGTCAGCCCCCAAAGCCCGTTTCGAAACACGGGGCCGTTCCGCAACGCGTTCCGCAACGGGGGTCTGGCAGAAGCCATTCCGTTTCGGAACGGTGTCACCCGTTTCGGACGCCTGGGTTGGTTCAGGGCACCCGTTCCGAAACGGTGTCAACTGTTCCGAAACACCCTGCACAAAATGCAGCATTTTGCATACTTAAACATGCAATCGATCCACCAAACATGCTCCAAAAGCCACCAAACTTTACCAACATGCAATTCAACATATATGAGACATTCTTGCATCAACAAATCAACAAAATATCCACACATATGAAAAGCCCCAATTCTATAGGCATGCTTCCTACACAAGCAACCATTTAAGCATAAACCTTCCAAGTCAATCTCATTTAAGCCAATTCATGATCCAACAACATTAGCAACAACATTAAAACATTCTTGATCAAACATATACGATCACATACACATAAACCCGAGAGATTCTACCCCATTGCCTTTATTAACTATAGCTATTCACCGAGACATACATCTCCATTGGAGTCCACCTTGAATCCCTTGCTCCTCGCTGCCCAAACTTCAAGAATCTGCATTGATGGACAAAAAGGAGCTTAAGTACATAATGCTTAGTGAGGAATGCTCAAAACCAAAACACCATCAATGCAGCGGGTCATTAAACACTTTTAAAACAAACCCGATTTGTTTACCAAAGCCATGTTTGGAAACCCTTTTCAACATCAAGCTCAAAACCATGCATTGCACATACATGAAAACCAACCCTTAGCTTAGCAAGCTAAGAAAACCTTTTCAAAAAAAACAACTCACAAAAATCAACCATTTAGCCAATCTATGCATAAACACCTTATGCAAAGCTTAAAACAAAACCATGGAAAACACTCCCATTTCACAACATACCTTTCTTAGACTTGAAAGCCATTTCAAGCAAGAAACCTTTTTAAAACCATAACTCAAATAATCCATCACATGCATTTAACCAAGGCAACATAAGAACCATAACATCATCTTCACATGCCTTTAAAAACAAGTCTTACAAGACTCCAATGCAATAAAGATATTTCATGCTCACATGCATCATTTACCAAATGATAATCAACACTTGTTCAACTTAACAAGTAAATATGCATTCACAAGCATTATACACTTTACATGCAACCATGCATCTTTTCCAAGCATCTCATGCCTCACATGCAATTATGCATCATTTCAAGCATCCCATGCTTCTTTACAATCAAGAATATCATATTGGCCTTCAAGTGATCAACCACATCCACTTTTCAACTCAACATCCAATCGGATACGCGGATTCCGAGCGTTGTCCCTACGCTCCCTACACCCTACCAATCCAAGGTCTCCCAAATGGACTTTTAGCCACCATTTGACCTCAACATCCTAAGGTCCCCATGTATGGACTTTTAAACACCATACAACCTTAGCTTTTCCCCAAGGTTCCCATGTATGGACTTTTAACCACCATACAACCTTGACATGCACAAGATTCCCATGTATGGACTTTCAAACACCATACAACCTTTGCATTCACCGATTGGTAGTTGTAGAACATCACTAACGAGATCCGGGACACCCTACACAAGATCCACACATGGACTTAACACTGCCATTGTGATCTCAACAAGCACAAGGTTCTCACATATGGACTTTTGACCACCATATAACCTTTGCTCAACCAAGGTCCTCGAATGGGCAACACCTCCATTATGACCTCAATCATCTCGTTAGGATACTTGAAGGGAGTTTCCCGGTCCACTCTTGACCACTCCACCTCCAAGGCGACTTAATTCACGGTGCACCCAATCCTATAGCCGGCTAACTATATCCGATCAACGAACCAAGAACCATTTTCCTCACTTGCCAATATAACCAACTTTCCATCATTAGTCCAATGATTCACATGCATAATCACAATGCATAAACCATCATTTAATTTACATGCATAACCACATTACATAAACCATCATTTAATTTACATGCATAACCACAATGCATAAACCATCACTTAACATCATCAATCCACTGTTTTAAAGCATTACACAAAGCCGTTGAACAACATGCAACATCATGCATCAAAATCACAATTTCCATGTACAAAACCAAGGATCTCTTACCTTGAGCATCCTTCTTATATGGCTTTCAAAACCAGCATTAAACCATGCTTACAATAAGCTTTCAAAACAGAATATAAACCATGCAAAACACATGCATTTCAATCATCAACCACAATTGCTTTAAAAGCCAATTCACAACACAATTCAAGAGCGAAAACCATTTACTTACTCTTGAGCTTAGCAAAGTTGTTTAGACTTAAACTAAGCTCCCAAAACCTCCAAACCTTGGTTTAAAAGCTGAAAACCCAACTTCACTCACCGATAACCAAAACAAGGCTAATCAACAAGCCTTCCAAGCATCCGAAAATCTTCCGCAACACCACCAAAGTTCACGGATCAAAATCCCCTGTTTCAAGCACACAAAAACAGAACATTAATGCATCTTTATGCATTAAGAACACCAGCAATAAGACTCCACCCGCTGCTCATCACAAATCCAACAATTCGGCTACCAAACACAACCGAAATCACCTCCAAACACTTCCAAAACTTAACCCAGCCAAGATCCATCACTTCTAACCATTTTTTAAACATCATTTAACATCCAAAATGATTACAAACACATCCTTATACCTCCAGGTATAACAGATCACCAAAAACACTCCAAAAACAACCAAAAACTCAAGTCAAACTTAGGAAATTCAACCTATCCGGGATTGCATTAGTTAAACCTCAACTTCTAATCAATTTAGCATTCATTTAACATCATTTTGACACTTCAAAACACTGCCCAAACAGATCACACGAAAATTTCACCAAAAATCACCAAATCTTGCATTTTAGCCAAAAATCAAGATTTCAATTGAAAAGCCATTAACAAAACATAAATCA
This sequence comes from Hibiscus tridactylites, assembly GCA_958450335.1. Lineage (NCBI taxonomy): Eukaryota > Viridiplantae > Streptophyta > Magnoliopsida > Malvales > Malvaceae > Hibiscus > Hibiscus tridactylites. The sequence continues at coordinate 52,512,435 of OY288273.1, read as the reverse complement.
AGGATTGAGAACTTAGGAATTTCAGTAAAGAACTGATAGTTTAGAGGAGAAGGACGTTCTTACCTCCAAACTTGAATTTCTCCTTTTTAGAGCCAAAAAGCTTGATGAAACAACTTGCAAATTGAGAGGTTTTGTTGATGAGATGATTAGAAATCAAATGAGAGTTGAAATGAGAGATTTAGATGCCAAAATCAGAGAAAGAAATCTGGAGAATTGTGTTTGGGTTGAGAGAAAATGAGAGAAAAGGAAAATTGAGAGAAAATGGAAAGTTAGTTAAGAAATGGTAAAAATGATTTCCCTCCACTTTCAAAATCTTTAAAATCAGAATAAAGCCTTAAAATATCTTAGAAAAATCTGGAGAAACTCTTTTTGGAATAATAGCTCCTTAAAGATTCAAAGTTTCAATCCTTTATAAAACAGTCACCAAACTTTCAAAAATTACATTTTGGTCACTAGCCAAAATGTCAACCTTCCGAACCTCATTTTCCAAAATTGATTTCACAGTTCACTTATATATATTAAAAGATAATTTTAGATCATTTTTCCATATTTTTAATGCAACCCGAACTAGGCTTTCCTAAATTCACTCTTATATATTCGATCAGCACTTTGACCGAACCGGTCAACGCCCAAAACTTCCAAGCCCAAAACCGGGGCGTTACAACAACATCAAGCATATCAAACAACATACTTTGATCATGCTTACACCAAACAGCATCCACTTGCAACAGCATATTAGCAACATAACATACTCATTGCACTTTCATCAAGCATATCATCAGCTCACAACATTAGCAAAAATCCACACAAGCTCAACCAAGATTCATAACCACAAAACATGCTCGAAAACATCAGCAACTTGCTCAGAAACACATGTTTCAACCAACTTTCAACCACACAACAAGGTAGACATCAAACACACATCACAACAACTTACCGTTTTCCCCAAGCATTCGCAACTCAGCTCTGATACCACCAAATGTATCCCCCTTAACCCGGCCCAGACGGATAACCCGAATTAAGAAAGTCACACGGGGAAAACCAAAGTCAACCCGAAAGTCAACCTTGATTAACGACCTTTTTTTTCTTTTTAAACTTGTCTAGATGCACATTAGCCCTAATTGTGATCACACAAACATCATACTCAAAGATCACAAACATCAGAGATCAAACAAGGACCCAATTGAACAAATTACAACTTTAGGGACCAAATTGTAATTTCTGAAAACTTTAAGGACTTAACCAGATTTTAAGTTACCAACTTAAAGTTAATCATGTTTCATGCTTCTCTGCCAAATTTCAGCTCAAACGGACATCCCAAACTCATACAATTGCACAAACAAGATTCAGGACCAAAATGCAAACATTTCAAAACATTTAACCGCCAATGTCAGCCCCCAACGGTCACCCGTTCCGAAACAGGCAGAGCCCGTTTCGAAACACGGGCCGTTCCGCAACGCGTACCGCAACGGGGGTCTGGCAGTAGCCATTCCGTTTCGGAACGGTGTCACCCGTTTCGGACGCCTGGGTTGGTTCAGGGGCACCCGTTCCGAAACGGTATCAATTGTTCCGAAACACCCTGCACAGATTGCAGCATAAAGCATACTTTAACATGCAATTGATCAACCAAACATGCTCCAAAAGCCACCAAACTTTACCAACATGCAATTCAACATATATGAGACATTCTTGCATCAACAAATCAACAAAATATCAACATATACGAAAAGCCCCAAATCTATAGGCATGCTTCCTTGTAACCCCCGTAGCCCGGTCTGGACGGTTGACCCGAACTACGAAGATTACACGGGGAAAACCAAAGTCAACCCGAAAGTCAACCTTGATTAACGACCCTTTTTTTTCTTTTTAATCTTGTCTAGATGCACATTAACCTTAGATGTGATCACACAAACACCATGCTCAAAGATCACAACCATCAGAGATCAAACAGGGACCCAATTGAACAAATTACAACTTTAGGGACCAAATTGTAATTTCTGAAAACTTAAAGGACTTAACCAGATTTTAAGTTACCAACTTAAAATTAATCAGGTTTCATGCTTCCCTGCCAAATTTCAGCTCAAACGGACATCCCGAACTCATACAATTGCACAAACAAGATTCAAGACTAAAATGCAAACATTCCAAACATATAAAGATACTTTTAACCGAAATAACAGACACGTATCGATACGCCTGGAGTCGTATCGATACGCGGGAAAGACAGTGACCAAACTCCAGAGATGGTATCGATACGAAATCCCACGTTTCGATACGGCCTTCATATTTAGCCTAGACGGTATCGATACCCACACAACCGTACCGATACCCCTGGGCAGAAATGTGCATATTTGGCTCATGTGTATCGATACGCAAGCCCGAGTATCGATACCCCTGCCTGAAATCGACTCAAAATCAACATCATACACGCTTCAAACTTCAAATTAACAATACCAAATCATACCACATAATCAATCAACATGCAGGGACCATAATTGCATCACCAATTCAACATACAACCATCACATATGAAAAGCCCCAATTTCAATGGCATGCTTCCTACTCAAGCTAACCATTTATGCACAAACCATCCAAAACAAACTCATTTAAGCCAATTCATGTTCCAACAACATTAGCAACAACATTTAAACATTCCTGATCAAACATATACGATCACATACACATAAACCCGAGAGATTCTACCCCATTGCCCTTATTAACTATAGGTATTCACCGAGACATACATCTCCATTGGAGTCCACTTTGAATCCCTTGCTCCTTGCTGTCCAAACTTCAAGAATCTGCATTGATGGACAAAAAGGAGCGTAAGCACATAATGCTTAGTGAGGAATGCTCAAAACCAAAACGCCATCAATGCAGCGGGTCATTAAAACACTTTTAAAACCAACCCAATTTGATTACCAAAGCCATGTTTGAAAACCCTTTTCAACAACAAGCTCAAATCATGCATAAACACCATATGCCAAGCTTAAACAAAACCATGGAAAACACTCCCATTTCACAACATACCTTCCTTAAACTTGAAAGCCATATCAAGCAAGAAACCTTTTAAAACCATAGCTCAAATATTCTATCACATGCATTTAACCAAGGCAACATAAGAACCATAACATCATCTCACATGCCTTTTAAAAACAAGTCTTACAAGACTCCAATGCAACATAGATATTTCATGCTCACATGCATCATTTACCAAATGATAACCAACACTTGTTTAACTTAACAAGTAAACATGCATTCACTAGCATCATACACTTTTCATGCAACTATGCATCTTTTCAAGCATCTCATGCTTCACATGCAATCATGCATCAATCCAAGCATCTCATGCTTCACATGCAACCATGCATCATTTCAAGCATCTCATGCTTCACATGCAACCATGCATCATTCCAAGCATCTCATGCTTCACTATGATCAAGAACATTACATTGGCTTCCAATTGATCAACCACATCCACTTTTCAACTCAACAACCCGATCGGATACGCGGATTCCGAGCGTTGTCCCTACGCTCCCTACACCCTACCAATCCAAGGTCCTCGAATGGGCAACAACCTCCATTATGACCTCATCATCCTAAGTTTCCCATGTATGGACTTTTAAACACCATTCAACCTTAGCTTTTCCCCAAGGTTCCCATGTATGGACTTTTAACCACCATACAACCTTGACATGCACAAGATTCCCATGTATGGACTTTTAACCACCATACAACCTTTGCATAACCGATTGGTAGTTGTAGAACATCACTAACGAGATCCGGGACACCCTACACAAGATCCACACATGGACTTAACACTGCCATTGTGATCTCAACAAGTACAAGGTTCTCACATATGGACTTTTAACCACCATATAACCTTTACTCAACCAAGGTCCTCGAATGGGCAACACCTCCATTATGACCTCAATCAACCAAGGTCCTCGAGTGGGCAACAACCTCCACTATGACCTCATCTCGTTAGGATACTTGAAGGGAGCTTATCCGGTCCACTCTTGACCACTCCACCTCCAAGGCGACTTAATTCACGGTGCACCCAATCCTATAGCCGGCTAACTATATCCGATCAACAAACCAAGAACCACTTACATCACTTGCCAATATAACCATCTTACCATATTAATCCAATGTTCCACATGCATAAACATAATGCAAAACCATCACAACATTAGCCCAATGATTCACATGCATAACCAATATGCAAAACCATTACCTCATTAATCCAATGATTCACATGCATAACCAATATGCAAAAGGTAACATTTACCATCAACAATTCACTGTTTTAAAGCATCATACAAAGCCATTGATCAACATGCAACACAATGCATCAAAATCACAATTACCATATACAAAACCAAGGATCTCCTACCTTGAGCATCCTTCTCAAATGGCTTTCAAAACCAGCATTAAACCATGCTAAAAATAAGCTTTCAAAACAGATTTAAACCATGCAAAACACATGCATATCAATCATCAACCACATTTGCTTAAAAGCCAATTTCACAACACAATTCAAGAGCGAAAATCCAATCACTTACTCTTGAGCTTAGCAAAGTTGTTTAGACTTAAACTAAGCTCCCAAAAACCTTCAAACCTTGGTTTAAAAGCTGAAATCCCAACTTCACTCACCGATAACCAAAACAAGACTAGCCAACAAGCCTTCCAAGCTTCCGAAACCTTCCGCAACACCTCTAAAGCTCACGGATCAAACTCCCCTGTTTCAAGCACACAAAAACAGAACATTAATGCATCCTTATGCATTAAAACACCAGCAACAACAACACAACTCGCTGCTCATCACAAATCTAACAATTTGGCTACCAAACACAACCGAAATCACCTCAAACACCTCCACAACTTAACCCAGCCAAGATCCATCACTTCCAACCATTTTTATACATCAATTAACATCCAAAATGATCACAAACACATCCTTATACCTCCAGGTATAACAGATCACCAAAAACACTCCAAAAACAACCAAAAACTCAAGCCAAACTTAGGAAATTCAACCTATCCGGGATTGCATTGATTAAACCTCAACTTCTAATCAATTTAGCATTCATTTAACATCATTTTGACACTCCAAAACACTGCCCAAACTGATCACACGAAAATTTCACCAAAATCACCAAATCTTGCATTTTAGCCAAAAATCAAGATTTCATTTGAAAAGCCATTAACAAAACATAAATCAAGGATTGAGAACTTAGGAATTTCAGTAAAGAACTGATAGTTTAGAGGAGAAGGACGTCTTACCTCCAAACTTGAATTTCTCCATTTTAGAGCCAAAAAGCTTGATGAAACAACTTGCAAATTGAGAGGTTTTGTTGATGAAATGATTAGGAATCAAATGAGAGTTGAAATGAGAGATTTAGATGTCAAAATCAGAGAAAGAAATCTGGAGAATTGTGTTTGGGTTGAGAGAAAATGAGAGAAAAGGAAAATTGAGAGAAATTGGAAAGTTAGTTAAGAAATTGGTTAAAATGATTTCCCTCCCTTTCATAATCTTTAAAAATCAGAATAGAGCCTTAAAATATCTTAGAAAAATCTGGAGAAACTCTTTTTGGAATAATAGCTCCTTAAAGATTCAAAGTTTCAATCCTTTATAAAACAGTCACCAAACTTTCAAAAATTACATTTTGGTCACTAGACAAAATGTCAACCTTCCGAACCTCATTTTCCAAAATTGATTTCACAGTTCACTTATATATATTAAAAGATGATTTTAGAACATTTTTCCATATTTTTAATGCAACCCGAACTAGGCTTTCCTAAATTCACTCTTATATATTCGATCAGCACTTTGACCGAACCGGTCAACACCCAAAACTTCCGAGCCCAAAACCGGGGCGTTACAACTCTCCCCCCCCCCCCTTAGGAAATTTCGTCCTCGAAATTTCAACCGGCGAAAAGAGAACCACAACCTTCTCAAAGCAACACACAAGACAACACAACCGCCTCAACCTCACTGAATACATTCCACACAAAACCTCCACCATACACTGTTCACAAATCCAAACTCTCAAGGCAACCACGACTTAACCTTCCACATAACCGGACTGTACACAATCCCAACATCAACCTGAAGAACTTCAGCTCTTACAGCAGACAACACTGTAACACACAACTCCCAAGACTTGTCTACACAAAGACAACAACCAATCCAACTCAGCCACTATGCAAACCGCTCAGCCTCTAAAACTCTTGCAAACTCCCAAACCTCTTCCAAGGATTTTTCCCAACAAGCAAAAATCCTTAAACATCAACTGGTTACTCAAACTCTTCAACGAAGCTAATAGTCCTTCACATCCGCCACAAACATTACCATAACAGCTCACCAGGACTACTCACCCAGATACCAAAAACTACAACATAACCCCAACTTGAATCCGTCAGCCGGTCCACACACCACAAGCTGACTTCAAACGGAACTTTCTTAACCACCACCTATCAACCACTTCTCACAAGAACCCAAACAACCAACGAAAGCCTTCGATCTTTCATAGCCCTTTCACTACAAACTTCAACCAGAACACTTGCATTACCAGAACATTACTTAACCCAAACACACATAACAACCTCTGATCTCCTCAAAGGTTGCTAAGAACCAACACTTACGAACACAACCTCTCCACAACAACTTAAAAGCTAAACTACCTTAGCACTTGGAAACACAACCTCAAACTGCAACATCACTTAGCACCAAGGAACTACCACTTCCTTTTAGCTAAACAAACCACTTAACCGATACTAACCTCAACCGATACCCTTCACCACCAAACCACTAAACTCTCTGAGCATCAACACTATCCTTCTACCAACAGGCTATACCACTCTCACTATCACTAGCAACTAGTTTAACAAACTCCAACACTTCTAACTCTCACTCAGCACCAAGCAACCTCTAAAAACCCATCATCCCACCTAATCCAACCACAACACTAACAGATTCGATTAGTTATTAGCGAGCGTGAACATCGTATGCATGATCACCTACATGCCCTATCAACGCCTGATGTACATGTATGCAAAACCTCTAGTGTCATGCCACATGTATGCATGGACCAACATATATAATATAGCATATAACAATGATTTTTAACTGTGCATGAATGCCAGTTCACACCCTCCAATAACATCCTCAAAATCTGTCTAAGAACAACCTCCTAACTCACCTTTAACTTATCTAACTCCGTCATACTAACAACCCTTAACTACAAGATACTCACCCAAGCCTTCTTCACACCCAAGATATTACCAAACCACAACTACCATTACCCCAAACATACTAGCAACAAGACTAGACTTACCACACAAGGAAACCAACAGAAACCAAACTAAGGCAACTAAAGCAAAGATCACTTAACAAGGTTACCTGAAAGCACAACACCACCCTGAAGCTTCATCAGACGAGCTCTCTTCCTTGCGAAACCATCATCCTCCTGCCGCACCATTGCAGCACCAGCTAACACACCAGGGTCACCACCAACTCCTTGCAGTAAAGAACCTTGGCTATTCCGAGCCAACATCAAACAATCACGCCTCATGTGTCCAGTAGACCCACATTTCTAGCAAACTTCATTTCCCAAACTCTTCACAACCTTCTGCTTTTTCTGCCACCTCTGAACCTTGCCCCGGCCGTGCCCACGACCTTTCTGAGACCCTTTTTCTATCACTGAAGCTGATTTCACACCATGTGGACAATCATGCTTAACATGCACTTTAGAACCACAATTCCAACAAACACCTGCGCCCCAACAATTTCCAACATGTTGCCTTTCACATCGGTCACATACCGGTGGCTGAACTTCCACTCCTTGCCCAAGCAACACTTGCCCCACAACAGCACTACCCGCGCCTTGCTTAACCCTTGGGAATTCCCTTCCAAGATACCTCCCATAAAAGGCCGATACAAAGAAATCCCAATCAATATCAAGGATATGTGACGCCATCGCCACAGATGTCCACCAGGCACAAGCATCCTCCAGCATTAAAGAAACAACGCTCCCCAGCTTACAGGCATAATCACAGCCTTCCTGATCCAAAATCAGAACCACACTGGCCAACCAGGCCTCAAACATCTCCGGTGTGGAACCATGATATTCCACAGCACCCAAATCAAGCAAACGCTGCTTCGGCAAACCCTCACATCTAGCCAGCACATCCACTGACTTTACCTCAACCGCAGCCTGAGATGTTCCCAACACCTCCTGAACAACAGATAATGAACTTTTCACTACAGAACCAGCTCATTTCCCTTGCCTTACCACCTCAAAACTAGGCACAGAAGACTGAGACAAAACACCTTTACAAAAGGGTGAATTCCTTGCCTTAACAACCTGCCCCAAGGCAGCAACCATCTCCTTCATCCGCCATTCTTTCATCGACTTTGCCATACCACAAACAACAAACAAACATACAATCACAACAAGCAAACAAACCAGTTAGACCAACATTAAGCAAGGATTCAAACTCCAACTCCAAAATAACACAATAGCTATATTAATAAGGCAATGGGTATCCCGAATCCTCCCCTTTACATGACATAACAGTCAACACAACATGGATATCACAACATCAAGCATATCAACAACATACCTTGATCATGCTTACACCAAACAACATCCAATTGCACCAGCATATTAGCAAAATATCATGCTCAAAACACATTCACCATGCATAACATCAGCTCATAGCATCAGCACATATCCACATAAACTCAACCAAGATTCATACCCACAAAACATGCTTGCATACATCAGCAACATGCTCAGAAACATCAACATCATACTCAAAAATACATGTTTCAACCAGCTTTCAACCACACAACAAGGTAAACACCAAACACACATCACAACAACTTACCGTTTTCCCCAACCTTCGCAACTCAGCTCTGATACCACCAAATGTAACCCCCGTAGCCCGGTCTGGACGGTTGACCCGAACTACGAAGATTACACGGGGAAAACCAAAGTCAACCCGAAAGTCAACCTTGATTAACGACCCTTTTTTTTTCTTTTTAATCTTGTCTAGATGCACATTAACCTTAGATGTGATCACACAAACACCATGCTAAAAGATCACAACCATCAGAGATCAAACAGGGACCCAATTGAACAAATTACAACTTTAGGGACCAAATTGTAATTTCTGAAAACTTAAAGGACTTAACCAGATTTTAAGTTACCAACTTAAAATTAATCAGGTTTCATGCTTCCCTGCCAAATTTCAGCTCAAACGGACATCCCGAACTCATACAATTGCACAAACAAGATTCAGGACTAAAATGCAAACATTCCAAACATATAAAGATACTTTTAACCGAAATAACAGACACGTATCGATACGCCTGGAGTCGTATCGATACGCGGGGAAGACAGTGACCAAACTCCAGAGATGGTATCGATACGAAATCCCACGTTTCAATACGGCCTTCATATTTAGCCTAGACGGTATCGATACCCACACAACCGTACCGATACCCCTGGGCAGAAATGTGCATATTTGGCTCATGCGTATCGATACGCAAGCCCGAGTATCGATACCCCTGCCTGAAATTGACTCAAAATCAACATCATACACGATTCAATCTTCAAATTAACAATACCAAATCATACCACATAATCAATCAACATGCAGGGACCATAATTGCATCACCAATTCAACATACAACCATCACATATGAAAAGCCCCAATTTCAATGGCATGCTTCCTACTCAAGCTAACCATTTATGCACAAACCTTCCAAAACAAACTCATTTAAGCCAATTCATGTTCCAACAACATTAGCAACAACATTTAAACATTCCTGATCAAACATATACGATCACATACACATAAACCCGAGAGATTCTACCCCATTGCCCTTATTAACTATAGCTATTCACCGAGACATACATCTCCATTGGAGTCCACTTTGAATCCCTTGCTCCTTGCTGTCCAAACTTCAAGAATCTGCATTGATGGACAAAAAGGAGCGTAAGCACATAATGCTTAGTGAGGAATGCTCAAAACCAAAACGCCATCAATGCAGCGGGTCATTAAAACACTTTTAAAACCAACCCAATTTGATTACCAAAGCCATGTTTGAAAACCCTTTTCAACAACAAGCTCAAATCATGCATAAACACCATATGCCAAGCTTAAACAAAACCATGGAAAACACTCCCATTTCACAACATACCTTCCTTAAACTTGAAAGCCATATCAAGCAAGAAACCTTTTAAAACCATAGCTCAAATATTCTATCACATGCATTTAACCAAGGCAACATAAGAACCATAACATCATCTCACATGCCTTTTAAAAACAAGTCTTACAAGACTCCAATGCAACATAGATATTTCATGCTCACATGCATCATTTACCAAATGATAACCAACACTTGTTTAACTTAACAAGTAAACATGCGTTCACTAGCATCATACACTTTTCATGCAACTACGCATCTTTTCAAGCATCTCATGCTTCACATGCAATCATGCATCAATCCAAGCATCTCATGCTTCACATGCAACCATGCATCATTTCAAGCATCTCATGCTTCACATGCAACCATGCATCATTCCAAGCATCTCATGCTTCACTATGATCAAGAACATTACATTGGCTTCCAATTGATCAACCACATCCACTTTTCAACTCAACAACCCGATCGGATACGCGGATTCCGAGCGTTGTCCCTACGCTCCCTACACCCTACCAATCCAAGGTCCTCGAATGGGCAACAACCTCCACTATGACCTCATCATCCTAAGGTTCCCATGTATGGACTTTTAAACACCATTCAACCTTAGCTTTTCCCCAAGGTTCCCATGTCTGGACTTTTAACCACCATACAACCTTGACATGCACAAGATTCCCATGTATGGACTTTTAACCACCATACAACCTTTGCATAACCGATTGGTAGTTGTAGAACATCACTAACGAGATCCGGGACACCCTACACAAGATCCACACATGGACTTAACACTGCCATTGTGATCTCAACAAGTACAAGGTTCTCACATATGGACTTTTAACCACCATATAACCTTTACTCAACCAAGGTCCTCGAATGGGCAACACCTCCATTATGACCTCAATCAACCAAGGTCCTCGAGTGGGCAACAACCTCCACTATGACCTCATCTCGTTAGGATACTTGAAGGGAGCTTATCCGGTCCACTCTTGACCACTCCACCTCCAAGGCGACTTAATTCACGATGCACCCAATCCTATAGCCGGCTAACTATATCCGATCAACAAACCAAGAACCACTTACATCACTTGCCAATATAACCATCTTATCATATTAATCCAATGTTCCACATGCATAAACATAATGCAAAACCATCACAACATTAGCCCAATGATTCACATGCATAACCAATATGCAAAACCATTACCTCATTAATCCAATGATTCACATGCATAACCAATATGCAAAAGGTAACATTTACCATCAACAATTCACTGTTTTTAAAGCATCATACAAAGCCATTGATCAACATGCAACACAATGCATCAAAATCACAATTACCATATACAAAACCAAGGATCTCCTACCTTGAGCATCCTTCTCAAATGGCTTTCAAAACCAGCATTAAACCATGCTAAAAATATGCTTTCAAAACAGATTTAAACCATGCAAAACACATGCATATCAATCATCAACCACAATTGCTTAAAAGCCAATTTCACAACACAATTCAAGAGCGAAAATCCAATCACTTACTCTTGAGCTTAGCAAAGTTGTTTAGACTTAAACTAAGCTCCCAAAAACCTTCAAACCTTGGTTTAAAAGCTGAAATCCCAACTTCACTCACCGATAACCAAAACAAGACTAGCCAACAAGCCTTCCAAGCTTCCGAAACCTTCCGCAACACCTCTAAAGCTCACGGATCAAACTCCCCTGTTTCAAGCACACAAAAACAGAACATTAATGCATCCTTATGCATTAAAACACCAGCAACAACAACACAACTCGCTGCTCATCACAAATCTAACAATTTGGCTACCAAACACAACCGAAATCACCTCCAAACACCTCCACAACTTAACCCAGCCAAGATCCATCACTTCCAACCATTTTTATACATCAATTAACATCCAAAATGATCACAAACACATCCTTATACCTCCAGGTATAACAGATCACCAAAAACACTCCAAAAACAACCAAAAACTCAAGCCAAACTTAGGAAATTCAACCTATCCGGGATTGCATTGATTAAACCTCAACTTCTAATCAATTTAGCATTCATTTAACATCATTTTGACACTCCAAAACACTGCCCAAACAGATCACACGAAAATTTCACCAAAATCACCAAATCTTGCATTTTAGCCAAAAATCAAGATTTCATTTGAAAAGCCATTAACAAAACATAAATCAAGGATTGAGAACTTAGGAATTTCAGTAAAGAACTGATAGTTTAGAGGAGAAGGACGTTCTTACCTCCAAACTTGAATTTCTCCATTTTAGAGCCAAAAAGCTTGATGAAACAACTTGCAAATTGAGAGGTTTTGTTGATGAAATGATTAGGAATCAAATGAGAGTTGAAATGAGAGATTTAGATGTCAAAATCAGAGAAAGAAATCTGGAGAATTGTGTTTGGGTTGAGAGAAAATGAGAGAAAAGGAAAATTGAGAGAAAATGGAAAGTTAGTTAAGAAATTGGTTAAAATGATTTCCCTCCCTTTCATAATCTTTAAAAATCAGAATAGAGCCTTAAAATATCTTTTAAAAATCTGGAGAAACTCTTTTTGGAATAATAGCTCCTTAAAGATTCAAAGTTTCAATCCTTTATAAAACAGTCACCAAACTTTCAAAAATTACATTTTGGTCACTAGCCAAAATGTCAACCTTCCGAACCTCATTTTCCAAAATTGATTTCACAGTTCACTTATATATATATTAAAAGATGATTTTAGAACATTTTTCCATATTTTTAATGCAACCCGAACTAGGCTTTCCTAAATTCACTCTTATATATTCGATCAGCACTTTGACCGAACCGGTCAACACCCAAAACTTCCGAGCCCAAAACCGGGGCGTTACATTCCTACACAAGCAACCATTCAAGCATAAACTTCCTAATCAATCTCATATAAGCCAAATACATGTTCAACAACATTAACAACATAAAACCATTCTTGTCCGAATATATTCGAACACAAAAACACATCCCAAGAGATTCTACCCCCATTGCCTTTATTAACTATAGCTATTCACCGAGACATACATCTCAAATGGAGTCCTCCTTGAATCCCTTGCTTCTCGCTGTCCAAACTTCAAGAATCTGCATTGATGGACACAAAAAGGAGCGTAAGCACATAATGCTTAGTGAGGAATGCTCAAAACCAAAACACCATCAATGCAGCGGGTCATAAAAACACATTTAAAACAAACCCGATTTGTTAACCAAGCAAAGCTTGAAAACCCTTTTTCAACATCATGCTTTAAACCATGCATTGCACATACATGAAAACCACCCCTTAGCTTAGCAAGCTAAGAAAACCCTTTTCAAGCACAACTTGCAAAATCATCCATTTAACCATTCCATGCATAAACACCATATGCAAAGTTAAATTCAAAACCTTGGAAAACACTTCCATTTCACATCATACCTTTCATATAATTGAACATCATTTCAAGCAAGAAACCTTTTAAAACCATTTACTCAATCAATCCATCACATGCATTAAACAAAGGCAACTTATGAACCACAACATCATCATCACATGCCTTTTAAAACAAGTCTTAACAAGACTCCAATGCATTTAAGAGATTCCATGCACACATGCATCATTTACCAAATGATAATCAACACTTGTTCAACTTAACAAGTAAACATGCATTCACAAGCATTAACCACATTTCATGCAACCATGCATCTTTCCAAGCATTAAACACTTTTCATGCAACCATGCATCTTTTAAAGCATCTCATGCTTCTTTATAATCAAGAACATTACATTGGCTTCCAAGTGATCATCCACATCCACTTTTCAACTCAACACCCGATCGGATACGCGGATCACAAGCGTTGTCCCCCACGCTTCATACACACTACCAATCCAAGGTCTCCAAATGAACTTTTAAACACCATTTGACCTCAACATCCTAAGGTTCCCATGTATGGACTTTTAAACACCATACAACCTTAGCTTTTCCCGAGGTTCCCATGTATGGACTTTCAAACACCATACAACCTCAACTTTTCCCAAGGTTCCCATGTATGGACTTTTAAACACCATACAACCTTGACATGCACAAGGTTCCCATGTATGGACTTTCAAACACCATACAACCTTTGCATCACCGATTGGTAGTTGTATAACATCACTAACGAGATCCGGGACACCCTACACAAGATCCACACATGGACTTACACCTCCATTGTGATCTTAACAAGCACAAGGTTCCCACATATGGACTTTTAACCACCATATAACCTTTGCTTAACCAAGGTCCTCGAATGGGCATTCCACCTCCATTATGACCTTAACCATCTCGTTAGGATACTTGAATGGAGTTTACCGGTTCCCACTTAACCACTCCACCTCCAAGGTGACTTTATTCACGGTGCACCCAATCCTATAGCCGGCTAACTATATCCGATCAAAGAAACCAAGAACCACTTACATCACTTGCCAATATAACCAACTTACCATCATTAGTCCAATGATTCACATGCATAACCACAATGCATAAACCATCATTTACCATCACTAATTCACTGTTTTTAAGCATTACACAAAGCCATTGAACAACATGCAACACCATGCATCAAAACCACATTTTCAATGTACAAAACCAAGGATCTCTTACCTTGAGCATCCTTCACATATGGCTTTCAAAACCAGCATTAAACCATGCTTTAAATATGCTTTCAAAACAGAATATAAACCATGCAAAACACATGCATTTCAATCATCAACCACAATTGCTTTAAAAGCCAATTCACAACACAATTCGAGAGCGAAAACCATTTACTTACTCTTAAGCTTAGCAAAGTTGTTTAGACTTAAACTAAGCTCCCAAAACCTTCAAACCTTGGTTTAAAAGCTGAAAACCCAACTTCACTCACTGATACACAAAACAAGGCTAACCAACAAGCCTTCCAAGCATCCGAAACCTTCCGCAACACCTCTAAAGCTCACGGATCAAACTCCCCTGTTTCAAGCACAAAAAACAGAGTATTAATGCATCTTTATGCATTAGAAACACCAGCAACTCAACACAACTCGCTGCTCATCACAAATCCAACATTTCGGCTACCAAACACAACCGAAATCACCTCCAAACACTTCCAAAACTTAACCCAGCCAAGATCCATCACTTCTAACCATTTTTAAACATCAATTAACATCCAAAATGATCACAAACACATCCTTATACCTCCAGGTATAACAGATCACCAAAAACACTCCAAAAACAACCAAAAACTCAAGCAAAACTTAGGAAATTCAACCTATCCGGGATTGCATTAATTAAACCTCAACTTCTAATCAATTTAGCATTCATTTAACATCAATTTGACACCTCAAAACACTGCCCAAACAGATCATACGAAAATTTCACCAAAATCACCAAATCTTGCATTTTAAGCCAAAATCAAGATTTCAATTGAAAAGCCTTTAACAAATCACAATTCAAGGATTGAGAACTTAGGAATTTCAGTAAAGAACTGATAGTTTAGAGGAGAAGGACGTTCTTACCTCCAAACTTGAATTTCTCCTTTTTAGAACCAAAAAGCTTGATGAAACCACTTGCAAATGGTGAGGTTTTGTTGTAGAGATGATTAGGAATCCAAAGAGAATTGAAAAGGAAGATTTGTGTGACAAAATCAGAGGAGAAAATCTGGAGAGATGTGTTTGGGTTGAGAGAAAATGAGAGAAAAGGAGAATTGGAAGAAAAAAATGGGAAGTTAGTTATAAAATAGTCAAAATGACTTTCCCTCCTTTTTCATATGCTTTAAAATCAGAATAAAGCCTTAAAATATCTTAGAAAAATCTGGAGAAACTCTTTTTGGAATAATAGCTCCTTAAAGATTCAAAGTTTCAATCCTTTATAAAACAGTCACCAAACTTTCAAAAATTACATTTTGGTCACTAGCCAAAATGTCAACCTTCCGAACCTCATTTTTCAAAATTGATTTCACAGTTCACTTTTACATATTAAAAGATGATTTTAGAACATTTTTCCATATTTTTAATGCAACCCGAACTAGGCTTTCCTAATTTCCCCTTATATATTCGATCAGCACTTTGACCGAACCGGTCAATGCCCAAAACTTCTGAGCCCAAAACCGGGGCGTTACACTTGTGCCCAAGGCTCCTTGTAAGGTTCTCCAAAATCGAGATGCAAACTGAGGATCTCGATCCGAAATGATAGATTCAGGCACACAATGAAGTCAGATCACTTCCTTAATGTACAAGCCAGCTAGCTTAAAAAGACCGTAGTCCATTCCGATAGGTATGAAATGAGCTCACTTCGTAAATCGATCTACAATAACCCAAATAGAATCATGCTTGGCAGGGGTTAATGGTAGACCACTAACAAAGTCCATGGTGATCTTTTTCCCATTTCCACTTTGGTGGATCAATGGGTTGTAAAAGCCCGATAGGAGCACAATGTTCTGCCTTAACCGTTGACAAGTGAGGCACTTCGAGATATGATCAACAATGGCTTGCTTCATGCCTGGCCACAAGAAAAGCTCATGTAAATCCTTGTACATTTTCACAGACCCCGGGTGAACAGAGAAAGAACTTGAATGTGCTTCAACAAGAATATCTTTACAGAGAGTTTCATCATTTGGTACACAAACTCGATCATGAAAACATAAGAGTCCTTCAACATTAATTCTTAAATCCGGGTTATCAGATAATTTGGAAACGATGGTTTGAAGCTCGGAATCTTGTTCTCGCAAATCTTTAATTCGAGAAATAACAATAGACTGAACTTGAAGTTCAGCTACAAAACATTGATGTTTCGAAGCCTGAAATGAGCATTAATTGCTCGAAGAGCTACAAGAAGGAAAAAGGTAACAATGAATCATCACCCCTTGATACACTCATAATCTTAACGTCATGAACAAACTTACCAGACAAAGGTTTGCGGCTGAGTGCATCAGCTACAACATTGGCCTTCCCGGATGGTAATCAATGACTAAATCATAGTCCTTAAGAAGTTCTATCCATCTTCGCTGTCGCAAATTGAGATCTTTCTGCGATAATAGATACTTGAGGCTTTTGTGATCAGTGAAAAGATAGCATTTCTCTCCGTAGAGGTAATGCCTCCAAATTTTCAACGCAAAAACAACCGCACCCAATTCCAAATCGTGAGTGGGATAATTCATTTCATGGGGCTTAAGTTGTCTCGAAGCGTAAGCAATAACCTTACCTTCTTGCATCAATACACACCCTAACCCAAGGTGCGAAGCGTCACTATACACAGTATAATCTTTTCCAGACTCAGACTGAGTCAGGACAGGTGCATGGGTTAGGACTTGTTTCAATTGATCAAAGCTTCGCTGCTGATCTTCAGTCCATACAAAAGGTGTCTCCTTCCGCAACAATTTTGTCAACGGAGCAGCTAACATAGAGAATCCTTTCACGAACCTACGGTAATATCCCGCAAGTCCAAGAAAGCTCCTAACCTCCCAACATTCTTAGGCGGGTGCCAATCTACTACAGCTTGTATTTTCTTCGGGTCCACCTGAATGCCCGAAGCTGATACAACATGCCCCAAAAAGGATACTTTGGTGAGCCAGAACTCGCACTTAGAAAATTTTGCGTACAACTGCTTCTCTATTAGAGTTTGGAGTACAATTCGAAGATGATCTCGATGCTCCGCTTCATTCTTTGAATAAATCAAGATGTCATCTATGAAGACAACAACAAACTTATCAAGATAGGGCCTAAACACACGATTCATTAGATCCATGAAAGTTGTAGGTGCATTCGTCAGTACGAAAGGCATCACTAAGAATTCGTAATGTCTGTATCTTGTACGAAATGCTGTTTTGGGCACGTCACACTCCTTGACTTTCATCTGATAGTACACCGACCTTAAATCAATTTTAAAGAACATAGAAGCATCTTTTAACTGATCAAACAAATCCTCGATCCTCGGCAGAGGATACTTATTCTTGATGGTAACTTTATTTAGTTGCTTGTAGTCAATGCATAAACGCATCGAACCATCCTTTTTCTTAACAAAGAGGATCGGAGCTCCCTAGGGTGAAGAACTGGGTCTAACAAAGCCCTTATTCATAAGGTATTGGATTTGAGTTTTTAACTCCTTTAATTCTACAACTGCCATTCTATAAGGTGCGATAGAGACTGGTGCAGTCCCAGGTTGCACTTCAATACCAAATTCAACTTCACGTGTTGGGGGCAATCCCGGAAGCTCATCCAGAAAGACATCCAGAAATTCATTCACCGAATCAATATCGTTAATCTGAGGTTCATTCTTGGGCTCAATGGTCAATGTACACAGCATAGAATTCTGAGATTCCATCAAGGTTATTCTTTCCTTACCCAGTCCTCGAAGATACAACTTCCGCTTGCAACAATCTACCCATGCTTGATGTTTACCAAGCCAATCCATACCTAGAATTGCATCAAACTCGTGGATTGGCAAAACCAAGAAATCCGCAGGGAACAGAATCCATTGAATCATGATTGGGCAATTCTTACATACTAGGTTTAAAACAACACAGTCGCCCAAAGGATTTGTTACAGAAACCTTTGCTACCAAAGGTTCACTAGACATCTTATGCTTCCTCACCAACTCCAGACTTATGAAAGAGTGTGTAGATCCAGGATCAATTAATACATACAAAGAATATGAATATAACTTAACGGTACCTGCTATGACATCAGGTTCATTATCCTCCTCACAACTCCTTACATGATACATTTGTGCAGAAGCTTCTGACTCTTGCTTGTTGTTCGGCTTCCCAGATCCACCTGGCCTTCCGGAAATTCCTGTTTGTCTTTGCCTTGCCCCTTTTCCCCGAAAGGACTGAGCAGGTGATGATGTATCCCCTAGCACAGCAGCTGTCTTTGATGGGTTTTGAGGACAGTCCCTAATGAAATGTCCCTGCTCTCCACAGAAGAAACACGCTCTTGTCTGCCTGTGGCATTGCCCTACTACGTGTCACTTTTGACAAAAGTTACAAACTGGATGCTGAACACCTCGGTTAGAACCTCCAGTACTTTCCACAGAAGTCGCCTTGGACCAAGACTGAGTAATAGTCTGTGGTCTCTCAATGTTCCCTGTACGGGAAGGCTGCGAGTATGAAGTCTGCTTCGAGCCCTGATATTTACCCTTCTTGCTCCATTTGGGAGGTCGGGAATCATTCCACGCCCTCTTCTCGGATCTGCTAGACATGTTCCCCCTCTGGATTTTCTGTGCAGCCTCAGTCGCCTTCATACGATTCACCAAATCCTGGAAATTTGTGATCCCCAAAGCAGTAAACATAGGCCGCAACTCATCACTCAACCCAGCAATAAACATTCGACATTTGTCCTCTTCTTTCTTTATGAATTCGGCTCCATATCGGTAGTACTTACAGAAGTCATTGTTGAGTGGATCGCAAGATCGATATAGACCAAGAGGGGGTGAATTGGAAATTTAAAGTTTTGTGGTGGAAATTGCAAATTAAAAATGATAGACAAGGGATTTAGAGTGGTTCAAGTTCCAAATGAACTCTACATCCACTACCTTAGCTTCACTAAGGATTTGCAACAATTCCACTAATTGCTCTTCCCCTTTTCTAGGACAAGGAGGCAACCCTTTACAATTTCGGTTGATTTTTCTACCCAAAATCAACCCAATCCTCACACAAGTAAACAAAGGAATTTGTTGGCTAATAAGATATCTCTCAATACAAATGATAGCCCAATTACAAGCACTCAACCCAATTGAACAAGATATGAATGAAAATTACAATTGGGGTTTCTAGACAAAATGGGATTTTTGCACAATTGCTTGGATTTGATGTTTGGATGTTTGCTTTTGGATCAATAGTTATTGTTGTTGCTTTTGGAGGACTCTTTTATACCTTCTCATTGATTTCTAGCCGTTGTGGTTGTTGCACTCATCAATAGAGCCGTTGGGGATGTTATCTCACCACCATAAATGCAATCTGCAACAACCCGTTTCGAAACGCGGGGTACCTGTTTCGGAACGGACTAAAATAGAAAGAGTCGTTGGGTGCATTTAAGAGCCTCTTTCGAAACGCATTAGGGCCGTTTCGAAACACTTTTGCCACTGTCAAGGGTCGTTTCGAAACGGTCTTAGCCCGTTTCCAAACACCTTAACGGTTTTCAGAAAATCAGTTAGAAACAACTTAAACGGTCATATTTTTCAATTTAGACTTAAGACCTGTTTCGAAACGCTTGGCTTCATTTCGAAACGGTTTTGCTACTGTCAAGGGTCGTTTCGAAACAGCCTTAGCCCGTTTCGAAACACCCTATTTATATTTAAATATTCAGTAAAAATATTGCAACCGTTATGCTTTTTCAAATCAAATATGAAGAACAGTTTCGAAACGTGAGAGACCGTTTCGAAACGGGGTCAAGTGTTCTTAAGCTGTTTTGATACACGTTTCGGAACAGGTGTTGACAGTGATGAAAACGTTTCGAAACGCCTTAGGCCGTTTTAAAACAGGGACTTGAAAATCATTGTTTTGGCTTTAAACACTTAGAAAAATATTTGAAAAACCTTTATTTTTAACTTGGGCATAATCTTAAAATTATATGGGGATATTTTGAGGACTTAAAATTCGTTTTGACATTTACAATTTAGTCCTTAGGTTTTTAGTTATATCAAAATTAAAATATTTGTTTCACAATCTCCCCCTTTTTGATATAACAAAACCAAAGTTAGAATTTTGAAAGTTTTGAAAATATTCTAACTCCCCCTTAATTTAAGATAGGTTTTTAAAGTAAAAAAAATGTTTGACTTGAAATCCAAGTTGTAAAGCTTTAAAAAAACCTTCTAAAATTTAAAACGAATTTTAGTTTGTGGCTTTTAAATTTCTTCTCCCCCTTTTTGTTAGATCAAAAGAATAATGAAAGCTCATAGAGAAGACAAATGATTAGTACCAATAAGCATTAATAAGCAACCATAATATTAATTCATAATATCAAAATATCCAAAACATAAACCAACATTAAGTTCATAATAAAATCCCAAACAAAATATCAAAAGCATAGGTTCCTAAAACATAAGAAGACATAAAGATGCAATCTTAATCCTAAAATGCATAGATAATATGATATGAAGATAGGCCTCGTCATCATCATCCGAAGTATCATCATCGCTCTTGACTTGAGAACGGTGAAACTTCGTCCATTGCCCATAGAGAGTAGAGAATGACAAATCCAAGTTTGAATGGGAAGTCTCAAGAGTATGAAGGCGATCCTCAACATTTTTCAAACGATTGTCCATGGATTCAAAACCCGAAGCAATGCGAGTATCCAAAGCATTGAACCGCTCGGTAATGAGAGCCGTGAGGGCTTCATTGTTTTCAACATGAACTTGCGGTGGAGGAGCAACGGGAGGAGGAACAGCTTCTCTATCAACTCTTTCCCAAACATCATTCACATATGTAAACCCGGACTTGCGAAGGGAGGACTCACCAATCTTGGACTTGCGAGGTTCCGGAGAGTCGTAGGTACAATCGATACCAAGATCATTAAAGATGTAGCTCAAGATTGTGCCATAGGTAAAAGACTTCAACTCATTTGTGTCAATAAGCTTGACATTAATGACCATCTCGGCAAAAATAATTTTAGGCACATTAGGGCGCTCACCTCTACGGAAACATTCAAGCCAAAAATGATCAGTTTGACGGTTATGGGAGTATTTACCTCCGGAAGGTCGAATGAACCATGAAACCATCAAGTGAAGAACGCGATCGTGCACGTCCAAAGTAAGTGCCCGACCGGTGAAATTGCCAAAGTGACGTTCATCCTCAAGACCCTCATCTTTAAGTTTAAAAATTGACTCCAAGAGAGCAACATTAACAACAAACGTTTTGCCCAAAATGAAAGATTCAATTCCTATAATCTCGGCTTTGGTCTCATCATGAATAAAACGAGCATTAGAGTAAACAATGAGTACCATGTGTTTGTAGCGAATATTCGGAATGCTCAAGAAAAAGAGAAGATTCCACTCACTCAAACGATCGAGATAACAGAATAGGAAATGCTCGGAATTAAGGAAATCAAGATCAATGACGCGTTCTCTACGAACTTCGAAATCCTTGACATAAGAGAAGCGAGCTCTCATCTCAGGAGTACGAAGGGATTTTTGAAAGAGCTGAGCGAGGTTCGGACGCATGCTCGAATCACCGGTTTGAACGGCCTTACGCTTTTTGTTAGCTTGTTCCGCCATCTAAAACAGTAAGCAAGTATATTTTAAAATTAAGTGTATGCATTGATAGTTAAAATCAATCCAATAATAAATCCCACTTAGGTTTTTGAAACAAAATTAAAATAAACAAAACAAAAAAAAACAGTAAAGAAAAATACGACTGAAAAATTTTATATTCGAATCAAAAATTTTGTGATTTTGAAATTTTTTTACAAGATATGGAAAACCCACAAAGGAAAACATATAATTTATACAAAAATAAAATTTTCTATCCTAAGATTCGAACATAAATTGAAAGAAAAATAAAAAAAAGAAAAAAAATACCTTAGTTAGGGATTTTGGATGATTCGATGAAAATCCTTGCACGATGTTGATGAAACTTGCTTAGATTTAAGTTTAAGAGTAAAACCCCTCACAATTTTGTGAAAAACAAAGAGTTTGAGAGGGTATTTATAGAGAGGGAGGCAGTTTAGGGTTTTAGGGTTTTTAAGAGTTTGATAAAAAGTAAAATTTTAACATTAAAAGCCCTAAATAAAGCAATCCACGATGCCGTTTCGAAACGGTCAAGACCGTTCTGAAACGGGACGACTAGGGTTTAACCGTTTTGAGACCAGCAGCTGACCGTTTCAATACGGTGTTGACCGTATCGAAGCCCTGTTGACCCGTATCGAAACATGTTTCGATACACCCCTTGGCAGTAGCTAAAACATTTCGAAACACATTGGAGGCGTTTCGAAACGCCCTTCTCTCAGAACTGGAT
The DNA here is from genome assembly GCA_958450335.1 of Hibiscus tridactylites. Lineage (NCBI taxonomy): Eukaryota > Viridiplantae > Streptophyta > Magnoliopsida > Malvales > Malvaceae > Hibiscus > Hibiscus tridactylites. The sequence goes on along the minus strand of OY288273.1, from coordinate 52,489,269 downwards.
TTAAGGTATCCGTATCGAAACAGGGTCACCCGTTTCGATACACCTGGGCCTGGAAGTGCATATGAGGCTCCAAAAGTGCAGAAAAATGAAGTTTTAATAGGCCTAACATGCATAAATGTCATGAATGAGCAGGCAAAACATATTCAAGCATAAACATACTCCCCCTAGCTATAAGCATGGATGAAATTAGGAGACTAAGCATACAAACATGGCATTTCACAAGATCAAGCATATTTAAGCACAAAAGAGGTCCTAAAAGGTCAAGATAGGCTAGTTAGACCTAACTCTCTCCTAAGGGACCAAAAACGCTCTTTGTCTAAGGGTTTTGTAAATATATCCGCTAATTGATTCAAGGTGTCTACATACTCTATAACAACATCTTCCTTAAGGACATGATCTCTAATGAAATGATGCCTTATTTCAATGTGTTTGGTTCTAGAGTGTTGGATGGGATTTTTTGTTAAACATATTTCACTAGTGTTGTCACATTTTAGGGGTATGGTTTCAACTTTAATTTCATAATCTAAGAGTTGTTGCTTCATCCAAAGGACTTGAGCACAACATCTCCCTAAGGATATGTACTCGGCTTCGGTGGTAGATAAGGCTACACTATTTTGTTTCTTAGAGAACCAAGATATGAGAATACTACCTAAGAATTGACAAGTTCTCGAAGTACTTTTCCTATCAATTTTGCAATCCCCATAATCCACATCCGAGTAAGCATGAAGGTTGAAGGTAGAGTCTCTAGGATACCAAAGACCTAAACAAGGAGTGTCTCTAAGGTATCTAAAGATTCTCTTAATGGCTATAAGGTGAGACTCTCTAGGACTAGCTTGAAACCTAGCACACAAGCAAACACTAAACAAGATATATGGTCTACTTGCGGTAAGGTAAAGCAAAGATCCAATCATAGAACGATAAAGCTTAGAGTCAACACACTTACCTCCTTCATCTTTGTCAAGCTTTGTAGATGAGCTCATAGGAGTGGCTTGAGGCTTTGCATTCTCCAAGCCAAACTTCTTGAGCATATCCTTTATGTATTTTTCTTGGTTGATGAAGGTGCCATCCTTCTTTTGCTTGATTTGGAGTCCCAAAAAGAATGAGAGCTCCCCCATCATGCTCATCTAAAATTCACCTTGCATTAACTTAGCAAATTCTTGACAATGACATTCATTAGTAGAACCAAAAATAATATCATCAACATAAATTTGAACTACCAAGATGTCATTTTTATACATTTTTATAAAGAGTGTAGTGTCCACCTTACCTTTTTCAAATTCTTTTTCAATCAAAAAATTTGAAAGCCTTTCATACCAAGCTCTAGGAGCTTGTTTTAAACCATAAAGAGATTTGGTAAGTTTGAAAACATGATTTGGAAATTTTGAATCTTCAAAACCTGGTGGTTGTTCCACATACACTTCTTCATTTATAAAACCATTTAAAAATGCGCTTTTAACATCCATTTGAAAAAGCTTGAAATTATGATAACATGCATATGCAAGCAACATCCTAATGGCTTCCATTCTAGCTACGGGTGCATAGGTTTCATCAAAATCTATTCCCTCTTCGTGAGTGTAACCTTGTGCTACAAGTCTAGCTTTATTTCTCACAATGTTACCACTCTCATCTAGCTTTTTCCTAAAGACCCATTTAGTTCCTATTGTAGATTGATTACTAGGTCTATCAACTAATGTCCATACATTACTTCTCTCAAATTGATTTAACTCTTCTTACATAGCCATAATCCAAAAGTCATCTTTCAATGCTTCTTTTATATTTTTAGGCTCTATGCATGAGATAAATGCAACATGGTTCATTAATCTAGAAGAAGAACGAGTGGTTACCCCCTTGGATGGATCACCCAAGATTTCACCATCTTTGACATAGTTCAACTCCCTTGGGTAGCTCACTTCCTTTTCCTCAATAACCAAGTCCTTCAAGGCTTCAAGAGGTGGATCTTGTGTGTCTTCTTCTTTTGTTGGAATCTCATCCTCCTTTGAAGTTTGACCTCCATCAAAGGCATTTATGATTCCTACATCATCATCATCACAAGAGTCCTTCCTAAGAAGGAGATTATCATCGAATACAACATGAATAGATTCTTCTACTACTAAAGTTCTTTTGTTAAATACTCGATAGGCTTTAGAGGTTAAAGAGTAACCTATAAAAAATGGCTTCATCACTTTTTGCATCAAATTTACCTAAGTTATCTTTTCCATTATTTAAAACAAAACACTTGCACCCAAAAGGGTGGAAATAACTAATGTTAGGCTTTTTAGATTTTAAAATCTCATAAGGTGTTTTCTTCAAAATTGGCCTAATCATTACTCGATTTACAATATAACAAGCGGTGTTTGTGGCTTCCGCCCAAAAATATTTAGGTAAATTGTTTTCACAAAGCATAGTTCTAGCTATTTCTTGTAAAGTTCTATTTTTCCTCTCAACTACCCCATTTTGTTGAGGAGTTCGAGGAGCCGAAAAATTATGGCTAAAACCATTTTCATTTAAAAAATCTTCAAACCCTAAGTTTTGAAACTCGGTTCCATGATCACTTCTAATATGTGAAATTCTAAGTTCAAGATCATTTTGGGTTAATTTTGAAAATGTGATGAATTTTTCCAAAGCCTCATCTTTAGTACCTAAAAAGAGAACCCAAGTAAATCTAGAAAAATCATCAACAAGCACAAAAGCATAAGACTTACCACCCAAGCTCATAGTCCTAATTGGCCCAAATAAATCCATGTGAATTAGTTGTAAACATCTACAAGTAGAAACATCATTAATGGATTTAAAGGAAGACTTATGTTGTTTACCCTTTGAGCATGCATCACAAATTTTATCATTTGAAAATTTTATCTTGGGTAAACCTCTAACTAGATTTAGGGAGACTAGTTTTTCCAAAACACTTATGCTAGCATGTCCTAGCTTCCTATGCCACAACCATGCATCATTTTCATTTTGAGCAACTAAGCATGCATGAGATGTATGAATGTCATCTAGATGCACCATGTATATATTCCCTATGCGATGACCTATGAGCATAATACTATTAGATTTAATGTCTACAATTTTGCATCCATTTTTATCAAATAAAACATTAAATTCTTTATCACACAATTGACTTATGCTCAATAAATTGTGTTTAAGACCATCGACATATAAAACGTTTTCAATGAGAATAGTAGAGTGATTACCTATAGAGCCAATACCTTTAATGTGGCCTTTGGAGTTGTCACCAAATGTTACTACTCCTCCACTTTTTGGCTTTAGATCCATGAATCTACTCTTGTCTCCGGTCATGTGCCTCGAGCATCCACTATCAAGGTACCATGAGTTTTGACTTTGTGCTTTGGCCTTGTAGCAATGCTCCACCTACAAACAAAGATATTAAACTTTGGTTTTTGGTACCCAAATCATTTTGGGTCCATGAGTGTTAGCTCCCAAAACCTTGGTTCCCTTGGGAATCCAAGATGACATAGCAATAATATTATTAGATTTTACAAGTTCCTTAGGAACCCATACACTTCTAATTCTTTTAGCTCTATTATGTCTTGGGTAGCTACCTTGTTTGTAGTAGTTAGTCTTTTTCTTAGGTTGGTGTGTTCTAGAGGATTCTCCTACTTCATTCTTGACACTACCAACATTTTTTAAAGACTTTTTGAGCTCATTTAGCTCACCCAACACCTTTTGGTGTTCACTATTACATTGAGATAAAAGGTTATTAAGATCAACATTTTCATCTTGAAAGAACTTTAGTTCATCTTTTAATCCTAATATATTTTTCTCAAATTTTGAATTAGCTTGAGTGAGTGAGTCATTTTTCTCATTTAGTTCTAAAATGATTTTCTTGTTTTTAATGATCGACTCCTTAAACTTCTCAACTAGTTCATCATGTACCTCTTGTAACTCATCATATGCATCATTTAACTCTTCATATGAAAAATCTAAAGTAGATGAGTTAGAGGTTACCAAGGAGGAATCTTCCTCAAGTGCCATGAGGCAAAGATTAGCCACTTCTTGTTCGTCATCCTCCGATGACTCCTCATCACTCCAAGTAGCAAGCTTGGCTTTGAGTCTCTTCTTCTTCTCAAAGCCCTTCTTCTTGAGTTGAGGGCACTCCGAACGTATGTGGCCGGGTTGTTTGCACTCAAAGCAAATGATAGGATCCTTTCCTTCTTCTTTGTTCTTGCCTTTGAAGTCCATCTTCCTTTGGATTTTTCTTCCCCAGTTGGACCTCATGAAGCGTGAGAACCGTTTGGCTATCATAGCCAATTCTTCAAGTTCATCCTCCTCACAAGATGAGCTCTCATCATTTTTTGAAGCTTTAGCCTTGAGAGCTATTCCCATCTTCTTCTTCTTCTCAACCTCAAGCTTCTCTACCCTTTTTTCTTCTTTCTTCTTCTCATCTTCCCTTCATTGCTTCATGATCTCATGAGTAAGGAGAGAACCCACAAGCTCATCAAGCTTCAACGTTTTCAAGTTCTTTGCTTCGATAATAGTGGTTCTCTTCCCATCCCAAGACTCGGGAAGTGAATCGAGTAGCTTCCGGACAAGCTTGTCTTCCGGTATGATCTCTCCAAAACCCTTTAGACCATTGACAATCGTGGAGAAACGATCAAACATCTTTGACACCGTCTCATCGGGCTCCATCTTGAAATTTTCATAACTAAGATTGAGAAGTCCAATCTTAGTTTCGTTAACATCATTGGTGCCTTCATAAGTAGTCTCAAGAGTGTCCCACACTTCTTTGGCACTTTCAATTGATGAGACCTTTGAGTAGATGTCCAGACCGAAAGCACAAAATAGCATGTGGAGAGCTTTATCATTGACTTGAATCTTTTTCCTCTCCTCTTCACTCATCTCCACTTTCTTCTTTAACCCCATTTTGCCTTCACCATCTTGCTTCAATGGAATACATGGCCCATCTTCAATGACATCCCACACAAGATAGTCATTTGACTTGATGAATAGACGCATTCTATTCTTCCAAAAAGAATAGTTATCACCATTGAAGAAGGGAGGCTTTGTAGTGGATTGTGACTCGTACATGCCGGAACCGGAGGTTGAAGTCATCTCTTGATATTTTGATGATCACACTCTTCCAAGGAACTCCTCTTGTGGTTGTTAATCCTCAAAGAGTTAGGCTCTGATACCAATTGTTGAGTGGATCGCAAGATCGATATAGACCAAGAGGGGGTGAATTGGAAATTTAAAGTTTTGTGGTGGAAATTGCAAATTAAAAATGATAGACAAGGGATTTAGAGTGGTTCAAGTTCCAAATGAACTCTACATCCACTACCTTAGCTTCACTAAGGATTTGCAACAATTCCACTAATTGCTCTTCCCCTTTTCTAGGACAAGGAGGCAACCCTTTACAATTTCGGTTGATTTTTCTACCCAAAATCAACCCAATCCTCACACAAGTAAACAAAGGAATTTGTTGGCTAATAAGATATCTCTCAATACAAATGATAGTCCAATTACAAGCACTCAACCCAATTGAACAAGATATGAATGAAAATTACAATTGGGGTTTCTAGACAAAATGTGATTTTTGCACAATTGCTTGGATTTGATGTTTGGATGTTTGCTTTTGGATCAATAGTTATTGTTGTTGCTTTTGGAGGTCTCTTTTATACATTCTCATTGATTTCTAGCCGTTGTGGTTGTTGCACTCATCAATAGAGCCGTTGGGGATGTTATCTCACCACCATAAATGCAGTCTGCAACAACCCGTTTCGAAATGCGGGGTACCTGTCTCGGAACGGACTAAAATAGAAAGAGCCGTTGGGGTGCATTTAAGAGCCCGTTTCGAAACGCCTTAGGGCCGTTTCGAAACACTTTTTCTGTCAAGGGTCGTTTCGAAACGGTCTTAGCCCGTTTCGAAACACCTTAACGGTTTTCAGAAAATCAGTTAGAATCAACTTCAACGGTCATATTTTTCAATTTAGACTTAAGACCTGTATTGAAACGCTTGGCTTCGTTTCGAAACGGTTTTACTACTGTCAAGGGTCGTTTCGAAACAGCCTTAGCCCGTTTCGAAACACCCTATTTATCTTTAAATATTCAGTAAAAATATTGCAACTGTTATGCTTTTTCAAATCAAATATGAAGAACAGTTTCGAAACGTGAGAGACCGTTTCAAAACGGGTTCAAGTGTTCTTAAGCCGTTTCGATACACGTTTCGGAACAGGTGTTGACAGTGATGAAAACGTTTCGAAACGCCTTAGGCCGTTTCGAAACAGGGACTTGAAAATCACTGTTTTGGCTTTAAACACTTAGAAAAATATTTGAAAAAACTTTGTTTTTAACTTGGGCTTAATCTTGAAATTATATGGGGATATTTTGAGGACTTAAAATTCGTTTTTACATTTACAATTTAGTCCTTAGGTTTTTAGTTATATCAAAATTAAAATATTTGTTTCACAGTCATGAATGTACTGCTCGATTGGTTTCCCTCCTTGCTTCAAATGGAGGAAGATGCTCTGTCTTTCCGCGAGATAATACTCGTTAATGTACTTATTTCTGAATTCTTTAAGAAAGAATCCCCAGGTGACTGATTCTTCCGGAACTGTAAGAATAGTAGTCTCCCACCACATTAAAGCTTCATCAGTCAACAAAGCTATGACACACTCCAACTTGTGTTCATCAGAACACTCTAGTTGTTTATTTAAGATGCGGAGAGTGTTATCCAACCAATATTCGGCTATCTCCAGGTTATCATCATATTGCCTCGTAAAGGAATAAGCCCGCAATGAAGCCAATTTGTCCACAAGGGCTCTAGCGTACTGAGCAACAGGGGGATTAGGTTGAACTGGTGGTGTCGCTTGCATTGCAGTCATAAACTGCTTAAACATGTTGGCCATGTTTTGATAGCATTCAGCCTGGGCAGTAGGTGCTACAGGCTCAGCAACTTGTTCAGGAAGATCCTGCGGTTGCGGTGGATTTGGAGGATTCCCTCCTCCTACCTCCTCGCCATGAGTCGAGGAGCCAGCAGTTTGCTCATCTACGTGAGCTTCGTTCGTCGCAGACATATCTATTATGAAAAATCAGATTAGTCGGCAAGTCACAATTTATATGTAATAAAACTCCTAGTGGCAAGGTAACACAATAAACAACACAAGCACGCATATGTTTAGTCCAGAATCGACTAAACTCTAGCTCTGATACCACAAATGTAACACCCCTACCCGACCTGGTCGAGAACCGGTCGGAGAGCATTACTGAAAACGATGCGGAAATCTTTTAATCCTTTTTCCTCAAAAACTTACTTAACATCTTGACTTATTAAAACTTATTAAACCTTTTTAAACCTATTTGTCTTAGAAACTGAATCTTATTAATCTCCAAACTTGTGATCTTTACCGGGTTTACAAATTAATCCATTTAACCTTACAAAAGCTAAAAGGAAGCTGCCCGTATCGAAACGCTCTAAGTCGTTTCGGTACGGCTCGACCACGGTCAATATTTTAACTTTTCCTTCTTGACCGTTTCGATACGGCTTAACCCGTATCAGTACGGGTTGACCGACCTTAACTTGTCTTAGACCCGTTTCGAAACCAGTTTCGAAACACGGGTCGACAGTGGCAAAAGTGTTCCGAAACGGCATCACTTCGTTTCGGTATAGGGGTCGACAGTAGCAAAGGTGTTCCGAAACGGCATCACCTCGTTTCGGTAGGCTCTGTCTCACAGGCTTATCTTTGGTTAGCCGTATCGAAACGCCATCACCCGTTTCGATACGGTGACCTGTAATAACAGATTTTTATCTGGTTTTTGAGGCTTTTACAATACCAAACCATGTCTGATTAAGCCGAAACTTTGTATCCAACTTACTCCTACCAGTGTTTACCAGCATGCAAATTTTCATAGTCATTCCAATAAGTTTATCCCATTTTTTACCATAATACCAAAAGCATGATTTAAGCTAGTTTAACAAAAGTCTAGCTAGCCATATTTAAGCCTTTAAGCCTATTACAAAATAGACAAGCCCTTACCACAACAAAAAGAGCATAGTGACTACAATAGCTACCTTGCCACTTCCCTAGGAGTTATATTGTAAGTACATTACTTGATATGGAGCAGTGACTTGTCTTGCAACCGATCCGATTCTTCGCGAACCACTTCATAACCTGAGAATGCATGAAGGTAAACACATTAGGCACTCTAAGACTAGTGAGGTAATCATATGATAACTGTAACGCCCCGGTTTTGGGCTCAGAAGTTTTGGCGTTGACCGGTTCGGTCAAAGTGCTGATCGAATATATAAGAGGGAATTTAGGAAAACCTAGTTCGGGTTGCATTAAAAATATGGAAAAATATTCTAAAATCATCTTTCAATATATAAAAGTGAACTGTGAAATCAATTTTGGAAAATGAGGTTCGGAAGGTTGACATTTTGGCTAGTGACCAAAATGTAATTTTTGAAAGTTGCGGGACAGTTTTATAAAGGATTGAAACTTTGAATCTTTAAGGAGCTATTATTCCAAAAAGGATTTCTCCAGATTTTTCTAAGATATTTTAAGTCTAAAATCTGATTTTAAAGATTAAGAAAAGAGAGGGAAATCATTTTAACCAATTCTTAACTAATTTTTCTATTTTCTCTCAAATTCTCTTTTCTCTCATTTTCTCTCTACCCAAACAAGATTTCCTCAGATTTCTTTCTCTGATTTTGACTTCTTAATCTCTCATTTCAACTCTCATTTGATTTCTAATCATCTCATCATCAAAACCTCACAATTTACAAGTTGATTCATCAAGCATTTTGGATCTAAAATGGAGAAATTCAAGTTTGGAGGTAAGAACGTCCTTCTCCTCTAAACTATCAGTTCTTTACTGAAATTCCTAAGTTCTCAATCCTTGATTCATGTTTTATTAAAGGCTTTTCAATTGAGATCTTGATTTTTGGCTAAAATGCAAGATTTGGTGATTTTGGTGAAAATTTCGTGTGATCTGTTTAAGCAGGGTTTTGAGGTGTTAAAATGATGTTAAATGAATGCTAAAATGATTAGAAGTTGAGGTTTAATCAATGCAATCCCGGATAGGTTGAATTTCCTAACTTTGGCTTGAGTTTTGGTTGTTTTTGGAGTGTTTTTGGTGATCTGTTATACCTGGAGGTATAAGGACGTGGTTGTGATCTTTTTGCATGTTATTTGATGTATAAAAATGGTTAGAAGTGATGGATCTTGGCTGGGTTAAGTTTTGGAAGTGTTTGGAGATGATTTCGGTTGTGTTTGGTAGCCAAATTGTTAGATTTGTGATGAGCAGCGAGTTGTGTTGATGTTGCTGGTGTTTTAATGCATAAGGATGCATTAATGTTCTGTTTTTATGTGCTTGAAACAGGGGAGGTTGATCCCTGAGCTTTGGAGGTGTTTTCGGAAGGTTTCGGAAGCTTGGAAAGCTTGTTGGCTAGGCTTGTTTGGTAATCGGTGAGTGAAAATGGATTTTCAGCTTTTAAACCAAAGGTTGAAGGTTTTGGGAGTTTAGTATAAGTCTAAACAACTTTGCTAAGCTCAAGTGTAAGTTTTCGGATTACTCTCTTAAAGTGGTGGCCATGTTTTGATGAAATGTGAAATGATGATTCTGCATGATTTGCTACTGTTTTGGAAAGCATGTTTTAGCATGTTAATTGCTGATGTTTTAGCATGATTTATGCTGATGTTTTAAGCCATGTGTTGAAGGTGTCTCTAGGTAAGAGTACCTTGTTTTATGCATTGTTAAATGATGATTTAATGCTTTGAAATGCAAGAAGAAATGGCTTGGTTTAAATGCTATAAAACAGTGGATTACATGTTGTATAAAGTGTGTATTGGCAAGTGATGGTTTGTAAAAGTGAAGGTCACTAAGGTGGTTAAAAGTCCTTGAGTGAGCCTTGTTATCTAAGATCATCAAGGTGGTTAAAAGTCCTTGGACGAATCTTGTTGCGGACACTAAGGTGGTTAAAAGTCCTTAGGTGCTCCTTTCCATGGTGGTTAAAAGTCCATGGGGCCAAGGTGTTTAAAAGTCCTTGGGGTATTTCAAGCTACGGACACAAAGGTGGTTAAAAGTCCTTGTGTGGTCCATTCATGGTGTTTAAAAGTCCATGGCCAAGGTGTTTAAAAGTCCTTGGGGTCCAAGGTGTTTAAAAGTCCTTGGGAAAAGTTGTTGAACTTGATTTCTAAATGAAATGTATCACTTGAGCCAATATGACATGTTTTGTACATGAGATGCATGAGATGCATGATTTAATGTTTATGTTGAAGCATGAGATGCTAGTTTAAATGAAATGTGGAAGCATGTTATTGCTTGATTTAGAGTACGCTTTGAGCATGTGTAAAGGTTGTTTACAAGCATGATTTACAAATGGTTTTAAATGCATTATTGAATGGTTTTTAAAGAGCACTCCTCACTAAGCTTTGGCTTACGCTCTCTCGTTTTCTTGATTCAATAATGCAGAGCAATAGAGTGCATTGAGGGCAGCAAGAGGAGGCAAGCACACAAGTTCAAGTAAAGCTCAATGTATGGAAGGTTTTGTTAAACATTTTAGCTTTTGGTTGATTTGGCAATGGGGGACCAATGTGTATGTTTTGGGAGGTGTTTGAGACTCCCTATGGATGTTAAATGATTGTTTGAATTGCTGGTTTTTGGATTGAATTTATATTGTTTGCTTATGAAGGTTTATTGCTTGAATGGTAGCTTAAGTAGGAAGCATGCTATATGAATTGGGGCTTTTCACTTATGATGCTTAAATGTTGAATCGTTGATGCAATTATGGTTCTTGCATGTTGTATGATTAAGTGGTATGGTTTGGTGATGTTAATTTGGAGTTTGAAGTATGATTGTTGTGGTTTTTGAGTCGAAATCAGGCAGGGGTATCGGTACTCGGGCTTGCGTATCGATACGCCTGAGCCAAATATGCTCATTCCTGCCCAGGCGTATCGGTACGGTTGAACAGGTATCGATACCGTATGATGGCCGTATCGATACGGGGTAACTCGTACCGATACCGTTGCTAGAGTTTGGTTAATGCCTTCCCCGAGTATCGATACGACACGTGGCGTATCGATACCCGACCGTTAAAATCAGTTAAAAGTATCTTTGGATGTTTCGTTTTGTTTACGTTTTGGTCCTGAATCTTGTCTGAACAATTGTATGAGTTTGGAATGTCCGTTTGAGCTGAAATTTCACAGAGAAGCATGAAACCTGACTAATTTCAAGATGGTAACTTTAATTTGGGTTAAATCCCTTAATTTATCAGAATTTACAATTTGGTCCCTAAAGTTGTAATTTGTTCAATTGGGTCCCTGTTTGATCTCTGATGTTTGTGATCTTTTGATATGTTGTTTGTATGATCACACTTAAGGTTAATGTGCATCTAGACAAGATTAAAAAGAAAAAAAAAGGGTCGTTAATCAAGGTTGACTTTCGGGTTGACTTTGGTTTTCCCCGTGTAATCTTCGTAGTTCGGGTCAACCGGCTAGACCGGGCTACGGGGGTTACATTTGGTGGTATCAGAGCTGAGTTCTCGAGTAATTGGGAATGTGTGAATGCATGATTGAAGCATGGTTTGGTTGGTATGCTTGTTGAGTGAAAGCATGTTCAATGATATGATATGATGATGTGTATGTGATGCATGTTGTGATGATGCATGATGAAGGTACCCATTGCCAAACAAAAGCTAAAGGGATGATGTTGTTTTCGAAAGAAATTGAGCTTGAATACTTGGAATTTGCTTACCTTGCTGGTCCTGACTTGTTTTATTTTGTATTGTTATGCATGGTAAAGTATGGCACCACGTAGAGAGTTAAGGAGTAGCGCGAGAGCTACGACCCCGGAGGGGAATGTGAATGATGAGCACACTGGTAGTGCTGTGTTACCTCCTCCTCCACCTGGTGGTGGTGGTGCGGAGAGGGAAAGAGCTGGAGCTGAGGCAGCTGGTGCTGGAGCTGCAGGACCTGAAGCTGGTCAGGGGCAAGCGATACCTGACATGTCTGTGCTTGTACAAGCTATTGCGGGTGCGTTTCGAGCAGCAGTAGCTGGAGCTCAAGGAGCTGGGCATCAAGGAGATGCTGGTGCTAGACTACCCTTGGAACGTTTGCGCAGTCTTGGTGGGACTGAGTTTAGGGGTATGTCAGCTGAGAGGTCTGAAGCATGGTTGGAGAGTACCAAGCGTGTCTTGGGACAAATGAGTTGCACTGATGTGCAGAAGCTGGGATGTGTGGTGTCACTGCTGCAAGGTGATGCTTATACGTGGTGGACGACCACAATCTCTGGGATGGCTGATGCTGATGTTACATGGACGTTCTTTCAGCATGCGTTCAAGAGGAGATATCTGGGAGTTAGATATCTGGATGAAAAGAAGCGTGAATTCATGTCTCTGACCCAAGGGAACATGAGTGTGGCTGAGTATGAGGTACAGTTTGTACGTCTTAGCCAGTATGCACCTGAGTTGGTACCTGATGAGCGCGAAAGGTGCGAAAGGTTCCGTTATGGTTTGGTGACGGAGGTTAAGACTTATATGTTAGCTGCTGAGTACAATGATTTCGATGTGCTGGTTAGTCGGTCCAAAGACATCGAGATGAACCTGGGTTTGTCTGCTAAGGGTACTGGAGCTAGTTCTGGGAAAAGAGCTGCTGAGTATAGTTCCGGTGGTGGTCGGAACAAGAGAGGGCGTGATCAGAGGTTTCAGTCCTCGTCTAAGAGAGGTGGAGGTGCACCTGCTAGGGGCGGCAATGCTAGAGCTGACCCTAGTGCTTGTTGGATTTGTGGTTCCCGTGGTCACTTGAGACGTGACTGTCCTCGTGCTGGGAGGGAGGTGCAAGCTCCTGTGATAGCAGCTGGTTATGAGTGCTGGAATTGTGGTTCAGCTGATCATCTGAGACGTGATTGTCCGAGGATGGCTGGTGGTCAAGAGCGTGCTCCTGTTGTTGCAGCACCGCAGAGAGGTCGTGGGCGCGGCCGTGGTAATTTTCAGAGGCGAGAGGAAGGTGGGCGCGGTGTAGCTCATGTTGTGGCTATTCAACCTGAGGGTGGAGGCCAAGCGAGGGTGTATGCTCAGCGCGAAGGAAGGAATGATGCAGATGTGATTGCAGGTACCTTTACTTTGCAATCCTTGTCATTGCTTTCTTTGATTGATTCTGGATCTACGCATTCATACATTCTTCGTGAGCATGCTGAGTTGCTTGGTTTGCCTGTTGAGTCTTTGGATGTTGGTGTTAGAGTCACTAGTTCTTTTGGTGAAACTGTTGTGACTCGTAAGCTTTATAAAAGGTGTCCTTTGGTTGTTCAAGAGCATGTCTTTCTTGTTGATCTTATGGAGTTGCCCTTTTATGGTTTTGATGTGATCCTTGGTATGGATTGGCTTGCTGAGCATCGTGCTGTTGTGGATTGTGAGAATAAGCGGGTTTCGCTTAGGCTTGCGGATGATTATGAAGTGGTGGTGGTTGGTGAGAATGTGAAGTTTCTTGCCAATGTTGTTTCTACCTTGGAGGCGAGCAGGATGCTGAGGCAAGGTTGTGAAGCTTTTCTGGCTTTTGTGATGAATCCTAGTTCGAAGGAGCTGAGGGTGCAGGATATCAGGGTTGTGAAGGAGTTTCCTGATGTTTTTCCTGAGGAGTTGCCTGGTTTACCTCCTAATCGCGAGGTGGAGTTTGGTATTGAGCTGTATGAGAATACCACTCCTGTGTCCATTACTCCCTATAGAATGGCACCTAAGGAGCTGAAGGAGCTGAAGACGCAGTTGCAAGAGTTGCTTGATCGTGGTTTCATCCGGCCGAGTGTTTCGCCTTGGGGTGCTCCTGTCTTGTTTGTGAAGAAGAAAGATGGCACGATGAGGATGTGCATTGATTACCGTCAGCTGAACAAGTTGACTATCAAGAATCGGTATCCTTTGCCGAGGATTGATGATCTCTTTGATCAATTTCGGGGAGCTGCTGTGTTCTCTAAGATTGACTTGAGGTCAGGGTATTATCAATTGAAGGTGAAGGATGTGGATGTGCCTAAGACAGCTTTCAGGACAAGGTATGGGCATTATGAGTTCCTTGTGATGCCGTTTGGTTTGACAAATGCTCCTGCTGCTTTCATGGACATGATGAATCGTGTTTTTCATGAATACCTGGACAAGTTTGTTGTGGTGTTCATTGATGATATCCTTGTGTACTCGCGTACTGAGGAAGAGCACGAAGAGCATTTGAGGGTTGTGTTGCAAGCTTTGTTGGAGAATCAGCTTTATGCTAAGTTGAGCAAGTGTGAGTTTTGGCTTAGAGAGGTTGTTTTTCTTGGGCATGTGGTCTCAGCTGAGGGGATTCGTGTTGATCCTCAGAAGATTGAAGCGGTGATGAACTGGAAAGTTCCTAAGTCTGTTCAGGAGGTTCGTAGTTTCCTTGGTTTGGCAGGATACTACCGAAGGTTTGTGGATGGTTTTTCCAAGATTGCTGCTCCTTTGACGAAGTTGCTGCAGAAAGATGTTAAGTATGAGTGGACAGAAGCGAGACAGCAAGCTTTTGAGAAGCTGAAGTTGGCTTTGACGCAAGCTCCTATCTTGATTCAGCCTGAATCAGGGAAAGAGTTTGTAGTCTACAGTGATGCATCCTATGTTGGTTTGGGGTGTGTGCTGATGCAAGAGGGTAAGGTTGTGGCTTATGCGTCGCGGCAGTTGAAGGTGCATGAGCGCAATTATCCTACGCATGATATTGAGTTGGCTGCAGTGGTTTTTGCTCTGAAGATCTGGAGGCATTATCTGTATGGTGAGAAGTGTACGGTGTACACGGATCACAAGAGTTTGAGGTATCTGATGTCTCAGAAGGAGTTGAATCTCAGGCAGCGACGTTGGTTGGAGTTGCTCAAGGATTATGATCTGACGATAGAGTATCATCCTGGAAAGGCCAATGTTGTTGCGGATGCCTTGAGTAGGAAGGTAGCTGTTGAGCTGAGAGCTATGTTTGCTAGCTTGAGTATATCGCAGGATGGTGGTCTTGTTGCTGAGTTGCAAGTGAAACCTTCGTTGGTTCAGTTGATCAAGGATAAGCAGTTGTTGGATGATTCCTTGGTGTCTCATGTTCAGGATATCGCGGAGGGTAGACCTTCGGATTTCTGTTTTAATGAGGATGGGGTGTTGTGTTTTGGTAATCGGATAGTAGTGCCTGCAGATGCTGAGTTGAGGCATGCTATTCTAGCTGAAGGTCATAGTAGTCCTTTTGCTATGCATCCTGGTAGTACAAAGATGTATCGCGATCTTCGTGATGAGTACTATTGGGTGGGCTTGAAGAAGGATGTGGCAGAGTTCGTGAGCAAGTGTTTGGTGTGTCAGCGCGTTAAGGCTGAACATCAGGTTCCTTCTGGTTTGTTGCAACCGTTGAAAATCCCTGAATGGAAGTGGGAGAGGGTTACCATGGATTTTGTATCTGGTTTGCCTTTGTCTCCGTCGAAGAAGAATTCTGTTTGGGTGATTGTGGATCGCCTGACGAAGTGTGCACATTTCTTGCCTGTGCATACTACTTTTTCCTTGGATAAGCTGGCAGAGCTGTACGTTGCTGAGGTTGTGAGGTTGCATGGTGTGCCTAAGTCGATCGTGTCGGATAGGGATCCGAGGTTCACGTCGCGTTTTTGGCAGTGTTTGCATCAAGCTTTGGGTACAAGGTTGCATTTCAGTACATCCTATCATCCTCAGTCGGATGGCCAGTCTGAGCGAGTTATTCAGATCTTGGAGGATATGTTGAGAAGTTGCGTGATAGAGTTCCAAGGTTCTTGGGAGAAGCATCTGCCTTTGGTTGAGTTCGCTTACAACAACAGTTTTCAGGCAAGTATACAGATGGCACCTTATGAGGCTCTGTATGGGAGGAAGTGTAGGACTCCTCTGTGTTGGGCTGAAACTGGTCAAAAGTTGGTTTCGATGCCTGCTTTGTTGAAAGGTACCACCGAGAAAGTGAAGCTCATTTGTGAGCGGTTGAAGGCTGCTTCTGATCGGCAGAAGGCTTACGCGGATTTGAAGCGTAGGGAGATAGAGTTTGCGGTGGGTGATCGCGTGTTCTTGAAGGTTTCGCCTTGGAAGAAGGTGATGAGGTTTGGGCGGAAGGGTAAGCTGAGCCCTAGATACATTGGACCGTATGAGGTTGTTGAGCGTGTTGGTCCTGTTGCGTATCGGTTGAGGTTACCTCAGGAGCTGGAGAAGATTCATGATGTGTTCCATGTTTCTATGCTCCGGAGGTATCGATCTGATCCTTCGCATGTGTTGCCTGTGGAGGAGGTGGAATTGAATCCGGATTTGACCTATGATGAGGAACCGGTGAAGATTCTGGATTCAGATAGCAAGGTTCTTCGTGGCAAGACCATTGAGTTGGTGAAGGTGCTGTGGAAGCATCGCGGTGTTGAGGAAGCCACGTGGGAGCGGAAGGAGGATATGCTGAAGCAGTTTCCTTATCTCTTTCCTTCAGGTAAATTTCGAGGACGAAATTTCTTAAGGGGGGGAGAGTTGTAACGCCCCGGTTTTGGGCTCAGAAGTTTTGGCGTTGACCGGTTCGGTCAAAGTGCTGATCGAATATATAAGAGGGAATTTAGGAAAACCTAGTTCGGGTTGCATTAAAAATATGGAAAAATATTCTAAAATCATCTTTTAATATATAAAAGTGAACTGTGAAATCAATTTTGGAAAATGAGGTTCGGAAGGTTGACATTTTGGCTAGTGACCAAAATGTAATTTTTGAAAGTTGCGGGACAGTTTTATAAAGGATTGAAACTTTGAATCTTTAAGGAGCTATTATTCCAAAAAGGATTTCTCCAGATTTTTCTAAGATATTTTAAGTCTAAAATCTGATTTTAAAGATTAAGAAAAGAGAGGGAAATCATTTTAACCAATTCTTAACTAATTTTTCTATTTTCTCTCAAATTCTCTTTTCTCTCATTTTCTCTCTACCCAAACAAGATTTCCTCAGATTTCTTTCTCTGATTTTGACTTCTTAATCTCTCATTTCAACTCTCATTTGATTTCTAATCATCTCATCATCAAAACCTCACAATTTACAAGTTGATTCATCAAGCATTTTGGATCTAAAATGGAGAAATTCAAGTTTGGAGGTAAGAACGTCCTTCTCCTCTAAACTATCAGTTCTTTACTGAAATTCCTAAGTTCTCAATCCTTGATTCATGTTTTATTAAAGGCTTTTCAATTGAGATCTTGATTTTTGGCTAAAATGCAAGATTTGGTGATTTTGGTGAAAATTTCGTGTGATCTGTTTAAGCAGGGTTTTGAGGTGTTAAAATGATGTTAAATGAATGCTAAAATGATTAGAAGTTGAGGTTTAATCAATGCAATCCCGGATAGGTTGAATTTCCTAAGTTTGGCTTGAGTTTTGGTTGTTTTTGGAGTGTTTTTGGTGATCTGTTATACCTGGAGGTATAAGGACGTGGTTGTGATCTTTTTGCATGTTATTTGATGTATAAAAATGGTTAGACGTGATGGATCTTGGCTGGGTTAAGTTTTGGAAGTGTTTGGAGATGATTTCGGTTGTGTTTGGTAGCCAAATTGTTAGATTTGTGATGAGCAGCGAGTTGTGTTGATGTTGCTGGTGTTTTAATGCATAAGGATGCATTAATGTTCTGTTTTTATGTGCTTGAAACAGGGGAGGTTGATCCCTGAGCTTTGGAGGTGTTTTCGGAAGGTTTCGGAAGCTTGGAAAGCTTGTTGGCTAGGCTTGTTTGGTAATCGGTGAGTGAAAATGGATTTTCAGCTTTTAAACCAAAGGTTGAAGGTTTTGGGAGTTTAGTATAAGTCTAAACAACTTTGCTAAGCTCAAGTGTAAGTTTTCGGATTACTCTCTTAAAGTGGTGGCCATGTTTTGATGAAATGTGAAATGATGATTCTGCATGATTTGCTACTGTTTTGGAAAGCATGTTTTAGCATGTTAATTGCTGATGTTTTAGCATGATTTATGCTGATGTTTTAAGCCATGTGTTGAAGGTGTCTCTAGGTAAGAGTACCTTGTTTTATGCATTGTTAAATGATGATTTAATGCTTTGAAATGCAAGAAGAAATGGCTTGGTTTAAATGCTATAAAACAGTGGATTACATGTTGTATAAAGTGTGTATTGGCAAGTGATGGTTTGTAAAAGTGAAGGTCACTAAGGTGGTTAAAAGTCCTTGAGTGAGCCTTGTTATCTAAGATCATCAAGGTGGTTAAAAGTCCTTGGACGAATCTTGTTGCGGACACTAAGGTGGTTAAAAGTCCTTAGGTGCTCCTTTCCATGGTGGTTAAAAGTCCATGGGGCCAAGGTGTTTAAAAGTCCTTGGGGTATTTCAAGCTACGGACACAAAGGTGGTTAAAAGTCCTTGTGTGGTCCATTCATGGTGTTTAAAAGTCCATGGCCAAGGTGTTTAAAAGTCCTTGGGGTCCAAGGTGTTTAAAAGTCCTTGGGAAAAGTTGTTGAACTTGATTTCTAAATGAAATGTATCACTTGAGCCAATATGACATGTTTTGTACATGAGATGCATGAGATGCATGATTTAATGTTTATGTTGAAGCATGAGATGCTAGTTTAAATGAAATGTGGAAGCATGTTATTGCTTGATTTAGAGTACGCTTTGAGCATGTGTAAAGGTTGTTTACAAGCATGATTTACAAATGGTTTTAAATGCATTATTGAATGGTTTTTAAAGAGCACTCCTCACTAAGCTTTGGCTTACGCTCTCTCGTTTTCTTGATTCAATAATGCAGAGCAATAGAGTGCATTGAGGGCAGCAAGAGGAGGCAAGCACACAAGTTCAAGTAAAGCTCAATGTATGGAAGGTTTTGTTAAACATTTTAGCTTTTGGTTGATTTGGCAATGGGGGACCAATGTGTATGTTTTGGGAGGTGTTTGAGACTCCCTATGGATGTTAAATGATTGTTTGAATTGCTGGTTTTTGGATTGAATTTATATTGTTTGCTTATGAAGGTTTATTGCTTGAATGGTAGCTTAAGTAGGAAGCATGCTATATGAATTGGGGCTTTTCACTTATGATGCTTAAATGTTGAATCGTTGATGCAATTATGGTTCTTGCATGTTGTATGATTAAGTGGTATGGTTTGGTGATGTTAATTTGGAGTTTGAAGTATGATTGTTGTGGTTTTTGAGTCGAAATCAGGCAGGGGTATCGGTACTCGGGCTTGCGTATCGATACGCCTGAGCCAAATATGCTCATTCCTGCCCAGGCGTATCGGTATGGTTGAACAGGTACCGATACCGTATGATGGCCGTATCGATACGGGGTAACTCGTACCGATACCGTTGCTAGAGTTTGGTTACTGCCTTCCCCGAGTATCGATACGACACGTGGCGTATCGATACCCGACCGTTAAAATCAGTTAAAAGTATCTTTGGATGTTTCGTTTTGTTTACGTTTTGGTCCTGAATCTTGTCTGAACAATTGTATGAGTTTGGAATGTCCGTTTGAGCTGAAATTTCACAGAGAAGCATGAAACCTGACTAATTTCAAGATGGTAACTTTAATTTGGGTTAAATCCCTTAATTTATCAGAATTTACAATTTGGTCCCTAAAGTTGTAATTTGTTCAATTGGGTCCCTGTTTGATCTCTGATGTTTGTGATCTTTTGATATGTTGTTTGTATGATCACACTTAAGGTTAATGTGCATCTAGACAAGATTAAAAAGAAAAAAAAAGGGTCGTTAATCAAGGTTGACTTTCGGGTTGACTTTGGTTTTCCCCGTGTAATCTTCGTAGTTCGGGTCAACCGGCTAGACCGGGCTACGGGGGTTACAATAACAATAAAAGAATGGCATGGGTACATTTATTATAAATCCATACTATCATCTTAATACATAATTCAAATACATGGTTGTTTTGTATGATGCTTAAACAATCATAAATCTTTCCTTGGATGGAACTAAATTCATGGATACTCGAATTCCCCCGCCTCGCCAAAACATAAATGGTCTTATTCCCTCCGCCTCACCAATTGACCAATAATAACACATCCCTCCGCCTCGCCAATCATCATAGGCCGTAGCCTTAGGACCGTAGTCCACCCGAAACACTGAGCTCATGAATTCTATGGCATGTCAATTGTATCCCGAGTTATTCCAATCCAAGGCATAACATATCTATATTTTTCCAATTATTCTTTGTAGATCAATGACATGATCAAGTTTCATAGCTTACGCTCTCAATGTTCAACAATGCAGATCATTAGCGTGGTGTTAGCTCGAGGCAAGGCAAGAAGGGCTTTCCAAGTCGGTGGCTCAAGTACGGTTATCAATTTCGTATTAGTTAGCAATGTGGCAAGGGTTTTGTATGAGCTTTATATGACTCTTTGAATGTGGATGTTTTGAGTTTGATTATGGATTGTAAGGCATGTGATACTATGTTGGATGTTTGAGTGTGATGGCATGCTTTAGGTGTTTAGGTTGTCTTGATGGTAAATGCAAACCTCTCATGTTGCCTTGTGCCTTTTAAGGCCTTTTGAGTTTTTATGTATGCACATTATTGCCTAAGTGATGGTTATGTTAAGGCTTAATATCTTTAATGACATGTTTGGATGTGTGGCTTAAGATGTTATGCCTTTGTGATTAGTTTCATTTTGTTGATGTTAAAGCATGCTTGTAAGTTGGTTGCCTTAGGACTTATTGCTAGTATGTTTTTGGTGGTTTTGGAGGTGTTTTGGGGCACCCTTGTGCCTTAAACCAGCCAATATGAGTATGCAGACATGGGGCGTTTCGAAACGGGCCACCCTGTTTCGATACGGTCCCTTTGCATTTGGCCTGCCGTTTGAAAACAGATAGGGGTCGTTTCGGAACATTTTTGCTACTAGAATTTTGAGAAATTGGCGAGATAAAGGCGTTCCGAAACGGGCCTTTGATGTTTCGAAACAGTCAAATCTCGTTGACCACGAGAAGTTGACCGTTAGGGTCGTTTCGATACGGGTCACCCCTATTTCGAAACGGTCTCCCTATGGTTGACCCTGGCCTGTTGACTAAGTCAAGGCGTATCGGAACACCCTGAGGGCGTTTCGATACGGCCTGCTGTAAAGGGGTAAAAGGAGATGTTTATTGTATCGTTTGATTGGTCGATGTTAAATTGTTTGCATTTCCCGCTACTGTGCTTCATATAGGATTTAATTATGCCTATAGACAAGATAAAGTAAAAAGGAAATTTTCTGGGTCGTGAACCGAGGGGGAACTTTAACGGGTTTCGCTTCGGTTTTCCCCGTGTGGCCCACTCGGATCGGTCATTCGACCAGATCGGGACGAGGGGTTACATTTGTTGGTATCAGAGCCTGAGGTTACCGAGACCTTGGGCAGGTAATTGAGGTAAGCTTAATGTGTTAAATTCTTATGTGGTTCGATGCATGCTTTGCCACGAATCCTTGATGCTTGATTGATCGTATGATGTTTTGAATGCATGAAATGTTGTGTCTGGTGTAGAGTGTGTGCCCATTGCTACTATTACTTAATTTAAAAAAAAGGATTTTTGGAAAGAGGAGTACTTCAGCACTATTGGACCCTTGCTTTGGCTAACGTAATCCTATCTGTTTCTTGTTGTAGTTTATACCTTGCTAGCTGTATCATGAGACCACGTGGGAGGCCTAGGATGGTTCGACCGGAACCACGGGCAGAGGCTCCGAGAGCTGAGCCAGTAGTGAGAGTTGAGGCTCAAGTGGGAGAGCCTGTAGTTGGAGTTGGAGCTCCTCCACCACCACCACCATCACCACCTCCTCCACCGGGAGTGGGAGGTAAGGCCGGGGCCGAAGGAGAGGGACCACAAGGAGGTCAAGGTGGCCAAGGTGGCCAAGAACCGGCCGAGATTGACTTAGCTCCGTTGGTTCAGGCAATAGCCGGGGCATTTCAGGCTGCAGTAGCTGGGGGTCAGGCAGCACACCATCAGGGTGAGGGCACCGGATTACCTTTAGAGAGACTTCGGGGCCTTGGGGCAGAAGAGTTTAGAGGGGCTACTCTAGAGAGATCAGAGTTATGGTTTGAGAAGACCGTCTGTATTCTTGCTCAGATGGGATGTACTGGTGAGCGCAAGTTGGGATGCTTTGAGTCTCTGCTTCAGGGTGATGCCTACACTTGGTGGGTCACCATTACCATGGGTATAGATGAGGCCGAGATCACTTGGGAGTTCTTTGAGACAGCTTTCCGGAAGAAGTATTTGGGTCCGCGATACCTCGATGAGAGGAAGAGGGAGTTTATGGCATTGCTTCAGGGGAGTATGTCTGTGACTGATTATGAGATCCGATTTGTCAGATTGAGTCAGTATGCACTTGAGCTTGTACCTACAGAGGTGGAGCGTTGTAACCGCTTCCGTTATGGGCTGAGTGAAGAGATCAAGACGTATACTCTAGCTTCAGATTACACTGATTTTGATGTCTTGGTTGCGAGGGCCAAGGACTTAGAGCACAATTTGAGTTTGACCAGGCAGTCAGGTGGATCTAGTTCGGGTAAGAGGTCCAGCAACTTTGATAAGGGTGATGCCAAGAGGCATCGGGACAATAGACACCATTTTGATCATAGGTGTGGTGGCGGTAACCACGGTAGGGGCCATCAGGGTCAGAGAGCTGGTGGGAAGTTGCCCACATGTGCCACTTGCGGGAGAAACCACACCGGTGAGTGTTGGGGAAATTATCATTCTTACTGGAGTTGTGGTGCTAGAGACCACATTAGGCGTGACTGTCCACATTAGGTGGGACAGGCACCAGCTCAGGCTCCTACTCGAGCCAACGACTTTCAGAGAGGCCGCGGGCGCGGTAGAGGTAACTTCCAGCCAAGAAACGATGGTCAGAGGAACATAGCACATGTAGTTGCAGTTCAGCCAGAGGGCGGAGGTCAGGCCAGAGTTTATGCTCAGCGTGGAGATCAGCATGACACCGATGTGATCACAGGTAACTTCTCGATACAGTCTCTGGGTTTGCTTTCTTTGATTGACTCTGGGTCTACACATTCCTATATATTGAGCGAGCACGCACAGTCTTTGAATTTGCCTTGTGAAATGTTAGAGGTAGGAGTTAGTGTCACTAGTTCTTTTGGGGACACGGTAGTAGTTAGGAAGATGTACCGAAGATGTCCGTTAATGGTTCAGGGGCATGTGTTTCCAGTGGATATGATGGAACTTCCTTTTTATGGTTTCGATGTGATTCTGGGTATGGATTGGCTCACGGAGCACAAAGCTAGGATAGATTTCGAGACTAAACGGATTTCTTTGAAGCTCACAAATGACTATGAGATTGTAGTGGTGGGTGAGAACGTGAAGTTTTTGTCCAATGTGGTTTCAGTATTAGATGCCAAGAGATTAGTTGAGTTGGGGTGTGAAGCATACTTAGCGTATGTGATGAACCCTAACATGAGTGAGGTTAGACCTCAGGAAATCCGGACAGTATGTGATTTTCCTAGTGTGTTTCCGGAAGAATTGCCAGGGTTACCACCGGACAGAGAGGTAGAGTTCAGCATTGAGACTTATTCTAATTCAGCTCCTGTTTCGATTGCTCCGTATCGTATGGCACCGAAAGAATTGAAAGAGTTGAAGACTCAGTTGCAAGAATTGACAGATAGAGGTTTTATTAGGCCTAGTTCTTCACATTGGGGTGCACCAGTTTTGTTTGTGAAGAAGAAAGATGGAAGCATGAGAATGTGTATAGATTATAGGCAGTTAAATCAGTTGACAGTGAAGAACAAATATTCGTTGCCTAGAATTGATGACTTGTTTGATCAGTTGAGGGGGGCATCGGTCTTTTTGAAGATTGATTTGAGATCGGGTTACTACCAGCTAAAGGTAAGAGAGGTTGATGTACCGAAGACGGCCTTTAGGACTAGGTATGGTCATTATGAGTTTTTAGTCATGCCATTTGGGTTGACTAATGCACCGGCAGCTTTCATGGACATGATGAATAGGATTTTTCATTAGTATCTAGATCAGTTTGTAGTTGTATTCATTGATGACATTTTGGTGTACTCGCGAACTGAAGAAGACCATGACCGACACTTGAGACTTGTTTTGAAGACTTTTCTAGATCATCAATTGTATGTGAAGCTCAGCAAGTGTGAATTATGGATCCGTGAAGTAGTCTTCTTAGGACATGTAGTGTCAGCCGATGGGATTAGAGTTGATCCGAAGAAGATTGAAGCCATTGTTGAGTGGAAGCAACCGAAGCCTGTGACCAAGGTACGTAGCTTCCTAGGCTTAGCTGGATACTATAGAAGGTTTGTAGAGGGTTTCTCTAAGTTAGCCGCTCCATTGACACAGTTACTTCAGAAGAGTGTTCAGTTTGAGTGGATAGCTGCAAGACAGAGAGCCTTTGAGAAATTGAAAGAAGCTTTGACCCAAGCTCCGATTTTGATTCAGCCTGAGTCCGGGAAGGACTATGTAGTTTACAGTGATGCTTCCTATGTAGGGCTAGGATGTGTTCTTATGCAAGATAAGAGAGTGGTGGCTTATGCCTCAAGACAGTTGAAGACTCATGAGCGCAACTATCCGACCCATGACATAGAGTTAGTTGCAGTTGTGTTTGCTCTGAAGATTTGGAGGCACTATTTGTACGGTGAGAAATGCACAGTGTACACTGACCACAAGAGTTTGAAATACATTATGACACATCGAGATTTGAATCTCAGGCAGCGTAGATGGTTAGAGTTGCTACAGGACTATGATCTTACTATTAAGTACCATCCGGGTAAGGCCAATGTAGTGGTCGATGCATTGAGTAGGAAGGTGGCCGTGGACTTGAGAGCTATGTTTGCTAGATTGAGTTTGTCCAGAGATGGTGGCTTGATAGCCGAGCTTCAGGTTAGACCTACTCTAGGTCAGTTGATTCGAGAGAAACAACTCTTAGATAGATCTTTAGCACCTCACGTGCAAGATATAGCCGAGGGTAGATCTTCAGACTACAGTTTCGGTACTGATGGGGTTTTGCGTTTCAAAGATAGAATAGTTGTTCCAGAAGACAGTGATTTGAGACGTACGATCTTGACTGAAGCCCACAGTAGTCCGTTTGCTATGCATCCTGGAAGTACGAAGATGTACCGTGACTTGAAGAATGAGTACTTTTGGATTGGCTTGAAGAGAGATGTGGCCGACTTCGTGAGTAAGTGCTTAGTGTGTCAGAGGGTGAAGGCGGAACATCAGGTTCCCTCAGGTTTGTTACAGCCGTTGAGAATTCCGGAATGGAAGTGGGAGAACATCACTATGGATTTTGTTTCGGGTTTGCCCTTGACTCCTACGAAGAAGAACTCAGTTTGGGTGATAGTGGATCATTTTACGAAGTGTGCTCACTTCTTGGCAGTCAACACTACTTATACTTTAGATAGATTGGCCGATTTGTACATTGGTGAGATTGTGAGACTGCATGGTGTGCCGAAGTCCATTGTGTCAGATAGAGATCCGCGGTTTACTTCTAGATTTTGGGAGTGTCTGCATACAGCTTTGGGTACCCGTTTGAACTTCAGCACTTCTTATCATCCTCAGTCAGATGGTCAGTCAGAGAGGGTTATTCAGATCTTAGAGGATATGTTACGTTGTTGCATCATTGACTTTCAGGGTACTTGGGAGAAGCATCTGCCTCTCGTAGAGTTTGCGTACAATAACAGCTTTCAGTCGAGCATTCAGATGGCTCCGTATGAGGCCTTGTATGGCCGAAAATGTAGAACTCCAGTGTGTTGGGCCGAGGTAGGACAGAAGTTGTTACCTATGCCGGATTTGCTCAAGGGGACAACCGACAAGGTAAAATTGATTTGTGATCATTTGAAAGCTGCTTCGGATAGGCAGAAGTCCTATGCGGATTTGAAGAGGAAGGAAGTTGAGTTCTCCGTAGGTGAGAAGGTATTCTTGAAGGTGTCTCCGTGGAAGAAGGTGATGAGGTTTGGCCGAAAAGGGAAGTTGAGTCCGAGGTACATAGGACCGTATGAGATTGTGAAGAGGGTTGGTCCGGTTGCTTATCAGTTGCGTTTGCCATCCGAGCTTGAGAAATTACATGATGTGTTCCATGTTATGCCCGTAGAAGAAATTGAGTTGAATCCGGATTTGACTTATGAAGAAGAACCAGTGGAGATCTTAGCTTCTGACAGTAAGGTGTTGAGGAGTAGATCGATTGAGTTAGTGAAGGTGCGGTGGCAACGTAGAGGTGTGGACGAAGCCACTTGGGAGAGGAAGGAGGATATGGAAAAGCAGTTTCTGTATCTCTTTCAGTCAGGTAATTTCGGGGACGAAATTCCTTAAGTGGGAGAGAGTTGTAACACCCGTGTTTTGGGCCTAGGAGTTAACCGGGTTTATAGTTCGAGTCAATAAAATTTAATTAAATCAATTCAACCTAAAATGTGGTGTAATTGAGCTTTTGTAAAAAAGGGGAAGGACCTAAGTTGTAATTAGACCAAAAACTTTCAAAAGCAAGACAACTTTATAGAAAAAGTTGTCTTCTCTCTTTCCCCTCTCCCTTTTTACGTTGGAAACCATTTCCCCCTCTCCAAACTCTCTTTTTCATTCAAGTTACTATTCCATTTATTTTCTTCTTCAATCCAAGGTGTTTTTCAAAGGTAATCATGTTTTCTTAATCTCCTCTTTGTCCACTATCTATCTATGGTCTTGGATTTCAAAAACATGGGGTTTTGAAAATTAGGGTTCATATCAAAATTTGGATTTTTAAGGGGTTTTTCCATTTGGTTTTGATAAATTAAGTTGGGGCTTTGTTCAATCATGTTGAAATACACATTATATATCAATTTGGTTGAGTTTTGATGAAAATTCGTAGTAAGTTCTTAGGGCAAATTTTAAGGTCTTAAAACTTGGGTTTTTGGTGGGTTTTAAGTTGAAAACAAAGGGCTGATGGTTAGGGTATGATAGGAGGGTGATTTGGGATGCTTTGGAGGTCATTTGGGTGTTTGGAAATGGGTGTTTCAGCCAAGGTTTGTTGGAGTACGAATTAGAGATACTTGGGGGTTTAATTTGGTTGGAAATTTTGGAGGGAGTTGGTTTGAATTCAAGGTTATGTGATTATTGAATATTAGCATTGATTTTGATTATCGGTTGTGTTTTTGGTTGGCTAGAAGCAAGAGGGACCGTCGGAGAAGCTTTGGAACCGAATCCGGGTTCGTAGGAGGATTGTTTCGATTTGCTAAGGAAGGGCGGTGAGTGGTTTCAACTTGTTTAAGTTTGGTTCGAGCATGTGTAGTGTGTGTGTGTGTGAAGTGTGCTTGGTAGGCCACTTATAGTTAATTCAAGTTGTTGATTTAACCATTTATATTCATAAATGTCTTTATGCTTGCTTAACTATGCTTTTGTGATTGTGGCTATTGGTGCATGTATATAGCATGATGTGAACATATGTGATGAGAATGAGTGTGGTTAGTGATATGTGATGTGATAATGATAATTGGCACTAAAATAATTACCGGTTGTAAATGATCGATCATTAGGATAGTGTGCACACAAATTGAGTCAAAACGTACGTGGCCTTGATGACGTTAAGTCATCAAGGAGGAGTACGGTGATGTAACATTCCACCGGAAGCTTTTTATATATTTCTACGAGATGATGAGTGGAATCCCATCCGTAGGGCATGTGGCGATGAGTGGAATCCCGCACATGCAAGGTCCGATGATGAGTGTAATCCCACCGAGGTAAAGTGTTGTTGAGGTTTAAATCCGCACAATCAGGGTAATTAAAGTGGCCAATTAACTTGTTCATACTTTGTGGTATGTGATGTTGATATATGTTTGTGGTATATGGTATTGTTACATGGCTTTGATATTGATGTTTGAGCTTGGTAGGTTTGAGAAACCATATTATGCCATTTGAAAGACTAGCTAGGTCTACTTGATTTTATGCCTATGCTTGATGTATGCGAGATTAGGATTTACATGCTTGAGCCCTGCATTGTTGATATTTTTCGTTTTAGAGCACCCTCACTAAGCTTATAGCTTACGCTCTCAATGTTCAACAATGCAGATCATTAGCATGGTGTTAGCTCGAGGCAAGGCAAGAAGGGCTTTCCAAGTCGGTGGCTCAAGTACGGTTATCAATTTTGTATTTGTTAGCAATGTGGCAAGGGTTTTGTATGAGCTTTATATGACTCTTTGAATGTGGATGTTTTGAATTTGATTATGGATTGTAAGGCATTTGATACTATGTTGGATGTTTGAGTGTGATGGCATGCTTTAGGTGTTTAGGTTGTCTTGATGGTAAATGCAAACCTCTCATGTTGCCTTGTGCCTTTTAAGGCCTTTTGAGTTTTTATGTATGCACATTATTGCCTAAGTGATGGTTATGTTAAGGCTTAATATCTTTAATGACATGTTTGGATGTGTGGCTTGAGATGTTATGCCTTGGTGATTAGTTTCGTTTTGTTGATGTTAAAGCATGCTTGTAAGTTGGTTGCCTTAGGACTTATTGCTAGTATGTTGTTGGTGGTTTTGGAGGTGTTTTGGGGCACCCTTGTGCCTTAAAACAGCCAATATGAGTATGCAGACAGGGGGCGTTTCGAAACGGGCCACCCTGTTTTGATACGGTCCCTTTGCATTTGGCCTGTCATTTCGAAACGGATAGGGGTCGTTTCGGAATATTTTTGCTACTGGAATTTTGAGAAATTGGCGAGATAAAGGCGTTCCGAAACGGGCCTTTGATGTTTCGAAACGGTCAAATCTCGTTGACCACGAGAAGTTGACCGTTAGGGTCGTTTCGATACGGGTCACCCTTGTTTCGAAACGGTCTCCCTATGGTTGACCCTGGCCTGTTGACTAAGTCAAGGCGTATCGGAACACCCTGAGGGCGTTTCGATACGGCCTGCTGTAAAGGGGTAAAAGGAGCTGTTTATTGTATCGTTTGATTGGTCGATGTTAAATTGTTTGCATTTCCCGCTGTTGTGCTTCATATAGGATTTAATTATGCCTATAGACAAGATAAAGTAAAAAGGAAATTTTCTGGGTCGTGAACCGATGGGGAACCTTAACGGGTTTCGCTTCGGTTTTCCCCGTGTTGCCCACTCGGATCGGTCATTCGACCAGACCGGGACGAGGGGGTTACTAGTTTTTTCTTCTTTCAAAAAGGAAAAACTGACATGGATGATAAAACATACAAAGCATGATTCGTCGCTAAAAGTTTTCGACAAACTTCATAGTATATACTATGATAAAGCATCTTCCTTGTAGCTATGTTTAATCCATCTTAATCTCACTTGCAAGTAGTTACATACGATGATTATGGAATCAAAGAAAGGAATGTCAAAACCACTTTCCTAAGGGAAAACTTGAAATAGATGTGTACATGACACATCCAGAAGGTTTTGTCACTCCAGTAAACACTTGAAAGGTATGTAAGCTACAAATGTCTATCCGTAGACTAAGGCAAGCTTCTCGAAGTTGGGGTATTCGTTTCATAAGATACAATCAAAAGGTTTGGTTTATCTAGAAACAAATGGGAGTCTTGTTTTCAAAAGAGCTAGTGGGAGCATTGTTACTTTCCTAAGTATTGTATGTAGATGACATACTCATCAAAAGGAACTAAAGATCGCAATCTGTTTTGCATTAATAAAAGATACTGCAAGTTAGCAACATGAGACAATATCTAACTCTACAACATAGGCTGAATGTATTACAGTCGACATAGAAATAAAGAAGGATGTTTGGATCTAAAGGGTTCACTTCTGAACTAAGGGTTGTTCCCAGCATATTAGATGCTACATAACTCTGTTATGATGGAACCTTTGCGTAAGCAAATAAAACCCAGATCTTATCAATAAATCCAAACATATTCTAAAGTACTTACATCTTGGAGATGTGAAAGTATGCAACATACGAACAAAGTTGATAACTTTGTCAACTCCCTGACAAAGCTTTTAACACAGCATAAGCATGCCAGTTACACTAAGCCATATTGTATTAGATACAAGAATGATTGGTCTTAGTGCTAGTGGGAGATTGTTGGAGTATGCCCAAAGACCAATCATATGATGATTGAATAGACATACTATTTTACTAGATTTATCAAGTAATGGCATTGTTGTTATTATCAATTGGTATGTTTCTGTGCATCAAACTAACCATTGGATAATAATGTCCATACAATAATACGATTATTATTAAATAAGATCCTTAGTCGAATATTATGACGGGTATGGACAATGATAATATATAAAGACTAATATGTGGTTGATTGATAACAAGTGCTGTTATTGGCATAGAGATGTCAAAATCAACACATAAGTATTTGTTAGAGAACAATATACTGGATTGACTCGCTATGAGCATGTTTCTTTGGTAATTATGTGACAGTCACAACATTGCTCATGATAAACATATGTATGATCCTCAGACTTGAGATCGACATGATTTCAACATAAAGATCTACGTATTTTGACATAGTAAAACGTGTGTCGTAACTGACTACATTATAAAGACTGATGATTGGATACGTGATGACCTATGTGGTGAAATATGGTTGATCAAGAAAGGATTTGTCCCTCCTACATAATGGGAGAAATATCTTCGGTCACTTGATTGAGTGAGATTAGAAAATGCATGGCCATGCTCGAATATTATGATATGAGATATCATAGAGATTCGTTTATAATAATCTACTCAATACATCAAGAAACACTAGATGGACAACGCAAGAGTGACTAACCCATGACTTGTGTTCATCTAAGATATAAAGGACAAAAGGATAAAATACATAAAGAAAGTTTATTCAGGAATTAGGAAAGTCGAACCATGACTTCATGCAACTTAGGTAGCAATGATGTATTGCTAGATGCCATCATTGTTTGTAAAATTAGAACAGTTCTAATTTTGCTGCTAACGTTGCATGAACCTACAAGGGTCACAACCTTCGAATGAAACGAACAAAAAAATTGGAAACCATACTCCCTATTTTAGGGAGGTTGCCGAAAATCCCCTATGGGATAGGGGAAATCAGCAATTCCCTTAAATGGGAATAATATTGGGTAAATATTGTATTTATCAAATATTATTTAGAGCATGAAAAATATTTAGAGACTTAAATATTATAGAATAAGATTCTAAAAATTTAAATATATATTTGGAATTTATATAATGTATATTTAATTCCAAGTTTATGTAGGATTAGATTCTACATAATTAAAAATATATATTTAAATATATTTAAATCCAAGTAAAGATAGAATGAGATTATATATAATAAAAATATATATATTTGGATTAAATATAATGTATATTTAAATCCATGTTTTATGTAGAATAAGATTCTACATAATTAAATATATATATTGTAACACCCCAATTTTGAGCTTGGAAGTTTAGGGTCTGAACCGGA
Organism: Hibiscus tridactylites; assembly: GCA_958450335.1. Lineage (NCBI taxonomy): Eukaryota > Viridiplantae > Streptophyta > Magnoliopsida > Malvales > Malvaceae > Hibiscus > Hibiscus tridactylites. Next base: position 52,458,029 of record OY288273.1, on the reverse strand, counting down.
CCTGTTTAAATTACGATTCGAATATAAAAGGTGATTTTAGGGAAAGCCTAGTTCGGGATGCATTAAAAATATGGAAAAATATCTAAAAATCCTCTTTTATTATATGTAAGAGAGTGGTGAAATAAATTTTACAAAATGGGGTTTGGAAATATGACATTTCAAGTTAGTGACTAAAATGTAATTTTTGAAAAGTTGGTGACTGTTTTAAAAGGATTGAAACTTTGAATCTTTAAGGAGCTAATTTACCCAAGGGAGGGTTTCTCCAGATTTTTCTTAAATTTTAAAGACTCATTTAATTTTATTAAATAAAAAGAAAAGAGGGAAAAGAGATATTTTAGTTTCATAACTAACTTTTGCCAAAATTTTCCCATTTCATTTTCTCTCAATTTTTCCTCAGCCAAACACATTTCCACAGCCACTTTTCCTTTGATTTTAACACTTAAAGTTGAGATTTCAATCTCTAAATGATTTCTAATCATTTCTACACCAAATCCTCATCATTTGCTTATTGAATTTTCAAGAATTTTGGCTCTAAACAAGGAGAAATCCACATTTAGAGGTATGAACGTCCTTCTCCTCTAAATACTCAGTTCTTTACTGAAATTCCCAAGTTCTCAATCCTTAAATTGAGTTTTATTAAAGGTTTTGATATTGTGATCTTGATTTTGGCTTAAAATGCAAGATTTGGATTTAATTTTGAAGAAATTCGTATTAAATGATTGGGCTCTGTTTTGAGATGTCTTTTTGATGTATTTTGGATGTTTAAATGATGTGTAATTGAGGTTTAATCAATGCAATCCCGAATAGGTTGATTTTCCTAAGTTTTTACTTGAATTAATGGTGGTTTTTGGGGTGATTTTGATGTTCTGCTATAGCTGGAGGTATAAGGCGTGATTAGGTTCTTTTTGGATGTTAATTGATGTCTAAGAATGATTGGAATTGATGGATCTTGGCTGGGTAATGTTGTAGAGGTGTTTGGATTTGATTTCAGTTGTGTTTGGTAGCCGAAATGTGAGTTTTGATGAGAGCAGCGAGTTTAGGTGTTTTGGCTGAAGATTTTAATGCATGATGATGCATTAATCCTCTTCTTTGATGTGTTTGAAACAGGGGAGACATCTTCGGATCCTTATGGTGTTGATCCGGAGGCTTGATCGGCGTTTCGGCAAGCTTGCGAAACGGAATCAGTGAGTGAAGTTTGGTTTTCAGCTTTGAAACCAATGTTGGAAGGTTATGGGAGCTTAGTTTAAGTCTAAACAACTTAGCTAAGCTCAAGAGTAAGTTTTTCGGAGAAACTCTCTTTTTGAAGAACCATGAGATGGTTGAATGCAATGTGTTTATTTTGCATGTTTAAATTCTGTTTTGAAAGCATATTTTAGCATGTTTAATGCTGGTTTTGTAAGCCATGTGTTGAAGGATGCTCAAGGTAAGAGATCCTTTATTTGAACATTGATAAATGTGGTTTGATGCATTGTATTGCATGATTATTTAATGGCTTTGTTAAATGCTTTATAACAGTGGATTGATGATGGTAAATGATGTATATTGGCAAGTGATGTGTTGGTTTAAAAGTACTTAAATCGGATATAGTTAGCCGGCTATAGGATTGGGTGCACCGTGAATAAAGTCGCCTTGGATGTTGAGGGGTTGTAATGGTACCGTAAACTCCATCCAAGTACACTAACGAGATGTCTAAGATCATAATGGTGGTTAAAATGCCATGTGAGGATCTTGTGTTGTGTGTCCCGTGTTCTCGTTAGTGATGTTATACAACTACCAATGAGTGATGTGGAGGGGTTGTAATTGTACCGTAGACTCCATCACGGGTGTTGAGGGGTTGTGATTGTACCGGTAAACTCCACCTTGAGTGTTGGTAGTGTGTATGGAGCGTATGGGACAACGCTTGTAATCCGCGTATCCGATTGTGTTTTGAGTTGAAAAATGGTTATGGATTATCACTTGAAAGCCAATATGACATGTTGATGAATTGAAGCATGAGATGCTTGGTTTGTATGCATAAATGCATGATAAATGATGTTTTGAAATTAAAGGCCTTGGAAAGGTGTTTTTACAAAGTGCATTATTGTATTGTTGAAATTAAAGGCCTTGGAAAGGTGCTTTTACAAAGTT